>OY755244.1:89004132-90204132 GCA_963576725.1 Azorinus chamasolen | reverse complement strand
ATAAAAGATCATTAATATTCATAAAGATAATTAATATTCATGATGACAGTAATTCTTACATGAATATTCATGGAGTAATGGGTTAAGTATTTGCACACCCAATTTCCCCTCTTGTAAAAGATGATTAAGTCAATTTGGTAACATTAGACTGACATAGTAGCAAAAACTAGCAAATAGTGTAGACCATGATCAAGCTGCTCCTGAAAGTGCAGTTTGATCTAGGTTTGCATTATCTGCAAAGTCCTTTTAACCCATTACCTCATAGGCTATTTTTAGACCCAACCTCTTTGAATAATCCTGCCGAAAAGGAGCATTAACTAGAGAAAAGGAAAAGTTTAAAATTTTGTCATTTAAAAACCATTGTGATGAATTGAGCATTTGCTCCTTTAAAAAAAGGGACTATTACAGAGGAGTAGAAAGGTGCATTTATGGAGGAAAGGGTTAAATATCACAAGAGAATGTGCATATTTAACACTTATCACAGTATATAATTGTCATCTGCATAAAATTATTCATTAAATCATGTTCAGTTTTCTTTTCTTTTCCAATTTATAAAATACAGATTAACTAGGAGTTTAGATCCAGATGAGACACAGAGCCACTCAGCATCTCAACTGGATACAAACTGTTTGCCTCGTTTTTCACATATTCACTGCTAGCATGCAAAGCGTTAACCCTTTACTCAATAAATACACCTTTTTCACATCTTTGTAAACGGGGTTCCACCCAGATCCGACAGCTTCTCTAGGAGTTGTCAGACAGCTCGTCTTGGAGTCGTCTATCAGGGTTTGCTGTGAAACTATATACAGTAAACTCTCACTAAAACGGAGGTTATTGTTTCCAGACTTTTTGCCGTTATAGCGAGGAACCATATGGCCAGTTTTAAACTAGTACCAACAGGTGAACGCTTAATGCAGAACGCAAGAAGTGCAAAAGGCTCCCTTTTTGAGCTTTTTGCACTTCTTGTGTTCTGCATTAAGCGATCACCTGTCTTATTGGCATTGCGCCTATTTATTTAGTGGTTGTTTCAAAGACTTAACGGTAATTTTGCTTCCATGCATACTGCCGTAATAACGAGGATGCCATTGTAACGAATGCCGGTATATTGCGGGTTCACTGTATGTAGATGTGACTAAAGTTTCTACCAATACCAAACAATCCTGTGTACATAAAATGCCATTATAAAAATTCAGCCAATAAATATTCATGATGACATTATTTCTTTTCATTTATGAATATTCAACAAGGAAAGGTTTAAAAGAAATGAGTTTAAAGTTAGATACATGATATGTTAAAATATCAAAACATTTCTAGACTACAGTAAAACCTCTCTAAACTGAACATTAAAATCAGTATTAGTGCCAGTCTTTCAGCCAGACGGCAGCTTAATGCAGGTTAAAATTCATGCAGAAAGTTACTAAAGGAGCTACCTGCATGACTTTCAGCCTGCATTAAGCAGCCAGCTGTCTAGAAATACCTAAATTGTTCTTCAATAAAATTCTGGTATAGAGGGTTTTTACTGTATTTGAAAGAGGCAGTAATTCCATTACAGTTTGTAATTGTCAGGGGTCTTTGTCGACAGACTGTTGTGAGATACTGTCATGCATGAGACATGATATGTTTAGCACGTTAGCACTAAAACTCTGATTACCTATGCAAACAGTTTGGATCCAGATGAGACGCCGCATAATGCGGCGTCTCATCAGGGTCCAAACTGTTTGTCACCATGATCATATTTTGGCAAAGAAATGAGAGAAAGTTTATTTTAAGAATTGAAGCAGACGACAATTGTTGCAGACAAAAAATTACTTAGCGTGCACAGAGTTAAGCTCGTTTGACTATGGGGAAACGTGTTCAAATGAATTTTTTTGTAAATCTCACTATAAATGTGTTAAAAGGACATATTATGTAGAAGACGAGACAGTATATAACTATTACCCCGTACCATTTAGAAATTCTGACCTACTACCAGTTTTAATCACTTTCCACTCATTTAACCCTTCTCCTATGGAGGCAATGCTCTATTTATCACATTGGTTTCAAAAAATGACTTTTACGGAGTCGTCAATATGAGGGAATGGGTTAAAAAAATCCCCATCAAAATAATAAAATAGCCTGACATAGACTGATATTTGAAGTAAAAAACGTTAAATATAATCATGTCTAGCAAATGCATGATTTTGAAATAACAAGCTTAGTAAAAATTGCCTCAATGCTTGAGCTTATTCATGGAACCGAGGTGGGATGTGCTGGTTTCCCACATTTAGAGTTTTAACCCTTCGCTTGCTGAATTTTAAAATACATTACTCCTTCTTTACCCATGCTCTGTTGTATAATTTCATACATCTTCACTGCGTACAAGTATTTCGCTGTGCAATCACTGTTGTGGAGTGCACTGGTTGCACAATCAACTTGTAAATAGTGCAGACCCTGATGAGACAGCTCCTGCAGGAGCTGTCTCATCTGGGTCTTCACTATTTACAGGTAGGTATATTGACATGAATAGCAAGCGAAGGGTTAAAGAACAAATTGAACATCCTTTTGCAAATAATTCATTATACCAGCTAGTACCAATCCTTTCTGGTAGATGTGTACATGGTATAAACTACTGGAAGTTTTGCCAAATTTGTCTTATTTCTTCAATACAGTCAGCATGTATATGGGAGCGTTTCAATATCCAGTAGAATCCCTCTAAAGCAACTGCCAAAAAGATGCTTAAATCTTGATCTTACAGGCTGTGGTAACTTAATGCAGGATGAAAAATATGCAAAAAGCTCCCATAGGGAGCTTTTTGCATAACTTTCATCCTGCATTAAGCTACCACCTGCTTTTTAAGAAACTTATTTTGGTTGATAATGTGTTCGCTATAAAGGCACTGCACTGTATTCATCAATTGTGTTCATGTTTGATCCTTCAAAAAGATTTTAGTGAAAACTTTAATATATCAGAAACTTTTCTTCAAACCATCTGAGATTGCCAGTTGTACTGTCGGTGTAAAAATCAATGCGTAGACTATTTTTCTGGTAGCTATTCATAACAGTTTTTGGATTTTCCACAATTAATGGGGCTTGTGATTTATGACTGGATGCCACAAAAATTGTAATAAGTCATAAAATGTAATGACTTTCTTGATTGCTTGGATGATATCGGTGACGTTAAGCCTTTATTTCATAAATATTCATGTTAGAATTTACTTAAAAATAATGACAGTAATTAATTAACGGATTTTTAAAGTGGCATATGAAAACTGGACTTGGCTTCAACCAAGTTGAATTATTCAGCTTTTTAACCTTTAAAGAGGAAGTCCCTACAACGAGCGCATATTTTCAATAATGTAATCAAACTTAATATCTGTTCAATCATTATTATGAAGATTGTCAATTTGAACTTATATCGAAAAATGCCCCTGTGATACAGAATAAACCATTTTCATCAACTTATAATTTTTGTTCTACAACAAAATATTATCGACCGTGGTCGAATAGTTAACGAAACTAAAACGTGAGCCTAATTAATACTAATATATTGTCGAACAACATATCAAACATATAAAAGTCTTTTTTTGGTGTTTATTCGACTGGTTTTCTTGTGATATACTTCTTTTCAGCATATAAACAAATGAGTTTTGTATATCTTAGGCACTTTTGAAATGTGTTGAATGTAGGGACTTCCCCTTTAACTCCCAAAATACACCTCTTAACGCCTCTGCAAATATTGTAGACTCACATCAGAAGGCTCCTGGGCCTACTCTGTTAAAAGGTGTAGAAAGACATATCTATGGAGAAAAGAGTTAAATATGATTTGATGCAGATTGAATCAGTGTCTGATCCAGTCACAGTGATCGATATTGTGATCATGGTTTTTTTTAAGAGAAATGCAAGATCAATCCAATATGGTAAAGCCTTAGGTCAAAGTTTATCAATACTGAGTACAGTTCACAGTTGGGTATTACTGAAGATTTGATCAAATTGATTGCCTTGACAATTGCAACAGCTGCTGTGAGCAAGGTCAAAGGTCATGTCGTCAGAATTCTGGGATAGTCAGACAGTTGTTAGCCTAATGCAGGATTATAATTAGCCTAATACAGGATTACAATTAGCCTAATGCAGGATTACAACTATGCAGAAAGCTGTGACAGGCTTAACTCTTTCCCTGCTCTGTATTTAGGCAGAATTTCAATACCTAAGGAATATTCATTCCCAATATACATGTAGTTTTAAAGAAATACGGTATGGAAGGTGGGACATTGCAGACATTCTAGAACGCAAGGAAATAGATTTATCAAATTCTATTAGCAAACATAGCAGACCCTGATCAGACGGCTCCTCTAGGAGCCGTCTGATCTGGGTCTAATCTGTTTGCAAAATATGTGTGAAAACATGTTTAGATGAGGGAAAGGGTTAACTCTTTCCTCAGTAGGTATGCCTTTCAATGCCTTTGCAAACAGAGCAGAATCATGCAGATCAGACCGCTACTGTTTGAGCCATCGGATCAGGCTCTGCTCTGTTGGCTTATGTCATATAGATCAGCTTCACTGCTACTGTTAGAGCCATCGGATCAGGGTCTGCTCTGTTGGCGTATGTCATATAGATCAGCTTCACTGCCATGGTAAAAAAATTCACATAATCATATACCATTATAAAAATAAAGTGATTAATATTTTTACATATATAATTAAATTTCTTTCATGAATTTTCATGCAGAAAAATGTTAATCCTTCCCTCATAGGCTATTATTAGATCCAACCTCTGAATAAATCTACAGAAAATGAGTACTTACGAGAGAAAAGGATTTTTTTTAAAAATTGTGTAATTTTGTAACCATCGTGATAAATAGAGCATTTTGCTCCTATGGAGCAAAATTTTAATGCTCTCTTTATTTACAATGGTTTCAAATGACTTACAGAGGCGTTAAAAGGTGTCAATATGAAGGAATGGGTTTAGAAGCTATGTTCTTTGGATAGAAACAAGACTTATATGTTTACCAGTATTTGGAAGGACCCAAAAGGAGCATTAACTAAAGAAAAGGAAAATTTTAGAATTTTGTAGTTTGATTTTGTAACTAATTTTGTAGCTCCTATAGGTGCAAATGCTCTATTTATCACAATGGTTTCAACAGGACCTGGTGACTTTTACAGAGGTGTAGAAAGGCCTATTTATGGAGGAAAGGGTTGAATAATGATGAACCAATCCACATTGACAAATCGGCTTTAGAAGGTACTTAAGATTAAGTTTCAGGCAGTATTGGAAGTAATTGAACTTGACAATGATTAAATGGCCACTGGTGAAATCAGTTCATTTTTTATTGCTATTTTGCACTTCAAAAGCTCAAAGATGTTGGTGTCCCTGACTCATCCTTAATTACTGCACTGCTCAGCCAGAGGCCCACATTCTAAGGAATTAAATGCTGTTATGTCTGGCTACCTATTTTCAAAGACGATTTATTGTGTTCCACGGAGGGCTGTCTTCTTAGGCGCTGCAGGCAGTTCCTGAGATTTTGTCTGATATAGTTGCTTTGTTATTAGATGTCTTGTATTTTTTATTTGTTGCTGTTTTTATATCACTCAAGTCTTGATAAAACCATTCCCGCATATTGATGACTTCTGACACCTGTAAAAATCACTTTTTGAAACAATTGTGATAACTATATTATCACAATTATCACAATGGTTTCAAAATTACACAATTCTGAAATTTTCCTTTTTTCTAGTAAATTTAATGCTCCTTTTCAGTAGACTTATTCAGCATACTTCTTGTTCTGAAAATTGAATACCGCTTAAGCCGGTGCTAGGGGGCGTGAGCAGTGTTGCACTTTCAATTACTGTTCATGAACAGACTCAATAAAACCGAGTCTGCAATTTTCTCTTTTTATGTTGCAATTTTTGCTCTCGGGGGATCACCTCACTTCAGAATTTATTCAAAGAGGCAGGATCCAAAAATAGCCTATGAGGTAATGGGTTAAAAGTAATCTCTAAAGACCCTTTTCGTCTACATCCCTTACATGATGGGAATCTTATTGTGGTTTTTGTCAAAACTAAAAAATACCTTGAATTTTTTTATTATAAAATTTCAGCTAGTAGCTGTTCATGATGACGTAAGTTCCTGCATTAATATTCAACAGATAAAAGGATTTAACCCCTTCCTTCATATAAACGTCTTTTCACGCATTTGCAAATAGTAGACCTAGACCAGATGGCTCCTATAGGAACCGTCTCATTAGGGTCTACTCTATTTGCTTCTGATATAATATACCTTGATATGGTTCGACATTTTCTTTCTGCTATGACCAAAACTTCCTATTATAACATTTGATTTAATTAACCCTTTCCTCCATAAATACGCCTTTCTGTGCCTCTGTAATAATTATTTCTTGAAACCATTGTGATAAATAGAGCATTTGCTTCATAGGAGCAAATGCTCTATTTATCACAATGTTTCTAAACTACACAATTCTAAAATGTTCCCTTTTTCTGGTAAATGCTCCTTTTTTGGTAGATTCATTCAAAGAGGGTGGGTCTGAAAAAAGCCTATGAGGTAATGGTTTAATATTCATGATGTCTTTATTTCCTACATGAATATTCAACAAATAAAGGATTAAGCATAGTGGCTGTATATTTTGGTGTTTCTGACTTCTCACAGATTGTAACATACTGGTTCGCTTTCACTATCGGTTTTGGTATTTGTCAGGGTTTTTGTCGTAGTGTTTGTAAGCTTCATTTCATGACTGACTGAGGCAACACTCAGGAGTATCACAAAGGTCTTTCATGTTAGAAGGGGATAGATAATTGTCTCCATTTCAAGATTTCTTGTCAAGCAGTGTGATTGATTGGGTGATAGCTTATCTAGATGACTTGAAGTATTAAGCATACTACAAATTGACACTGATTTCAGTGGAATCGTTGATTTTTAGCAAACTAATTCTTCATATTTCACGTAACTTAGTTTGATTGCAGATAATTCTATGATATCTTTAACCCTTTCCTTCATATAAAAGCCTTTTCACACAGACAGAGTAGACCCAGAGCAGATGGCTCCAATAGGGGCTGACTGATCAGGGTCTGCACTCAGTGTGCTTTTGAAATGATATAGATCTGATTCTACAGTTTTGTCAAAGCAAATCGAGGGCTTGGTGCAAAACTATTCTAACTCCTTCACAAAGTGAGAATAGTTTTGCACCAAGCCCTCGAAATCGTTCCCTTGAAATCGTTTATGCTACAAAAATTGAACTAATAAATATTCATAACGAACCTTAACCCATTCCTCTATATTCTATTTTTATATCCAACCACTTTGAATAAATCTACCCAAAAGGAGCATTAACTAGAGAAATGCAAAAAATTTAGAATTTTGTAGTTTGAAACCATTGTGATAAATAGAGCATTTGCTCCTATAGGAGCAAATGCTCTATTTATCACAATGGTTTCAATAGGTGATTTTAACAGAGGCATAGAAAGGTGTATTTATGGAGGAAAGGGTTAATAACCCAAAGTATTCAAGCGCCCAGTCTCTTCTCTCCACAAGTTTAACCCTTACAGTGCGGGACCTGAGTCACTAATGTCCTTTGCAAACAGTGTAGACCCAGTTGAGAGGGCTCCTAGGGGAGCCCTCTCATCAGGGTCTGCACTGTTTGTCATGTTACACTTTTCTTTAGAAAACATCCCTAAATATTCACCATAAACTTGACCTATTTGAATTTTGGAATATTCCATTTGAAAATTCAGCGTTGTAAGGGTTAAAGCCTTTACTCCATTAATATTTATGTAAAAAAATATTGACATCATGAATATTAATTAGATAAATAAATTTGTATTATGACATATTATGTACATAGGACATTTTTGGTATTTGTAGAAATTATATATTGTAGTGTCAGATCTATTATAATTTCATAAGCAAACAGATAAGACCCTGATCAGATGGCTCTTTCAGGACACTATAAAAATTCAGCTAATAAATATTCATGTTGTCATTTTTTTTTTCTGCCATGAATATTGAACAAGGAAATAGTTAATAAGAATGCCAGTTTGTATTTGTGATAATTCATCATGAATTGTTCATACTAAACAAGAATATGCCACAGTTGATTGTCTGCATTGGAAAGCTCATTTCTGTAATGATTTAACCAAATAGTCCCCTGATGAACTGTGCAAACATCGGTATTTTGTTCAGTTATTTCTTTTTGACAGTTTACATCAATATTACCCAATATTCTCTTGGAAGAATCGCTTGAACATGTAGGCTTTTTTTTACATGAGAAAGAGAGAGAATAAAAGCTACATGAAATTTGTCTCACATGAGAATTAACCCATTCCTCCATAGGCTAGTTTTAGACCCAGCCTCTTTGAACAAATCTACCAAAAAGGAGCATTTACTAGAGAAAAGGAGCATTTTAGAATTTTGTAGTTTGAAACCAGTGTTATAAAATAGAGCATTTGCTCCTATAGGAGCAAATGCTCTATTTATCACAATGGTTTCAACAGGTGATTTTTACAGAGGCGTAGAAAGGCTTATTTATGGAGGAAAGTGTTAACTTGACATGTTTATTTCATGACATGTTTATTTGTCTCTGTAATTGAACCAAGACTGAAGAATGATGAAGAAGCTTGGTGGTGATCCTTTATCTCATTAATATTCATGAAGGAAATGATTATCTCATTAATATTCACGAAGGAAATGATCGAATTTCAGCTATATCTGTAATTGCATGTAAACACCCGAGTGTTAGGCAAAGACAGAAACTGTAGAATCAGAACAACACTGATGTGAAGACTCTCATAAAGAAAATTTATCGAGGGCTTGGTGCAAAACTATTCTAACTCCTTCACTTTGTAAAGGAGTTAGAATAGTTTTGCACCATTAATAGTTTTGCACCAAGCCCTTAATGGATAATTGCTGCAACTATTTTTATCGGGGTTATGGGACTTTGGAAATTTTCTTCACTATATAACGTACAGTGAAAAGTGCTTGATTTAGAAATAATATTACCAGAGAGGCATCTGTGTCCTATGGACACAATTCTAGTTTTAAGTGCATTAGTTTCGAAAATTGTACTTAATCAGGCTTTTAATGGAATTTCCTTTGAATGCTGGAATCAAGTGTACTGGCATTCGCAAACAGTGTAGAACTCACTGATTAGCTAGCTAGTGTCTATTTCACCCTTTCATGCTGAATGGACTCTGTCATTAAACACTGATGGACCGTTCCACTTGAAAATGTCAGCATTTGAAGGATTAAGCTTTTAAATTGGTAGAAATACTAGAACTGATTTGATTTACATTTGTTTGCGGTGTTGAGTATTACAACTAACTTAGTACTGGTACAAGCATAAACTGATTTCAAGTCTTAATGTATTGTATTGTTGCCTATATAATGAGTTCTAGTAACTTTTAGTGTGCTTAGAAAATTGTTATGTTTGAATTTGTCCCTTCATTCCATTAACCAACCATGAATATTCATGAAAGAAATATGGATACCATGAATATTAATGATATCAATTTGTTATAATATCACATGAATACGATAATATTTGGCAGCGAAAGAATCTGTAAAATCATATCTATATTATTTCATAAGCAAACAGAGCAGACCCTGATCAGACGGCTCCTATAGGAGCCGTCTGATCTGGGTCTTCTCTGTTTGCAAAGATGTAGAAAGGCATATTAATGGAGGAAAAGGTTAATATTCATTTAAGAAATCATGACATCATGAATATTAATTAGCTGAATATTTATAATGGCATATGAACATAGTTATATTTGGCCATGGTAGAAAATGTAGAATCAGACCTATATTGTTTTATAAGCAAACAGTTCAGATCCTGCTCAGATTGCTCCTACAGGAGCTGTCTGCTGGGTCTAATCTGCTTTCAACGGCATTAATAGGCATATTAATGGAGTAAGCAGTTCATTTTAACCATTTCCTTGTTCAGTATTTGGTAAAGAAATAATGGCATCATAATTATGTATTAGCTGAATTTTTATATTGGCATATGTTCGCATGGAGTTTTGGTACGCTGGCAGAAACTATCGAGTCAGATCTACATGTATATAATTTTATAAGCAAACTTATCAGATCAGAATCCTAGAGGATCTGGGTCTACTCTGTTTGCAAATCCTTGAAAAATGTGTTTATATGAAGGAAAGGATTAAGCCATGTAACTTCTATATCAGTTGTCTACTTGCAGCCAACTATAAATTAGCATGCAAAGAATAAAGTGAGTGTCTGCAAACTAATTATGTAACCTTTATGTGTGATCATTTAAAGTGATTCTATTCAATTGGGAGAAAATTGAGCATCCGCATGCAATGATGTGATTTTAACTCCGTGGTGCACGCTACAGGCGAGCTGTCGATAACATATGTAAACAGTTTTGTACCTGATGAGATAACGAATAACTGGATATCCCTTTAATCCATGAATATTCATGTAAGAAATAATGACATTATGAATATTAATTAGGTTACTTATTATACTAGCATATTGTCACTGAATTGTTTGGCCATGCATGGCAGAAAAAGTAGATTCATATTTATATTATTCCATAAGCAAACATAGCAGACCCTGATCAGATGGCTCCTGTTGGAGCCATCTGATCTGGGTCTACTCTGTTTGCAAAGGCATAGAATAGCGTATTTGTGAAGTAAAGGGTTAACTGGGCGTCTCAGGCTGGTCTATCTGACTGTATTTGTGAAGACAAATGACAGATTAACTTTGCACAAATTTACGTCTGCTTCTGTTGTCAGACGACATTTATTTAGCATGATAAATTTGCCGTATATATATTGTAAGACTACAGGCAATAGATAGTAGAAATAAACCCCCAGTAGATTTGATATAATTGACACATTAGAATTTGAGAAGGAAATGTGTTTAGAGGGGAACATTTATATCCCTTTTAATGACTTCTTTAATATTTATTTGCTGACTTTTTATTATGCCATATGTATATGGGATCATTTAACCCTTTCCTCCATAAATATGCCTTTCTTCGCCTTTGTAATCACCACTTCTTGAAACCATTGTGATAAATAGAGCATTTGCTCCTATAGGAGCAAATGCTCTATTTATCACAATGGTTTCAAACTACAAAATTCTAAAAGAAATTCCTTTTCTCTAGTTGATGCTCTTTTCGGTAGATTTATTCAAAGTCAGGTTGGATCTTAAAATAGCCTATGAGGTAATGGGTTAAAATTGCATCAGCCCCTACAGGGGCCATCTGATCTAGGTTTATTCTGTTTGCAAAGAGCTGAAAAGCGTTTATATGATTGAAAGGGTTAATATCAGGTATATGCACAGTGCAACGGATAAATATGCATACTCAGATACTGAAATCGTCATTTCTCCAGCAAACCTTGGGGGAGGAATAAAGGAGTTATTCTTGAAAATGTTTTAATTTTCGCATCTTATCATGACCTCTGTATACAATTGTAAATATTTGTTCTTGGAATAAATGGTAATCATGCACATTTTGTAGATGCAAATCAGCAGACAAAGGTATCAAATCAGAGACTGTTTGTTTCTCATAAGCAGATATAGTATTATTTTGTTGCATGCAGTCTGAGACATCTGCAAACATTATCATTCATCTTTTTTCTTCATCTTCTCTTTAATATTGTAGTCAAGATGTCGAACAGCTTGGATCCTGATGAGATGTTGAGTTTCATAGATTATCACCGAGTCGCTGCTACCGTACAAAATATTGTAGACCTTGATCATGTGCTTGATGTCCAGAGAGGTGACTGATCTTTATCTATCTGTAAGTAATGTTTCGTAATTATGAAATCAGGTATTATGTGATGGCGAATGGTGTCTGTCCATCCGTCTGTCCATCCATTAGTTGTTTTGTTTTTCTCCACAATTGTTAACTCTACCATACATAGATGTTCAAATAATTTCTCAAAAATATTAACAATAACCTGAAGGTTTGACCTAGACTAAAATTTTCAATGTCATGGGAAGAGGCTGCTTTACCAAGTTAATTCAGTATCATTTCCACTCTGTAAATCTACAATTATGTGTGACATGATTTCTTCCTGTTGAATTCAAGATGGCCAACTGGCAGCCATCTTGGATATTGCAATTCCTGTATGGACTTAACCAGTCTAATACTTTTGCCGCATTTTCTTTAAAATTAACAAAAATAATTGAAATATTGAAGCACAGTTTTTTACCAAACACATTTGAGATTGCTGTTTTGGGGCCATTTTGAATTTTACAGTTTCCCTGTGGCAGAGTTACAGATAACGATGCATACCCAAATACTAAGTTGTCATTTCTTTACCAAATCCTATACTGTGACCACGCTTTAGAATCGTTCTTCGAGACAATTCTAATAATGGTCAAAGTATAGGGTTTGGTGGAGAAATAAAGGAGCTATGCTTGAAAATGTTTAAATTTACGCATCTTTTCTTCATGGACCTCTGTTGTGGAACAAACTATTTAGTAGACACATCATTTTTATGGAACTTGACAAAAAATTGAGAGACAAGTCAGTGACCTTCATGAGCCCTCTCATCTGGTTCTACACAATAATGATTTGTTTCATGCACTGAAAGGGTTAACCCTTTACTCCATTAGTATTCATGCAAGTAATATTTAATGACATTATGAATATTAATCTGATTAATTGCTATCATTTATAATGATCACAGGAGTTTTGGCCATAGAAACTGTAGAATCATATGTATATCATATCAAAAGAAAATAGAGCAGGCCCTGATCAGGTGGCTCCTACAGGAGTTGTCTGATCTGGGCCTTCTCTGTTTGCAAAGGCGTAGGCAGACATATATATGGAGTAAAGGATTAACTCTTTGTACGCTAGCGGCAAAACTGCATACCTATGCAAACAGTTTGGATCCAGATGAGACGCCGCATTATCCTCATCAGGATCCAAACTGTTTGTCACCTTGACCATATTTTTGCAAAGAAATGAGAGAAAGTTTATTTTAAGAATTGAAGCAGACGACAATTGTTGCAGACGAAAAATTACATAGTGTGCAAAGAGTTAAAGGTGTTGTTGTTTGTGCATCGTTGCATGATGAGGACCATGACTTCCGTCTTTGCAGTTGATTTAGTTTTATTAAAGGTACTCAGTCTAGAAATAACATATTGTTTTGTTTTAATTTAGAAATTTCATAATCATTGAAATTATATTGTTTGGACCATTTTATCAAATTTCCTTCTGACAACATGTATTGTAAAATGCATTTATTGGTCAGTAATAGGTTTAACCCATTCCCTCATTGGTTATTTTTAGACCCAACCTCTTTGAATAAATCTACTGAAAAGGAGCATTTATTAGAAAAAAGGAAAACTTTTTAACTGTGTAGTTTTAAAGATATTGTGATAAATATAGAGAAAATGCTCTATTTATCACATTGGTTTCAAAAAGTGCATTTTATAAAGGCATCAATATGAGGGAATGGGTTAATAGTGATTCATAAATTTCTTGTTCTAGAACAAAATATTATTGTGATATTGATAGCACTTAAAAATTATGGAATCAATTAGAATGCCTTAGGAAGGAAAGCTATAGGAATATCGCCAAGTAGTTATGGTATGATTGAATGGAATAAAAGCACACACAAGTTTAGTCTAAAACTCGAGCGAATAACATCGGCGACATTGATACTAAAGCGTCAGACTTTCGCAATCTTAAGTGATCGTTCATGAAATGTTTCCACACATTACTAGTTTTTGTTAAACAATCTGCAATTTTATTCCATTTTTACAAACATCTAAAGTACATCATATATATAGACAAAATCGAGGGCTTGGTGCAAAACTATTCTAACTCGTTCACTTTGGGAAGGAGTTAGAATAGTTTGGCACCAAACCCTCGAAATGCCATTAACTCTTTCCTGTATAAGCACATTTTCATGCATTTGCAAACAGAGAAGACCCAGATTAGATGGCTCCTATGGGTCTGCTCTGTTTGCTTATAGCGTGATATAGATCTGATTCTACAGTTTTTGTCAGAGCAAACATTCCCTTGAAAAAGTTACATTATAAAAATTCAACTCATATTCATGATGTCATTATTTCTTACATGAATTCTGAACAGCGTAAGGGTTACCGGTAACAGGGTAAGGGTTACCGGTAACAGGGTAAGGGTTACCGGTAACAGGGTAAGGGTTACCGGTAACAGGGTAAGGGTTACCCGGGTAAACAATATCATGAACATAATACTTGTGTTCCTTTATTTTGACATTGAATAAACAACAGATTCATCTGTGTGACCTGCAAATCACCACCCACTGAATCAGTATAATACAGTAAAACCCCGCTAATGCGACCACTTAATTAATAAACATTTGTGTCTTTATAAGCAGGTGGTTGCTTAATACAGGGCAAAAGTAATGCAGAAAGCTCTTCTAGGAGCTTTCTGCATTACTTTTGTCCTGCATTAAGTTACCACCTGCATCTAGCACCCGGAGTTATACCTCTTAGGTGGTCGCATTAGCGGGGTTTTATAATAGCAAATTTGGAAGCAAGACTACAGATGCGTCCATCTATCAATCAGATAATGATGTCTGTGAGATGGCTTTCTCTGATTGAATGCCCTGTGTCTTGTAATTGCAAGGTGCAATTGTGATGCAGTCTCCAGATGCTGCACAAACCATAGGTTTGTCTAATTAGATTATACAATAAAGCCTGTCTAAATCGGATGTTGAATTTGATATGAATATCGCTCTTGGAGACATTCGGCAGCTTAATGCAGGGTGAAAGTCATGCAGAAAGCTCCTCAAGAACCCGTTTTGTGAATTATAGAAGACCACAATATTTTTTATTCCACTCTCCACCCATCCCCCCCCCCCTTCCAATCGAAGGGATTGGGGGCTCGTACTGTTTTTGCCCTGTTTGTTTGTTTGTTTGAGGACAACTTTAATGTTGGCGATAATTTTGTAGCTGTTGCATATGCATACTTCAAACTTGGCATGCAAGTGTAACTTATGGAGGTGAACAGTTTTAGGGATGACTTATTAAGGTCAAGGTCATATATCAAGGTCAAATTACGGGTCAAATTAATATTGGCGATAATCATGGAAGGGGGGTGGATAGTGTTTCACAAACACATCTTGTTTCCAAAGACATTGCATACTTAGGTTAACTGGTCTGGCAAATGAGTGACTGGTAATTAAGACTTACAATTCGAGGGCTTGGTGCAAAACTATTGTAACTCCTTCACAAAGTGAAGGAGTTACAATAGTTTTGCACCAAGCCCTCGAATTGGTCTAGGAAGATGATAAGCTGTCTCCATCATTATTACATACTGTATTGCAGGTGTGACATGTGATATGAAATATCAGGAGTATAGATTGCCCTTTGTTTGCTCTTTACTTCATACCCCCACCATGTTATGACTATGCTAACAGGGTAGACCCTGATCACTCCTGTAGGAGCCATCTGATCAGAGTCTGCTCTGTTTGCTTTTGACATGGTATTCATCTTGTTCAACAGTTTTTGTCAAAGCAAAGAAAATCCCTTGAAAAGTTTACATTATCAACATTCAATAAATAAATATTCACGATGTCATTATTTCTTACATGAATATTGAACAGTGAATTGGTTAGGCAAGTTATACATAAATTACACACTTGTATAAATGACAAAAGTGTTAACTCTTTCCTTCATATGAATGCCCTTTCACGCACTTGCAAACAGTAGACCCAGATCAAACGGCTCCTATAGAAGCTGTCTGATCAGGGTTTGTTCTGCTTGCTTATGATATGATACAGATAAAATCAGGGTCTGCCTTGCTTGCTTTGTTTATTTACAGAATGCTACTGTTTGCTGTTGCAGTGAATTTCTTTATACAGTAAACCCTCTCTATAATGGCCACTCAATTGTGTTAATTAGTTGGTATTTAGGGCAGGTTGCAGCTTAAAGCAAGGTGAAAGTAAAACAGAACGCTCCTATAGGAGCGTTCTGTTTTACTTTCACCTCGCTTTAAGCAGCCACCTGCCTTTAACACAATATACTTGATGTAATTTAGTGGCCGTTATAGAGAGGTTTTACTGTACGCTAATACAACTATCCAAAAGAAGTATAATTCTGGATCTCCTGTAGGAGCTTTCTGTATTACATTTGCCCTACAATAAACCACCACCTGCTTTTACAGATTCCTATATAAAGAAATTATGTGGTTGCATTAGCGAGATTTAAACCTTTACCTTTAAGGTGGAACATTGTAGCCATTTTAGAAAGTAAAGAAACATAACTATATCACATTCCATAAGCAAACAGAGCAGAATAGGAGCTGTCTGATCAGGGTCTGCTCTGTTTGCTTATGATACAATATAGATATAACTGGACAGTAACTGCCATGGCCAAACTTTCTTGTGTCCATGTGCTATTATAACAAATTAATCTAATTAATATTCATGAAGTCATTTTTTCTTTAATTAATATTCATGTCTTCATGTCTTGATACAGCTAGGTGGAATAATTTTACATCTCATCGAGATCCAAGCTGTTTCACAATCTGATAAAATTTAGAAATTATAGTTTTTGTGTCACCTGCTGAGAGGCAGTGTGTCACTTAGGGATCACTTTTCCATTGTCTGTCAGTCAGTCCATCCGTCTGTCTGTCCAGCACACTTTCCTTTTTTAGCCGTCATTTCTAAACTAATCGTTATAGAGCTTTCAAATTTCACATGTGTCTTCCTCTCATTGAGGACCATGTATGTAACGATACATGGAATACTTTTTGAGTTATTCCCCCTTTTTCTGATTTTCGCACTCCATTGGATTAACAGTTTTTGTGTTCCCTGCGAACAGGTGACACATGTGTTCCTTCTAACACTCTTGTTAGTGGTAGAAAATAATATGCTTTGAAATCCCTTTACCTGTCCCATATTCATGTAAGGAATCATTACATTCTGAATATTTATTAGCTGAATTTCTAATACGGCATAATACACAGAATCTGTTGATATTGGTAGAAACTGTAGAGTCAGGTCTTTTATAATTTCATAAGCAGACAGAGCATATTATGAATATGCATAGAGTTGAGGGTTATTTTGACATTAATATGAAGTCTGAAAAGAGACAAAATTAATGGCAGACATAATTATCAGATGAGATTCCACAAGTTTTTTTTACAGGAATAGATATAAGTAGGTATTTAATCCGTGGGTCAATTTGCTTTCTGCCTCAATAAGATATCTTCTTGAGAATGGCACATATGTTTGTTACGCCATTTATGTCCAGTTAGCCTGCCAGCTATATTAGTCTGGCAAATATTGACACCTAGCCAACTAGACGAATGTTGATTCTCCTCTAATTTACCAAGAATGATGGAAAAATAGCCACTGGCAGTGTTACTGCCGTTGTTTTTAACCCTTTACTCCATAAATATTCATGTAAAAAAATAATGACATCATGAATATTAACCTATTCTCTCATATCCCAAACCGAAATAGCAAGCTTATTTTGGCTAGGATTAAGCTTGCACCAAGCTTGCAGTTGAAAGGCAAATAGGCTTGTAGTAAGCTTGTTGAAAGTTTAAGCTTACAAATCAACATTGCAATCTTGTTTGGTTAGCTTGTGACGAGCTTATATGGCTTGTGCAAGCTTATTGGGCTTGTGCATGCTTATTTGGCTCACACAAGCTTATTTGGCTCACGCAGGCTAATTTGGCTTGTTAGCTCACCTGAGCCAAAGGCTCAGGATGAGCTATTGTGATCGCAATCCGTCCGGCGTCCGGCCACATTTTCAAACGACATCTCCTCTGAAACTGCTGACCCGATTTTAACCAAATTTTGTCAGAAACATCAGTGGCTATGGGGAACGAAATATTGTTCACATTATGACCCCTGGGCCAAAAATGGCCCCGCCCTAGGGCTTATCAGTTTTTCATTGGATTTCTTTTAAAAATCTTCTTCTCTGAAACTGTAAGACCTAGACCTTTGATATTTGGTTTGTAGCATGATCTAATGGTCCTCTACAAAAATTGTTCAAATTGTGACCCCTGGGCGAAAATGGCCCCGCCCAAGGGCTTATCAGTTTTTCATAGGAAAATCTTTAAAAATCTTCTTCTGAAACAGTAAGGCCTAGACCTTTGATATTTGATCTAATGGTCCTCTACAAAGATTTTCAAATTATTATCCCCGGGACCAAAAGTGGCCCCGCCCAAGGGCTTATCAGTTTTTCATAGGAAAATCTTTAAAAATCTTCTTCTCTGAAACTGTAAGGCCTAGACCTTTGTTATTTGGTATGTAGCATGATCTTATGGTCCTCTACGAATATTGTTCAAATTATGACCCCCAGGCCAAAAATGGCCCCGCCCAAGGGCTTATCAGTTTTTCATAGGAAAATCTTTAAAAATCTTCCTCTCTGAAACTGTAAGGTCTAGACCTTTGATGTTTGGTATGTAGCATGATCTAATGGTCCTCTACAAAGATTGTTCAAATTATGACCCTGGACAAAAAATGGCCCCGCCCAAGGGCTAATCAGTTTTTCATAGGATAATCTTTAAAAATCTTCTGAAACTGTAAGGCCTAGACCTTTGATGTTTGGTATGTAACATGATCTAATGGTCCTCTACAAATATGTAGCTTTGGCTTGTGGTCCTCTGCCAAGAATGTTCAACTTACAACCTTGACCTCTGGGCGAAACTTGGCCCTGCCTTGGCTTAGACCTTTAATTAATGGCATACTGCTTTGCCTTTTGGTTCTCTACCAAGGTTGTACAAATGATGACTTCTTGGTCAAAAATGGCCCGCCCCTGCGTTATCTAAGGTGAGCGCTTCAGGGCCTCATGGCCCTCTTGTTTTTAATTGACTTGCAAGCTTGTTTTACGTAGCCTGCTTGGAGCTGGTGTATCAAGACTATTATTTACATGCATTAGCCTACTCTTATAGTAGTATATTGATGCCTCTGTAAAATACAGAGGATTGTGGTTGTGAAACCATTTTGATAAATAGAGCATTTTGCTCCTATATGGAGCAAATGCTCTATTTATCACAATGGTTTCAAAAAGTGATTTTCACAGAGGCATCAAAAGGCGTCAATATGAAGGAATGGGTTAAGCAGCCACCTATGCTCCTTCTATAGCGGGTTATAAATATTGTTTACCAGCTGCTGCAAGTATATATAATTTCTAGTATTTCTTCCTTATCTGTTGAGCATTATCTTAACACCTTTCTCAGTTTAATACTCATGTAAGTATTAATAACATCATGAATATTAACTAGCTTTTTTATGCCCCGTTAACGATGTTTTGCACCTGTCCGTCTGTCTGTCTGTCCGTCCGTCCGTCCGTGCATCACGCTTTTACGTGCAGTAGGTAGGTGTAGTTGGTTGTCACAGTTTTTTCATTGTCTTATATCTCACTAACCACTATAGTTATTGCCATGGAATTGCATATACACATAAACCACCATCCATACTTTCATTGCACACCCAGCCCATGCTGCCCGCAAGCCCATGGTCAAGGTCAAATTACTTAGAAACTTTCGTGCAGCTAGGCACGCACCACCATGGCAGCATCACTGTGTCTTACAGACACAATTTTCTAGTTTTTTATAACGGCATAAATATGTACACAGGAATTTTGGTATTCTATAGAAATTATGGAGTCAGATCTATTATAATTGTGTAAGGAAACAGAGCAGACCCTGTTCAGACAGCTCCTATAGGAGCTGTCTGATCTGGGTCTACTCTTTGTCTAAGGAGTGAAAAAAGTGTTTATATCAGGGAAAGGGTTAATTCATGTATGAGATTGCTGCATTTACCAATTTGAAGCATGAATGCTAATACAGTTTGAAGCAAAAATGCTTAGACCCACAATTCGAAGCAAGAATGCTGATAGCCAATCTTCAGTGGTCATATAAAATAACAACATAGGCGTTCCTCAAAATACATCTGTTCCCTTGACATTTGACAACAAAGATTGCTGTCGATGCCATGTAAAAGAAGTCTAGAAAAGGTGACTTAGAATGCTTGCCAAAAAATATAGGCAATTTTGAAGCAATAGCCAACTGACCTGAATGCATTATTGCATAAGGTGCCAAGATTTCTACATTTGCGCAGAGTAATTCAGTGGATATCCCCATTTGTGAAATAAATCAGCTCTTGATATTTTACAGATTACTTTCTAAGTATGATATATGCTGTACATTTGACATCTTCAGAACAAATGCAGTGAGTATTTAACACTAAATGCATTTGTCAAGTCATTTGAAATAGTCTGAAATAACCTTCAATTACATGTAACATGGTAAATGTAAAATTATTCATGAAATAATTATTCAACCGTTTCCTACACATATTAGCAAACAGAGTAGACCCAGATCAGATGGCTCCTGTAGGAGCCATCTGATCAGGGTCTTCTCTGTTTGATTATGAAATAATAAATATATGATTCTATTGTTTCTGCCATGTCCAAACATTTCTGTGTTCATGTGTCATTATAAAAATTAATCTAATTGATATTCATTATATCATTATTTCTTACATGAATATTCATGGAGTAAAGGGTTAAGCTGTTGAACAAGACTTCCATTAACCCTTTCCCTTATGTAAGCGCATTTTGACGCATCTTCAAACAGAGTAGACCCAGATCAGACGACTCCTATAGGAGCCATCTGATCAGGGTCTGCTCTGTTTGCTTATGGTGTACATGTAATATATATATTTTATCAGATTCTACAACTTCTGTCTGTGTCATGTGTTCATATGCCATTACAAAAAAATAATCTTTTTTTAATATTCATGACATCATTATTTCCTATATGAATATTCATCAGGGAAAGGGTTAACTAATTCCCTCAATTAAATGCTTTTTTAACACTTTTGCAAATAGAGTAGAACTAGATCAGATGGCTCCTAGGAGCTCTCTGATAGAAGCTGTCTGATCATGGTCTGTTTGGTTTGCTCATTAAATTGTCTAACTCAACATTTTCTAACAATGCCTAAAAATACTGTGTAGAAAATCAGCTAATAATATTAATGATGACATTTGCAAACTATTGTTGCATTTGCAAACAGTGTAGACCAAGATGAGAGAGCTCCTATAGGAGCTCTCTCATCTGGGTTTGCTCTGTTTGCTATGGAAAATCCATGCCTGCATGCTCTATCCTTTTGCCATGGAAATCATTTCAATATAACCCTGTATATTTTTTAAAGACTTGCCTAATTAACATTCATAGAGAGTAGAATGATAAAAAATATGTGGCAGGCTGGGTGTAGCTGTAGTGGACAGCATAAGCATAAAATGGATTCATTTTGAAGTGTCAAATTCAAATCATAATTATATTCATGCCCAAATTTTCATATTTAACTACATGGAATTCCCGATCCATAATAGGTTATTTTTAGACCCAACCTCTTTGAAAAGAGCATTTACTGCAAAAAAGAAAATTTTAGAATTGTGTAGTTTTGAAACCATAGTGATAAATAGAGCATTTACTCCTTTCGAGCAAATGCTCTATTTATGACAATGGTTTTAAAAAGTACATTTTACCGAGGCGTCATGAATATGAGGGAATTGACTAAGTATTTCAAAGCTGAATTTTCAGAGTGGATATAACTATAGAGATCTGCAACCTGGTGAACTTTATTATTCTGGCTGGAAAGAGTTTATATCATGGTGTGATACAGCGGCCGAAATAATGCTACATTATGAATGATGGATGTTGAAAGATAGAATATGATAAAGTTGTAAAGATATTTATTGTACGTATAATAGAAATAGTTTTGAGTTATTTGTTTTTGTTGATATTTATTGTACATAAAATAGAGATGATTTCGAAATATATCTATCGTACATATATTAGAGATGGTTTTGAATTATATTCAGGCATTTGCACACAGTGAAGAGACAGATCAGATCGCTCCTAAAGGCGTCCTAGATCAGGGTCTGTACTGTTTGTGATTCAAATTAGTTCAGTAAACACTAATGGGTTAGTCCAGGCTGAAAATTCAGTATTGAAAGACTTAATGTAAATCCGTCCTTGATCAGAAAAAATAAGTTATCCATTGTACTTGAAATGTAAAGTTTTTAAATCATTGTGTAGTTTTGAAACCGTTGTGATAAATAGAGCATTAAATTTTATTTATCACAATAGTTTCAAAACTTGACATTTACAGAGACCCCTAAAGGTGTATGTATGGGGGAATGGGTCAATGTTAATCAGTCTTTAACACATTCCCTCATATTGACGACTTTTGCCGACTCTGTAAATGTCACATTGTGAAACCATTGTGATAAATAGAGCATTAATTTTGCTCCTATAGGAGCAAATGCTCTATTTATCACAATGGTTTCAAACTGCAATATTCTAAAAAATTCCTTTTCTCTAGTTAATGCTCCTTTTCGGTAGATTTGTTCAAAGAGGTTGTATCTAAAAATAGCCTATGAAGTAATGGGTTAATTAGAAAAAAATGATGAGATATCCAATAAAAAGAAATCCTGTGTACATGCATGGATAAGGTTAATTAATTGCGATTTAATGCATTAGTCCATATCAGGTCTATTGCTCAAAAGAAAATGCTTCTTGTAAGCATCATTACAAGTGGTCCATAACTGTAAAATGGCAACTAAACTGGCAGTTTTATGGGCATAGCACTGATAACAGTGTCATTAAACATTGACTTCAGTGAGAGATCAATTTCAGAAAGGTGTTCAGTCTAATTTGAGGCCGCAATTATTGATTCCATCCATATGCCGATTTCAAAACATTGATAAAACGCCATTGTATGACCCTTACTCCATGAATATTTATGTAGAAAATAATGACATCATGAATATTGATTTGATTAAGTGGGCTACCTGCATTCATGTCACAAAGTTACGATGTATTCCCTCAAAGTTTGTCCACATACCAGTGCAACAGCATCTTTTTCTCTTTGAATGGAAGAGGCGAGACAAACATTTTTCATTATTTAAGTCTTGTCTGATGTTTGACCCTTAAGTTACTTGTCTGTTTAACTTCACGGCAGGACAAGTAGCTGAGATAGACTATTGTTTCTTGATATTTATGTAAATGATTGTCTAGACACAGAAGTCTTCGTTTTAAATACAGTTGTGCCACGATTAACCTTTTCGATGCTGAATTTTATCCTGGAATATCCAACCAATCAGTGTTTAACCCATTCCCTCATATTGACGACTCTGTAAAAGTCACTTTGTGAAACCATTGTAATAAATAGAGCATTTGCTCCTATAGGAGCAAATGCTCTATTTATCACAATGGTTTCAAACTACAAAATTCTATAAAAAATCCTTTTCTCTAGTTAATGCTCCTTTTCAGCAGATTTATTTAATGAGGTAGGATCTAAAAATAGCTCATGAGATAATGGGTTAATTATAGAGTCCACTCAGTATGAAAGTCTTAAGCTTGCTAGAAGATAACGAATGACAAACAGTGTAGACCCTGTCCTAGGAATCCTCTGATTACCAAATCCTTTAGTTCTTATGGTACTTGAACAAAAATATGTTTGCGAAAACCCTGATTGGTTAAAAGTTTCCTTACTTTTGATTGGCTACCCTGATGTGTACTTAATTCTGATTGGTTTAAGCTGTTGATAGGGACTAACAAATTAACATCAAACTTCAACTTAACCCTTTCCCTTATACAAAAGTGTTTTCACGCATTTGCAAACAGAGTAGACCCAGATCAGACGGCTCCTAGAGGAGCCGTCTGATCAGGGTCTACTCTGTTTGCTAGTGGAATTTGAAGGATCTGTATCTTTAGTTTCTGAAATGGGTACAATGTTCCACCCTCCATATTTCATTATAAATGTTTTGTATGAATATGTAGTAGGTATTAAAATTTGAAATAAACATAGAACAGGGAAAGGGTTAAGGTAAGTTTCGTTTAATTTGTCAATTATCTCGTCTAGATCTTAGCTGTGTGTAAATGCCATTTAGAGGTTACACTTAGCATGATTGTTAACATTGTCAGAAGTGCCCGTCGTATGTGATCATCGAAAAGAGTTCTAATTATAGGTCTGTAAGGCCCTGCATCAAGCAACCACCTGTTTTTAGCTCGTCTGTTTCGAAGAAATAACGAGCTATTCTCATAACTCCGGCGTCCCTGTTGTCGTTGTCATTGTCATCGTCGTTTGAAATCTTAACATTGACCATAACTTCTTCAATTTTTCATTTACAACCTTCATGTTTGGTATGCATGTTCATCTTGACAATGACGCAGACGAGCGTTTGCACCCACTTGTGGTGCTCTTGTTTAAGACTCCTATGCTCAATACATAAATGACCATTTAAGACAGGTTCTACTGTGTCATAGTCAGACAAAGGGAATCAACAGTTTCTCATTTTGAAAACAGGAAGAAATTTAGGAGAACTGATTATTAGTTGCAGACAGTTTAATGTTTTATTTCTTGAGATACTGTTCAACTATTTGAATGCTGTTGGGAGTTTTGTGATCTGGGTCGCCACTATTAGTCATTTGACCCTTTACTCCATGAATATTCATGAAAGAAATAATGACATCACGAATACTGATTAGATTGTTTTTTATACAGGTACATGAACATAGGAAGTAATGACTATGACAGGAACTTTTTAGTTGAGTCTGAGTTTGTTTTCAAGCTTTTGATTGGTCAGATTTGAGTTCTCAAGCTTTTGATTGGTCAGATTTGAGCCAAAGGCTCAAATCTTACCAATCAAAAACTTGAGAATGAACTCAGACTCAACTAAATGTTTTATAAGCATGGACCCAGATTACAGAGCAGAGCCTGATCATATGGCTCCTACAGGAGCCATCTGATTTGGGTCTACTCTGTTTGCAAATTCGTGAAAAGGTGTTTATATGAAGGAACCTCAATTTAAATGTTCATTTGTAAAAGACATCTGTAGGAAGTAGAAAGTTAAATCCTTGAGTAATTATGGCAGTTTGTCTTTGTATATGTTAAGTTGTAAAAGGCGTCTTTATTGATAATTTTGTCAGTTTCTCTTTGGTAGTCTATATGTCAAGTTTGTAAAAGGCGTCTTTATGGATAATTATGTCAGTTGCTCTTTAGTAACTGCATCTCAATATAAATGTTTTGTTGTATACATATTGATGGTATTTTCCATTATAAGTATATTACAGTTATGTGAAAACAATATACTTTTGATATACGTACACTCAATTTAATATTTGCAAATGCATTATATACATTGAATAATTATACTATACTCCATGAATATTGCTTTATACTTTAAAAATATGCCTTTCTACGCCTTTGCAGAGTAGACCCAGATTGGATGGCTCCTGTAGGAGCAGTCTGGACAGTTGAAGCTCTGTTTGCTTATGATATAATATAGATATGATTCTACAGTTTCTGCTATGGCCAAAACCTCCCGTGTTCATGATTTGTGCCATTATAAAAAATAATCTAATTACATGTAATATCCATGTGACAGAGAAGTGAAGATTCTAAAGAGTGGTCACAGTTTAGGGTTTGGTAGAGAAATAAAGGAGCTATTCTTGAAAATATTGAAATTTACGTATTCAGATGCTGTTGCATTCTGGATACATATTTACTCTGTTTCCTCACTGAAAGAGTTAAATTATCTCATAAACTGTTAGTTTACTGACCAAGACATGTTTAAACTGCAAATAAAGTGTTTTTTCTCCATTTTTGATGGTGTTTTTGTCCACCTTGCAAAACAGATGGGGTGTTTTTGTCCACCTTGCAGAACAGATGGGGTGTTTTTTGTCCACCTTGCAAAACAGATGGGGTGTGTTTTGTCCACCTTGCAAAACAGATGGGGTGTTTTTTTGTCCACCTTGCAAAACAGATGGGGTGTTTTTGTCCACCTTGCAAAACAGATGGGGTGTTTTTTGTCCACCTTGCATATTGTTTTTGCTGTCTTTTGGTTTGTTGGTTTGTCTGTTTGGCCCCAACTTTAACATTGGCGATAATTTGTCACCATTGCATACATACTTCAAACTTGACATACAAATTTATGGCTAGGGATCAAAGCAAGTTTGACATAATTATACCCCCACAAACAAAGTTGGGGGGGCAGGGAGGGTATACTGGAGTCGCCATATCCGTCCGTTTGTCTATCCGACTTGTCCGGATCATAACTTCCAAAGTATAAAAGCTATTGACTTCAAATTTAAAATTGTTCTGCATTTGTAAGGTTATGTTATCAACAATGGTGTGAAAATCAACCCTTTTGGCGCCAAATTTCTAATTGTCGTCTGCAATCCAAGTTTGTTAAATCATTCAGTAAAGTAAGGAAATGAGATAAATAAATACAAATTTCAAAGGAATAAAGCACATATATAGAAATAAAGATTGAGACAAATAGTGAAGTCCCTGATCTGGGACTGCACTAATTGTTGTGGTGCATTTATGTGACTGCGGCGGTAAAAGGGTTAACTAAACACGTGGAGAAGGGAACTTTGGTGTCATAAAATTTAGGCAAATACAATAAACAACATAAAAAAACATTTGACATTTTGTATTTGTCTGAGGGAACTTTGGTGTCATAAAATTTAGGCAAATACAATAAACAACATAAGGAAACATTTGACATTTTGTATTTGTCTGTTCCAACTCTCCTGATACCTCCGTATAGAAACTGGCAATGGAAATTTTCAATTGCTGTGTGTATAAGTTTCATCTTGAGATTTGATATGGTTCTCACGAAGTTGATGAATGTCTACCAACTGGAATACTTTAGACATTATGGTGATGATATTTTTCGAACAGTTTGAATATAACTTGGACATCCAGACATGCAGTATTACACGTAGAATGCAACCTCTGTGACAATCATATTGCAATTCGGTATAAAGAATGAAATCTGAAGTTTACTTAAAGTCTAAAGTGGGTGACTATTTGCATGGAGAATTATTTACTCAGCTAAAGGCTACAAGCAACTGTGCTCTAGAGATGATGGCTTTTCCAGCTTAAGCATTTCACCTTTTAGCTGGTAGAAACATCTTTGGCGCATTTGCAAATAGAGTAGACCCAGATCAAACAGCTGTATGAGCTGTCTGATCAGAGTCTGTTCTGTTTGCTCCTGGAATAATGTAGATATGATACTACAGTTTCTGCCATGGACAAAAAGTTGTGTATGCATATACCATTATAAAATTTCATTTAACCCTTTCCTCCATAAATACGCCTTTCTATGCCTTTGTAAAGGTCACTTTTTGAAATCATATAGGAGCAAAATTAATGCTCTTTTTATCACAATGGTTTCAAATTACAAAATTCTAAAACATTTCCTTTTCTTCTAGTTAATGCTCCTTTTGGAATGATTTATTCAAAGTGGTTGGGTCTAAAAATAGCCTATGGAGGAAAGGGTTAAGACAGGTTCTGTTGTATGTGCTAAAGCCAAGCAGTTTCCGATCAACGACTTGTTGACCTTTTCACCTGGAGTCCTCATGTTTGGTATATACTGGTAGTTGGTCATCACAAGTAGATGATCCCTGTCGATTTCTGAGGTCAGTAAATCAAGGTCACACTTCAAGGTCAAAGGTCAAAATGTCTATTGAAAAGTACAACCTTAGCATTAATTGATTGAATCCCTGTGAGATGCTCAATTACTGGATGTCTTAATTGGATTGAAACTGTTAGTAGAATTTCATCACTGATTTATATGAAGCATTTTAACCAATTCCCTCATAAGCTGTTTTTAGATCCTACCTCTTTGAATAAATCTACACAAAAGGAGCATTTACTGGAGAAAAGGATTTTTTTAGAATAGTGTACCGGTAGTTTTCAAACCTTTGTGATAAATAGAGCATTAATTTTGCTCATATGGAGCAAATGCTCTATTTATGACAATGGTTTTAGAAAATGAATTCTACACAGGTGTCAAAGGGCGTCAATATGAGGGAATGGGTTAAAGGTAAAACCTAACAGCATTAATATTTAGCTAAAAGGCCTGACCTCATGAATATTAATTAATTGAATGTTTGTAAAAGCAAATTATTAATGGAATAGTTAACCCTTTACATCACACCTTTGCAAACAGAGAAGATCCAGATCAGACAGCTGTCTTATTAGGATCTGTTCTGTTTGCTTATGGAGTTATAAAATATCTGACTTTACAGTTTCTAAAAGTAAATCATGTACATTTGAAATTACATGTATTAAATTCAGCTAATAAATATTCATTTCTTAGCCCTTTCCTCCATAAATATGCCTTTCTACACCTCTGTAATAGGCACTTCTTGAAACCATTGTGGTAAATAGAGCATTTGCTCGTATAGGAGCAAATGCTCTATTTACCACAATGGTTTCAAACTACAAAATTCTAAACTTTTCCTTTTCTCTAGTTAATGCTCTTTTTCGGTAGATTTATTCAAAGAGGTGGGATCTAAAAAATAGCCTATGAGGGAATGGGTTAAATGAATATTCAACAGGGAAAGGGTTTAATTGGACTGACATACTAGCAAGTAGCGAAATACCTCGCAAATAAGTAGCTTGATATAAGTCTGCACTGTTTGCCTTATGTTTGGTTTGTCCAAATACTTAACCCTTTCCCTGTTCAATATTCATGTAAGAAGTAATGATGTCATGAATATTTATTAGCTGAATTTGTATACATGTAATATAATTTTTTCAAGGAAATTTGTTGCTTTCACAGAAATTGTAGAATCAGATTTATATCATAAAATTATCAAAGGCAAACAGAGTAGACACTGATCAGACGGCTCCCATAGGAGCCGTCTGATCTGGGTCTACTCTGTTTGCAAATGCGTGAAATTGCGTTTATACGACGGAAAGAGTTAAGTGATTAGGATAATTCCTCAGTGTGAAGTTCAGAACTTGCACTGTGGAACATTTTTAACGTCCCATGACTTGTTGCTTTTGCAGATGCAGATTTGTAACTAAATCGCATTTGGTTAAAGTTCAGTATTAATCGCATTTGGTTAAAGTTCAGTATTAGTCACATTTGGTTAAAGTTCAGTATTAGTCACATTTGGTTAAAGTTCAGTATTAGTCACATTTGGTTAAAGTTCAGTATTAGTCACATTTGTTTTCTCAAATTGTCATTTATGGAGTCGCTATCAATAGGCCAATTCCAAGTTACTAGATAGGATTTTCATATAAACCGAGAATTACTGTCAACTAAATTAAGTCTCTCTCTGGTAAATGTTGTTAGCAGTTTCTAGGAAAAGATTTACATTCACCATTTTACTGGCGAATTTATGAAAAGTTTGGATTCAGATGAGACGCGGAGTAACTTAACCCTTCGCTTGCTATTCGCGTCAATATACCTACCTGTAAATAGTGAAGACCCAGATGAGACAGCTCCTACAGGAGCTGTCTCATCAGGGTCTGCACTATTTACAAGTTGATTGTACAACCAGTGCACTCCACAGCAGTGATTGCACAGCGAAATACTTGTACACAGTGAAGATATATGTAATTATACAACAGGGCAAAGAAGGAGAAATGTATTTTAAAATTCAGCAAGCGAAGGGTTAACAGTGCCTCATCAGGGTCCATACTGTTTGTCATTCAAACACTGTTTTTTTACTCTTTTCTTTTAACCCTTTCCTTGATTTGTATTCATGTAAGTAATAATGATAACATCAATATTTATTATCTCAATTTTTATCATGTAAACTTTTTAGTGGATTTTTTTTTGGTTTGACAAAAGCTGTAGAATCAGATCTATATCATATCAAAAGCAAATAAAATAGACCCTGCTCAGACGGCTCCTATAGGAACTGTCTGATCTGGGTCTACTCTGTTTGCAAATGTTTGAAAAGGCATTTATATGAAGGAATGGGTTAACCCTTTCCTCCATAAATACACCTTTCTACGCCTCTGTAAAAGACACTTTATGAAACCATTGTGATAAATAGAGCATTTGCTCCTCTAGGAGCAAATGCTCTATTTATCACAATGGTTTCAAACTACAAAATTCTTAAAAAAAAAAAAATCCTTTTTTCTAGTTAATGCTCCTTTTGGGTAGATTTATTCAAAGTGGTTGGATATAAAAATAGCCTATGGAGGAATGGGTTAAAAAGATGGAAGAGAAATAAAGCATATGACACATTATACAGACTACTATTGCTCAGAGAACAGACAGATAATAAAGTGATTTGCTTTGATTTATAGGTTGATGGAATTGAGGACGTGTATATACATATTTTTTATGCCCCAGTCTTTAGGCGACGGGGGCATTAAGTTTTTACCCTTATCCATCTGTCTGTACAATTCCCGTCAAAGATTTCTTGGCTTGTTTGTACTGGAATTATTTGATATTTGGTCTGAAGCCTAATCATAGCGAGTTGTACCATGTCTCCCCTTTTCCGGTCTGTCGTTCATCTACTTCGGAGTCTTCTTATTTGCCATGGTGGAATCCTTGTCCCATGGACACATTTTCTTTTATTTCTTGTATACATATCATTCTTAGTTTATGAGTGTAAAATCCCCTCATCATTTAAACACTTTAATTTCCCACATGAACATTTATATTCATCAACTTATTTTTTATGTGATCAGATCTAGATAATTTTATAAGCAATCCGAGCACATGCAGCTCCTATAGGAGCTGTCTGATCTTGGCTACTCTGTTTGCTAAGGTATGGAAAGGCATTTATATAAATAAAAGGGTTAACCCTATCCCTGTTCTGTTTATTCCAAAGTTCAATACCTGAATATTCATGGATTAAATAGAGAAAATGAAATATGGAAGGTGGAATATTGTAGCCATTTTACAAACTAAAGAAACGGATCTATCAAATTCTGTTGGCAAACAGAGCAGACCCTGATCAGATGGCTCCTATAGGAGCCGTCTGATCTGGGTCTACTCTGTTTGCAAATGCGTGAAAAGGGTTAAATGATAGTCTGTTCAGTATTTTTCTAGATGACAGTGCAGACCCTGATCAGAGGGCTCCTGTATGAATGTACTGATCTGGGTCTGCTTTGTTACACATGCCAGTACATTCATTTACAGCATTCACAGTGGGAAAAGAATTTTCCTGTACCATAACATCACTCTCTCAGAAGAAAAAATGTCGATTGAAAATTGATGACCTCGGCAAAAAAATCATAACTGAACATTATCTACTGGGAAATGAAAATATCTCTGTTAAAAAGGTGGTTAGTCTCATTTGTGTTGTCACGTCAGCTTCAAATTAGACCTTTCAGTCCGGGACACACGTACACTGTTATTTCCAAACAGTGTAGACCCAGATCAGAGGGCTCCTAATGGCACTGCTCAAATGATGGGGTCAGTTTAGTAGTTTCTTCGCAAATCTGTATTCAAGTCATAAACTTGTTGCTTGCATACGGAGAGTTGATGTTTCAAACTAGACTTTTTTTGACTGATTACAGCTGCGAAATATTCTCAGATGGTATTGTAAAATGCCCATTTCCTTTTCCATAATTAGAAAAAAAGAACTGTTATTGCTCAGACATTTATGTTAAAATATACAGTAGAACCTGTCCTAAGTGCCATTCATTTATTGAACGTGGGCATATTAGAAAACAGGTGGTCGCTTAATAGAGGGAAAAAGTAATGCAGACAGGTCATATAGGAGCTTTCTGCATTACTTTTGACCTGCATTAAGTTACCACCTGCCTTACAGACCCATAATTAGACGTATTTTTGATGGTGGCTTAGCCCTTTCCTCTATGAGTACGCCTTTCTACGCCTCTGTAATAGTCAATTTTTGAAACCATAGAGAAAAGGAAAATGTTAGAATTGTGTAGTTTTGAAACCATTGTGATAAATAAAGCATTTACTCCTTTGGAGCAAATGCTTTATTTATCACAATGGTTTCAAAAAGTGACTATTACAGAGGCGTAGAAAGGCATTACAGAGTAAAAGGTTAATAAGTGAAATACTATTCTTCTGTCTCGCAGCTCATTATATCCTGAATGTGTAGGCCTCGTTAATTCTTTGTACACAAAATAATTGTCATATGGAAATATTGTCGTCTGCCACAACTTTTTTTTTCTTTTCATTTTATCATAAATAAGTTATCGTGTTAAAAAGTTTGGATCCCAATGATGTGTCGCGTAAATCAGCATCACATCTGGATCAACACTGTTTGATTAGCTAGTTTATCCAATATTTGTTACTAGCATTCCAAGTGTCAGTTTCTCTATAATTCCCCTCTTGAGAATTTTATCTTATTCCATCCAACAATTTCAGTAGCAGATATTGCACTTAACCTTTTACTTCATAGGCTATTTTTAGATACGACCTCTTTGAATAAATCTACCAAAAAGGAGCATTATCTAGAGAAAAGGAAAATGTTAGAATTTTGTAGTTTGAAACCATTGTGATAAATAGAGCATTTGCTCCTATAGGAGCAAATGCTCTATTTATCACAATGGTTTCATAAAGTGACTTTTACAGAGTCATCAAAAGTCGTCAATATGAGGGAATGGGTTAATTTGCCAATGCAGATTTTTTTCTATTTCCCAACATTTCTGAAGCTTTGTTCATAGTGTCAATTTATAACTGATGGAACCTGATAAGACAGAACAATATGGGTTAATGCTTTGAATACGGGGAATGAGTGCACTGTCATTTGCAAACAGTGCAGACCCAGAGGAGTCCACTGATCAGGGTCTGCACAACTTTCTACATCTTATGTAAACAGGGTAGAACCAGATCAGACAGCTCCTGTAGGATCAGACGGCTCAAGTCCGATAATGCATATAATTCAATAGGCAAACAAAGCAGACCCTGATCAGACGGCTATAGGAGCGGTACTCTGATCAGACGGCTATAGGAGCGGTACTCTGGTTGCAGCGGCATTTATATGTGCAACAGGGTTATTGATTGATCGGCAGCTTTATAGAAAGTGTACTATGTACTAAACAAACATTTTTATGAGATTCTTTTACAAAATACTTCAGGTGTCTGTGAGGAAAGCATTGATTCCATTAGTCAATACCAGCTCTAATTGGTGTTCTCGGAAAAGTTGTTACATGATATGGGCGTGTGAACCATTCAACGGTTATCCCTGCATGAAAATGATGTTTGTTGTAGTGGGTTATTATTTGTAGCAACTGCTGAATTTGTAGACTTAACCCTTTCCCTCATATAAAAATCCTTTTCACGCATTTGCAAACAGAGTAGACCCAGATCAGACGGCTCCTATAGGAGCCGTCTGATCAGGGTCTACTCTGTTTGCTTTTGGTATTATACAGATCAAATTCTTCAGTTTCTCCCAGAGCCATAACATCCTGGGTATATAATTATGCCAGTATAAGAATTGAGTTAACCCAGTCCTCCATAGGCTATTTTTAGACCCAACCACTTTGAATAAATCTACCTAAAAGGAGTATTAACTGGAGAAAAGGACAATTTTAGAATTTTGTAGTTTGAAACCATTGTGATAAATAGAGCATTTGCTCCTATAGGAGCAAATGCTCTATTTATCACAATGGTTTTCAAGAAGTGGTTATTACAGAGGCATAGAAAGGCGTATTTATGGAAGAAAGGGTTAATGAACATTCATGATGTAATTATTTCATACATAAATATTGAACGTGGAAAGGGTTAAGGGAACCAAAGGGATTAATCCTTTCTGTCATAGAAATGGTGTTTTGCACCTATGCAAACAGAGTAGACACAGATCAGACGGCTCCTAGAGGAGCTGCCTGATCAGGGTCTGCTCTGTTTGTTTAACCCATTCCCTTATAGGCCATTTTCAGACCCATCCACTTTGAATAAATCTATTGAAAAGGAGCATTTTCTAGAGAAAAGGAATCTTTTTAGAATTGTGTGGTTTTGAAACCAATGTGATAATTAAATAAAGCATTTGTTCCTATTGAGTAAATGCTCTATTTGTTGCAATGGCGTCAAAAGGGGACTTTTACAGAGGCATCAAAAAAGGGCGTCAGACAGTTATAAGGAAATGAGTTTAGGAAATATATAGATATGATTCTACAGTGTAAGTAACATGATTGTATGCTGTCATTATTTCTACATGAATATTCATTGAGTACAGGGTTAAAATTTATGACTGTGATATTTGAAAATGATAAAAATGTGGTTGTTAAACAGAACAGTGATACAAGTTGAAAGAAATCTGTTTAAGTAAGGGAAATGTGGGAGATGGGCAGGTGCTGTCAGAATGTCAGTAGGTCTTAGGGAAAACATGCTTTCAAGTGTTCCATTATCGTTTTTGATAGGAGATGGCTATCATTTGGTATGTAGTCGAGATTAGTCAAAACAGGTGTTTGCCTCATCAGATTAACCCTTTGCTTGCTATTCGCGTCAATATACCTACCTGTAAATAGTGAAGACCCAGATGAGACAGCTCCTGCAGGAGCTGTCTCATCAGGGTCTGCACTATTTACAAGTTGATTGTGCAACCAGGGCACTCCGCGACAGTGATTGCACAGCGAAATACTTGTACACAGTGAAGATATATGTAATTATACAACAGGACATGGGTAAAGAAGGAGAAATGTGTTTTAAAATTCAGCAAGAGAAGGGTTAAGACTGACCGTAGCAGTTATGCATGTCAGAGATCTAACATACTTGTTGAATATGGAGTAATGTGTTACTGGCATTTTCAAAATATTTAGACTCAAACTAGATGACACCTGGAGGGGACTGGAGGATTCCATTGACCAGGATCAGCACCGTTTGTCATTCAAATGACTCCAATAAATTTACTTGTTTCATTGTGAATTCTCTTCTATTAACCCATTCCCACTTAGGCTATTTTAGACCCAACCTCTTTGAATAGATCTACCGAAAAGGAGCATTTACTTGAGAAAAGGTAAAGTTTAGATTAGTGTAGGGTTGAAACCATAATTGTGATAAATAGAGCATTTACTCCTATGGAGCAAATGCTCTATTTATCACAATGGTTTGAATCAAAAGGCATCAATATGTGGGAATGGGTTAAACATTAATGGATCCTTCCCCTAAGAAAATTCAGAAATCAAAGGGTTGACCCTTATCCCTATATCAGTGATTTGACTCATATGTACAAACAGCTTGGATCCAGATGAGACACCGAGTATCTTGGCATCTTATCAGGATCCAAGCTGTTTGACACCTGGTCAATAGTTTCTCAATAGCTTGATCAAATTGGAAACTGTCAAAATTGTATTGGATCCAAATTCGAGCAGAAATTCTTTTTTCTCATCGGAGTAAGGGTTAATTCTCAGAAGTATCCAATGTAAATAGGTGTTCGTTTTCTCAGGTGTTTGCTGTGAGATGTTCAAAAGTTCAGGCATCTCTCAACAGACATCTGTTGATATATGCCATTTGTAGGCCTTCTTCACTGTACAGTAGAACCTGTCTTAAACCCATTCCCTCATATGGATGCCTTTAGAACCTATCATAACCCATTCCCTCATATTGACGCCTTTAGAACCTGTCTTAACCCATTCCCTCATATTGACACCTTTAGAACCTGTCTTAACCCATTCCCTCATATTGACACCTTTAGAACCTGTCTTAACCCTTTCCCTCATATTGACGCCTTTAGAACCTGTCTTAACCCTTTCCCTCATATTGACGCCTTTAGAACCTGTCTTAACTCATTCCCTCATATTGACGCCTTTAGAACCTGTCTTAACCCTTTCCCTCATATAAATGTGTTTTCACGCATTTGCAAACAGAGTAGACCCAGATCAGACGGCTCCTCTAGGAGCTGTCTGATCAGGGTCTGCTCTGTTTGCTAGTGGATTTTGAAAGATCCATTTCTTTACTTTATAAAATGTCTATAATGTTCCATTTTCCATATTTTGTTAAAACTATTTTGTCCATGAATATTCAGTAGGTATTGAAATTTGGACTAAATATAGAACATGGAAAGGGTTAACCCATTCCCTCATATTGATTCCTTTAGAACCTGTCTTAACCCATTCCTTCATATTGACGCCTTTTGACAACTTTGTAAAAGTCACTTTTTGAAATCATTGTGTCCAATAGAGCATTTGCTCCATTGGAGCAAATGATCTATTTATTTAAATGGTTTCAAAACTATTAATTTCCTTTTCTGTAAATCTATCTAAAAAAAGCTTATGGGGGAATGAATTAAAGAACCAGGACATAACTCATTTTGAGTGACTGTTGCAGAGAGGCTTATTGTAACATAAATCTCACTGTTACATATTCTCTTGGCCGTTTCCCAAAATGAGCTCTGTACAATAAATAGAATGCTTTTTTGAAACTGGCTAAGACAATATATAAGACAGTAAATCAAGACCATCACAAGTTGATGCTTGTCTGTTTCCCCAAAACCACCATTTTCCATATGAAGAATTAACCCTTTCCTCCATAAATAGGCCTTTCTAGGCCTCTGTATAAGTCACCTGTTGAAACCATTGTGATAAATAGAGGAGCAAATGCTCTATTTATCACAATGGTTTCAAATTACAAAATTCTAAAAAAAAATCCTTTTCTCTAATTAATGCTCCTTTTCGGTAGATGCATCCACAGAGGTTGGATCTAAAAATAGCCTATGGAGGAATGGGTTAAATCCCTTACTTGTCATTGTGGGCAAGCAATGGGACTACCCTAATGACACAATTTGGACAGACAAACATAGGCAAATAGTGCAGACCCTGATCAAACTGCTCCCGAAAGAGCAGTTTGAAGGAGCAGTTTGATCTGGGTCTTCACTATTTGCTACTATGTCAGCCTAGTTTAAAGTTTTCAAAAATAGTGCCAAATTGATTTATTCAGCTTTACAAGCTGTTGGAGAGATCAGAGCTGGGTGTCCCGAATACTTAAGTTAACCCTTCGCTTGCTATTCGCGTCAATATACCTACCTGTAAATAGTGAAGACCCAGATGAGACAGCTCCTGTAGGAGCTGTCTCATCAGGGTCTGCACTATTTACAAGTTGATTGTGCAACCAGTGCACTCCACAGCAGTGATTTCACAGCGAAATACTTGTACACAGTGAAGATATATATAATTATACAACAGGGCATGGGTAAAGAAGGAGACATGTATTTCAAAATTCAGCAAGCGAAGGGTTAATATTAGGGTAGCTTTAAAATGTTATGGTCAAGTTTTGCTGCCTAACAACATCAGAAATAAATATAACCTTGTATTTATTTTACTTTGAAAATATGAATTTCCAAGCCTAGCTCTATCAAAATCTCTTATTTCTCAGCCAAATCTTATCTTGCAGCTACTCAGAGTGGTCATTCTAATGAGTAGCAGCAAAATAGGGCTTGGTATTTCATCAGGATTCAAATCCTATCTGGCTGGTACTCATTGGAAATCACCTCAGAGAGAAACAACAATGAGTAATTGAGTACCAGCAAGATAGGGCTTGGTGTCTCATCAGGATCCAAATCCTATCGTGCTGGTACTCATTAGAAATCACCTCAAAGATGCCTTACAAATGAGTAGCAGTTTGTTACACCCTTTGCAAACAGAGTAGATCTATATGGCTCCTGATGTAGTATCTGTCTGAATAGGATGTGCTCTGTTTGCTCACTGTGTTAGATCTGTTTCTACAGTGTCTGCCATTGACAACTTATTCCTGTTTAACCCATTCCCTCATAGGCTATTTTTAGACCCAACCTCTTTGAATAAATCTACCTAAAAGGCGTATTAACTATAGAAAAGGAAAATTTTAGAATTTTGTAATTTGAAACCATTTTGATAAATAGAGCATTTGCTCCTATAGGAGCAAATGCTCTATTTATCACAATGGTTTCAACAGATGGCGTAGAAAGGCGTATTTATGGAGGAAAGGGTTAACCCAGAGAAGAGTTAGGACATTGCTCTGTACCATGTAATTGACTTGTCTGCGTGACAGTAACAAACCATATATTATGTATGAGAGTTGATGGAAAATTGCAAGGCAAATGGCAGTTAGCGCTAACAGGTGCTTTCTTGACCAAGAATTAACATCATTTGGGTCATAGGTGTTCTAGGCATCTTCTTAACCCATTCCCTCATATGTTATTTTAGACTCATTCCCTCATATGCTATTTTCAGACCCAGCCTCTTTGAATAAATCTACTTAAAAGGAGCATTTACTAAAAGAAGGAGCATTTACCACAAAAAAAGGGATTTATTTTAATTGTGTAGTTTTAAACCATTGTTGAAACCTGGTTTGGAGCAAATTAATGCTTTATTTATCACAATAGTTTAAAAAAAATGACTTTTACAAAGGCATCAAAAGGTGTCGCTATGAGGGAATTAATTAAAATGCATCAAAATGAGGGAATGGGTTAAAAGGCATCAATGTGAGGAAATGGGTTTAAAAGGTATCAATAAATGGAATTTTATTAAAAGGTGTCAATATAAGGGAATGGGTTAAAAGGCATCAATATAAGGAAATGGGTTTAAAAGGTATCAATAAATGGAATTTTATTAAAAGGTGTCAATATAAGGGAATGGGTTAAAAGGTGTCAATATAAGGGAATGGGTTAAAAGGCATCAATATAAGGAAATGGGTTAAAAGGCATCAATATAAGGAAATGGTTTAAAAGGCATCAATATAAGGAAATGGTTTAAAAGGTGTCAATATAAGGAAATGGTTTAAAAGGCATCAATATAAGGAAATGGGTTAAAAGGCGTCAATTTGAGGAAATGGGTTAAAAGGTGTCAATACAAGGAAATGGTTTAAAAGGTGTCAATACAAGGAAATGGTTTAAAAGGCGTCAATTTGAGGAAATGGGTTAAAAGGTGTCAATACAAGGAAATGGGTTAAAAGGCGTCAATATAAGGAAATGGGTTAAAAGGCATCAATATAAGGAAATGGTTTAAAAGGTGTCAATACAAGGAAATTGGTTAAAAGGCATCAATATAAGAAAATGGGTTAAAAGGCGTCAATTTGAGGAAATGGGCTAAAAGGCATCTGAATATTAAAGGAAATGAGTTAAAAGGCGTCAATTTGAGGGAATGCATTAAAAAGCGTCAATATAAGGGAGTGGGTTAATTAACTTACCTCATGAGTAGTCAGGTAAGAAATAAAACCCATCATGTATATTTATTAGTTGAATTTAATGATGGTACAGTACTACCTCTCTATAACATCCACTAAATTACATCAAGTATTTTTTGTTAAAGGCAGGTTGCTGCTTAGGAGCATTTCTGTTTTACTTTCACCTTGCTTTAAGCAGCCACCTGCCCTAAATACCAACTAATTAACACAATTTAGTGGTCATTATAGAGAGGTTTTACTGTATATGAAAGCAAGATGTTTGGGCCAGAAACTGTATAATTTGATCTGTATAATTCCACAAACAAACAGAGTAGACCCTTATCAGATGGCTCATATGGAGTTGTTGTATCTGCAATACAACAGATAAAGGTGCATACTCAAATTCTAAAATCGTCATTTCTCCACCAAACCGTATGTTGTGACCACTCTTTAGAATCCTCTCGGAGAGACGATTCTGAAGAGTGGTTACAACATAGGGTTTGATGGAGAAATTAAAAAAGCTATTGTTGAACATATTAGTATTTAGCACCTTTATCTGTAGCTCTGGTATTACTCTAACATACTTGGAGTAAAGGGATAAATACTCAGCCATTTAACCCTTTCCTCCATGAATATTTATGTAAGAATAATGACGTCATGAATATTGATTAGATTAAATAGAGGATCTTACATGAGTGTTCTTGATTATTGGATTTATTAAATGAGTCTTTTTAAAAGATAAAAAACGAGCTTTAGCGAGTTTTTTATCGTTTTCAAAAGACGAATTTAATAAATCCAATAATCATGAACACGAATGCAAGATCCTATTTATAACATAACACACACAAATGTTATTTGCAGCCAATATTTCAGCAGTAACGTGGATTGTTATAAATTCTCCTTACATATAGAAATGATGAATGAAAGGTGTTATTAGGTTCGCTAGGTAACTGGGACAAAGTAGATCCAAATTTTCCAACTTTATTTTCTACTTACTGTCATATCAACCAGGATCTAATTCAGACCTCTCTGGTATTCAATTTAACTGTGATAGTTTATGATACAAAAACATGCAGAAACACGTCAAAATAATTTTTGAGTTACAGTTTTGACATACATAGTTACAAACACGTCACATTATGACGTCATTGTACACAACATGTGTCTATGTTAAGCGCGCCATTTACATGAAGACCTACATACAGTCACCAACACGTCCGACACTCACTGTCAATGGGATTCGAAATGCGCCTTCGTTTTGGTATATTTAAGCCCTTCATTAGTGTTGTATGTATACACATGGACATGGACATTTCCACCGAGAAAAAAATCTCGATTCAAGTTCAGTGAAAATGTTTGAAATGGACAAAAGATTCAATACGAACTGCTGCATAAAATGTGTTGGAACAGGAGGAAGATTTTCGCGATCAGCTGAGTTAGTGAGTATAGCATATTTGAAATATGTTTGTGCTGTGCTGGATTCAGATGACTATTGTTGTTGATTGATGAGATATTTGTATGAGTAGAAATCTGCATAAACAAAAGGACATGCGGTGAAGAAAATGCAAAGTTGAGGAGGCATTTTAATTTAAATGTAGAATTGATTGTATGGGTCAGAGTAGCTGGTAGGTCTTTTTTGGCATACATTTTGTATATGATTCCTGACAGCGATTACAATTTGTATTATTTTATCGAAATTAAGGCGCAAGTGCCAACAATCCTTTGCCATCTATCGTGACTCAATCGTGGACAGGTAGGTCGACCACCGTCCGCCAGTTTGTTTGTTTTGACAGCGCGTATGAATCGTTCGAATGTCATTCGGTCGTTCGAATGTTATTCACTAGTGATTATATGCCCATGATTATCAAAAAATAAATGATAGTGTTACGTCACGCTGAAGCCACGTGTTATGTTATAATTTGTAATAATCGTTTCACCATGACAGAAACTGTAAAATCATATCTATATCGTATCATAAGCAAACAGAGCAGACCCTGATCAGACAGCTCCTGTTGGAGCTGTCTGATCTGGGTCTACTCTGTTTGCAAAGGCATGGAAAGGCATATTTATGGAGGAAAGGGTTGAGGAGAGGTTTGATCTTGGTCTTACTATTTGCTTAAGTTTGTCTGTCAAATTTCTGATTCTAATTAGAGTACATTCATTCTTTTATATGCAGCCACCTGCCATGAAAGAACAATGTTTATCCATGTCATCAGTTTAGACTGTCTCGTCACTTTTTATTGCATTTTGACGAGACTTCACGGAATTGTAAAGCACCTCACGGGAGAGTTAACGAGTGTTGTTTTCAAGACTATATATCTCAAAGGACATATGTCATATTTTTCCGATCTAATGTCCACTTTGGGAGTTAATTGTCTCTTACAGTCACAGCCTCGTATAACCAAATTATGTAAGTATTCGGACAGACAAACTTACGCAAATATTGTAGACCCAGATCAAACAGCTCTTTCGATCAGTGCATTCTTAAGTTTATCAGAATAGTTCCAAATTGTTTTACAGTAGAACCTGTCTTATATTGAACATATGAGTCTTAAAAAGCAGGTGGATGCTTAACCCATTCCCTTATATTGACGACTTTTGACGACTCTGTTCAAGTTACTTTGTGAAATCATTGTGATAAATAGAGCATTTGCTCCTATAGGAGCAAATGCTCTATTTATCACAATGGTTTCAAACTACAAAATTCTAAAATTTTCATTTTCTCTAGTTAATGCTCCTTTTCGGTAGATTTATTCAAAGAGGTTGGGTCTAGAAATAGCCTATGAGGTAATGGGTTAATGCAGGGCATAAGTATAACAGTTTTGCTGATGCTCACAGATATTCATTATTGCTGTGACTGACTTTAACCCATTCCCTCATAGGCTGTTTTTAGACCCTCCCTTTTTGAATAAAACTACAGAAAAGGTGCATTTACTAGAGAAAAGGTAAATGTTAGATTTGTGTAGGGGTGAAACTATCGGTTCAAATAGTGACTTTTATAGAGGCATCAGAAGGCGTCAATATGCTGGAATGGGTTAAGCAGTTATAATAGTTTTGCGATCAGCCCTCGGAATGCTTCATTATCTACGAAATAAGAAAAAACAATGACACTAACAGACTCATCAGAGGATTCTGTATATCAGAAGACTTGACACTATTTGAACCCAATGATTCTGTTTATTTGGTTTGAGATTCCAAATTCAATTACTGAGATACAATAGAATCTGTCCTAAACAGCCATTCTTTTATTGAACATTATATATCTAAGAAGACTTAAAAACTAGGTGGTTGCTTAATGCAGGGCAAAAGTAATACAGAAAGCTCCTGTAGGAGCTTTCTGTATTACTTTTGACCTGCATTAAGCTACCACCTGCCTTACATGCACCCATAATTAGACCACTTTTTGATGGCCACGCAAGACAGGTGCGACTGTACTCAAAGTATTGACAGGACTTATCCCCATGTCCTAAACTAAATCTTACAATGCGGAATTTTCTAAATGCAATCGTTTCACTGTAGCATCCTTGAAGTGAAAAAAGGGTAAGATTTACTAGACGATTTTGAATGACAAACAGTGACGACCCTGATGATCTAGATCTACAGTTTGCAAATATCATTTAACTTTGTTTCCAGAATTCAAAATGTAAAGTTATTTACTACTAACTGCCACATGCAATACAACTATAAAACTTTAAACCATTCCCTCATAGGCTATTTTAAGATCCAACCTCTGAATAAATCTATTGAAAAGGAACATTTACTAGAGAAAAGGAAATTTTTAGAATTGTGTAGTTTTGAAACCAATTTGATAAACAGAGCATTTGCTCCCTATGGAGCAAATGCTCTATTTATCACATTGGTTTCAAACTACACAATTCTAAAATTTTCATTTTCTCGAGTTAATGCTCCTTTTCGGTAGATTCATTCAAAGTGGTTGGATCTAAAAATAGCCTATGGAGGAAAGGGTTAAGAAGTGCTCAATTTCCAAAACTCCACTAGTTTGTAAAGATAAATACAGTAGAACCTGTCTTAACCCTTTCCTCCATAGGCTATTTTTAGACCCAACCTCTTTGAATGAATCTACCCCAAAAGGAGCATTAACTAGAGAAAAGGAAAATTTTAGAGTTGTATAATTTTGAAACCACTGTGATAAATACAGCATTTGGAGCAAAATGCTGTATTTATCACAGCGGTTTTGCAAAGAGACTTTTACAGAGGCATCAGAAGTCAGTATGAGGGAATGGGTTAATAATTATATGAACATAGGGAAAACTTGAAAATGGTTTATAAAATGTATAGTGGAATTAACTATAGTGTTTGCCAACAGTATAGACCCAGATCAGCCGTCTGAAGCACTCGAATCTGAGTCTGCACTGTTTGTAATTTACAATCCACTTGCAAATTTTACCATTTTATATTCATGGACAAATAGGTATAATGTTGTATGGAAAGTGTAACCTTCTAGCCATTTTCACTGAGGGCTAACTACGTATTATAATCAAATGTTTTGCTACGAGAATTTATATAGGTATTATAATAGATTTATTTTTCTACGAATCCTAATATATACACCGGCTTCGTAGGAAAACAATTGGTCTAAAATACCCATATAAATTGTCGTAGCAAAACTTTTGATGATAATACATAGTTAGCCCCCAGTGATTTTAGAAACTAAAGAAGCAGATATATCAAATTCCATTAGCAAACAGAGCAGACGCTGATCAGATGGCTCCTCTAGGAGCCATCTGATCTGGGTCTACTCTGTTTGCAAATTTGTGAAAAGGCATTTTAATGAAGGAAAGAGTTATGTCTTGGTGATATCACTATTATACTAACCTATGTGGTTGTTATGAAATGTAACAGGTCTGTAGTGATGAATGATGTGCTGAATTTGTTTAACCTTTCGTCTGGTGTATATTCATGTAAGAAATACTAACATTATGATCATTGATAAGATGAATTTTTATAGTGGCATAATTATGAACACAGGAAATTTTGACCATGGCACAAACTGTAGAATCAAATCTTTATTATTCCATAAGCAAACGGAGGTGATCCTGATCAAACAGCTCCTACAGGAGTCATTTGATTTAAGTCTACTTTGTTTGCAAAAGCATGAAGAAGTGTCTCTATCTGGTAAAAGGGTTAATTATGAGCCTGATGTGGTTAGGAAAACAATCTATGAACAGACCACCCTATAATACAGGTGAAATGGTCAACAGTTATAAGTTTACAGAGCGACAGAGATAACGGTGTGTACTGAAATACTAAAATCGTACTGAAATACTAAAATCGGCATTTCTCCACCAAATCCTATGTTGTGACCACTCTTTAGAATCGTCTCGAAGAGACGATTCTAAAGAGTGGTCACAACATAGGGTTTAGTGGAGAAATAAAGAAGTTATTCTTGAAAAAGTGTTTTAACTTGCACATCTTAAAAGGACCTCTGACATTTAGCTTTCATTTGTATCATGTGTATAAGTTGGGCCAAGATATCTGGGGGCTCAACAGAATCAAATCAATTTGACACTGGGAAAATTTGATTTTGAAAAAAAAATGGAAGACACTAAACAGTGAGAATTGAAGCCAATGTCAAATTTTGATACTCAGCATGCAAAGAGTTGACCTTTGAAAGTGGGAAATTTGCAAATAATGTAGATCTAGATCGGAAGACTCCTCTAAGCTTACCCTTTCATACTGTAGGCTATTTTTAGACCCAACCTGTTCGAATACACATACAAAAATTATCATTTTCTAGAAAAAAAAGAGAAATTTTAAAACTTTGTGTAGTTTTGGAATCATTGCAATAAAAACAGCATTTGCTCCTATTTATCACATAGGTTTTGAAAAAAAAAGATTTTTACAGTTAATAGGCAACAATATGAGGGAATTGGTTAAAATAAAATGGAAGAATATGCCATCAATATCCATGTATATTTTATGTGTTTTTAGTATTTTTTAACGATGCAGGATTACAAAGCTCTCTTCACTAATGAGGCTTAATGTGCTCAGTGCAAGTTCGTATTGATGTCATACTTAACCTTTGCCATGCTATGGAAGAACTTTTTTAAACCTTTCCCTTATATAAACCTCTCGTAACACATCTGCAAAGAGTAGACCCAGATCAGATGGAGGGATATTGTGTTTGCTCTGTTTGTTGGTTTGTTCTCAACTTTAACGTTGGTGATAATTTTATAGCCATTGCACATACATACTTGGCATGCATGTGCAACGTATCAAGGCTAACATTTTTAGGGGTGACTTATTAAGGTCAAGGTCATACACTAAGGTCAAAGGTCATATTACTGGTCAAATTTAGATTGGCGATAATTTTGTCGTCATTCAACATACATTCATCAAACTTGGCATACATGTACAACTTATGAAGGAGAACATTTTTAGGTGTGACTTATTAAGGTCAAGTTCATACATCAAGGTCAAAGGTCATATCGGGGGCATAGTGTTTCACAAACATAACTTGTTCGATATTGGTAGACACTGTAGAGTCAGATCTATTATAATTTCATAAGCAAACAGCAGACCCTACCGGAGCCGTCTGATCTGGGTCTACTCAGTTTGCAAAGGTGTGAAAAAAACATTTGTGTAGTATGTGGGAAATGGTTAACCCTTTCCTCAATAGGCTATTTTAAGACCCAACCTCTTTGAATGAATCCACCCTAAAGGAGCATTTACTAGAGAAAAGTAAAATTTTAGAATTATGTAGTTTGAAGCAAATGCTCTATTCATCACAATGGTTTCAAGAAGTGGTTATTACAAAGGTGTAGAAAGGCGTATTTATGGAGGAGTGCTTCGTATTTATGGAGGAGTGCTTCGAAACTTTACTTTGTCAATATACGTCATATCTTAGAAGATCCAGTACAAACCAGCAGTGTATATAATTGTATTAATTAGATTAAGCTGTTCAGTCCCTTGATGATTTATAGCTCAATATACTGGCAGCATTTTCTCTGATGTTGACAGAACATTTGACCACAACTTCAGAGCAACAGATAGATGTGTGTAGTCAGATACTAATATCATCATTTCTCAACTAAACACTATGTTAACCCTTAGACTCCTCCCTAAATAAGCCTTTCTATGCCTCTGTGAAAGTCACTTTTTGAAACATCTGTGATAAATAGAGCATTTGCTCCTTGGGAGCAAATCGAGGGCTTGGTGCAAAACTATTCTAACTCCTTCACTTTGTGAAGGAGTTAGAATAGTTTTCCACCAAACCCTCGAAATGCTCTATTTATCACAATGGTTTCAGAACTACAAAATTGTAAAAAAAATATTTTCTAGACAATGCTCCTTTTCAGTAGTATTCTAACTCCCTCACTTTGTGAAGGAGTTAGAATAGTTTTGCACCAAGCCCTCGATTTGTTCCATAGCCTCACATGAAGGAACTACTAGATCTAGGCAGTCATACCATGTATTGTATTGAAAACATTTTACATTTAATTGAGACACCAATACCTTCTGACACACTGACCCTTTTTTAAAACCCATTACCTAATGAATATTCATATTTATAATCGCATTATGAGCAGGGGAACTGGCTACCATGGCAGCAACTATAGGATCAAAATTAATGTATATTATTTCATAAGCAAATGCAGCTGAGCTCGTATGAGCTGTGTATAATCTGGGTCTTCTCTGTTTGCAAAAATGTTAATAGGCTTATCAACCCTTTCCCTGTTCTTGTTTATTCAAAATTTCAATACCTACTGAATATTCATGGACAAAATAGTTATGATGAAATATGAAAGATGGAACATTGCAGCCATTTTATAAAGTAAAGAAACAGATATATCAAATTCGATTGGCAAACACAGCAGACCCTGATCAGATCTTATAGGAGTCATCTGATCTGGGTCTACTCTGTTTGAAAATGTGTGAAAAAAGCATTTATATGCAGAAAGGGTTAAATGCTACATACATTTTGATATGAATAAAATCTGTGAATAAAATCTGTCTAAATGCCACATACATTTTAATATGAATAAAATCTGTCTAAATGCCACATACATTTTAATATGAATAAAATCTCTCTGTAAGCAAAAGTCTGTATGAGGCTTATCAAACATTTAAGCATACATGTATATCTACTCACAACATAAAGATGCCCGACAAAAAGCTCAACATAAATAATTGCTTGGCATGATTGTAATGAGTTTTTGGACGGCTTCTGTCTGGAATGTCAGAGAGCCAATGCATTGATTTACAACATATAATATTGGCCATGATTAAGAAACATACAAATAATGAGAGCCATAATCACTGGACAAGGTGAAAGACAATAACTACTCCAGTTACCCCAAGTAGTCGGACCAATGGACTTTGGCAATTAGTAAAGGAGCAGTTTGATCAGGGTCTACACTATTTGCTACTATATCAGTTATAACCCATTCCCTCATATTGACGACTTTTGATGACTCCGTAAAAGTCACTTTGTGAAACCATTGTGATAAATAGAGCATTTGCTCCTATAGGAGCAAATGCTCTATTTATCACAATGGTTTCAAACTACAAAATTCTAAAAAAAAATCCTTTTCTCTAGTTAATGCTCCTTTTGGGTAGATTTATTCAAAGTGGTTGTATCTAAAAATAGCCTTGAGGTAATGGGTTAAAGTAACCAAATGGTGACAACTTATACCCTTTACTCCATGAATATTAATACAAGAATTAATGACATCATGAATATTAATTAGATTATTTTTTATAATTGCACATGAAATATCTGGCCATTACCATAGCAGAAATTGTTAATCATATTTATATTGTAGCATAAGCAAAGACCTATGATATCATAGGTCTTTGGCATAAGCAAACAGAGCAGACCCTGATCATGATCAGATGGCTCCTACAGGAGTCTTCTAATCTGGGCCTACTCAGTTTGCAAAGGCATAGAAATAGGCCTACATGTATTTATGGAGTAACGGGTTAATACTTTTTGCTTTATAAAAAATCACAAACAATGAAAAGTTGGATTGAAAGGCCTACTAGTAGTAAAATTAACCCTTCGCTTGCTATTCGCGTCAATATACCCACCTGTAAATAGTGAAGACCCAGATGAGACAGCTCCTGCAGGAGCTGTCTCATCAGGGTCTGCACTATTTACAAATTGATTGTGCAACCAGTGCACTCCACAGCAGTGATTGCACAGCGAAATACTTGTACACAGTGAAGATATATGTAATTATACAACAGGGCATGGGTAAAGAAGGAGTAATGTATTTTAAAATTCAGCAATTGAAGGGTTAAGAAAAACATGGAAGTGAAAACTGAGGAATCAAGTTGCAGAGGTCCTGATATGATGTGTAAATCAAAACATTTTCAAGAATAACTCCTTAACCCATTCCCTCACAGGCTATTTTTAGATTCAGCCTCTTTGAATAAATCTACCGAAAAGGAGCATTAACTAGAGAAAAGGATTTTTTTTAGAATTTTGTAGTTTTGAAACCATTGTGATAAATGGAGCATTTGCACCTAAGGAGCAAATGTTCTATTTATCACAAGTTTTAAAAAGTGACTTTTACAGAAAAGGAAATTTTTTTAGATTTTTGTTGTTTTGAAACCATTGTGATAAATAGAGCATTTGCTCCTATTTATCACAATGGTTTCACAAAGTGACTTTTACAGAGTAGTCAAAAGTCGTCAATATGAGGGAATAGGTTAAACCAGATGTTCAAATCAGTATCCATGCTAATCTTAGCCAGGTTGCAGCCTAATGCATGTTTAAAGTTATGCAGAAAGCTCGAAAAAGAGCTTTCTGCATGACTTTCACACTACATTCAGCAGCAACCTGCCTTAAAATACCTACATGTAAGTTCTTCTTTTGTTAAAATTCTGGTTTAGACTGGTTTGACTGTAAAACGTGTTTCCTACATTCCAAGGGTGAATTCAATCATAGTAAATTGGTTCGTTACTTGGGTGTGTATTTCTTTTAGTCCAAAATATGAATCTAATAAATATTTGTATTCTGACAAGACTACCCTAATTACTCAAAGCATTTGGAAAGACAAACTTGGGCAATTTCAAGTTATTAGAATGATTCCAAATTGAATAACGTGTGGAGAGCAGAGATTGTGTGTGTTAATACTTGTGTTAATTAGGGTATTAGTCGTTAGTGTTGATCGTAAAAGAGAATGTTACAGGAAAACTGGGTAAATTATCCCTTTGTGTGGGGGAAATGAATTATCTGGTTCATCAGCTCCTAATTGATGTGGTAAATTATCCCTTTGTGTGGGGGAAATGAATTATCTGGTTCATCAGCTCCTAATTGATGTGGTAAATTATCCCTTTGTGTGGGGGAAATGAATTATCTGGTTCATCAGCTCCTAATTGATGTGGTAAATTATCCCTTTGTGTGGGGGAAATGAATTATCTGGTTCATCAGCTCCTAATTGATGTGGTAAATTATCCCTTTGTGTGGGGGAAATGAATTATCTGGTTCATCAGCTCCTAATTGATGTGGTAAATTATCCCTTTGTGTGGGGGAAATGAATTATCTGGTTCATCAGCTCCTAATTGATGTGGTAAATTATCCCTTTGTGTGGGGGAAATGAATTATCTGGTTCATCAGCTCCTAATTGATGTGGTAAATTATCCCTTTGTGTGGGGGAAATGAATTATCTGGTTCATCAGCTCCTAATTGATGTGGTAAATTATCCCTTTGTGTGGGGGAAATGAATTATCTGGTTCATCAGCTCCTAATTGATGCGACTGATTAGAATTGTCCCTTTGTGTGGGGGAAATGAATTATCTGGTTCATCAGCTCCTAATTGATGCGACTGATTAGAATTGTCCCTTCGAGATGATTCTAATGACCAGTTATATGAGAGGTTTGAAGGAGAACTGAAGAAATAATGCAGAGAAATGTTAACCCTTTACTCCATAAATATGCCTGTCTGTGCCTCTGCAAACAGAGAAGACCAAGATCAGATGGCCCCTCTAGGAGCTGTCTGATCAGGGTCTGTTCTGTTTGCTTATGATATACTGTAGATATAAATCTAGTTTCTGCCATGGCCAAACACAGTTAATCTAATTAATATTCATGATACCATTATTAAAATTTTCTTTCATGAATATTTATGGAGTAAAGGGTTTAAGCTGAATAAGTCCATTTTGATGACTTTAACCCTGTCCCTGTTCTATGTTTATTCCAAATTTCAATACCTATTGAATATTCTTGGACAAAATAGTGATAGTGAAATAATAAAGGTGGAAAATTGTAGCCATTTTTAGAAAGTAAAGAATCCAATTGGCAAATAGAACAGACCCTGATCAGACAGCTCCGATAGGAACCATCTGATCTGGGTCTACTCTGTTTGCAAATGTGTTAAAATGCATTTATATGAAGGAAAGGGTTAAACTAGACTGACATTTTAGCAAATACTGTGGACTGCTCAAATGACTCCCTCAAGAGCCGTTTGATCTGGATCTGCTTGCCTATGTTTGTCTGTTCAAATAAGGGTATGATAAGGGTGTGTCAGTTTGTTTTCACATTAGACAACATTAACACAGGATATAGCTGTTTGCTGTAATTTTTTTGGATGCTTACAGTAACTGTTAAGAGTGGCAAATTATTCAAATTAACTCAATCAATATGATGCTGCCCCGTTCTTAATGTCCTTTTCTACATAATTTTAACCTACACAGTCCTGTATCTTGCTGAACAAAATGTTATCAGCTGAAGATAATTATTGTCTACAACCATTTTCAGTACAACAATTTCGTCTATTTCCTCTTTAATCCGTTACTCAATATAAATACGCCTTTCTATGCCTTTGGAAACAGAGTAGACCCAGATCAGACGGCTCCTATAGGAGCCGTCTGATCAGGGTCTACTCTGTTTGCTTATGATATGATATATATATGTTATTTTGAATCTGCTATACTTTGTAGATGTGTATCTTTCATAAAAAGCAAAATTAGGGTTGCAGATCTTTGTAATCATGATTAATTATGTCAAATGACAGTGTTTTCCATCTAGATCCAAGATATTTATAAAGAGCATAAAAATATGCTTTACATCATAAATATGCCTTTAATCCTAATTCCTTCATTTAAACACCTATTCACGCATCTGCAAACAGAGGGGACCAAGATCAGACAGCTCCTATAAGAGCTCTCTGATCAGGGTGTGCTCTGTTTGCCCATGGAATTTGAAACACCCATGTCTTTTTTTCTAAAATGGCTATATTATTCCACCTTCCATATTTCATTATTACCATGAGACTTGGAATAAACATAGAACAGGGAAAGCGTCAAATAAGTCTGTTGTCTACAGGTAACGCTCATCATATTTCCGCAAGAAGCTATATAACACAATCATAATTAGCTCGAGCCCATCTCACAAAAGTCCATTCCCTCGTAGGCTATTTTTAGATCCAACCTCTTTGAATCAGTCCACTGAAAATTAAAGGAGCATTTACTAGCAAAAAGCATAAGTTTAAAATTGTGTAGTTTTGAGACCATTGTGATAAATACAACATTTGCTCCTATGAAGCAAATTAATGCTGTAATTATCGCAATGGTTTCAAAAAGTGACTTTAACAATCTAAGCATCAAAAGGCATCAATATAAGGGAATAGGTTAACCCTTTCCCTCATGTAAACGTGTTTTCACGCATCTGCAAACAGAGTAGACCCAGATCAGACGGCTCCTAGAGGAGCCGTTTGATCCGGGTCTACTCGGTTGCTTATAATTATATATAATTTCAAAGATCTGTTTCTTTAACTTTCTAAAATGTCTACAATGTTCCACCTTCCATATTCCATTATAGCTATTTTGTCCATGAATATTCAAGGTATTGAAATTTGGAATGAACACAGAACAGGGAAAGGGTTAAGATCATAATTATATGTTCTAACATACATTGTACTACGATCACAACTGGAAGTTATGATGATTGTTGTATTTTAGAATTTAAAAATAATTTCTGTCAGATGAAGTTAGCTTAAACTGCTGCACACGTGATAATTTCAGCTTAAATTGCTGCACATGTGATAATTTCAGCTATCTGTGCAGTGTGATTGTGGTAAAATATGACTAGATAACTTTGGTTGTATGATCTTTAGAAAGACAGACCCATGGTTTATTTGGATTTTGTCTTCCTAGAAAATGCCAATTTTTCTGCAAGTCTTATGCACATTAACTCTATATATAGGCCTGTTGTATGTTTTAGATCTTTCCATTTAGTGTTTTATGAGACTGGCTGTGAGATTGATAACATAATGTAAGTAGGGATTCATGTTGATTTCCTGGGAAAACATAAATGATAGGGTAAAAATCTACAAGAAACCGACACAACACAATAGAGCCGGCCTCTAGCGACCATATAATGAATAAAGATGGAGGTCTATAAGATTAGTAAAGTTGATGTGCTTAATGCAGGATGAAAGTAATGCAGAAAGCTCATTGAGGAGCTTTCTGCATAACTTTAATCCTGCATTAAGCTACCACCTGTTTTAAAAAAGAAAGAAAAAGAAATAGACTCGATTTTGGTGGTTACTGTGGACAGATTATACTGCACTGTGATATACAGACAGAAATGGTGGCATACTAGATATTCATTAGTTTATCAGTTGCAATATGAAAGAACTTGTCTAAATTGGCCATTCATTTATTTAACCCTTTCCTCCATAGGCTATTTTTAGATCCAACTAATTTGAATAAATCTACCGAAAAGGAGCATTAACTAGAGAAAAGGAAAACTTTATAATTTTGTAATTTGAAACCATTGTGATAAATAGAGCATTTGCTCCTAGAATGGTTTCATAAAGTGACTTTTACAGAGACGGAGAAAGGTGTATTTATGGAGGAAAGGGTTAACGTATGAGTCTAAAAAGCAACTGGTTGCTGAATGCAGGGCAAAAGTAATGGAGAAGGCTCCTATAGGAGCTTTCTTCATTACCTTTGACCTGCATTAAACTATCACCTGCCTAACAGACCCGTAATTGGACATATTTTTGATGGCTGCTTAACCCTTTTCTCCATAGGCTATTTTTAGACTCAACCTCGTTGAACGAATCTACCCAAAAGGAGCATTTACCAGAGAAAAGGAAGAGGTTAGAATTGTGTAGTTTTGGAACCATTGTAATAAATAGAGCATTTGCTCCTATGGAGAAAATGCTCTATTTATCACAATGTTTTCAAGAAGTGACTATTACAGAGGCGTAGAAAAGCGTATTTATGGAGGAAAGGGTTAAGACAGGTTCTACTGTATTTCGTTGCAGAGCTGTAGCTGAGACATCTCTTAATCTTGCTTTGCCAAAACCTATTTTGTTTGTGAATCTCATTGAAGTTCAAATGAGCACCCCAGAGCAACAGATAACTTCTTTATTTCTCCACCAAATCCTATGTTGTGACCATTCTTTAGAATCGTCTCAAAGAGACGATTCTAAAAAGTGGTCACAACATAGGATTTGGTGGCGAAATGATGATTTTAGTATTTAGCACCTCTGTCTGTTGCTCGGTACTAGTATAGTAAAAACGTTCTGAACCCACTGGCAGATTTACGTATATTTTTGCAGGAATGTTGCTTAGCAATAAAGTTAATGTGATTTGTTAGCCCATTACTCGATGAATATTCATGTTAGAAATAATAATTATTCAAGTCATTATTGTTGTAAAAAGCATGGCCATCACGGATGAGCCTAAATGTCTGTATACAAATGTCTGTTTATGGCTGTTGGGAATTATTTTGTAGAAATATTCCTCAGATGACCCTTTAATTTGCCAAGAGAGAAAGAATTATTTTAATTCTTTAAAAACTATGACTGCCAAGTGGCAAGCTTGTTTCCATTTTAGGCTCGTCTGTTTAGAAGAAATCACGAGCTATTGTCGTAACTCCAGTGTCCGTGTCGTCGTTGTCGTCCGAAATCTTAACATTGACCATAACTTCTTCAATTTTTCATTACAACCTTCATTTTTGGTATGGCTGTTCATCTTGACAATGCCGACATCTTGACAATGCCGACAGACGAGCGTTCGCACCCGGTTGCAGTGCTCTTGTTTAAACAACTTGGCAAATATTCTTGTATACCAAAAAAAACCCATGACCTGTTGTCTCAGGTGAGCAATACAAGGCCGTCTGATCAGGTCTTGCACTGCTTGTCATCCAGGATCCTCTTGCAGATTAAACCCAGAGCTATAGATAACAGTGCATACCCATATACTAAAATTGTCATTTCTCCACCAAACCCTATACTGTGACCACTCTTTAGGATCGTCTCAAAGAGACGATTCTAAAGAGAGGTCACAGTATAGGGTTTGGTGGAGAAATGAAGGAGCCATTCTTGAAAATGTTTAAATTTATGCTTCTTATCTGAACCAGGTGACTCCTGTAGGAGTGTGGTATGGAGCAAAGGGTTAATATATTTTAATAAATTATATTTATAGTGGATGGAAGCACATTTGAATATTCAGCATGAACAAGGTTAAACGTAACCTATCAATTAGGAGCTTATCAGAGACAGGAAAAATATCTGTCAGCTGATTGTCTACCTATTTTGAGCCTTGAGAAAGAAGGTTATGGATTTTAACCCTTTCAGCCCGAAATTGTCAGAGTGGAATGTCAGTGCTTTACTATAGAGTCTGGTAAGTATTAAAGATATAAACTTGAAAAAAAGATTTTGAATGACAAACAGTGCAGGCCCAGATCAGAGGGCTCCTCTAGGAGCCCTCTGATCTGGGTCTACACTGTTTGCAAATGACAGTGACTGAGGTTGAAAGGGTTGATTATAATAGAATGTTTCTTACCTGCTCTAGTTGAATGACAGAAGGCTTAAGTACATTGAGCACGTGCCATCTAAGTCATAAGTATCGTGTTGCTTTAATTTGGTTCTGTTACTTGTAACCTGAGTATATGATCACATGTTCTCTTGCCGTGATGTCAGTCATGGAAATTTGTGCTGAATACTGTAATTAGTGGTACAAAACTACAACACGGGCTAAAAAATAATGTCTACCAGTTATGCGAGGTCTTTTTGGCAGGTTGTACCTTAACCCATTCCCGCATATTGACGACTCTGTAAAAGTCACCTTGTGAAACCATTGTGATAAATAGAGCATTTGCTCCTATAGGAGCAAATGCTCTATTTATCACAATGGTTTCAAACTACAAAATTCTAAATTTTTCCTTTTCTCTAGTTAATGGTCCTTTTCGGTAGATTTATTCAAAGAGGTTGGATCTAAAAATAGCCTATGAGGTAATGAGTTAATACAGGAGAAAAGTTATGCAGAAAGCTTAGGATCTCCCTGCATTATTAGAGACTCTTTAAATGCCTGTTGTTAGTTTCTAAGTGGTCAATTTGAGAGTCTCTAATGTATATCAGTGTTAAAAAGAATCTGACAAATAGCTGTCACTCATAGAATTTATTTAATTCTATATATAGCTCGTATACCCGAAGTCTTCGGATAGAGAAACTAAGGCAAATAGTGCAGGCCGAGATCAAATGGTCTACATTTTTTGCTTTTTTGTATGTCAGTCTAAATTAAGGCTATAAAAATGTTGTCTAACCCATTCCTCCATAGGCTATTTTTTATATCCATCCACTTTGAATAAATCTACCGAAAAGGAGCATTAAATAGAGAATAGGAAAATTTTAGAATTTTTTGTAGTTTGAAACCATTGTGATAAAAAGGGCACTTGATCCTATAGGAGCAAATGCTCTATATATCACAATGGTTTCATTAAGTGACTTTTACAGAGGCGTAGAAAGGCGTATTTATGGAGGAAAGGGTAAAAAAGAATCTGACAAATAGCTGTCACTTGTAGAATTTATTTATTTCTTTATATAGCTCATATACCCTAAGTTCTCGGACAGAGAAACTAACGCAAATAGTGCAGGCCGAGATAAAAAATGGTCTACATTATTTGCTTTTTTGTATGTCAGTTTATGGATATAAATATGTTGCCTAACCCATTTTCCTCATAGGCTATTTTTATATCCATCCACTTTGAATAAATCTACAGAAAAGGAGCATTAAATTTTGTAGTTTGAAACCGTTGTGATAAATAGAGCATTTGCTCCTATAGGAGCAAATGCTCTATTTATCACAATGGTTTCATAAAGTGACTTTTACAGAGGCGTAGAAAGGCGTATTTATGGAGGAAAGGGATAATTAAATTAGTCAGCTTCACAAACGAGTCATTCCTATGCTTGAGACACAACAATATTCCTAATACAGTTATACTTTGATATCTCGAACTCGGATAACACAAACTTTTGGATAACTCGAACTAAAAGTTCGGTCCTTCAAATTTACAATACAAAATTGTTCTAAAATGTATCACTACACATATCTAGAAATATCACCACAAATCTGTGACAGCTTAACGCAGGTCTAAAGTAATGCTGAAATCTCCTACAGGATCTTTCAGCATTACTTTAGACCTGCATTAAGCTGTGAACTTGAGATATTAGTCAAATTATAAATCGGATGACTCGAACATCTGTCATCTCGAACTAGTTTGAATGGTCCCCTGAAGTTCGAGATATCGAAGTTCAACTGTAATTGTTTTCTTGATTCCAATCTTCTTCCTGCCTTGTAGAAACAAGGAATTAAGTAGAACATTCATAATATTTGTGTAGTTGGTTCTCAGTATCTTCCTGTCTGGTAGAAGTAAGGAACCAGATAGCATACACATTATGTCTCCCACTGATAATTGTTCAGTTATTGCCCCTGTTGATTTAGAATTAGAGAAACTTCGTGTCGCACGTATCTCTGAAACCAGTAGGGCTTGTCACCAAGCTTCACAGAAATTTTCACCAGCATAAACCTAGGGTTTTTGAATTGTCTCTCCCTGATAACATTGGAGTTATTGCCCCAGATATGATAACTTATAATTAGACAAACTTTGTGTCACGCGTATCTCTAAAACCAGTAGGGCTAAAGTCACCAAACTTCACAGGAATGTTGACTAGCATTAGAATTGTTGTGCACTTGGGGGTTTTGAATTGTCTCCTCCTGATAATTGTTGAGCTATTGCCCCTGATATAACTTGAGAAACTTTGTGTCACACGTATCTCTAAAACCAGTAGGGCTAGAGTCACCAAACTTCACAGTAATGTTGACCAGCAAGAATTGTTGTGCACCTGGGGTTTTTAAATTGTCTCCCCTGATAGTTGTTGAGTTATTGCCCGTGATGACTGAATATACTCTACTCTAGGAGCTTCCTGCATGAATTTTACCCTGCATTAAGATGAAAGTTATGCAAAAAGCTTTTACAGGAACATTTTGCATAATTTTTATCCTGCCTGATTTTTTATGGTTACTAGATACAGGGTAAACATGTAGATATGATACGCATTGTTTATGTCCATAGGGAAGTGATTTGTCATCTATCGTTTGCAACGGACAAGACTCCAATGACATAGGATGTGGATACTTAGGAATATGTGAAGGATTTATGTACCAAATTCTGCCTCCGATGCAGAAAATAATATCAGATAATGAAAGGCTGCAGATAATTTGCAAATATTTATGTAAAATGTATTGATGACATCGTATAGATGAAACATTGCTGGCAGTTGTTGCGTTGGTTTTCTTCCAAAAAGACCATCATGCTGAAATATTTTAAGTCATTGCACGCATTTGGTGAATTTTTAACAATGTATGGATCCAGTTCGGATTCAGATAATGAAACTGACTAACTTTGCATCTTATCAGGATCAACACTCTTTGCCACTCAGATCCTAGAGGAGCCCTCTCATCAGGGTCTGCCACTCAGATCTTAGAGGAGCCCTCTCATCAGGGTCTGCCATTCAGATCCTAGAGGATCCCTCTCATCAGGGTCTGTGCCACTCAGATCCTAAAGGAGCCCTCTTATCAGGGTCTGTGCCACTCAGATCCTAGAGGATCCCTCTCATCAGGGTCTGTGCCACTCAGATCCTAGAGGAGCCCTCTCATCAGGGTCTGTGCCACTCAGATCCTAGAGGATCCCTCTCATCAGGGTCTGTGCCACTCTGATCCTAGAGGATCCCTCTCATCAGGGTCTGTGCCACTCTGATCCTAGAGGGCTCACTCAGATCCTGTCCCACTCAGATCCTAGAGGATCCCTCTCATCAGGGTCTGTGCCACTCAGATCCTAGAGGGCTCACTCAGATCCTAGAGGGCTCACTCAGATCCTAGAGGAGCCCTCTCATCAGGGTCTGTGCCACTCAGATCCTAGAGGAGCCCTCTCATCAGGGTCTGTGCCACACAGGTCCTAGAGGGCTCACTCAGATCCTAGAGGAGCCCTCTCATTAGGGTCTGCACTGTTTGTCATGTGTTACAGTTTCTTCAGAAATATCCCTAAATATTCACGGCGAGTTAGACTTTTGAAATTTTTGGAAAATTCCATTGAATTTTACCGTTTTATTCACTAGTATGTCTTGTGCAAACCGTGTAGATCCAGATCAGTTTGCTCCTAGATGAGCCCTCTCACCAGGATCTGCAGTTGGTCATGTTGCATATTTCTTGTGAAAAATCCCTGAATATTCACTGTAAACTTGACCTGTATTGATTTTGGAATAGTCCATTTGAAAATTCAGTGTTGAAAAGGTTAAGGGAATTTACGGTATGTACTTTGTCAGCACAAACAAGATTTCAACATTAGAAGTTTTATGCTCCTCTTATTTATTGTTCAGAATATTCAAAATCTTTTTCAGAGGGGATTACATCAAAATTGCATGTGAAAGTTTCAAGAAATATTGGTACATAAAATATCCCAACGTAAATCTGCAAGATGAATAATATTAAACTTAAGCACTCTACTTGTGACTCTTCGAAAAACTTTGCAAACAGTTTGGATCCAGATGAGACGCCGAGTAACTCGGCGTCTCATCAGGATCCAAGCTGTTTGTCACTCTGAAACTGTTTTTGAAAAGAAAGTTAAAGAAATATGTATGGTTTTAGAATTGAAGCAGACGACAATGTACGCATATACAATTGCTCTGAGTACAGAAGGTTCAGAGAAGAATAACTTCTGTTTAGTTGACATGGATATATAGATGTAGTGTAAGTAAATATCAAATGATAAATAGCTCATGAATATTCATGTAAGAAGTAATGTCTATACAAATGTTGTAAGCACTATTTTTATTATGGCATTAGGAATCAGAAAACTTTTAACCCTTTACGCCATGCATACGCCTTTTTCTCATGAATATTCACCCCGAAAATTTCAGAGACGCTTTCCGTGTCTCCCACCCGCACATCCTCTCCACCAAGGGGTTAAAATGGGTACCTGTGAGGGTCACTCGCCGGTACTGCGGCTGCATGATTGCGCCATATGTTAGCAGTGCTCAATATTGTAGGCCAATGACTCAATGACCAGGGGAGTAAATGTACAGTTGGCTGAACGGTCATTCGGACTGAAAGTAGACTATAACTAGGTACTTTTTTTTTTTTTTTTTTTTAAGTAATGATGTCATGAATATATTATATAATTATATGAACACAGGATTTTTTTGCTTTGGCAAAAACCATAGTTTGAGATCTGCATAATTCCATAAGCAAAAAGAGGAAACCCTCGACATATGGCTCCGGTAGGAGCTGTCTGGTCTACACTGTTTGCAAAGGCATGAAAAGGCACCTCGAGTAGGTAAAGGGTTTAGGGAGCACTCTACTCCCTAAATACGCCTTTCTACGCTTTTGCAAACAGAGAAGATCTAGATGAGACGGCTCTTGTAGGGTCTGCTCTGTTTGCTTATGATATAATGTAGATATGATTCTACAGTTTCTGCCATGCCCAAACATTCCTGTGTCCACATGCTATTATATAATATAACAATTAATCAAAATAATATTCATGATGTTATTTCTTACATCAATATTCATGGAGTAAAGGGATAATACTACTAAATATTACAATATTCGAATATTTATTGGCTTATTTTTAGCTCGTCTGTTTCTAAGTAAACGTCAAACTATTGTGATCACTGGGTTGTGGGCATTGTTGTTGGCGTCAGCGGCGGCGTACAAAAACTTTAATGTAGCTGATTAATAAAAAAGTATAAGAGGTACCAACATAAAACATCATAGGTTGGTTGATCTCTTTGAGGAGAAGTGTATGCAGTGGACAAGTACCGTACCAAATCAGACGAACGTTGGCGTTGCACACGGCTTTTGTTTTTATGATGGCATATGAACAAGAATGTAGATGCCCATATGGCAGAGACTGGAATTAGATCTATGTAAATTAACCCTTCGCTTGCTATTCACGTCAATATACCTACCTGTAAATAGTGAAGACCCAGATGAGACAGCTCCTGCAGGAGCTGTCTCATCAGGGTCTGCACTATTTACAAGTTGATTGTGCAACGAATGCACTCCACAGCAGTGATTGCACAGCGAAATACTTGTACACAGTGAATATATATGTAATTATACAACAGGGCATGGGTAACGAAGGAGAAATGTATTTTAAAATTCAGCAAGCGAAGGGTTAATAAGCAAACAGAGCAGAACCTGATTTGATGGCTCCTACAGGAGCTGTCTGATCTGGGACTACTCTATTTACAAAGGCGTAGAAAGGAAAATCTATTTGGAGTAATTGGTAAAATTAAAATAATAGCTAATTACAATTTTTTCAGATAAAACTTGTGTAGCACCCACAATTAATTTAAGAGGCAGGGTAATTTGATACCTGTTATTTCCCAAACCTCGCTGATTCTCTTCCCACATTATTGTTTTTTTTGTCCGTAAGTCATACGTCAAATATCATTGACAAACAATGCTCTCCAGTTTCTCATTATTGATAGCAATACAGCGTAGATCATAGTAAGACGGAGCAGGCATCGCTGTGAACAAAAGTTAGCATGATATATATGGACTTAAACATCTTTTCGTATCATATGTTATGAAGGAGCATATGGGCTACATGGGGATTATTGTCAGTAGTGATATATACGTCTACTGATTTAGTATGAGTGATGGTTAACAGTGGAAGCTGTGTGGTGTCCATTTCAATGAAGTAAATGATTCCGTTGATTTAAAGATTGTATGAAGAAGGTATATATTTTTAGCATTTTGAAGGAGGTATATATTTTTTAACATTTTGATACGATATTTAACCCATTACTATTCCATGTTTATTCATGAAATCAAGACATCGTGAATATAAATTGAACCATTTTTTATAATGGCATAATTATGAAGACAGGACATTAATTTTTGGCTCTGGCAGAAAATGTAGAATTATATCTATATCATACAATAAGCAAACAGAGCAGACCCTGATCCTATAGGAGCCATCTGATCTGGGTCTACTCTGTTGGTAAAGGCGTAAAAATGCATATTTATGAAGTAAATGGTTAATTCTTTTCTCCATAGATACGCTTTTAAATGCCTTTACAAACGATGTAGACCGAAATCAGATGGCTCCTATATATACATTGAGGAGCCATCTGATCAGGGTCTGCTGTTTGATAACATTGTTTGATTCGTAACCCTTTGCTTGCTATTCACGTCAATATGCCTACCTGTAAATAGTGAAGACCCAGATGAGACAGCTCCTGCAGGAGCTGTCTCATCAGGGTCTGCACTATTTACAAGTTGATTGTGCAACCAGTGCACTCCACAGCAGTGATTGCACAGCGAAATACTTGTACACAGTGAAGATATATGTAATTATACAACAGGGCATGGGTAAAGAAGGAGAAATATATTTTAAAATTCAGCAAGCGAAGGGTTAAGTTTCTGTCATGGCGAAAATATCTCTTGTTCATATGCCATAATAAAAATGAGACTAATTAATATTCATACATATCGGTACATTATTTCTTAATCGAATATTACTGTAATGTTTGAAAGATTTGAATTACTGAATAAGATGGGTTGACTTTGATCATGTATAAGAAGAACGTTAAAAATGTATTGTCTTCAGCCCTTTACTCCATGAATATTCATGTAAGAAATAATGACATCATGAATATTAATTAGATTAATTGTTTTAACAGCACATGGACACATGAATATTTGGCTATGACAGAAACTGTAGAACCATATCTAGATTATATCATAAGCAAACAGTTCAGACCCTGATCAGACGGCTCCAGTAGGAGCCATCTGATCAGGGTCTGCTCTGTTTGCTTATGTTATAATGTAAATATGATTCTACAGTTCCTGTGATGACCAAAGTGACCACGTGCTATTTTATCAGTTAACTCTTTGCATGCAAAGTAATTTTTCGTCTGCAACAGTTGTCGTCTGCTTCAATTCTTAAAATAAAACTTTCTCTCATTTCTTTGCAAAATTATGGTCAAGATGGCAAACAGTTTGGATCCTGATGAGACGCCGCATTATGCGGCATCTCATCTGGATCCAAACTGTTTGCATAAGTAATCACAGTTTCGCCGCTAGCGTGCAAAGAGTTAATCTTATCATTATTCATGATGTTATTATTTTTTCTTACCTGAATATTCATGGAGTAAAGGGTTAACAAAAATCAGTAGAGTGTAGAAATAATCACTTTACTCTTTTCTCCATAGGCTATTTTTAGACCCAACCTCTCTGAATGAATCTGCTACCCAAAAGGAGCATTTACTAGAGAAAAGTAAAATTTTAGAATTTTGTAGTTTGAAACCATTGTGATAAATAGAGCATTTGCTCCTAAGGAGCAAATGCTCTATTTACCACAATGGTTTCAAGAAGTGACTTTTACAGAGGCGTAGAATGGCGTACTGAAGGAAAGGGTAAACAACGTTGCTGAATTTATTTCCCACATTTAGACAAGAATTGTATGTGTTATAGTCGTGAATCATTCTTAACCCTTTCCCTGTTGAATATTCATGATGAAAAAAATGAGATCATAAATATTTATTACATTAATGTTTATATTGTCATATGAACACTGGACATTTTGACACAAACTGAAACTGAGGAATCAGTTATACCATAAGCACACAGAGCAGAACCTGGTGACAGGAACCGTCTGGTCTGGGTCTACTCTGTTTGTAAAGGCGTGAAAAGGCATTTATATGAAATAAAGGGGTAACTCTCTCCCTGTTCTATGTTTATTCTAAATTTCAAACTGAATCACTGATTATTCATGGACAAAATCGAGGGCTTGGTGCAAAACTATTCTAACTCCTTCACAAAGTGAAGGAGTTAGAAGTTTTGCACCAAGCCCTCGAAATAGTTATAATGAAATATGGAAGACAGAACATTGTAGTCATCTTAAAAAGTAAAGAAACAGATCTTTTGAATTCAATTAGCAAACAGAACAGACCCTGATCAAACGGCTCCTGCAGGAGCCGTCTGATCTGGGTCTTCTCTGTTTGCAAATGCGTGAAAAGACGTTAATACGAAGGAAAAAGTAAACTTCTCGTTTGTGTTATGATTGATTCCCCAATGTATTCCAATAAGTTTCATATGCATTCGAGATATCACAATAATTTTTTGCTCTAGAACAAGAAATAAAGTATAGCTATGTTAACCATTATTATTAACCCTTTACTCCTTGAATATTCATGTAAGAAATAATGAGTCTAGGGATGGAGAATCGGACCAAAATCATAATCGATTATTGAATTGAATCGAACATTTATTATCGATTAAAAATCGATAATTAATCGAAAATACTTTCAGAGATTCTGTGCATGTAAAGTTTGATGTACCTAACTAAACTTTTGTGTCAACCAAACAGTATGCTGTGACCATTCATTAGAATCATCTCGAAGAGACAATTTTAATGAATGGTCACAGAATACAGCTTCAGGTAGAGGCTTATTATAAAGGAAAAACACATCATACAGTAATATTCCCATTAAAACGCCTACGAAAATTACTGATGCGGCTGTACAGATTATACAGTCAGTAATCGATTATGGCAAAATTATAGTAAATCGAAAATACTTTTTTGATCAATCATCGATTATAATCGATTATCGGAACAACACTAATAATGACATCATGGATATTAATTAGATTAATTGTTATAATAGGACATGGACACAGAAATTTTTGGCCCATGACGGACACTGTATCATATCTATATTATATCATAAAGAGAGTTGACCGTGATCAGACGGCTCCTACAGGAGCCAATTGATCTTGGTCTACTCTGTTTGCAAAGGTGTAGAAAGGCATATTTATGGAGTAATTTGTACAGTTTGTTCGGAAATATCTTCAAAAAATGGTCAAAACTGTATTATTTCAATGATTATGAGATATATTTTATAAAACGTGTTATTTATAGGCATAATTATGGGGGACATATGTTAACTGGCATTTGTAAACAGTGTAGACCCAGATCAGGAGGCTCCTAGAGATGTCCTCTGATCAGTGTCTGCACTGTTTGTCATTCAAAATCCTCTAGCAGCGTTAAGCCTTTCATACTGATCATGAGTGGCCTAGTGGTTGAGCTTTTACCCTAGGGGTCCAGGGTTCTAATCTCGGCTGGACCAGCTCAAAATTTCATAGACACTTTTCAGTGTCTCCCATCCACACAAGGTTGGCTCCTATCCACCCAAGGGTTAAAATGAGTACCTGTGAGGACATGAAAAGATACTTCCTATATGTATTGGCCCATTCCCTCATAGGCTATTTTTAGATCCACCCTCTGAATAAATCTACTGAAAAGGAGCATGTGCTTGTAAAAGGAAAAATTGTTTTTTTATTCAGAGTTTGGGGGGAGGGGGGTATATAGGAGTCACCTTGTTTGAGTTGTTTTTAAACCATTGTGATAAATAGAGCATTTGCTTCATAGCAGCAAATGGTTATCACAAAGAGGCATCAAAATGAGTGAAAGGGTTAAAGGACACAATTTTAACTGTTCTTTCTTTTTCTTTGCAGGTGTTGAAGCCAAACCTGTGTGGTCGAAGGGGGATAACAACAGTAAAATAAAACTAAAGTACCAGACAGGAGTTATGAATGATCATGAGGGACCATCCAACTACTTGCAAACTGATATATAAGAGAACCTGCTGACTTTGATGAGACTATTTGTGTCATTGGAAGAAAATGTCCAAGAGGAATATAATTATATATAGGGCATGATAAATCTGTCTTATTTTATCTCTGTTGGGACAGAAAAAGTAAATCTTGAAAAAAATACAGGACACGGATGTATGTCTGCCATTTTCTGGTATATGTCTTGAAGACGTTCCAGACTGATTGATAACCATTAAAGCCCACACTGACAGACAATACAAGCAGCTTAAACTGTGGTCAGGGAGTAAAACCATTTGACATGACATGAAACTACGCCCGTTTTGACGTAATGAGATTTTGTTGATGAAAAATAACACAGTAAAGAAAAACAGGAAAGTGTTTAAATGATTGCTATAATCTTGAAAACTTTTGCATAGCTGTAAACGAAGATTTGTAAACGAAGATTTGAAGGACAAAGATCTAAACAAATATTGTTGAACAGGTGTTAAGATGTTAAAGAAGTTTTTAAAAGATATGAGCTTCCAAAAATGACAAATACTTGTTGATGTTGTACCCATGTGTATAAATAGCTCCATTGATCAGACTTCAAACTGCTGATAATATAATTATCCTGCCAATGAGAATTGTAATTTATTACCAAAGATTCTGTGAGAGATTTGATACACGTAAGCCACAATGATGGAAGATTATAGCGAATTCCTAGACACCCTGAACCTTTCATTCAACAAGTCAATGCTGTATGACTACCAGTACTTCAACGAAACGTTTGATAACACGACACAGGGAACAACGCTGGAGGATGATATCAAGTTTGAGAAGGATTTGTTTAATCACTACTTAATGGGTATTGGAGGGACCACCGTCTGTCTCGTGGGGATAGTGTGTAATATATTATCTGTTGTCGTACTCACAAGAAGTGTAATGAATTCCTCAACATATTCTTACCTGGCCTCATTAGCTGTATGTGACACACTGGCGCTGGTTTGTACAGTCATCATATTTTTGTTAGGGGAAGATACAAGGTACCCACAGAAGGGAACTCTGACCTGGGGAAAGGCAGCATACGGCTACCTCTTTCCCTATCTACACCCGCTAGCCCTTACATTTCAAGTCACATCCATTTGGCTAACATTAGCTTTCACTGTGGACAGATATATTATGATTTGTCATCCATTCAAGGCAGAGAGCATGTGCAGTGTAAGCCGTGCTCGTAAAGTTATTATAGGGATATATGTCCTCGGACTGGCATTCAATATTCCGAGGTTTCTGGAGTATACGTACATGAAAGTTCCTGTGCCATTGATGTCTGGTGGTATGACAGAAAAGGTTGTGGTGAAATATACTGATCTAGGGAAAAACCAATTATTTATTGACCTTGTTCACTCGTATTTATATCTGATTTTTGTTTGTGGGATTCCATTTCTCACTCTCGCCATTTTGAATATGTTTCTTATTCATGCGGTGCATTTATCGAGACAGCTAGGACGGCTAATCAATGCCAAAGAAAAGAAAAGAAATGACACAACCATCATGTTGATTGGTGTCATAATTATATTTCTTGTGTGCCAGGGGCCTGCTTTAATTTCCCGAATGGTGTACGCAATTGATATTCACATGGCCACAAAATCCATGACTTTTCATAAAATAAATGAAGTAGGGAACTTCTTGATTATAGTGAATTCAGCCATAAACATTGTGCCATATTACTTTTTTGGAAAACGCTTCCGTAAAGAATTCTGGAGACTGTTTTGTAAGTGCTTTTTGTCAAAGTCAGAATTGAGAAAGATTACCCGCAATCTAAGTTTTTCCATTGACAATCGACGAAGGGTGAGTCAGTGTAGCGTTGCGAGCCAACATGAGCTGAATGGAATGAGACCAGGTGACTTGTACAATGGCGGGCTGAACCACAGAGACAGTAACTCTCCACTGCTTCAACACATACAGAAAAGCTATAGGGAGTCTATGATCCCACTTGAAGACCAGATTGAGGTTGACCGCAGCCCAAGTCCATTGCAGAAAAAATGTAAAGATAGCCTGCAGTCATTGAGAGTTGTTTGGGAAATGGACGACAATAAGAATGAAAAGTACAATGTCCAGATTCAGTCAGACAAATCCACTGATAACAGCCAGCTGTGATATATAGTTTCATTTGCTTTTTAGCATTTTAAGGACTTTTGTTCAAATTTTCAGCCCTTTCCCTTCATGAATATTTATACAAGAATTCATGACTTCATGAATATTCATTAACCCATTCCCACTAAGGCTATTTTTAGACCTAACCCCTTTGATTAAATCTACCAAAAAGGAGCATTAATTTTCAGAATTGTGTAGTTTTGAAACCATTGTGATAAATAGAACATTTGCTCCTGTGGAGCAAATGCTCTATTTATCACAATGATTTCACAAAGTGTCTTTTACAGAAGCGTCAATATGCGGGAATGGGTTAACTGACTTTAGAAGTGGTTAATGAACAAAGGAATGTTTGGCCAATTGGCAGATGAAGAATAGGATCTATGTTAGCCCATTTAATTGGCAAACAGAGCAGACTCAGATCAGACACCTCCTATATAACCCTTTACTCCATGTATACAACCTTCTATGCCTTTCCAAACAGAGTAGAACCAGATCAGATGGCTCCTATAGGAGCTGTCTGATCAAAGTTTGCTCTGCTCGCTATGAAATGATATACCGGTAGATCTATTTCTAAAGTTTCCACCATGGCTAACTATTTATGTGTTCATGTGCCATGATAAAAAATGATCTAATTAATAATCATGATGTCATTATTTCCTACATGAATATTCATGGAGTCAAGGGTTAACCCCTTCCCTCATATTGACGACTTTCTATAACTCTGTAAAAGTCACTTTGTGAAACCATTGTGGTAAATAGAGCATTTGCTCCTATAAGAGCAAATGCTCTATTTATCACAATGGTTTCAAACTACAAAATTCTAAAAACAGTCGTTTCTCAAGTTAATGCTCCTTTTCGGTAGATTTATTCAAAAAGGTTGGATCTTAAAATAGCCTATGAGGTAATGGGTTAACACATTGATCAGATTGCTCTAAGAGGAGTCGTCTGATTAGGGTCTGCTCTGCTTGCATTTTGAAAAATGTAGGTCTGTTTCTACAAATTCTGCCATTCTCAAACATTTCTGTGTTCATATGCAAAATATATAAAAATTCATTTAAATAATATTAATGCAATTCTCAGAGTAACAGATAAAGGTATGTACTCAAAAACTTAAACTGTTCTTTCTCCTCCAAACCCTACATACTCAAAAACTAAAATCGTTCTTTCTCATCCAAACTCTATGTTGTGACCACTCTTTAGAATCGTCTCGAAGAGACGATTCTAAAGAGTGGTCACAACATAGGATTTGGTGGAGAAATAAAGAAGTTATTCTTGAAAATGTTACACATTTTATGGAGACCTTTTGTTATATCTTGCTTGAATATTCATCAGGTGAAAGGCTTATGATCCATTACAGGCACCCGATTTTGCTCATTCTCTATCTTATTTCATGGCATATGGGGATAATTGCAGTGTTCAAGTGCTTCATTAGAAAACCATGGCTATACATATATCATTAGCTATACAGTTTTGTATCCCATTTTGTAAAAAAAAGTTGTGACATCTTTCATCCTTCATAGAAATGCCTTTTCATGCCATTGCAAACAGTTTAGTCCCAGATCAGATGTTCCTTTCAGGTCTGCTGACATCTGACATTTTCAGCTATTGCCAATAATTTCTGTGGATCAAGTTGAACAATTGAAATTAATTGATATACAGGTGCAAGAACTATTGTTTGATTGTCATAAGACTGTGACATTCAAATTACATATACATGTATCATTAAATGGCGGGACCTATAAAATTCTGTTTTCTGAATTTATGAGCTGTCGAGAAACTGCACTTTATACACATTGAAAAAGAAGAAAATGAATCGGGCCATAGCTTTCATATGAAATATCCCATCATTTCTAAATAATGTGATTCAAATTTTCGTGATTTGACTGTATATATGGAATAAAAGGTTATTTAATTATTATTCTATGTATAAGACTGTAGTGAAATTGATCATATAAGCTTTATTGATTGTTAGGCTTTATTCCTAAACCTTCTTCCATTTCTTTACTAATTATACATTTCTTTTTTCTCTTTTAAGTTTAATCAAATTTGTATCCATAGTGTATCCAAATCTACTAACATTTTATAAAGCATCAATCTGCAGTAAAACCCCTCTAATGCGATCACTTAATGAATAAATATTGCTGTCTTTATAAGCACGTGGTTGCTTAATGCAGGACAAAAGTAATGCAGAAAGCTCCTAGAGGAGCTTTCTGCATTACTTTTGTCCTGAATTAAGCTACCACCTGCATCTAGCACCCAGAATTATACCTCTTTCAGGTGGTCGCATTAGCGGGGTTTTACTGTAGATATAGATATATTTTTGTGCATGTTAGCTGCATTTTTGTGATTATCGATGCAAACAGTGTAGATCCAGATGAGATAGCAAACTGTCAAACAGCGTCTCATCAGGATACAAACTGTTTGGCAAGTCAGAGCGTTTATTTGAAGAGAACTGGTGAGAAATAACTTGAAATAACGACAGGTGTGGACGACAATTGCTAAGTGTGGAAAGAAATATCAACCCTTCACTCCATAAGCCTTTCTATGCCTTTGCAAACAAATTAGACCAAGATCAGACGGCTCCTATAGGAGCCGTCTGATCAGGGTCTGCTCTGTTTGCTTTTGATATAATATAGATATGATTATATAGTTTCTGCCATTGACAAAACTCACTGTGTCCATGTGCTATTAAAACACATAAATCTATTAATATTCATGATGTCATTAATTCTTAACATGAATATTCATGGAGTAAAGGGATAATACATGTATATAATTATGACTGGCACCAGGAGACAAGGAGCATTCAACCAACATTTATTCACTTATTCCATAATTCTTCCAACAATTTTTCTTCCATTTAATTAGTCAGAGCTCCCGCATAATCAGATGTGAAAGTAATGAAGGTTTGCGCTATTTGCTCAACAATATTTATCCAACGGTCACAAATGCATAAGATTTATTTGTTCTGTCCATCAAATGAAATGATATTGGTTCATGAAACATATTTTTAACAAGTTCACATAACCCTTTCCCTCATTTCATGCAATTGCAAACATAGTAGACCCAGATCAGACGGCTCCTACAGGAGGCGTCTGATCAGGGTTTGTTCTGTTTGCTTTTGGCAACATATAGATCTGATTCTACCATTTTTGTGGAAGCAAAAATCATCCTTGAAAATTTTATGTTATAAAAATTCAGCTTATAAATATTCATGGTGTCATTATTTCCTACATGAACATTGAACAGGGAAAATATATACATGTAAGATACGATGATATGAATATTAATAAAGCCTATAGGATCTGTCTAATCAGGATCTGCACTGTTTGCATATGAAATAATATACAGTAAAATCTTGATTATTCGAAATTTTAGCGGAGAAGAATTCAAACCATTTTAGGCAGGTGGCTGCTTAATGCATTGTGAAAATCTCGTAGAACGCTCCTCTAGGAGCGTTATGCATGGTGAAAATATTAAGCATGGTGAAAATCTCGCAGAACGCTCCTCTACGTTCTGCATGATTTTCACCATGCATTAAGCTGTCACCTGTCTTAACCCTGTACTCCATAAATACGCCTTCGCAAACAGAGTAGACCCAGACCAGACGACTCCTATGGGAGCCGTCTGACTGGGTCTGCTCTGTTTGCTTATGATGTAATTATGTCTCCCCCATTTATGGGGAGATATATTGTTTTTGCCAGAGTTGTCTGTCTGTCCGTCCGTCCGTCCGTCCGCACTCACCAATGGGTAGTTGTGTGACTTTTTCTAACTAGTCGCACAAGTAAAATCATTAACCTGGCCATCTCTTGTGACATTAACATGGCCATTTCTTGTGACATTAACCTGGCCAGTTGTGGGACATAGGGTTAGGGTTAGGGTTAGCTTCCAGATCATTCTTTTCCAAAGTTAGAGCCAAAAATAGTTTTTCTTGTGGGACTAGTCCCACAAGAAAAGATCAAAGGAAAAAGTCACACAACTACCCATTTGTTAGCATGTCCGTCCGTCTGTCCGTCACAAACTTGTGTCGCGCGTATCTCTGAAACCAGTTGGGCTAGAGTCACCAAACCTCACAGGAATGTTCACCAGCATGAGTTGTTGTGCACCTGGGGTTTTTGAATTGTCTCCCCCTGATAATTTTGGAGTTATTGCCCCTGATGACTTAAAATTAGAAAAACTTTGTGTCGCGCGTATCTCTGAAACCGCTGGTACTAGAGTCACTAAACTTCACAGGAATGTTCACCAGCATGAGTTGTTGTGCACCTATAGTTTTCGAATTGTCTCCCCCTGATAATTCTTGAGTTATTGCCCCTGATATGAATACTTAAATTTATACAAACTTTGTGTCGCGCGTATCTCTGAAACCAGTAGGGCTAGAGTCACCAAACTTCACAGGATTGTTCACCAGCATGAGTTGTTGTGCACCTGGGGTTTTTGAATTGTCTCCCCCTGATAATTTTGGAGTTATTGCCCCTGATGACTTAAAATTAGAAAAACTTTGTGTCGCGCGTATCTCTGAAACCGCTGGTACTAGAGTCACTAAACTTCACAGGAATGTTCACCAGCATGAGTTGTTGTGCACCTATAGTTTTCGAATTGTCTCCCCCTGATAATTCTTGAGTTATTGCCCCTGATATGAATACTTAAATTTATACAAACTTTGTGTCGCGCGTATCTCTGAAACCAGTAGGGCTAGAGTCACCAAACTTCACAGGATTGTTCACAAGCATGAGTTGTTTTGCTCTTGGGTTTTTTTAATTGTCTCCCCCTGTTAACTTTGGAGTTACTGCCCCTGATGACTTAAAATTAGACAAACTTTACTTAGTGTCGTGCATATCTCTGAAACCACTAGGGCTAGAGTCACCAAACTTCACAGGAATGTTCACCAGCATGAGTTGTTGTACATCTGGGATTTTTGAATTGTCTTCCCTTGATAACTTTGGAGTTATTGCCCCTGATATGATTACTTAAAATTAGAGAAACTTTGTGTCATGCATATCTTTAAAACCACTAGGGCTAGAGCCACCAAACTTCACAGGAATGTTCACCAGCATGAGTTGTTGTGCACCTGGGTTTTTTTAATTGTCTCCCCCTGATAATTCTTGAGTTACAGCCCCTGATATGTTAACTTAAAATTAGAGAAACTTTGTGCTGCCTGTATCTCTGAAACCCAGTAGGGCTAGTCACCAAACTTCACAGGAATGTTCACCAGCATGAGTTGTTGTGCATCTGGGATTTTTAATTGTCTCCCCCTGATAACTTTGGAGTTACTGCCCCTTGTGACTTAAATAAGAGAAACTTTACTTTGTGTCACATGTATCTCTGAAACGACTAGTACTAGAGTCACCAAACTTCACAAGAATGTTGACTAGCATGTGTTTTTGTGTACCTGGGGCTTTTGAATTGTCTCCCCCTGACAATGTTGGAGTTATTGCCCCTGATGACTTAAACATTAGACCCTGATAAGTTTGGAGTTACAGACATTACACTTGTGTACTGGAAAGAGGATGGGAGGGGGAGACATCTGTTTTTGTGACAAAAACAAACCTCTAGTTTAGATATAATTTTACAGTTTCTGCCATGGCCAACAATTCATGTGTCTGTTTGCTATTATAACAAATCATTCTAATTAATATGCATGGCGTCATTATTTCTTGCATGAATATTCATGGGGGAAAGGGTTAAAGATCAATAATGATACATATTTTAGTGTTCGAATAATCCAGATTTTACTGTAGTTATGATTCTACAGTTTCTGCCATGACTAAAGAATCATGTGTTCATGTGTCATTATAAAAAATGATCTAATTAATATTCATAAAGTCATTATTTCGGACATGAATATTCATGGAGTAAAGGGTTTTTGTAAATACTGTACTGTCAATTCTTGTTACTCCCATACTTGTTACAAGAAAAGTTTCACTTATCAGTCAAAATCTTCCAAATTCATTTTTATGTATATCTCAGGAAGCTGCACATTTTGAGTGACATGTCAAGGTCATCCTTCAGGGTCAAAGGTCAAATTGGCAGACTTTAATCAAACAAGATCCTGTAGAACCCAATTTTAAGAGCTGTATTTTGTTTTAACTTATTCAGTTATGTATCATGAAATACAATGTATTCTAGTTTTCATTTCGAGTAGTGTTTCTGGATGAATCTATTGACAATGTGACTGTTGGAAAATAAATTGAGAAACAAATGACAGACCCTAATAAAGGGTCTCCCTGAGGAGTCTTCATATCTGGGTCTTCCCTATTTGCCCTTGTACCTGGACATCAGGCCTGAATGTTGAATATTTTAATTGCAATGTCCCGTCATTGTTTAACCCTTTCCCTAATATAAATGTACTTTCAAGCATTTGCAAACAGGGTAGACCCAGATCAGATAGCTCCTACTATAAGAGCAGATCAGGGTCTGCTCTGTTTGCTAATAGAATTTGATAGATCTGTTTCTTTACTTTCTAAAATGGCTACAATGTTCCATCTTCCATATTTCCTTATAACTGTTTTATATTAAGGAGGTATTGAAATTTGGAATAAGCATAGAACAGGGAAAGGGTTAATCATAGTATCCATTCAGTATTGAAAGGGTTAAATTTGCTAGATGATTTTGAGTGACAGTGTAGACCCTGCCATAGAAGCCCACTGATCAGGGTCACATAGGAGCCCTCTGATCAGGGTCATATAGGAGCCCTCTGATCAGGGTCACATAGGAGCCCTCTGATCAGGGTCATATAGGAGCCCTCTGATCAGGATCACATAGGAGCCCTCTGATCAGGATCTACACTGTTTACAAATGACTGTATACTCATTTTGAACATTTAAAGGGTAAACATCTATTGTCACCATTATTGATCATATTTGTCATGCAAATGCGAGGTTGATATTGTCATAAAAAGCTCGACTAATGTGTCTTAACCCTTGACTTCATAAATACACCATTCTACGCCTTTTGCAAACAGAGTAGACCAAGATCAGACAGCTCCTATAGTAGCTGTCTAATCAGGGTCTGCTGTGTTTGCTTATGATATAATGTATATCTGTTTCCACAGTTTCTACAAAGGACAAACATTCCTGTGTCCTTGCCCTATTATAACAAGTACAGTAAAACCTCTCTATAACGACCACTAAATTGTGTTAATTAGTTGGTTTTTTTGTACAGGTGGTTGCTTAAAGCAAAGTGAAAGTAAAACAGAATGCTCCTATAGGAGCGTTCTGTTTTACTTTCACCTTGCTTTAAGCATCGACCTGCATTTAACATTTAACTTAATGTAATTTAGTGGTCATAATAGAGAGGTTTTACTGTAATCTAACAAATATTTATGATGTCATAATACAGTAAACCCCCCCTAATACGACCACCTAAAAGAGGTATAGTTGTGGGTGCTAGATGCAGGTGGTAGCTTAATGCAGGACAAAAGTAATGCAGAAAGCTCCTAGAGGAGCTTTCTGCATTACTTTTGTCCTGAATTAAGCAACCACCTGCTTATAAAGACATCCATGTTTATTCATTAATTGATCGAATTAGAGGGGTTCTACTGTATTTTATATGAATATTTATGGAGTAAAGGGCCCGTGAACAAAAGATTGTTTGACCATGCTAGAAACTATATTAGCTCATTGGCAAACGGAACATGCCCTGATCAGATGACTTCTTTAGGAGCTGTCTCTGATCTGGGTCTACTCTGTTTGCAAAGATGTGAATATGTGTTTCTATTGAGAAGAGGCTTTAAATAGACAAGGGATACAGGGCCATGATGGATCTTTTGAGTTTGAATATATTGTGGATCTTTTGAGTTTGAATATATTGTTATTGGGTTGTTTTTAGCTCACCAGAGCACAAAGTGCTCAGGGTGAGCTTTTGTGATCGCCTGATGTCTGTCGTCCGTCGTCCGGCGTCAACAATTTAAACTTTAAAAGTCTTCTCCTCTGAATCTACAGGGTTCTCAGCTTTCATCTTTGGCACATAGCATCACCTATAGGTCCTCTACAAAAGTTATATAAATAATGCCCCTGGGGTCAAAATTGGCCCCGCCACGGCCCCAGGGGTGGCCAGTTTTTTCTAGCTGACTGTTGTTTTCTGTACAAGTAGCAGAATGCTGGGCTCACTTAGGTTAGGCATGGGGAAAACTTCAAAAATCTTTTTGTCAAAAACTACATGTCACAGAGCTTAGATATTTGGTGTATAGATTTACTTAGTATTCCTTATTGACATTGGTAAATATCATAGTTCTGAGGTTAAAATTGGCCCTGTCCTGTTGGTTATACTTTAAAATATTATTTTACACTATAAAGGTTCCTCTGAACTAGAGGGATTGAGGTCACTTTTAATCACTGAATAGGTCAAGTTCCTGGTCAAAACTCTATCAAGTTGTCTGCTTCAGAATTAATCTCTGTTTGCTCACACTGTTTTTTTTAACCTATTCCCTCATAGGATATTTTCAGAATCTGCCTCTTGAAAAAATTCAGAATTGTGTAGATTTGAAACCATTGTGATAAATAGAGCATATACTCCTATGGAGAAAATGCCCTATTTATCACAATGGTTTCATAAAGTGACTATTTTACCTCTTTGAAAAAATCTACTGATAAGGAGCATTAATTAGAGAAAAGGAAAATTTCAGAATTGTGTAGATTTGAAACCATGGTGATAAATAGAGCATTTACGCCTATGGAGCAAATGCTCTATTTATCACAAAGGCTTTTTTCAGATCCTACCTCTTTGAATAAATCTACTGATAAGGAGCATTAATTATAGAAAAGGAAAATTTCAGAATTGTGTAGATTTGACACCATTGTGACAAATAGAACATTTACTCCTATGGAGCTTTTGCTCTATTTATCACAATGGTTGGCAAATGCTCTATTTCTCACAAAGGCCTTTTTCAGATCCTACCTCTTTGAATAAATCTACTGATAAGGAAAATTTCAGAATTGTATAGATTTCAAACCATTGTGATAAATAGAGCATTTGCTCTATAGGAGTTAATTAACTCATATACAAACCACATATAAAGTTACAGACCGGTCTGTGTCAGATCAGAATCCAAACTGTGTGCTAATTTTGGTCAAGTCATGCTAAGCAGTGATTATAGGTTGTCATCTGTTAGAAACGTTGTCTGCTTATTCAAAGAGGTAAATCTGGGTCTACTCTATTTGCAAATGCGTGAAAACATGTTTATATGAGGAAAAGGGTTAATTTGAGAAAAGGAAAATTTCAGAATTGTTTAGATTTGAAACCATTGTGATAAATAGTGCATTTACTCCTATGGAGCAAATGCTCTATTTATCACAAAGGCAAATGCTCTATTTATAACAATGGTTTCAGAAAGTGACTATTATACCTCTTTGAAAAAATCTACTGATAAGGAGCATTAATTAGAGAAAAGGAAAATTTCAGGATTGTGTAGATTTGAAACCATGGTGATAAATAGAGCATTTACTCCTATGGAGCAAATGCTCTATTTATCACAAAGGCTTTTTTCAGATCCTACCGCTTTGAATAAATCAACTGATAAGGAGCATTAATTATAGAAAAGGAAAATTTCAGAATTGTGTAGATTTGAAACTTTTGTGATAAATAGAACATTTACTCCTATGGAGCTTTTGCTCTATTTATCACAATGGTTAGCAAATGCTCTATTTATCACAAAGGCTTTTTTCAGATCCTTCCTCTTTGAATAAATCTACTGATAAGGAGCATTAATTAGAGAAGATGAAAATTTCAGAATTGTGTAGATTTCAAACCATTGTGATAAATAGAGCATTTGCTCCATAGGAGTAAATTAACTCATATACAAACCACATATAAAGTTACATACCCGTATGTGTCAGATCTGAGTTCAAACTGTGTGCTAATTTTGGTTAAGTCCTGCTAAGCTGTGATAGGGTTGTCATATGTTAGAAATGTTGTCTGCTTATTCAAAGAGGTAAATCTGGGTCTACTCTGTTTGCAAATGCATGAAAACATGTTTATATGAGGAAAAGGGTTAATTAGAGAAAAGGAAAATTTCAAAAATTGTGTAGATTTGAAACCATTGTGATAAATACGAAACGTGCTCTACAAGAGTTGTCGTTCGTTTCTAAATACGCAATATATCAAGGAGTTGTTAGGTTATGCGTAGTAATATGTAATGGAAAATGAAACTTTTCCACATATTTTTTGTGCGATATATGCTTTCCAAGTTAACGGTCGGTAAACGTTCGGTATTGGACTTAGAAAATATTTATAATAAAGCAAATCATCCCAGAAAGCTTGCCATTATAATTATACAGAGAAAGGGTCAAATAACACCCCACAAAACAGGTGTCCAGTTTTGTTTAGAAACATACATGTAGTTGAAACTTGAAAAATCTTTCCCTCTGGTGAGCGATTTCAGGGCCATCATGGCCCTCTTGTTTCTAGAGTTAACGCTTTCCCTATCATGCCTTTGCAAACAGGGAAGCCCAGATCAGACGGCTCCTATAGGAGCCATCTGATCATGGTCTGTTCTGTTTGCTTACGATATGATATAGATCTGATTCTACAGTTTTTGTTAAAGCAAAAAATTCCCTTAAATTTTACTATATAAAAATTCAGCTAATAAATATTCATGATGTCATTTTTTCTTACATGAATAATGAACAGGGAAAGGGTTAACTAGTGTTGATTGACTGATAAATTTGGGAGTTTGTTACAAATATTTTATATTTCTTTCAAGAATCATTTTACATATATGCTAGTATATATGAGCATTTGTTAAATCTTCTATCGAACAAAATGTTATGAGAAAAACTTCTTTATGCGCGCTTTGCTTCAGAATATAATTGAAATATTCAATTTGTTATTATGTTATGATAAATGTTGATAAAAATCCTATTATGTCATTGTTAACCCTTTCCTCCGTAAATTCGTCTTTCTAGCCGCTGTAAAAGTCACTTTTTGAAATCATTGTGGTAAATGGTGCATTTGCTCCATAGTTTCAAACTACAAAATTCTAAAAAAAAATCCTTTTCTCTGGTTAACCCTTTCCCTCATATAAACATGTTTTCACGCATTTGCAAACAGAGTAGACCCAGATAAGACGGCTCCTAGAGGAGCCGTCTGATCAGGGTCTGCACTGTTTGCCAATAGAATTTGATAGATCTCTTTCCTTGCTTTCTAAAATGTCTACAATGTTCCACCTGCCATTTTCCTTTATAACTATTTTGTTAATGAGTACACAGTAGGTATTGAACTTTGGAATAAGTACAGAACAGGGAAAGGGTTAATGCTCCTTTTCGGTAGATTTATTCAAAGTGGATGGATCTAAAAATAGCCGATGAGGGAATGGGTTAATGCCTATTATGTCTTTGTTAATATTGTGTCACTGTTGGATAATCTTGTTACAACCCTTTGTGATATTGGTGTCTTCTTCCAAGAGTAATCTCATTATGTAATGTGAACCAGTCTGTGAGTATAATACTGTAGAACCGTGAACCAGTCTGTGAGTATAATACTGTAGAACCGTGAACCAGTCTGTGAGTATAATACTGTAGAACCGTGAAACAGTCTGTGAGTATAATACTGTAGAACCAGTCTTAACACTTTTCCCTGTTGAATATTCATGAGAGAAATTATGACTTGAATATTAATTAGATTTTTAAATGGCTTATAAGCATAGGAAATCTCGTTTCAGATAGCGAGTGTTAAATGTTTATGTTATAATTATTTATTGCATAAATGTTCCTCAGGTAGAGAGTTAAGGCAGGTGGTAGCTTAATGCAGGAAAAAAAGTGATGCAGAAAGCTCCCAAACTTTCTGCATTACTTTTGTCCTACATTTTGCAACCACCTGCTTTTTTCAGACTTTTAGATTTAATTAGAGAAAGTGGTCATTTAACCCTTTCCCTCATATAAAACAATTTTTTACGCCTTTGCATGTAGAATAGACCCAGATCAGACTGCTCCTGAAGGAGCTATCTGATAAGGGTCTGCTCTGTTTGCTTGTGAATTAACTCTTTTGGCACCAAATTTAAATGTGTTGTCTGCAATAATAATTTCATATTAAATATAATTCTAACCTAAATAATAAAGGTATATTAGTAAAATATTTGTTTTTAAAAACCTGTATGCTTGGGCTAAAATGATACAGAAAACAGTGAAGTCCCAGGTCAGATGCTGCCTTGAAAAGGTGGCATCTGACCTGGAACTGCACTGTTTTCAATGGTGCCAACAGGCGACATTGGCGCCGAAAGAGTTAAAAATAGATCTGACTCTTCAGTTTCTACCAATACCGAACCATCCTTGTATTTGTTTGCCAGTATAAAATATCAGCTAATAAATATTCATGATGTCAATATTTCTTACACGAATGCTGAACAAGGAAAGCGGTTACAACGGGGTTTATCGTATCCTGTGGTATAAATGTTATCTCTTTTTTTTTTGCCGCCTGAACTATTGTAGATCAATGGTTGTACATATTCTGAGGAATAAAATACTACAAATGAAGATGTGTTCTTGTTTATTTATATGAATAATTGATTTGTGTTCTTTTCAATCTACCTTAAATTGTTTTACAATGACCACTGAATAGAATTGTATTTCTAGGTCTTTAAACCCATTCCCTTATACCGACGCCTTTTGACGCCTCTGCAAAAGTCATCTGTTGAAACCATTGTGATAAATAGAGCATTTGCTCCTATAGGAGCAAATGCTTTATTTATCACAATGGTTTTAAACTGCAAAATACTGAAAAAAAATCCTTTTCTCTAGTTAATGCTCCTTTTTGGTAGATTTATTCGAAGAAGTTGGATCTAAAATGTATGCATGAGGGAATGGGTTAAGAAAGTATATAATACAGGATTAAAGATAGAGGATTTTATGTGAAACAGAATCATTTGTCAAGAAAATTGAATGACAAACAGTGCCGACCCTGATTAGGGGGCTTCTAGTGGCGCCCTCTGATCTTGGTCTACACTGTTTTACAAATGCCAGTTGATTTGTTTCCCACATTCTAAGATGTCATTCCAAAGTGACTACTATCGTGAGACTCCACTGTTCCCTCTCCTTGTCCTCCACAATATGGCCTTTCTGTCTAATGGCTACAGACGAGTTTGAGTGGCATTCCTTTAGGGCAGGCAAGTGTTTAACCCATTCCCTCATGACGACGTCTCTGTAAAAGCAACTATTTGAAACCATTGTGATAAATAAAGCATTTGCTCCTTAGCAAGTACAGGGTTAACTCTTTACTCCATAAATACACCTTTCTACATCTTTTCAAACAGATTAGACCCAGATCAGATGGCTCTTATAGGAGCCATCTGATCTGGGTCTAATCTGTTTGTTTATTAAGCAATATAGATATGACTCTGCAGATTCCTGTGTTCATATATTTGCTTTTGTGGGGATCTGGGGTTAGTGTCAAGGTCATTGGTACTAAAAATATGAAAATAATTTCCAGACAGCTTTAGTTAGAAAACAATTACTGTGTGTAAAACGTTTGGTGGCATGCACTTTGTAAGCAATCAAACTTACATATTTTGCACTATTTCTTTAGATTGTATGTGTTGGTGTGACCTGTACCCGTTATGTAAGCCTCGCAAATGCAAGGCCCTGGCTGGTCCACTCCTTCAGAAGTCTCAAGGGAAGGGGACTCCATGTAGAGGAAAAAGGGAGCCAAACTGGGCCCCTTAGAGAGGTTGGTATTCCACTGCATAACTCCTTGATTGTTAAAATTTTAAAGTAAGATGACCCATAATTTTCTAATGGTTGAGTTCATTTTATGAAAAGGGTTTGAATTTAGACAAACGGGGCAAACTTGGGAGAGAACCACTCTTCGAGACAATTCTAAAAAGGGGTTACAACATAGTGTTTTGTGGATTCTACAGTTTTTATACGCCCACCTAATAAAGGTGGTCGTATATTGTTGTGGCCCTGTCCGTCCGTCCGTCCGTTCGTTCGTTCGTTCGTCCGTCAACATTTTGTTTGTCTGCTGTTTTCTGGGAAAACTATTTGACAGATATTAATGGAACTTCACACAAATGTTTAATGTCCATTTTGTTTCGGGGACATTCTGTACAGATTCCATTACAATTAGATCTGGTTCTTTCTTACATGAATATTCACCAGTGAAAGAGCAACATTTCATGTTTGAAAAAAAAGGTTTATATGTCTATGACATTTTGTTTTGTAGATGACTGAAACTATTCAGAAGGGGCAGCCAGGAGGACTAGCTGAAGGTACTGTAGATTAATATTGACCAATCCCTCATAGCCTATATATCATCATAGGCGTTAGATTAATATTGACCAATCCCTCATAGCCTGTATATCATCATAGGCGTTAGATTAATATTGACCAATCCCTCATAGCCTGTATATCATCATAGGCGTTAGATTAATATTGACCAATCCCTCATAGCCTATATATCATCATAGGCGTTAGATTAATATTGACCAATCCCTCATAGCCTGTATATCATCATAGGCGTTAGATTAATATTGACCAATCCCTCATAGCCTGTATATCATCATAGGCGTTAGATTAATATTGACCAATCCCTCATAGCCTATATATCATCATAGGCGTTAGATTAATATTGACCAATCCCTCATAGCCTATATATCATCATAGGCTATTTCAGACCCTTTCCCTCATAGCCTATATATCATCATAGGCTATTTCAGACCCTTTCCCTCATAGCCTATATATCATCATAGGCTATTTCAGACCCTTTCCCTCATAGCCTATATATCATCATAGGCTATTTCAGACCCTTTCCCTCATAGCCTATATATCATCATAGGCTATTTCAGACCCTTTCCCTCATAGCCTATATATCATCATAGGCTATTTCAGACCCTTTCCTTCATAGCCTATATATCATCATAGGCTATTTCAGACCCTTTCCCTCATAGCCTATATATCATCATAGGCTATTTCAGACCCTTTCCCTCATAGCCTATATATCATCATAGGCTATTTCAGACCCTTTCCCTCATAGCCTATATATCATCATAGGCTATTTTAGACCCAATCCCTTATAGGCTATTTTTAATCTCCCGCAGCGAAGCAGAAGGGGGGTTATAGGAATGGCCTCTATCTGTCCGTCCGTCCATCCATCTGTCTGTCCGTAACAATTTCGTGTCCGCTCCATATCTCCAATAGGATTTTATGAAACTTGCCTCAAATGTTAACCAAGTTGAGACAATGTGCAGAACACCTGTGGCAGTCATGTCGGGTCAAGGTGACATTTGAAGGTTAAGTGTTTTAATCTTCATTTTCCATTACATTTTCGTGTCCGCTCCATATTTTCTAAACCCTTTGAAGGATGCTCATAAAACTTAGTCAGATGTTAGCTAAATTGAGACAATGTGCAGAACACAAGTGACAGTTATGTCAGCTCAAAGTCAAGGTCACATTTGAAGATCAAGTGTAATTTCGTGTCCGCTCCATATTTCCTAAACTCCTGGAAGGATTTTCATGAGACTTAGTTCAAATGTTAACCAAGTTGAGACGTTATGCAGAACACATGTGGCAGTCACATTGGCTCAAGGTCAAGGTCACATTTGAAGGTCAAGTTTTTTAACCTTCAATATCCATTACATTTTGTAACCACTCCATATCTTCTATAGCCTTTGAAGGATTTTCATAAAACTTGAGTCAAATGACAGCTAAATTCATACGTGCAGAACGGAAGTGACAGTCATGTCGGCTCAAGTTCAGAGTCACATTTGAAGGTGAAGTGTAATTTTGTGTCTGCTCCATATATCCTGTAGTAGCCCTTGATTCAGAGCAACGTGTAAGATTGAAAATCTTACACGTCTTCGGGTTCAAAGTAAGGAAAAAGAATTTATAAACACTTCAGGATTTTATTTGGATTATGATCGCTTCACAAGAAACAAAACATATGTTGTGTCCAGAAAATGAATAAAATGAGAAAACTATTCTACCTTAAAGGGTTTTACAAGAGCTAGTGCTTCCCAGATAGGGATGGCTGCGGAGTACTGATGGTATTCTATACCCAGAGAGGGCTGAAGCAGAACTCCCTGACATACTAAAATCACTGCCTTATATAGGTATCTAAACAAAAGAGCCCATAAGAAAAGCATGCAGACAGAGATAGTTTTATGTATACACTCAGAATATACAGTACACTGTCTATAGTCCGGATTTACTAGACAATACACAGTGCACAGTATAGCCTGCCTACTACAATCCTATACCTCAGGAAGGAATTTCATGAAATTTGCCTCAAATGTTAACGAAGTTGAGATGATATGCAGAACACATGTGGCATTCATGTACGCTGAATGTCAAGGTCACATTTGAAGGTCAAGTTATTTTAGCTTAAATTTCCATTATGTTCTTGTGTCCGCTCCATATCTTTTAAACCCTTTAAAGAATGTTCACAAAACTTTAGACAAGTTTTAGCTAAAATGAGACAATGTGCAGAACACATGTGACAGTCATGTCAGCTCAAGGTCAAGGTCTCATTTGAAGGTCAAGTATAATTTCGTGTCCGCTGCATATCTCCTATACCCCTGGAAGGATTATCATGAAACTTGCCTGAAATATTAACAAAGTTGAGACAATGTACAGAACACATGTGGCAGTCATGTTGGGTCAAGGTTTTAACCTTCAATTTCTATCACATATTAGTGTCCGATCCATATCTTCTAAACCCCTTGATGGATTTTCATAAAACTTGAGTAAAATGTTGACTAATTTAAGACAATGTGCAGAACACATGTGGCAGTCATGCCAGCTCAAGATCAAACTCACATACCAGCTCAAGATCAAAGTCAGGCAGTGGCGGGGGATTTAGCTGTCCTTTGGACTGCCTTGTCATATTTAGACCCAACCTCTTTGAAGAAATCTACTGAAAAGGAGCATTTATTAGAAAAAAGGGAAATTTCAGAATTGTGTAGTTTTTAAACCATTGAGTTTTCTCCTGTGGAGCAAATGCTCTATTTATCAAAATGGTTTCAAAAAGTGACTTTTGCAGAGGCATCAATATGAGGGAATGGGATAACCCTATAAACAGTATGGTATGTTATAATGTGGATGCGATTCAAAGAATAGATGGTCTAAGGATGATTATGCGATGATGATGATAATGATCAGCCAATACAGATAGCTATGAGACTTCTTTAATCCTTTATCATGAATATCAGTTAGATTCATTTTTATAATGACACATGAATGGAATTTTTGGCCATGGCAGAAACTGTAAAATCTAATCTACAGTAAAACCTCTCTATAACGGCCACTAAATTGTGTTAATTAGTTGGTATTTAGGGCAGGTGACTGCTTAAAGCAAGGTGAAAGTAAAACAGAATGCTCCTGTAGGAACGTTCTGTTTTACTTTCACCTTGCTATAAGCAGTCACCTGCTTTCACACAAAATACTTGTTGTAATTTAGTGGCCGTTATAGAGAGGTTTTACTGTATATTATTTCAACGGAGCAGGCTATGATCAGATGATTCCTACAAGAGCTGTCTGAACTGGGTCTACTCTGTTTGCAAAGGCATAGAAAGGTGTATTTATGAAGGAAAGGGTTTATCAAAAGTAGTGGGATGTAGAAATTATTTACTTAACCTGTACTCCATAAAAACGCCTTTCTACGCCTCTGTAAAAGTCACCTGTTGAAACCAATGTGATAAATAGAGCATTTGCTCCTATAGGAGCAAATCCTCTATTTATCACAAAAATGCTTTCAAATTATAAAATTCTAAAAAATTTCCTTTTCTCTAGTTAATGCTCCTTTTTGGTATATTTATTCAAAGAGGTTGGATCTAAAAATAGCCTATGAGGGAATTGGTTAATTTGCAAAAGTTTGATGTTAAAGTATTGATGTTGCTAATTTTATTTACACATCATTCTTGTAGACCAAATTTGTGAGTGATTTTATTCCCTATATACCGGTATTATTCATGATATTGTGCCCAGCAATGTCTTGTTCTAGAACAAGAAATCATGGTGATTCAAACTGTTATTATTAACTCATAGAACTGTTATGCAGACTGCAACTTTTGCAGATGACAATTTGCCTAGCATACACAAATTTACATGTCATTTATACCTCAGGAACGCCTATGGAAATTGACTCTGCATCAGGTAAAAGAGATGGAGAGAAAACTGTGGTAATTGAAAGTGAAACAACATCAAATCAAACTAAAGCCCAAGAATCCACTACCGAGCCTTGTCAAGCTGCAACTAAATCACCTATACAGAGTGGTGAAGATGCTAAAGCTGACGCTGCCACTGAGCAGGGAACCAGTGATAATACAGGTGCAAGTGAAGCGAAGAAACCGAGGATGGACATTGAAACCAGTACAACAAGTGATCAGACTGCATCTTTAGAACCAGGCCCATCATGTTCAACTGCTAGTAAAACTGATGCCGACAATACTATGGATACTAGGAAGAGAGAAGAAAGGTCTAGAAAAAGAAAACTTTCAGATGAATCTGAACATGTTCAGAATAAAGGCCCACCAGCTGTCAGGTATATAGTGTAGATTTTCATTTGCTTTAACTCTTTACTTCATGTAAGAAATAATGACATCATGAATATAAATCAGTCTAATTTTATAATGACTTATGAACACATGAATGTTTGGCCATGGCAGAAACATATCTCTATTATTTTGTTTGCAAACTGAGCAGACCCTGATTAGACAGCTCCTGTGGTAGCTGTCTTAGGGTGCATATGCGTAGAAAGGCGTAATAATATGGGTTTACCCTTCCATAAAGTCGCCTTGGAATGCTTTTGCAAACTGAGTAGACCCAGATCAGAAAGTTCCTGCAGGATCAGATTGATCAGGGTCTGTTCTCTTTGCTTATGGAATTATATAGGTTTGACTCTACAGTTTTTTAGTTCTCTTGCTCATACAATGTATACCCAGAAATACAGATAACATCGCGTACTCGAATACTTAATTATAATTTCTCCACAAAACCCTATGTTGTGACCACTCTTTAGAATCGTCTCTAAGAGACGATTCTAAAGAGTGGTCACAACATAGGCTTTGGTGGAGAAATAAAGAAGTTATACTTGAAAATATTTTAATTTATGCATCTTATCTGGAGCGCTGCATATACATATACATATATATGAAAATTAAGTTAAATGATTTAAGCAAATAATGCACAACTAGATCACACAGCTACTAAAGGAAACTGTTTGATCAGGGTCAACACATATTTGTACTATGTCTATCTAAGTTAAATTTATCAGAATGGTGTCAGATTGACTTATTTAGCTTTACAGACTCATGGGGAGGGGAAACTAGGTGTCCCAATTCTTGGAATACTTAGAGCAAGTCATACCATAATTACATCGTCATGGGCACAGTTCGAATTTCTGCTTTATTTCCAGTACCTATGACAGAGTTCGACTTATCATTCAACCGTGGCGCAAACCTGAAGGCGGTGTCAACAAGCCAATCTTCAAAATGATGCTAGAATCGGTAATGCTGTATTTCATGATGAAGCCTGGCAGTGGTGAGGAGAGTCTTGTAAATAGATACAAGCCTTACCTCCAGCCCATGGTACTCCGATACTTAGTACAGGTTAGTCTCTGCAATACATGTATATAACTCTTTACCTCATTTTTAACCCATTCCTTAATTAAGCTATTTTTAGATCCAACTACTTTGAATAAATCTACCGAAGAGGGGCATTAACTAGAGAAAAGGAAAATTTTAGAATTTTGTAGTTTGAAACCATTGTGGTAAATAGAGCATTTGCTCCTATAGGAGCAAATGCTCTATTTATCACAATGTTTCATTAGGTGATTTTTACAGAGGCGTAGAAAGGCGTATTTATGGAGGAAAGGGTTAAGCATGACTTCATACAGGTGCTGTCTGATTTTGGTCTGCTCTGTTTGCAAAGGCATAAAACTGTGTATATATGGAGTAAAGGGTTAAGCATGACTTCATACAGGTGCTGTCTGATTTTGGTCTGCTCTGTTTGCAAAGGCATAAAACTGTGTATATATGGAGTAAAGGGTTAAGTAAATGAGGTTTTATAATGATGTGAAAAAGAGGGAATGTTTTGCCATTTTTTTTTAAGAAACTTTGTTAAGTATTATATCTATGTCATTAAGACCAGGCGTCCACTAGGACGCCGAATGGTTCCCGAATGGTTCCCGAATGTGGATATCGCAGATTCTGGATGATTCGGCATGCCTTCGGGATGTTCGGGAACCCTTCCGCATCATTCTTGAACCCTTCGGGAACCATTCTGGGTGATTCGGGGACTGATCGGGATTGAAAAAAATTCGGCATCCAAGTTTTAAAAGTTTTAAAATTTGGACGCCGAATCTTTTATTCGGGAAGGCTTCGGGACGTTCGGGAACCCTTCGCGGTGACTTCGGGGTGGATTTGGGGTCATTCTGCAAGGCTTCGGGATCTCCTATCCACCCCGAGCGGTTCAAGAATGATGCCGAATCGATGTAGAATGCTTCCCAAAGGCTTCCCGAATGCTTCCCGAAGACGCAGAAGGGTTCCCGAACCCACGCGGAAGACATGCCGAATGTATTATGAACAATTCATATACTTAATATGAAGTATTTTTATCTAAGCAAAATCCTTATAGACATTATGTTATATTTTTTAAACAGAAAATAACAGTTTGTGCATGAACTATCTAATTAAATCCAATCTGTTACACATTCTTAAATACTGTTTTTGATTTAGATTACCCTCAATTATTATCAAATACAATATATATTCTTTAAATGACAATTAAACAAACGTCTTGCAATTTGATTTTACAAAATTAATACTAATTTATGAAAATTTATGCTCTGGTATATTTTTAAGTTACAGGCTTAGCTAAGTTATTACTTAAGAATGTTCGTGAAACTGGAGCTTGAATAGTCTCAGAAGATGCTGATGTCAGCAAAACTTATATCTGTAAAAGAACGGGATCTCGAGATATAAAATACAATATACAAGAAACTTACTTATAACCGGATGTTACAAAACAGCTTATTTACCATAAGCTAGAAGTTATTTATCGACTAAAACAATAGCTTCTTAACAAAATACATTCCATTACTAACTACCTATGGATAAAATGCATTGTATAAAGAACAGGAATAGCTATAAAATATAACACATCTCATTTTTGCTGCCTATTATAAATTGCTTAAAATAGCATGTATATAATCAATCCCTACTCGTAATTATGTTTTTGTTTTAACAAAAAACAAATAAAACACATGAGAGGGAATCATTTATATGTAGATGTATGTGTGTGCGTACGTTTGTGTGTGCTCTTCACAAGTACTTGCTAAGACTGTATTTGAGCCCCACCCAAACAGGGTCTACAGAGTTTGTATTAATATTAATATATAGATGTGTGTGTATCCTTTATAAGTAGTATATTTGCAAAGAGTGTATTTGTCTTTTGCAAACAGTGGAGATTTTGAAAAAGGGATTTGTATTTGACCCACCCAAAAAGGGTCCATAGAGTTTGTTATTTTGCAACACATCTATAGCTGTAATAGATAAATGTCAATATTTATTTACATTAATTCTCATGTACACACTTACTTATTTTGTAGTACATGTATAAGGCTGTGTGCATATAGTATGGATATGTGTAAGTGGATATATACTTGTACTATAGAAGCCTAAGAACTATCTTTAGATGCAAATTAAGATATGAAATGGAAATAAGACATACATGAGTAATAGTCGTTAAGAACTGACATAGAAAATGAATCTTTCTCAATTAATTATGAGAGGTTTTTAAGCAATCCCCAGTAACATATATTGAAATAGTACGACATCATGCATGGAGAGGAGAAGAAGGCAATAGATACAGTTTAAAAAGGGTACATGTATTAGAATAAAGCAAGCATAAGAAGGTTCATCTGGACGTAAAGGAACTGTCAGTATTTATTACATGATAATGGTGCCATGTACTCCGATCCACTACCCATTATAGGTGTTGGGAGCCGGAGGTAACCATCCGCTCCATCAGAATGAATCTAGTCTAGATATAAGTGTGTGTGTGTGGGGGGGGGGGGGGGGGGGGCATCTTTTCCACTCCAACGAGACATCTTTTCCATTCCAAATCACAAAAATGCGACATCGTTATATTCACAGACTCTCAATTCGGCAACCCTTCGGCCTTATTTCTGCAACGATTCGGCATCCCTTCGGCATGTTCTGCAACGGTTCCGCAACCTTTCCGCACGATCGGGAAGCATTCGGGAAGCATTCGGGAGGTTATCCTCAAGGTTTCGGCATGATTCTGCATCACTTCGGCGTCTGTTCCGCAACGCTTCGTAAGCCACTTCCCGAATACTTGCGGAATACATGCCGAGTGACCCCGAATACAAAGCTGATCCCGAATGGTTCCCGAATCGAGCAAAATTTATTCAGCAACCCTTCGGCAAGGCTTCAGCGCTCTAGTGGACGCCAGGCATTAACCCTTTACTCCATAAATATGCCTTTCTTCACCATTGCAAACAGAGAAGACCCAGATCAGACGGCTCCTGTAGGAGCCGTCTGATCAGGGTCTGCTCTGTTTATTTTTAAAATTATATCGACCCGATTCCACCTTTTCTGCAATGGAGAAATGTCTGGTGTTCTTGTGCCATTATAAAAACTTATTAATATTAACCCTTCGCTTGCTATTCACATCAATATACCTACCTGTAAATAGTGTAGACCCAGATGAGACAGCTCCTGCAGGAGCTGTCTCATCAAGGTCAGCACTATTTAACAAGAGTACCGCATACGGTACATAATACGCCCACTTGCAAATGTTCTCCGATTCAACATGCCACATAAGTGTTGAGATTTTCTAATCTGTGCTTCAGATCTGGATTTCCATATTAAGGTGATACTATTTTTTTTAAAAATTGAAGTAAATATCATTTCAAATGAAAAGTTATGGCCATCCTCATATTTGCATAGATTTGCATTATTTTTTTAAGTGCAAGGGCCATAACTCCGAAACAACAAATCAAATTATCCTCAGAATCGACTTAGCTTCAGGTCTTGATGCATTAAACATGTGTATGAAGTTTCATTAATATCTGTAAAACAGTTTAGAAATCAGCAGACAAACTATATGCATATATTTGCATTATTTTTTAAGTAAAAGGGCCATAACTCCGAAACGACAAATCAAATAAACCTCAAAATCTACTCAGCTTCAGATCTTGATGCATTAAACATTTTTGTGAAGTTTCATTAATATCTCTCAAATAGTTTTCCCAGAAAACAGCAGACAAACTATTTGCATATTTTTTAGGACAAGGGCCATAACTCTGAAATGAAAAATCAAATGAACCTCAGAATCAACTCAGCTTCAGATCTTGATGCATTAAACATTTTTATGAAGTTTCATTAATATCTCTCAAATAGTTTTCCCAGAAAACAGCGGACAAACTATTTGCATGTATTTGCATTATTTTTGAAGGACAAGGGCCATTACTCTGAAAAGAAAAATCAAATGATCCTCAGAATCAATTCAGTTTCAGATCTTGATGCATTAAACATTTTTTGTGAAGTTTCATTAATATCTCTCAAATAGTTTTCCCAGAAAACAGCAGACAAACTATTTGCATGTATTTGCATTATTTTTTAAGGACAAGGGCCATAACTCTGAAAAGAAAAATCAAATGATCCTTAGAATCAATTCAGTTTCAGATCTTGATGCATTAAACATTTGTGTGAAGTTTTATTAATATCTCTCAAATAGTTTTTTCAGAAAACAGCGGACAAGCTGTTTGCATATTTTTTAAGGACAAGGGCCATAACTCCAAAACAACAAATCCAATGAACCTCAGAATCAACTCAGCTTCAGATCTTGATGCATTAAACATTTGTGTGAAGTTTCATTAATATCTGTCAAATAGTTTTCCCAGAAAACAGCGGACAAACTATTTGCATGTATTTGCACTATTTTTAAGTAAAAGGGCCATAACTCCAAAACGACAAATCAAATGAACCTCAGAATCGACTCAGCTTCAGATCTTGATGCATTAAACATTTGTGTGAAGTTTCATTAATATCTTTTAAATGGTTTTCCCAGAAAACAGCGGACAAACTATTTGCATTTTTTTAAAACAAGGGCCATAACTCTAAAATGAAATATCAAATGAACCTAAGAACCAAGTCAGCTTCAGATCTTGATGCATTAAACATTTGTGTGAAGTTTTATTAATATTTGTCAAATAGTTTTCCCAGAAAACAGCGGACAAACAAAATGTTGACGGACGAACGAACGAACGAACGGACGGACGGACAGGGCCACGACAATATACGACCACCTTTATTAGTGCACTCCACAGCAGTGATTGCACAGCGAAATACTTGTACACAGTGAAGATATATGTAATTATACAACAGGGCATGGGTAAAGAAGGAGAAATGTATTTTAAAATTCAGCAAGAGAAGGGTTAAATTATTAATTTTCCTTACATAAATATTCATGGAGTAAAGTGTAAAAAAAAAAAAACTCATAATAATGGTTGGTACACTGTTTGCAGATGAATAAAAAAATGTCTCTATCTTCTAAAGGGATAATTCTTTCCGTGCTACTTCATCTGTTTCTGCAAATACAGTAGAACCTATCTTAACCCATTCCCTCATAGGCTATTTTTAGATACAACCTCTTTGAATAAATCTACTGAAAAGTAGCATTAACTAAAGAAAATATTTTTTTTAGAATTTTGTAGTTAGAAACCATTGTGATAAATAGAGCATTTGCTCCTATAAGAGCAAATACTCTATTTATCACACTGGTTTCATAAAGGAATTTTACAGAGTCATCAAAAGTCGTCAATATGAGGGAATAGGTTAAGAGACTATTTGTTTACTGAATATTGGCATCTTAAAGAGCAGGTGGTTGCTTAATGCAGGTCAAAAGTAATGCAGAAATCTCCTATAGGAGCTTTCTGTATTACTTTTGACCTGCATTAAGCTACCACCTGCCTTATAGACCCAGAATTTTGATGGTCACTTTAGATAGGTTCTACTGAGTTTTTCAGTTAAATTTTCTTCTATTTCTAAAACATACAGTGATACTCTGTTGCTCACAATGGTTTTTAAAACTACACAGTTCTAAAAATGTCCTCTTCTATAGTAAATGCTGCTTTTCAGTAGATTTATTCAAGGAGGTTGGGTCTTAAAATAGTATATGAGGGAATGAATTAAACACAAATGAACCTTCCCACTTCAATTTTAACAGATACTGGTGGACATCGGGTGCCTGAAGCCACATTACATAAAGAAAGCCAAAGTGACCTTGTTTTCACAGTTCGCCATGGAGGAAACAGAAGATTGTTTTGACAGTTCATATACAGGCAAGTAACGTCAGTTCCCGACACAACTAGGATTAACCCTGTATACGTACTCAATATTCATGCAAGCAATAATGACATCATGAATATTTATCAGCTGAATTTGCATAATTTAAAGTTTTCAAGGTCATTAACCCTTTCCTCCATAAATACGCATTTCTACGCCTCTGTAACAGTCACTTCTTCAAACCATTGTGATAAATAGAGCATTTGCTCCTATAGGAGCAATGCTGTATTTATCGCAATGGTTTTAAACTACAAAATTCTAAAATTTTCCGTTTCTCTAGTTAATGCTCCTTTTCAGTAGATTCATTAAAAGAGGTTGGATCTTAAAATAGCCTATGGAGGAAAGGGTTAAGCAGATAGTGAAGACCCAAGTCAAACTTTCTCATGATGGAGCTGAATTTGATCAGGGTCTACACAATTTGCCTCTATGTCGGTCTCATTTATACGAACATAGGACAACTTTGGCCATTGCCGAAGATGTAGAATTAGATCTATATAGCTCCATTAGGAAACAACAGACCCTGATCAGGTGGGTACTTCAGGAGCCATCAGATCTTGGTCTATTCTGTTTGCAAGGGAGTTGAAAAAGGTTTTTATGAGAATAGGGGTTTGGATGGTTAATGCTGACCGATGATGGAAAGGGAACTGTAGAAACCTTCTACGGTAAAATGTCTCTATGGTAAAATGGCCACTAAATTACACCAAGAATTTTGTGTTAAAGACAGGTGGCTGCTTAAAGCAAGGTGAAAGTAAAACAGTACACTCCTACAGGAGAGTTCTGTTTTACTTTCACCTTGCTTTAAGCAGCCACCTGTCCTAAATACCAAATAATTAACACAATTTAGTGGCCGTTATAGAGAGGTTTTACTGTACGAAGAAACTGCTGGTCCAATTTCAAAATCATTTGCAAGGAATTTCTCTATGGATAATGTTCTTAAAATATGCTTCAGATCATAAGATAAAACTTCATGGCTACCAGGGGGCTAGACAGGCTATCTTTATATTGCAATTTAGCTGAAAGCATTGACTTCAATGGCCTTCTTTGAAATCATTTCTTTGATATGAAATTGTGGCCATCAGTGGCTGAACAGGTTTTCCTTTCATGGCTAGGAAGTAACATGTTTAAGAATATTTTATAACGGAATCTGTTGACCTTATGGTGAAATAATTTTACAGAAATATCCTTTTAACGACCCACTTCTAAGGTCTCTGTTTGCTCAATCACTTTCCGTACAAATAGAAAGAAATTGCCATTAATGTAATGGAAACTTTGAACCATCTGTTATACATTTATACACCAATCTCTATATTTTACCGTAGTTTTTCAGAAGTGTGTACCTTTTTGTTAAGGGCTCAATTGTTGCAACATTTTCAAAAGTATTGATTTTCTTTCTTATTTTTACTGTCCATTTCAATTTACTTTGTCACTGAATTTTAGTCATTTTTTTCATTTCGAGTCAGACTGACCTTAGATATACTTCATTTGATCACATCGTTTTTCAGGAACTCCCATGCTAAATATCCGTCAATATCATGCAGTAACAAGGAATAAAATGCCGAAAATGCATTTTCTACATGCTAATTTGATCAGCTGTTTCTTTGCAAATGGCCGGCGTATATATGGATCGTGGAGCGTATCATTTTTCAACAGGGGTGAATTGCATACAAATATTAATTAAATGACGTAATTTTGTGTATGACGTCATCTTTTAAGAGCTATAATTACCCGTAGATAAATTTGAATGTTCCACTCGACGTCAATCGTCCGCCATTTGCAATTTGAAATGAGCGTGTTTACAATTGGGAAACATTGTTTTTATGCATAAAATCTTTATTTAAAGATTGATTAAAGGGAAACTCGGACACAGAGTTTGTGAAAAACGATGACACAAGTGGTTTAAATTTGATCTCGATCTGGTAAGAAATGAAAAAAATTCTCGATTCAAATTCAGTGACAAAGTAAATTGAAATGGACAGTAGCTCATCTGTTTCGAAGAAATATTGAGCTATTGTGATCACTGGGTCATAGTTGTCATAGACGATGGCAGCAGGCAAAAACTTTAATGCAGCTCATTATTCCAAAAGTATAAGAGGTATCAACATGAAACTTCATTATTTGGATAAATCTCATTGAGGAGAAGGCCCCTACATAAGAACCATTACTCTTGATTTCAAAATTTCGGAGTTATGGCCCTTTATTTTTTTTTCAAATGGTTTTAATTTAGCTAGACAAACACCAAATCAGACGAGCATTGGCACCACACATGGCTTTTAGTTGTTTGCAGATGTTGCAGAAATTGTTGGTATCTCAGATCAGGCCCCACATTTTATGGAGCCTGATCTGGATCCAAACATGGGTCATAAATGGTAACAGTTTCCGCCCCTAGCTTACAAAGAGCTGACCGTCTGCTTCATACAAACACTTTTTCATGACTTTGCAAACAAATCTCGACCCAGATCAGATGCCTCCTGTAGGCGCAGTCTGACCAGGGTATGCTCTGTTTGCTTTATAAAATTATGATAGATCTGACTCTACATTTTCTTCGAAATACCAATATTCATAATTATGTTCATATGCCATTATAAAAATTTAATACATATATCATTATAAAAATGTCAGATAACGAATTTTCATGATAGCATAATTTCTTGCATGAATATTTAACAAGGGAAGGGTTAACACATTGAATGGTGATTATTCAAAAGAGAAGCACATCAGTGTTTTAGACCTTACCTAAGGGATTTTCCTGTAAAAGATCTGGCCCTGAAGTTATACATCTTTTAGCTCAAGTCTGAGATCATTCTCAAGCATCTGACCAGTCTGATGGATGTACTGTACTTGAGCATGAACTCAGACTGAAAGGTTTTATAACCAAAGACCCTGGCCCCAAGATTATAACACCATTTGCTTGAGACTTAACCCTTTCCCTCATACAAACGTGTTTTCACGCATTTGCAAACAGAGTAGACCCAGATCAGACGGCTCCTAGAGGAGCCGTCTGATCAGGGTCTGCTCTGTTTGCTACTAGAATTTGATAGATCTGGTTCTTTAGTTTCCAAAATGACTACAATATCCAACCTTCCTTATTTCATTGTAACTATTTTGTCCATGAATAGTCAGTAGGTTTTGAAATTTGGACTAAACATAGAACAGGGAAAAGGTTAAATCATTCTCAAGCATCTAGCTGTGTAGAATTTGAGCTTTCTCAGAATCTGACCACTCAGTTACTTGAGAATGAAATCAGGCTCTTATTAACCCATTCCCTCATATTGACGCCTTTTGACGCATCTGTAAAAGTCACGTTTTGAAACCATTATGATAAATAAAGCAAATGCTCTATTTATCAGAATAGTTTAAAATCTATACAATTGTAAAAATTCCTTTTCTCTAGTAAATTCTCCTTTCTGGTAGAATTTTTCAAAAATGTTAGGTCTAAAATTAGCCTAAGTGGGGATAGGTTAAAGAGATATAAATAGTTTTTGTCTGCTGCATAAGCAAGTCACAAGAGCTAAAAACAGATTACATGTATACCAATTTCTTTAAATATATAACAATGCCTAAATTTCTGAATAAGAAGGTATATATAAATGTTTCTAAACGGTTGTAATCTGTTGCATAAGTAGGTCACAGCAGAGCTAAAAATAGAATTTGAGGGTTTGGTGCAAAACTAGTAGTTAGAATAGTTTTGCACCAAACCCTCGAATTGTAATGAACAATTTTTAAGTGACATCTTTGTTTTAACCCTATCCCTCATATAAACGTGTTTTCATGCATTTTCAAACAGAGTAGACCCAGATCAGACAGCTCCTATAAGAACCGTCTGATCAGGGTCTGCTCTATTTGCTAATGGTATAATATAATATAGATCCTGCCTGAGCCAAAATGTCTTGTTTATATGCCATTATAAAAAAATCTAACTAAAACGTTAATGATGCCATTACTTCAGACATGAAAATTCATTATGTAAAGCGTTAAATGACACCAGGTCTCTTAACCCATTACTTCATAGGCTATTTTAGACCCTACCTCTTTGAATAGATCTACTTTAAAGGAGTTTTTATTAGAGAAAAGGTAAATTTTAGAATTGTGTAGTTTCGAAACCATTGTGATAAATTGAGCATTTGCTCCTATGGAGTAAAATTTAATGCTCTATTTATTACAATGGTTTCAGAAAGGGACTTTTACAAAGATGTCAAAAGGTGTCAATATGAGGGAATGGTTTAAACTACTTGTGTTTGAACAAACTTCATAGAAATGATACTTAAATGGTCCTCTATAAAAGTTATATCAGTTAGTCTTGTGCTCTGCATAACTAGGTGATTGGGATAAAAATGGATTTTAGAATTGATTCTATAAACATCATCTTCCTCTAAACCACTAACTGGAATGTTTCCTAGATCTAGTACTTTCAAAATTACCTAAATGCTTTTAACCCATCATATAAATGCATTTTCACGCATTTGCAAACTGAGTAGACCCAGATTGCTAGTGGAATTTGAAAGATATATTCCCTTAGTTTCTAAAATGGCTACAATATTCCGCCTTCCATATTTCATTATAACCATTTCAGAATATTCAGTATGTATTGAAATTTGGAATAAACAAAGAACAGGGAAAGGATTAAACATCATCTTCCCACTGACTGGAAATTACCTATTTGGTTTTAATCAGCAGCAAAATTTGATCATAGGAGCTAAGAAAAAGCAAAACTTGCAGCCAGTGTTTTCAGTGAAATGCAGCAATCTGAACAAATGTGGTATAACGTTTGCCCTGCATTAAGCTCCCTCCTGACATAAAATCAAAATCAGATATCTTTGAGTAGTCACAATAGTGAGGTTGAATTGTATTTTTCTCCTTCAGACCCTCTTGATGAGGAAACTACTGTGACGTGTTATGTCCCCACAGAAGAGTGTCTGTTCAGACTCGGCCAGTTTGGCAAGGCATTGTTTCCAGATGCAAAATGGCCCAACACAACAGTGCATTGAATAGGAAAGAAGGTCCAGGACAATGGTGCATTGAATAGGAGAGAAAGCCTAGCACAACAGTGCATTGAATAGGAAAGAAAGCCTTAACACAACGGTGCATTGAATAGGAAAGAAAGCCTAAAACAATGGTGCATTGAATAGGAAAGAAGACCTAACACAACAGTGCATTGAATAGGAAAGAAAGCCTTAACACTTTCCTCCATAGTCTATTTTTAGACCCAACAACTTTTAATGAATCTACCCAAAAGGAGCATTTACTAGAGAAAAGTGAAACTTTAGAATTTTGTAATTTGAAACCATTGTGATAAATAGAGCATTTGCTCCTATAGGAGCAAATGCTGTATATATCACAATGGTTTCATTAAGTGACTTTTACAATGGTTTCATTAAGTGACTTTTACAGAGGCGTAGAATGGCATATTTATGGAGGAAAGGGTTAAAACAACTGTGCACTGAATAGGAAAGAAGACCTAACACAACTGTGCATTGAATAGGACAGAAGACCTAACACAACAGTGCATTGAATAGGACAGAAAGACTTAACACAACTGTGCATTGAATAGGACAGAAGACCTAACACAACTGTGCATTGAATAGGAAAGAAAGACTTAATTAATGCAACAGTGCATTGAATAGGACAGAAGACCTAACACAACTGTGCATTGAATAGGAAAGAAATACTTAATTAACGCAACAGTGCATTGAATAGGAAAGAAGGCATCCACTGTGTATACACCTGAAACACATTATCATAAATGAGAAAAACAAACCATTAAACCGTAACCTGAAAGAGAAGCCTTTTCACTCCTTTGCATACAGAGTAGACCGAGCTTAAACAGCTCATGTAGGAGCTGTCTGGTCTGAGTCTAGTCTGTTGACTTATATCCATATAATAATAATATAGTATTAAAACAGTTGATCTTTGATATCTCGAACTCGTATAACTTGAACTTCGGGATAACTCGAATTAGAAGTTCAGTACAATATTTAATTGTTCTAAAATGTATCACTGTGCATATCTAGAATACATGTGACAGCTTAATACAGATCGAAAGTAATGATGGAACCTCCTACAGGAGCTTTAAGGATTACTTTAGACCTGCATTAAGCTGTGAACTGAAGAAGTTATCCAGATTAGAAATCGGATGACTCGTGCATCTGTTATATCGAAGTAATTTGTATGATCTCTTGATGTACGAGACATCCGAGTTCAACTGTATATAAGAAAGGTGATTCTGATAAGCTCCAGCAAAATAGGAATTGATGGAGAAATACAGAAAATGGTTGCAGAAAATACAGAATACTTATTTCCTGAAATATCTTTATCTACAGCTTGAACTCCATGCAACAGTTGTAGCCATATTGTGTAGTGACACATTTCCAGGAATCGAACAGTAGTTTAGGATTATGATATTAATCCTTTCCTCCATAAATACGACTTTCTACACCTTCGTCAAAGTCGCCTGTTGAAACCATTGTGATAAATAGGAGCAAATGCTCTATTTATCACAATGGTTTTAAACTACAAAATTCTAAAAATTTTCCTTTTTTCTAGATAATACTCCTTTTCGGTAGATTTATTCAAAATGGTTGGATCTAAAAATAGCCTATGAGGGAATGGGGTTAACCCTTTACTCCATGAATAATCTGTATGAAATAAAGGATTAATGAATATATCTTAGCTTATATTTTTACAATGGCATTTAAAGAAGAAGAAAAGTTTTGGTTTGGATAAAATCTGTAGAATCTATACACAACAAAAATATTTAAGGGTCAGTGGTACTTTTCCCATAGGTTTTATGCAATGACCCTACAACTTTGGCATCCTGTATTTTCCATATACATAGATGAATTTCGACAAAATTTACAGGAAGTAATGTCAAACTACAGATTCCAGTGAGATTGAGTTATGCCAAGGTCCTATAGGCATCCATGGAATGAAAGAAAAGAAAATTGGGAATTTCTGAAATTCTCAAAAAAATTAATTTCATTTTACTCTTATCTGAAATACTAATAACCATGCCTTTGGTATGTCAAATATTTTGGTAAACCTTTCTATGTTCCATTATTTCCAATATTGATATGATTTTCAATTTCCAAAGCAAGGAAAACTCCTGTTGAAAATTATGCATTTTTCTGTGAAAAACAGCGGTTTACATTTTTTTCTCCACGGAAGTGCATATTAAGACTCCGCAAGTATACTTTTCATCTGCACCCGTTAATTGAAACTCTTTAAGACTTACAAAAATTCCTGCATATTTCGTTGGGATTAAGCGACATTGGTGAAAGATACGAAGTATCAAAGTTGTGTGGTGAATACATTGAGCCCTATGGGAAACTGACCAGTGACCCTTAAATTATTTTGTTGAGTATATATAATTACATAAGCTAACATAACAGACCCCAGAAGTCTAGATAAGATGTGTGAATTATAAAACATTTTTCAGGAATAACTTCTTTATTTCTCCACCAAGCTCTATGCTGTCACCACTCTTTAGAATCGTCTTTTCAGGACAATTCTAAAGAGTAGTCGCAACATAAGGTTTGGCGGATAATTTATGATTTTAGTATCTGAGTGTCTGTTGCTGTTATCAGGGACTTATCAGTTTTCAATGGGGGAAAATATAAAATGATTATTTTCTCAGAAACCTTAAGGCTTAGACCTTTAATTAATGGCATGTTGCTTTGCCTTGTGGTTCTCTACCTAGGTTGTACAAATGATGACTTCTTGGTCAAAAATGGCCCCACCCGGGGATTATCTCAGGTGAGCATTTCAGAGCCTCATGACCCTCTTGTTTTTTAAAAAAACAAAAATACCACAGTAACAAACAGGGTGAATCCTGATGAGAGATGGAGTTACTTGTTGAAGTTGACACCTTTTAAAGCATTACTTAACAACCTTTGGCCCCTGACAAACTGCCGGGGGGGGGGGGGTATGAAAGCTGAGTACAAACCTATTACATGTAACCCTTTACTCCATGAATATTCATCAATATTAATAAGATCAATTTTTTATAAGGGCACATGGAAATGTCAGGGGAATTTGAAAATATGGGTAAATGTTCGTCAAAAATATGACAATTTATGACAGGAAGACCAAATATCGCAATGTAAAATGTCAGGGAAATTCAAAATTATGTCAGGGAATCTCTGATTTGTGGCAACCCTGGGAAATGTTTGAGCATGACAAAAACTGTAGAATCATGTCTATAGTATTTCATAAGCAAGATGAGCAGTAGCCGTCTGATCTGGGTCTACTCTACTCTGTTTGCAAATGCGTAAAAATGTGTTTATATGAGGGAAAGGTTAGATAAATGGCTCATGTAGATACTGATTAGGTAAAAGGTTAATATATCAACTTATTTAGTAATATAACAATCACACGAACTGTCTGATCTGGGTCAACTCTATTTGCAAAGGTGTAGAAAGGTGTATATGTGGAGTAAAGGCTTAAAACTACCATCTGGTGGGTGAACTCATGACCAGATCCAGTCGACACTCCAAATAACTACCATCTACTAGGCGAACTCATGGCCAGATCCAGTTGACACACCAAAAAACTACCATCTGGTGGGCGAACTCGTGACCAGATCCAGTCGACACACCAAATAACTCAGCATTTCATGAAGTCGTTTGACACTCCCATTGTCATTGGAAAGAAACTAGACAACTTAATTTTGTTGTTAAGACAATTTGGCTAATGCTTTTAAGTGTTAAAGGTCCTTGATTTGTATATTTTTTAGATTCACATGAGACAGAAGCACATTAGGTAATAGTACCGCATAAGCTTTTTTTAGATCCAACCTCTTTATATAAATCTACTGAAGAGGAGAATTTACTAGAAAAAAAGAAAATTTTAGAATTGTATAGTTCTGAAACCATTGTGATAAATAGAGCATTTCGAGGGCTTCATGCAAAACTATTCTAACTCCTTCACAAAGTGAAGGAGTTAGAATAGTTTTGCACCAAGCCCTCGATTTGCTCCAATTTTGTTTCAAATTTATGTCTAACAAGTACAGTAAAACCTCTCTATAACTACATGTATAGGAGCGTTCTGTTTTACTTTCACCTTGCTTTAGGCAGTTACCTGCATTTAACAAAACATATTTAATTCAGTGGCCGTTATAGAGACGTTTTACTGTAGTGCAGACAGGGATAAGAGATTTCCCCTCAGACCACTCTGATCTGGGTCTATACTATGTACAAATGTCAGTTCACTAACCTGGCACATCTCTTGCCTCAGTATAGGGCTAAATGCTCAATATTTCTATGAGAAATCTGAGAATCAGGAAAAACATTAACTAGTATCAAATAAAGGGATTTATAGATAAACTGACATCTGAGAAAATACATAAAGATTAAGATCTAATCTAATGGGTTTTAACTTTTATTCAGCTCCCTCGCACCCTGACTCACATATGCAATCAGCTTGGATCCAGATGAGACGTCGAGTAACTCGGCGTCTCATCAGGATCCAAGCTGTTTGACATTTGGTCAATAGTTTCTCAAAAGCTTAATCGAATCAAACAGTTAAAATTGAACATATCCAAATTTGGACTGACATTTTTTTTCAGATCAAGGTAAAAGTTAGGAAGTGAGCGTCTGGTTCTAACAAAGACTGCTTCAATAATCACCAGACGGAGTATTTTCCCCTCGTTAACGCTTGGCTTTATTCGTTTCTGAACATGATTAAAGTTGTAAAATGCAATATTCGCCATTAAACATGAAATTCCTTAAGGTGCATGCTAATTGCCATTTCCGTATTCCCAACATAACCCTCCTAATTACCCTTAGTATTTGGAGACCTAACAATATCTTGTGTCCTTTGATTTAACCCTTTCCCTGTTCTATATTTATTCCAAATTTCAATACCTACTGAATATTTATTGACAAAATAGTTATAGTGAGATATATTTAATATGGAAAGTGGAACATTGTAGCCATTTTAGAAAGTAAAGAAACATAGCTTTCAAATTCCATTAGCAAAGAGAACAGACCCTGATCAGACGGCTTCTATAGGATCCATCTGATCTGGGTCTACTCTGTTCGCAGGTGCGTGAAAACACGTTTATATCAGGGAAAGGGTTACCGCATCTAATAAGTCAATTCGCCATCAATCTGATAGCTTTGAATGAGACTGACAGAGTGGATCCTGATCAACCTGCCACTGCAGAAGTTTGTTCTGGTTCTGCACTATTTGCTTAGAATATACAAGAAAGTCCACAGCAACACCAGGATCACAAACGAAGTGTGCGTGCGAGTGTTCTGACACACACACTCTCTCTCTCTCTCTCTCTCTCTCTCTCTCTCTCTCTCTCTCTCTCTCTCCCTTCCTCCCTCTCCCTCTCCCTCTCCCCCCCCCCCCCTCTATCTCACGCACACAACCAGATGGCCAGACAAGATGCGTAAATTAAAACGAACAACTCCATTATTTTTCCACCAAACGATTCTAAAGAGTGGTCGGAGAGAAATGACAATTTTGATATCTGGGTACGCATATTGATCTGTTGCTTTGGCAACCTTCACAAAACTCGTCATTGTCTGCTGAACACCAGCGATGTTAAACCAAAATTCAATCAAAATCATCGAAAACAAAAGACAACATGTGACCCAATAACTTACTCAAGAACAAGACAGGACATATCGTCACAAAACTTCATGAAATGTTTTGTTGTATCGGTTTAACTGGGTCTAGAGGCACTGCGATACTAGTCTGGATAGTTCGGAGTTTTAGAGCAATGCAACACTGGACAGGCCACGCAGCACCAAAGGATTTTGTAGTTAATTTGAACATTTGTGGGTAAATGGGGTTGGAACCTGGTGGCGATGTACAGGGTGTCCAAAAAGAAAGTTTACAGTTTCAGTGCCTATGTATAATAACTGAATGTGCTGTTATAACAATGAAAATGTGCATATTTATAGACAATAGATACAAGTTTTAGCTGGTATCATTTTAAAGATTGACACTCATATATCTTTCAGAAAAATGACAATTTACTAAATTTTCCTTATTTTGCCAAAGACGTCAATTCAGTTAGTTTTTGACGTTTTCAAGACGTCTGCCCATTTGCAGTTTCCCTTCTCGCACACTTTCTTTGAAACAGTTGATTACCTTGGCACATGTGTCTATACTGATCTGCTTAACTTTTCTCCTAATGTTTCGCTGGAGATTAGATTTGTCCGTTAGTTTTTGAGTTGTACACTAACGACTTCAGATAGACCCACAGAAAAATATTTTGGAAAGCATCGCATAATTCTCGACGACGTCAGAAGCCCAACGACAAATTGTTATTTTCCATTTTATCAGTTATGGATCAACTTTGCATGATTTGTATGGGAAAAGTTCGTTTTCCACAGAAAAAAATATATCTGGTATTTCTTTTTTTTTGAAAGACCCCCCCCCCCGGAAAAAAATTAAAAGAAATAAAATAAAAATAAATAAATAATAAATAACGCTGATAATATAATAATAATAAAAACAGTTACGGTATAATTTAGAGGTGTCATTGATAGGAACGATATCGATACACGTCAGTCGATACGGTATCGATACTGGTTTCAAAATATCGATACAAATGGAGGACAAATAAACACATTTCCACAGGCTATATTTCTTACAGGTTGGCAACTTCTTACATACTTGCGGTGAAATTCTTCTGAAGAATTTCCACGCATACTTTTATTACAGCCATTTCCCGATGTTTACTCAGTGGGTTCGACCTAATTCAGCGACATTGTCTAGATATTTTCGAAACGGAACCCTTGAAACTCTTAACTGTTGCTTTATAAACGACTTATTTTAATATATAATTGTGCTTTTGACTTTTTACACTCGGATGTAACTACAAAGCATAAATCATGTTCGTGTAAAAATCCCCGATATATCGTCCATAGTTTGCCATCGATATATCGATACAGAAATTTCCATCAATAACACCGCTAGCTTTAACCCCTTCACTCCATAAATACGCCTTTGCAAACAGAGTAGACCCAGATCAGACGGCTTCTGTAGGAGCGGTTTGATCAGGGCCTGTTCTGTTTGTTTATGGTATGATGGCTTCTATAGTTGTTGCTATAGGAGCCGTCTGATCTGGGTCTACTCTGTTTGCAGATGCGTCAAAATGCGCTTACATAAGGGGAAGGGTTATACTTTAAAGCTGGTTATAAAACCCAACATGTTTTAGAACTTCACACATGCATCAACTACGCCAATGTAATTAACGAATGAACCCTTTCCCTCCTACTCATGCCTCTGTAAAAGTCAGTGTTTTGAAACAATTGTCATAAATAGCGCTTTTGCTCCACATGTGTACTATTTAATTCTAATAATTTCTTTTTTGTCTGGTTCAGTAGATTTCTTCGAAGAGGTTGGGTCTGAAAGTAGTCCAGGAGGGAATATACTAACTTCTAGAACTCTGTTTGAAGGCGTGCATATCAAACTATGTGGACACAGACACTAACAGTGCATAACACATTACCTGCAGTTTTACGCATTTGCAAACAGAGTAGACCTTGATTCTGCAGGATCCGTCTGATCAGGGTCTGCTCTGTTTGCTCATGAAATACTATAGGTCTGATTCAATAGTTTCTGTTATGGACAAAACGTTCTGTGTTAAATGAATGTTGCTCCCTTTCCCTCATATAAACGTTTTTTCACACATTTGCAAACAGAGTAGACTCGTGTCAGACGGCTCCAATAGGAGCCATTTGATCAGGGTCTGCTCTGTTTGCTTTTGACATTATATATACATATATCTGATTATACAGTTTTTGTCAAAGCAAAAACTTCCCTTGAAAAGTTTACATTATAAAAAACCAGCTCATAAATATTCATGTAGCCATTATTTCTTAAATGAATATTGAACAGGGAAAGGGCTCGTGTACGTGTACATTATTGTCTATTAGGTAAAAGAATAAATAATGTCCACAAACACAATACAATTTAACCCTTCATTTTCATGCTATTAGAAATGCTGTCAACTCGAAATTCCTTTGCATTCAGTTAGCTTAGTATTACCGAGTGGCAAACGGATTGGATCCTGATAAGACGCCGAGTTACTCGGCATCTCATCTGGATACAAACTGTTTACAAATGCCAGTTATGTCATACAGTAAAAACTGTCACAACTGCAAAAGTTTAACAATGAAGAATGTATGTCTTTGTAGGCAGGTGACCGCTTAATGCAGGGTGAAAGTCATGCAGAAAGTTCCTTAATGCACGGTGAGAGTCATGCAGAAAGCTCCTATAGGAGCTTTCTGCATAACTTTCACCCTGCATTAAGCAGCCACCTTTGATGAAGATCAATAATGGTACGTATCTGAGTACATTTGTATTCGAATAATGGAGTTGTACTTAGAGAATGGTTATACTGTCAGTATGCCAAGAGACACCAATCCATTTACAGATGTACGAGCAGGCTAATAGAGAGCAGGAAAGACGGATAGGATTGATTTAACATGATTGCTTGGATTGATAATGATTGGACAAAAACATTCCAAGACCGACAAGACAATATTAACCGTTTCAATACTTACTAAATAACTTTCATTTGACAACTTTGTTGTTTGCTTCAATCATATTTTTTCTGTAAATTCTCTTTTTCCAAAAAAGAAGTTCGTCAAAGTGTCGGCATTTTGGATCCTGTTACCCTTTCCTTCATATAAACGCCATTTCACGCATTTGCAAACATCGTAGATCCAGATAAGACGGCTCCTATAGGGTCTGCTATTGCTAATGGAATTTGAAAGATCTGTTCGTTTACTTTCTAAAATGGCTACAATGTTCCACCTGTCATATTTCATTATAACTATTTTGCCCATGAATATTCAGTAGGTATCTTCAGTTGGAACAAACACAGAACATGGAAAGGATTTACCGTTTCAACACTAATAACCTTCACTGTGTTGTTTGCTTCAATACTAAAATCCGTTTTCTGGAATTCCCTTTTTAAAACAAATGTTTCAAAATGCCAAGGACTTCGGACCCTTCTAAGCTGTCAAGTTAACTCATTCCCTTCTAGACTATTATTAGACCTAATATCTTTGAATTAATCTACCGAAAAGGAGAATTTTAGAATTGTATAGTTTTGAAACCCAAATGAACAAATGCTCTATACACACAACTGTTTCAAAAATGAGTTTTACAGAGGCGCAAAAAGGCGTCAGTATGAGAGAATGAGTTAACCCTTTCCCTAAATTAACGACTCTGCAAAAGTCACTTTGTGAAACCATTGTGATAAATAGAGCATTTGCTCCTATAGGAGCAAATGCTCTATTTATCACAATGGTTTCAAACTACAAAATTCTAAAAGTTTCCTTTTCTCTAGTTAATGCTCCTTTTTCGAAGATTTATTCAAATAGGTTTTATCTAAAAATAGCCTATGAGGTAATGGGTTAATTGGGTTTTTATCTTGATCCAAGCTGTTTTCAATTTCCAACACATATTTTCCATACTGTTTAAATTGTTAATGAAGGGCCTAGTGGGATATAATTTAACCCTTTGCCCGAGAGAGACGCTTATTTGCCTCTTTCCAAACAGAGTAGACCAAGACCAAACAGCTCATTACTTTATTAGGTAAACAGACAAATAGCGTCAAAACACATTGCAAGCTGATTGTAATTCTAATCATTCTCAAGTTATCAAAAATGACGTAGGAGCCACTGATCAGGGTCTCCTCTGATGTGGTGGTCCATTGACAGGGCGCTGGATTTGGGATGGGAGGGTCCCCGGTTCGAATCCTGCCATGGAATCATCATAATTTTCTTCTCCACCAAGGTGTTCAAATGGGTACATGTGAGAGGAAACAAGCCAATGTGATATGGTTGCCTTGGGCGCAATAAATGTACCGAAAAGGAGCATTTGCTAGAGAAAAGGAGACTTAGAAGTTTGTAGTTTTGAAACCATTGTGAGAAATAGAGCATTTGCTCCATATAATAGGAGCAAATGCTCTATTTATCACAACGGTTTCAAAATGACTTTTACAGAGGCGTCAAAAGACGTCAATATAAGGGAATGGGTTAAGGATCTAGACAGATGAATAAACCGAGGCCAGTATGTAAAGCGTTAACTTGTTTGTTTGTTTGGATCGGTGCACACACTATGAACATGTCACATTTCAGACTTGACAGCTGATTTGGTTCTGCACTGTTTACAAAGTCAGAGTGCCTTTTTATTAATAACCAAGCTCGTGTGATTCCCAACAAATGGAACTGACATTTTTTTTATGAAACAGAAATGACAGGTTTGTCTGGATTTGAAACCAGACACGTTCAATATAGGCTGGTAAAAGATTTATCTTCTTTGATAAAATGTCTCATATGTTTATTCCTAAACTATAACCATAGACCTAGGAACAAATTCACGTATATTTTTACATCTAATACCCATTTGAAACGTTATTATGTGGCTTAATACACAAATGGTTTCTATGGAGACAGCAGGATACAATAAAAGTTATAAAACCGTTTTCTCATCACTTTTATATTTGATATAATTTAAAGAATATCTAGTCTAGCGAATATTAGTGAAACTCAGACAGACAGAATTATATAATTCAGCATCATTACTATGAAAATAAAGAAATATAGTAAAACCATGATAGCCCGAACACTAAACCCCCGATAGTTCGAACACTTAACCTCCGAAAGTTTGAACACTAAACCCCCGATAGTTTGAACACTAAACCCCAGATAGTTCGAACACTAAACCCCGACAGTTCGTACACCCAAAACCCCAGATAGTTCGAACACTAAACCCCCGATAGTTTGAACACTAAACCCCAGATAGTTCGAACACTAAACCCCCGACAGTTCGAACACTAAACCCCGGATAGTTCGAACACTTAACACCCGATAGTTCGAACATTAAACCCCCGATAGTTCAAACACTAAACCCCGACAGTTCGAACACTAAACCCCAGATAGATCGAACACTAACCCCCGATAGTTCGAACACTAAACCCCCGATAGTTCGAACACTAAACCCCAGATAGTTTGAACACTAAACCCCCGATAGTTCGAACACTAAACCCCGATAGTTCGAACACTAACCCCCCCCCCGATAGTTCGAACACTAAAACAAGTATCAATATCGCTCTTTAAGACTGGTGGCAGCTTAGTGCAGGTTGAAAGTCATGCAAAATTCTCCTCTAGGAGAATTTTGCATGACTTTCACCCTGCATTAACCCATTACCTTATAGGCTATTTTAGGTACAACCTCTTTGAACAAATCTACCGAAAAGGAGCATTAACTAGAGAAAATGATTTTTTTTAGAATTTTGTAGTTTGAAACCATTGTGATAAATAGAGCATTTGCTCCTATAGGAGCAAATACTCTATTTATCACAATGGTTTCACAAAGTGACTTTTACAGAGTCGCCAAAAGTCGTCAATATGAGGGAATGGGTTAAGCAGCTAGCTACATAAAAAGACATCAATTCGTCATTACTAAAAATTCGGAGTATCGAGAGTTTACTGTAGTATGTTCATCCTACATTTACGACAAGTCATATGCGATACTTGTAATAACCTGATTTTTTTCTAAATAAAAACTAGTTTTGCAATAATGTATTGCAAATTTCATCTTTTATTGCAATTCTTGTCAATAGAGCCGAGTTTTGTAATAAAACAAAATCTGATGGGTGTTTTATCTTTTTTTTTTTTTTAACTGTTCTTGTTGATAAATCCTGTCGCTTCCAAATAGTGTAGTGTGCGAAACTTGTGTTCTACGTTGTCTTTTTGTTTTCCTCTTCGCACGCTAAGTAATTTTTCGTCTGCAACAATTGTCGTCTGCTTCAATTCTAAAAATAAAATTTCTCTCATTTCTTTGCAAAAATATAGTCAAAGTGACAAACAGTTTGGATACTGATGAGATGCCGCATTATGCGGCGTCTCATCTGGATCAAAACCGTTTGCATAAGTAATCACAGTTTTGCCGCTAGCATGCAAAAAGTTAAAAAAAAAAAAAAGATTACCACAGTAACAACAGTTTGGATCCTGATGAGACGCCGAATATCTCCGTGTATCATCTGGATCCAAACTGCTTGCATAGGTAATCACAGATGCGACATTGGCAGCGAAAGAGTTAATAGCAATCAAAAAGCAATCAAAGAATAACTAAACAGAATGTATTATTGATTTGATTTGTGCACGGGTTCATCATCATCATGATATACATATAATAGAACATAAATATGTATCACAAATTCTATTGTCCCTTGTATGCAGTAGGCACTGTCTTGAGCGACCATTCATTTATTTATTTATTTATTTATTTATTGAATATAAGAATCTTAAAAGCAGTTGGTTGCTTTATACAGGGCAAAAGTAATGCAGAAAGCCCCTACGAACTTTCTGCATTAGTTTTGACCTGCATTAAGTTGCCACCTGCTCTTCATGCACATACTTACGCCCCTTTTTGATGGCCGCTTAAAACTTCATTTTCCACTGGATTGTATAAATACAGGACGTCACTTTTGTCTGATTCAAAATACAAAAGTTTATAAAAAGTATCAATCAAGTTTTACCCTTTCACCGCCAATGTCGCAAAAATGCACCACGACATAACATGCAGTCCCAGATCAGGCGACGAAAGGCGGCGTCTGATCAGGACTTCACTTTTTGTCTCAAACTCTATTACTGTATCTGTGCTTTATTCCTTTGAATTTTGCCTTTATTTATCTTATTTCCTTATTTTACCGAATGATTTAACAAAATTGGTTTGCAGACGACAATTAGAATTTGGCACCGAAAGAGTTAAACGCCTTAACCCCTTCAGTGCCAGCATTGTCGTCTGATGCACAGGTGCTAGGCGTGTGGCCATTTCACAAATACTGCTTATAAATACCTTCAAATACGTTTAGACATCATAACTTGACATTATAAAAAAAAATATTTTTTTTTTTCGTATAGTATATTACTATATAAAGGTATGTAACTAAATGGTCCAAAGTGGCAGAAAAAATGCACCAACTACATTCCGTGTCTTGTTACGACGTCAATTTCCGCTCGATTTCAATCGAATATGAGTCAATGCACGCAGAAATGTCCAGTCTTTCAAATACACACCATTGATTGCCGATCATAAGCCGAAAAATTACTGTTTTGAGACGATAAACTCCAGCTTAGATTTAGTCGACCGAGTCACTACCGACACATACATGCACATTTTCACCACTGATGACATCAAAAGTCGCACTAGATCTCATAATATGGTCCGTTTTCCACTCTCATTCAATAAAACTAACATAACCATTCAACTTACTGTCGATGTCAACCTCAAAGTTACTACCGGTTCTACGAAACTGAAGAGTTTTCGAAACAACCCGCGGCTGTCAACATTCGGCCAGCCATGATTTTTCGTGACCCGGAAATGCTTGAAGCGAAGAAGCGACTGGTGCCCGGCAGACCATTTGACTACTATAAAGCAGGTAACAAGTGCCCTGTAAACTGCTGATTATGTTCGCCCAAAATTTAGATTTTCTATTCTATTAAGACTGAAAAAAAAGAAAGAACTAGCTCTATTTAAAATTTAATGACAGCCTTCATTTCATATATATATTAGGAACAATGACTATAGTTACTTGGTAATTATACTGATTATTTTATAATCGTTTGCTTTCTAATATATGTGTTAATTTATTTTTCATATATAGTGTCCAGCACATGACTGAAAAATGTATACGTCGACTGCATTTTATTTTCCAGTTAACCTTTCCCTGTTCAATAATCATGTAAGAAAAAGTAACACCATGAATATTAATTTTTATCATTTTCAAGGGCATGTTTGCTTCGACGAATGGTATAGAATTATATCTATATATCATGGCACAAATGGAGTAGATCCTGGTCTTCTACGAGCTATCTGATTTGGGTCTATACTGTTTTCAAATGCGTGAAAAGGTGTTTATAGGAGGGAAAGGGTTAACAGGGTGTTTTATACAGAAACCGGGCACCAGTAATCATGTTTACAGGGCACTTGTTACCTGCTTCATAGTAGTCAAATGGTCTGCCGGGCACCAGTCGCTTCTTCGCTTCAAGCATTTCCGGGTCACGAAAATCATGGCTGGCCGAATGTTGACAGCCGCGGGTTGTTTCGAAAACTCTTCAGTTTCGTAGAACCGGTATTAACTTTGAGGTTGACATCGACAGTAAGTTGAATGGTTATGTTAGTTTTATTGAATGAGAGTGGAAAACGGACCATATTATGAGATCTAGTGTGACTTTCGATGTCATCAGTGGTGAAAATGTGCATGTATGTGTCGGTAGTGACTCGGTCGACTAAATCTAAGCTGGAGTTTATCGTCTCAAAACAGTAATTTTTCGGCTTATGATTGACAATCAATGGTGTGTATTTGAAAGACTGGACATTTCTGCGTGCATTGACTCATATTTGATTGAAATCGAGCGGAAATTGACGTCGTAACAAGACGCGGAATGTAGTTGGTGCATTTTTTCTGCCACTTTGGACCATTTAGTTACATACCTTTATATAGTAATATACTATACGAAAAAAAAAAATTCATTTTTTTTTCTTTTTTTTATAATGTCAAGTTATGATGTCTAAACGTATTTGAAGGTATTTATAAGCAGTATTTGTGAAATGGCCACACGCCTAGCACCTGTGGTCTGATGCACGCACTCTCGTCTGCTTCAAATTTTAGAGTGAGCGCTTGTTCAGATTCTTTATTAACCCCTTTACTCCATAAATACTCATTTCTGCGCCTTTGCCAACAGAGTAGACCCACTGTTTGGTGATGGAATAAAATCGATTCCAATCATTCTGTATTTGCCAAAATTTATTGGTGTTCGTATGTCATTCTGAAAAAATCATCTAATTAAAATTCATGACGTCATCATTTCTTACTTGAGCATTCATGGGGTGAAGGGTTAAACAATAAACCGAGTTTCAAACAGTTTGGATCCTGATGAGACGCCGAGTTACTTGGCGTCTCATCTGGATACAAACTGTTTGCGTATGCTATCACAGAACTGAAGACATTTTTTCATTGCTTTATCAATCATTTACAATACACGTATCGTTCTATTTTCACATATAAGCGAATCCATTTTGACAGTATTTATTTTACATTAGTTAACCAACAGCTGAAGGATTTGCTTAAAAAAATCTACATAGCTTTTAATGAAATATATCTGTAATACAAACCATTATTTTAGGATTCTAATATAGATATTTATATGCAAGGGATATCTATCTTATTTCCTATAAAGGTTTAATTACAAAATTTAAGATGAATACGTTCTGATTCATTCCATTTGCTATAAACCGAAATTTCAGATGAAAATCCCCAAATCGAACCAACAAAAATATCAAACAATTGACAAGCAATTCTCGGTTTAAATTTAATTCTTTTGCAATTTACAAACAGAACATTAACCCTTTCCTTCATATAAACGCCATTTTCGGGCATTTGCAAACAATATATATAGGAACCGTCTGATCCGGGTCTGCTCTGTTTGCTAATGGAATTTGAAACATCGGTTTCTTAACTTTATACAATGTTCCACCCTCCATATTCCACATCTCACTATGTGCATGAATACTCAGTAGGCATTGGAATTTAGAATATATATAGAACAGGGAAACTGTTAACTTTTTCCTCCATAAATACGCCTTTCTACGCCTCTGTAAAAGTCACTTAATGAAACCATTGTGATAAATAGAACATTTGCTCCTATAGGAGCAAATGCTCTATTTATCACAATGGTTTCAAACTATAAACTTCTATTTTTTTACGTTTCTCTAGTAAATGCTCCTTTTGGGTAGAGTCATTCAAATAGGTTGGGTCTACAATAGCCTATGGAGGAATGGGTTAACCCAGTCATCGCTAAATTTCAAAGTGAAATTGTCCATCAGTGATTAATATAGAGTCCACGCAGTATGTAATAGTATTAAACTTGCTAGTGGATTTTGAATGAAAGCAGTGCAGACCCTAATCTGAATATTCCAAAAGGAGTCTAGGTCTGGGTCTACATTGTTCACAAATAACCGTGTGTGTGTACCCCGTATTTTCACCTACAAGCTGTTTAGCAAAATTTCCAGTCCAGTAAAACCTCTCTAAACCGGAATTCTAGTAGAGAAGAATTTAGATACTTTTAGGTAGGTGACTGCTTAATGCACGATGAAAGTCGTGCAGAAAGCTCCTGGAGGAGCGTTTTTCGTGACTTTCCTCATGCATTAAGCTGCCACCTGTCTCCAAAATCGATATTTATACCAAAGTTTTCCAGTATAATTAAAAACAGTTCCTAACTAATTAAAACCACTTACAGCCTCTATCTGATTACCATTAAAACTGAAATATTCATTTTGTATATATCATTGTTTTCTAAATACCACCACTTTAGTTCTTTGTGCACTTACTTTCATGTTCAATTTGCTGCAATGTGAAAATAATAAATTCAAACTATTTTGCAACTCTGTTGAATCGCCACGAATCCCATGATATCTTGTACTGTTTTGGGACCGATCCCGACGGAACTCAGTCCAACTGTCAGCGTCAGGAAGTCTAACGCTAAACGGTATTTTTAATGAGTAATGCTTTCAAAGCACGCGTATTAATTACAAGAAATGCGTTTGAGGTGTTTTTATGAAGGAAAAGGTTAATGAAATACTCTGCCATTTTCTATCGGTGGCGGCAATATTTATTGTTATTCTCCATTTTACTGCATTTCTGGCTGGCAAACATAGTAAGGTTGGCAATAAAGCGAGAATTCCCATACATTTTGAAGAAACGAAACATCGGCTTTCTCAAATATTGATCAGTCAAAAAGATCAAATGACACATGATACTATTTTGAGACTTAATGTTCACCGGATCGATCTCGTGTATCATTACATGACAGAACTGGAAAGATATGTCATCAATTCGCTCGTATGTAATCGGTAAAACACGTTTTTGTATTTTTTGTTTCTTTGTTTCATTTTTTTTATCTCATAATTAGTGTAATAATACTGTTGGATCATTTTATGAAGATTTTATTTTCCTGAACAGTATATCGTAAAACGCATTTCTGAATTAATGATAAACGCCTACAAGTCATCGCCACTCGTAACTACTACTTCTTGAACAAAATATTATGATATGGTAAACTCATACGGAACACCTCGAGAAACAAATCGGAAAATCTTGAGAAACCAATTGGAATACCTCCAGAAACCAATTGGAATACCTCCAGAAGCCAATAGGAATACCCCGTTCGAGAACTTAGAGAAACAAATCGGAACATCTCGAGAAACCGATCGGAATACCCCAAGAAACCAATCGGAATATCGCCGAATAGTTACGATTAATATGGAACTAAAACACGCACGAATATTGACTAAAAAGGCGGGCGAACAACACCAAACGTGAACGATATCAAACTTTCTTTTCTACTATTCTCTGTATGTTATTTCCACACCTCACACATATTCGTTATTCAAACTACAATGTTATTCTATATTAATAGAGGTCTAAAACATTTACACATTGCCTTTAACCTTTTACCTAATGAATATTCATGCAGTGCTACCAATAATATTAATTAGATGGAATTTTATAATATAATGGCATATACACAATAATATTTGGCCATGGAAAAATGTAGAATCAGATCTGTATTATTTCATAGGCAAACAGAATAGGCCATCATATGGGTCTGTTTGTAAAGACGTTAAAGGGGAAGCGCAACCTACATGTGTGGTTTGAAAGCAGTCTTTACCCTAAACATACTGTTAACCTTTTACTCCATGAATATTCATGTAAAAATAATGACGCCATGAATATTAATTAGATTAATTGTTATAATAGTATATACAAATAGGAATGTTTGGCCATAGCAGAAACTATAAAATCGTATCAACATTATATTATCATAAGCAAACAGAGCAGAGCTTATATAAAGGCATAGAAAGGCGTACAGTGCTCCCTCTCTACAACGGCCCTCTCAATAACGATTCCCTCCTTACAACAACGCATGTCACTGTTTCCGAAACAACAAGGCTCCAGAAACAATTTTTTTCCATTGTATTTTCTTTATCCCTCCATTAAACCCTATGTTGTGACCACTCTTTAGAATCGTCACTTTGTGACGATTCTAAAGAATGGTCACAACATAGGGTTTCCTTGGGGCATAACGGTTTTAGTTCTCGAAATACACCTTATCTGGGGATCTGCAAACAAGCTAATTATGGTTGTTTTCCCCTCCCTATAACAACTCCCTCTGAACAACACATACAATCTTCGTATCCCAAAAGGTGTCGTTGTAGAGAGGGAGCACTATTTATTATATGAAGTAAATGACTAAGCATCAGATTACTGATGTGGACTGATGGCTTTCTGATCAATATTTTGAGCGACGCGACAACATTTTTAAAAGTTATTTCATACACATAATACATGTATTGCAAAACTGGCTATCATGATTGAAAATAAAAACGGGCGGTGCAATAACTATTACAAAACTCGCTTTTATTTGCCATTTCTGCTGTTACAGCCGCTATCTCTTTTGGCTGATTTTAACTATCCATTTGCTGTTTGCCAAAGGATTTAAAAGACCCAATACCAGTAGAGAACTTTTGATGTTACGGTACTTCACGGACGTGCTTTTTATGAAGTTATTTAGACATGGTTATTTAACAGATAAACAGATAAATGTACATGTACTCAAATACTGAACTCGTCATTTCTCCAACAAACACTATGAAGAGACGATTCTAACGAGTGACCACAACATAGGGTTTGATGGAGAATTGAAGAAGTTATTCTTGAAATGTTTTGCTTTACGCATCTTATCTTGAGAACTGCCATCAGCATTAGCAGATGGACTATGACCTTCTTATCCTACCAAACTCAAAATCTGATATGAAAAAGTGTCTCTTGCGATTCGTTAAAATGTTTGAGAAACAACTGACCAATTGTCAAACGGCATGGCTCCTGATGAGACACCGAGTTAACCTCCTATAGGAGCAAATGCTCAGTTTATCACAATGGTTTCAAATTATAAAATTCTAAAACAATTACCTTTCTCTAGTTAATGCTCCTTTTCGATAGATGCATCCAAAGAGGCTGGATCTAAAAATAGCCTATGGAGGAAAGGGTTAAGCTACCACCTTCCTCAGAGACCAAGTAATAAATTGCTTCTTTGAGTAATGCTCCGTTATTTTCTTCTTCCTCTTGTAGGTTCGTATTGTTTTATTCGTGCACGTCTTTGTTGCATGCATTTGTAGCTGAATGTACGTTTTATAACAGTATGGGAGGAAATAAAGATATGAATTAATGTTGTTAATGTCATATTTTGGGTCAGCAATGTTTATAGCTTATTGAATATAGCGCGCGCGTGTTGCTCATTCGATCCCTAATCATATCATACAGAAACAAATCAGTGATAGAACTGGTCCCTTGCTTAGGGCTGAGAGTGTGAGGGTTTTGCCAGGAGTCGCTGTCCCGATATCAGGATAGTGTAGCTGGATGCTGGCTTATGTCGGAGGATTCTTTTGTGTAAGACTCCCCGCCCCGTCACCTGGATTACAAAAATACGAAGCTAAGCAGACATCTTTATATATTGTAAGGAACAACTTCAAAGAAATGGTATTTTTGAGAAAAAAAGTTAATAGAATTAAATCTACGTTATCACTTTCCTTCATATAAGCGCCTTTTCACGAATTTGCAAGCAAAGTTGGTTCAGATCAAACAACTCCTATAGGAGCCATCTGATCAAGGTATGACATGCTATAGATCTGGGTCCATGCTTATAAAGCTTTTTAGTTAAGTCTGAGTTCGTTCTCAAGCTTTTGATTGTTCAGATTTGGGCCAAAGCTGACCAATCAAAAACTTGACAACGAACTCGGACTCAATTAAAAAGTTTTATAAGCATGGAACAAGATTTTACTGTTTGTTTCACAAAGCATTTAATGTTCCCTTGAAACTTTTACATTTTAAGAAAATCATCTAATTTCAGCTAATAAATATTCATGATGTCATTATATCTTACATGGATATTGAATAGGGAAAGAATTAACATATATAGCAGAATACATTTATCTAGACAACATTTACTTACAAAGAGTAGATTTATTACAAATCAAACTTGAAACGCCAAGCGTATCTCCAACAAACTTGATTTCCGTATTTATTGTTCCTGCATATTCGGAAAATTGCGAGTAATTTAATAGCAAATTTCAAATTAAATCTGAGAAAAGATGTATACTGTAATTCAATATATTCCTCTAAGTGAAATTAATGACACTCTTTGTCAGAAAGCAGCTGTCATTCGACGTGTTTCAATGCGTTTTATTTAGTCTAAATGGTACTATTAAAACACCACTTTTCGTGTAGTAGTTGTGAAGTAAATTGAAAATAGTCAACGATTGGAGGTTTCGCAAAAGATTTACAAATAAAATAGAAATTTATTTTGTTTTGTTTGCTTGTTTAACTTTTCTCCTGTTAACCATTTCCTCCATATAAACGCCATTTCACGCATTTGCAAACAGAGTAGACCCAGATCAGACGGCTCCTGTGTCAATACATCTGTATTTGCATTCAAGTAATCGCGTACAAAAGTGATAAATGCGTGCTGTATTGTATTGCCACCACTAACCACAAGGAACAAAATAAATTGAATGTGCCCCTTTGAATGCCGAACTTTCAAGGTCGAATGACCAATCAGTGTTTTAACTATACAGTTAATTTAGAAACAAAGGTTTAATTATGATCGAGGATTAAGAATGAAAAAGTGCAGACCCTGACCAAAGGACTCCTATAGGAGCTGTCTAATCTGGTTCTACACTGTTTGCAAATGCCAGTGCACTCGTTCCTCGCATTCCAATGATTAATGCATAATGCGTACAATTCAAAATGTATGATATATTTGTTGTTTCCAAACAAAGTATATTGGTGTTTCCTTGATTCATTTTATGTTTTGTAAGGCACCAATAAACAGGAAGTATATTTTCTTCATCTGTCAATAAACCAACATTTGCATACAAGTAATCACACCAACAAGTGATAAAAGATTCGGACCATATACATAATGTATACCAGGCTTTCGCAATCACCATAAGTCAAAAAGAACACATTTAAGAGCTATTTCTCACCCAGGAGTATATAGGACGTATAATTTTAAACATGCGCCAGGATGTGTGTCAATAATCGTCATTTGCAAACATAACGATGTTAGAAACATAATTCTGAAAATGGGTGATCCTTCGAAAGCAAAAGTAGAAATGCAAAAAGAGAAAATTGCAGACTCGGTTTTATTGAGTCTGTTCATGAGTAGTAATTAAAAGTGCAACACTACTCATGACCCCTAGCATCGGCTTAAGCAGTATTCAATTTTCAAAACTAATAACAGCAAAACTAATGATCCCGAAGGACCAGTAAATATTACACTGAGAATGAAATACGGGGCGACCTTTTACACATGTAGGACACATTGTCATTTCCCACATTAAGGTGTTTCCAGCAATGGCCGTTTGTTTACGTCCTTTCTATGTTACCTTCATATTAAAAATTGATTAAATCTATAGTTTTAACAATTTTCAGCAATTATTTTAATACAGTTATTAAGTAAAGGTCCTAGTGTAATTCATAAATGTTAAACAACGCTTTTTAAGAGTTAAAATAAAAACCTGAAAATATGCAAAAAAGAGGTGTCATATAACTCACTTTTCCAGATTTTTTAAAAAATATTTTTTTCTCCAAAAGTATCCTTTCAAATATCTTCTTTAGTCCTGTTGGTGTATAAATAAGTCCTTATTATACCGGTATGATAAATGTTCAAATTTCACTTTTTCTCAGCACCACTATATTTCAATCATAGCAAACATGTGCTTTTTATTGGACAATTTGCTAATATTGAAACATAGTAGTGTTGGGAAAAAGTGAAATTGGAACATTTATCATATAATAAGAACTTATTAATACACCAACATGGCTAAAGAAGATATTTGGAAGGACACTTGAGAAAAAAATGCTGAAAAATTGTTAAAGATAAAGATTTAATCAATTTTTAATATATATTATATATATATTTTTAAAATTGAAAGGAAGTAAACAAACGATATTTGCTGGAAATACCTCAATACAATCTAAGTGCCAGAGCGTTTGGATATTGATGGACGCCGAGTAACCAGGCGTCTCATCTGGATATAAACTGTTTGAAAAGATAACCACTAAAATTTCACCTCATACATACTTTTATTATTCCCTCATAGGCTATTTTTAGATCCAACCTTTGTGTATAAATCTACCGAAAAGGAACATTTATTAGGCAAAAAAAGCACATTTTTTAATTGTGTAGTTTTGAAACCACTGTGATACATAGAGCATTTGCTCACAAAAGTTTCAAAATGTGTCAATATTAGGTAATGGGTTAACACATTTGTAAACAGGAGTTTGGGGCCATCTGATCAGAGACACTTCTATTTGATTTATCTCTTTCCTTCATGAATACGCCTTTCTACGCCTCTGTATAAATAACCTATTGCAACCATTGTGATAAATAGAGCATTTGCTCCTATTGGAGCAAATGCTCTATTTATCACAATTGTTTCAAAATACAAAATTCTAAAATTTTCCTTTTCTCTAGTCAATGCTCCTTTTCGGTAGATTTATTCAGTGGTTGGATCTAAAAATAACCTATGAGAGAATGGGTTATGGAACTATATAGATCTGATACTACAGTTTAAATGTCCATAGCTCATATGTCATGATCTCATGATTTCTAGCATGAAATTCCACGTGTAAGTGGTGAAATATCCCCTGGAGACGCCCTCTATATAAACTATTGCAGAATAGGTAATGCCAGCAACTAATTTATGACAGAGTGGACATTTCCTAAATAATAATTCAAACTTCTGGGTATATTTGTATTACCTGTACTGCGTGTCGTCCTATAAACCCCACGGGAGAAACGACGCTCTTTTCTGCCAAGGAGGCACCATTTCCACGTGTTTTTACAGATCGATAACTCGTGTCGGACTGTGATGGTCTAATTCAAATGATTGTCTCCCATCCATCTGTTGCTCAAAAGTTGCGACATCGGCAATGAACGTGTTCAAGAAATAACTTTCAGAATTGCAGCAAACTATTTGCAGAGGAAAATTTCCTAGCGTGCAAAGACCCAACCTTTCATTTTCACGCCTTTGCAAACGGAGTAGATCCATACCAGACGGTTCCTGATAATATAGATCTGATTCTACACTTTCTTACTGCAATGGCCAAATTATTTCACGAGCAAACAAAACAGACCCTGACTAAACGGCTCCTACAGGGGTCATCTGATCTGGGTCTACTCTGTTTGCATAGGCTTAACAAGTGTTTGTATGATGTAAATATGAAATAATATAGGTACATGTATATGACTCTACTCCTGTAATGGGAAATTGTTCTCTTGTTCGCAGTGCCATTATAAAAATTCAGCTACAGTAAAACCTCTCTATAACAGTCACTTAATTGCGTTGATAAGTTGGTATTTAGGACAGGTGGCTACTTAAAGCAACGTGAAAGTAAAACAGAACGCTCCTACTTTCACTTTGCTTTAAGCAACCACCTGCATTTAACAAAAATATTTGATGTTATTTAGTGACCGTTATAGAGAGGTTTTACTGTACAATGTAATTTATATCCATACAGTCAGTATGTCTGAATAACCATCCATTAGGTAAAGGGTTAAAGTCAACTACAAATGTACCAAATGAAAACATAGGTCATTGTAATTATAATATAACTCTTTGCACGCTAAGTAATTTTTCGTCTGCAACAATTGTCGTCTGCTTCAATTCTTAAAATGAACTTTCTCTCTTTTCTTTGCAAAAATATGGTCAAGATGACAAACAGTTTGGATCATGATGAGACGCCGCATTATGCGGCGTCTCATCTAGATCCAAACTGTTTGCATGGGTAATCACAGTTTCGCCGCTAGCGTGCAAAGAGATAAATATCACATCCCATAGACGGCGATAGAATGTATATTGTCAGCCTGAGAAAGGTAATGTCAACCGAGGCGTATAGGAATGTCACGTGAGGTATAATAATACATTTTATTAAACAATATTGCACAATATTGGGCATGATATAGTATATAATACATGACAAAGCCTGATACAGCTAAATCCCAGTACTTGAATATACAATTCTCTATTACACGTTTAATGCTGAATGTATATACATGTTACTGTATACAAAATTGAACATACCATCGATGTTTAACTATATACATGATGTTTAACTATATACATGGTGTTTAACAATTTACTCCGTGAATATTCATATGAGAAATTTTGATATCATGAATATTAATTAGATGACCACAGGACTATTTGGCCATGGCAGACACTGTAGAATCATATCTGTATTATTTCATAAGCAAACCTAGCAAGCAGACGGCTACTACAGGAGTTGTCTGACCTTTGTCTACTCTGTTTTCAAAGGTGTAGAAAGGCGTACTTATGGAGTAAAGAGTTAACACGTTTACATATACAATAAAACCGCTCTAATGCGACCACTTAATGAATAAACATCGGTGTCTTTATAAGCAGATGGTTGCTTAATGCATTACCTTTGTCTTGCATTAAGCTACCACATGCATCTAACACTCAGAATTATACCTCTTTTAGGTGGTCGCATTAGCGGGGTTTTACTGTAGTTACATAATAATTTTAAGAAATTAGTAAGCGTGGTTCTGTATTGTAAATAATAGAACATAAGTCATGGTTTAACAATATTTACATTAAACAACTACAGTTAACAAATTTACACATTGTTACATGTAATACGAGTCTGGAAAACATTACTATACAGTAAAACCTGTCGTAAGCAGCCATCAAAAGAGGTCTAGTTATGGATCTGTTAGGCATATGGTAGCTTAATGCAGGTCAAAAGTAATGCAGAAAGCTCCTATAGCTCTGCATAACTTTTGCCCTGCATTAAGCAACCGCCTGTATTTTAAGACTCATATGATCATTACATACAAAATAAGCAAACAAAAAACAGACGGTTTCGGTAGGAGTTGTCTGCTAAGGCCTAAGGGTCTGATCCAGTTGCTTATGGAAAAATGTAGATCTTATTGTACATTTTCTGCCACGGCCAAAATATCGAGTGTTCAAAAGCCTTAGTACAAATTTAGCAAATGCATAATGATGTCAGTATTTCTTATATGAATATTCATTAGGTAAAGGACGAATATTGTCCTTTTGTAACTCTTTACTCCTGAATTCAATTTTATACTTATAAAGATCATGTTCTGTAGTGGTCAAATTCCCATGGCCAAAATTCTTTTGTTTATATGCCATTATAAAACTTCGTCTTGTTACTAATACCTAATAATCCTAGCATTACTTCTTACATGTATATTCATTAGGTAAATTGTTAAAGCTAATTAATATTCATACATACAGTATTGTTTTCTTGCATGATCATCCATGGAGTAAAAAATAACTGCATTTACACGAGTAGGCATGTTGCCTACTCAAGGCAAAATTCGACCATTTTTATGCATTCAAATATTGCCATAACACCTTTTATAAATACTGTAGTGATAGCCCCTACAATCAACGCACACTTTCAATAACATCATAAAACTTTGTATTTATTATGTTCAATCATTATTATTGTAAACGCATAGAGGTGGTCATTGACATTTACCGGGAAAAACTCTCTTTATTAATGTACCTTCAAATTAGAGAGTCGACATATAATCAAAGTACTGCATGCACTATAAATCAATATACACGTGTATTGAAATTATGAAGAATATATGAATTTGAACTTATATCGAAAAATGTCCATGTTATACAAAATAAGTCGTTTTCTTCGATATTTATATTTTTGTTGTACAAAATATTATCGGCCTATGTTGTTGAACAGTTACAAAACTAAAACGCAACATGAATAAACACTAATACATTGGCGAATAGCATCGAGTCTTCGATATTAAACAAATGAAAGCTTTGTTGTCTTCATCGTACATCTCTTGAAGATGTAAACATGATTTCTGTAATGTTTAGGCAGTTTTAACCCTTCGCTTGCTGAATTTTAAAATACATTTCTCCTTCTTTACCCATGCCCTGTTGTATACTTACATATATCTTCACTGTGTACAAGTATTTCGCTGTGCAAGCACTGCTGTGGAGTGAACTGGTTGCACAATCAACTTGTAAATAGTGCAGACCCTGATGAGGCAGCTCCTGCAGGAGCTGTCTCATCTGGGTCTTCACTATTTACAGGTAGGTATATTGACGCGAATAGCAAGCGAAGGGTTAAAACGCGTTGCAGTAGAGACTTTCACTTTAAATGGGATTTTCATGAACACTATTGACGGTCCTCAGATCATTGGCCTGATTACACGTCAATAAATACTATATTAACCCATTACTCCATAAATACGCATCATTTCTACACCTATACAAACAGAGGCGACCCAAATCAGACGGCTCCTATAGGAGCCGTCTGATCTGGGACTGCTCTGTTTGCTTATGTACACTGTATCAGCCTATATGACGCCGACTGCGACGCATTATGACGCTGACTGTGACGCATTATGACGCTGACTGTGACGCATTATGACGCTGACTGTGACGCATTATGACGCTGACTGTGACGCATTATGACCCTGACTGCGGCGTCGCATTTGCAAACAGCTTGCTCCTAGACGAGACACTCGGCGTCTCATCTGGGTCCAAGCTGTTTAAAACTCGATCAAGAAATCGCCTAAAGCTTGTTTGAATTGAAGTAGCCAAAATTGCACCAGGTCCAAATTTTCACAGTGAGATACCGGTTATATATTTGTAATTTCCTTTTTCTTCTCGACACGAATATTTGAGATTTCACCCAAATCAATAACAACATGAAACGTAGGTCCCATTAACGAAATACTTAATCAACTGTACTCTTCATTATGTTCTGGCAATTTTACGATTCATTCATGTTGCCTGCGCCCGTCTGTTCGATCTACCGCATCTGTCGATGAGTGCTTTCTTGAGCAATACCCGTTCTCTCTGCGTAGCGCCCAGTAATGCAGAGTTCTCTACGGCCCTTCTGTGTAGATAGGGAACACAGTCGTCAAACGGTCCATACGGTATGGACTTGTAGATCAAGTACCCTGCTTGTCCTGGGCAACAGAAAAATACAGTTGAACTTCGATATCTCGAACTTAGATAATTCGAACTTCGAGATAAGACGATGTAAAATTCGGTCTTCCCAAAATTATAAATACAGAATTATTCTAAAAATATCACTACGTATAACTAGAAACACATGTGACAGCTTAATGCAGGTCGAAAGTAATGCTGAAAGCTCCTACATGACCTGCACTAAGCTGTGAACTTAAGAAGTTGTTCAGATTAGAAATTAGATGACTCGAACCTGTTATCTCAAAAGAATGTGTATGGTCTCTTGAAATTCGAGATATCGAAGTTCAACTGTATATACATGCACAGTAAAACCCCGCTAATGCGACCACCTAAAAGAGGTATAATTCTGGGTGCTAGATGCAGGTGGTAGCTTAATACAGGACAAAAGTAATGCAGAAAGCTCCTCTAGGAGCTTTCTGCATTACTTTTGTCCTGCATTAAGCAACCACCTGCTTATAAAGGCACCCATGTTTATTCATTAAGTGGTCGCATTAGCGGAGTTTTACTGTAATTCAATAGAAAAAAAACAACGACATTGATCCTGTAATTTGTTTTAAAATGGCTGCAATGTTCCACCTTCCATATGTCATTATAGCTTATTCAGTAGACATTGAAATTTTGACTAAATATAGAACAGGCAAAAGGTAAATCCTACTTTAGATAAATATTAATATACGAAACAATAACGATATGAATATTAATGTATACAGATTAGTTTTTATGACAGTGACGTGAACACTGACCTTGGAACTTTGACCATGACAGAAAAAAATGGAAGAATCAGTAATAATAACTCCAAAACCGAAACGGAGCAGACCTTGGTCAGACAGTTCCTACATCAGCTGTCCGATCTGGTCTTCCCTGTTTGCAAGTATTTGAAAATGCGTCTTCAACGCATTGTTATATTTTCTGGTCCTTCGGGATCATTAGTTTTAATGTTATTTCTTTTGAAAATTGAATACTGCTTAAGCCGGTGCTAGGGGGCGTGAGTAGTGTTGCACTTTTAAAATAACTACTCATGAACAGACTCAATAAAACCGAATCTGCATTTTTTTTCTTTTTGCATTTCTACTTTTGCTTTCAAAGGATCACACATTTTCAGAGTATATATAAAGGATTAAATTTTGGTCCGGATATTTTAACCCATTCCCTCCCTCCTACTGACGCCTTTGGACGCATTCTAAATTCTAAAACATTCCCTTTTTCTAGTAAATGCTCCTTTTCAGTATATTTATTCAAAGAGGTTGTTTCTAAAATAATCTAGGAGGGGATTGGTTAAATTTATTACCGAGAGAAGACGAAAGATAATCGCACATTCCGAACACTTGACCGAAGAAAACCGAACCGCCGTCCTTCGAAATTCCCTTTTCTTCCATTCTGTAAATGAAATCAAAAGCTATACATGTACTTTCAAAGTAATGAAGCTACTGTTAGAATGTGATTCTGCTTAAACAAGTTTTGCATGTTCGGTCAACCCTTGCTCTTAAATGCCCTTTGTATGTAAACTATATGAATCAAGAATCGTTGGGGATTCCAATAATTCAATATGTGGGTCATATTATGACGTTTTAACAAGCACTATAAAGCATTAATTTTGATTCCTCTTAAATAGTATGCGCAAGTAAGAGTAGACACTCCCTTCAGCTTAAAAATACAAATTACGACAACTTTGTCTATGATTGTCATTACTCAAACCTTTCTACACTATTTACCTGTCCAATGATATATTGAAATATATCACCTTTCATTTACATGGCCATTCTTATTCCAGAATTATAAGACAATGTCAGATATGAATAAAATCTAACTGAGGCTTGGAACCGTATGTTTGTAAACGTCTGAGTAAGCATTAGGAGTTAACAGTTCGGAAAGTCAGGAAAACCCCAATGTATGAAAGCATTGAAATGTAATGTACCAGAACCAAACTGTTTCTAATGTTACGACCGAATCACAAATATGTATGAGTTCTCCAGATACTATTGATAACCGAACTTACAATTTCGATGCGTGTTGAACTGTGTCCTCGTTGTGCGAGGCGACCATTAAAAGGAACTTGTCTGGATCTTTGCTCGTTTTTTCCAGTAGGTAATCTAGAGACTGATAATACATCCGTGTTGTGTCATCAAATGTATCATGCACTGGGTCCGAATAACCTTTTGTCTTAGCCAATGCCCGCTCGGATAACATATACGCTCCCCGGACGATTTTGGCACCAAAGCAAGCGTTCCTCGAGCGTACAAGATCAACATCCGCTTGGAGATTGTCAAACGTTTGCTGAAAGGGAAATACAATTTAAGTAGAATCTGTCTTAAGCGTTCATAAAAAAATCTCTAATTATGAGTCTGTTAGACATGTGGTAGCATTACTTTTGACCTGCAATTAGCAACAACCTGCTTTTAACCATTCGCTTGCTATTCACGTCAATATACGTACATGTAAATAGTGAAGACCCAGATGAGACAGCTCCTGCAGGAGCTGTCTCATCAGGGTCTGCACTATTTACAAGTTGATTGTGCAATCAGTGCACTCCACAGCAGTGATTGCACAGCGAAATACTTGTACACAGTGAAGATATATGTAATTATACAAAAGGGCATGGGTAAAGAAGGAGAAATGTATTTTAAAATTCAGCAAGAGAAGGGTTAACACGTTCAATAAATGAATGGTCGCTTAGGACTAATTCTGCTGTACAATACTGTACTGTACTTATTTTAACATTTACTTCATAGATATTACTTCTAGCACCTTTGCGAATTGAAAAAAAAACGAGATCAAAGAAGCTCCAGTTGCTGTTTGATCAGGATGTGTTCTGTTTGCTTATGAACTAATATAGATTTGACGTTACAGCTTCAACTATGGTCAAACACTGCTTTGTTCAATGGCCATTTTAAAAATCTGTTCATGAATATGTATGAAGTCATGAATCTTGAATAAATATTTATGAGGTAAAAGGGTTAACTCTTGGCTTCTGAGTATTCGTCTACTGCTTCAGCTTTCACCTTTGAATGTTCTGTTGTTGTTGTGTCCCCCCCCCCCAAACAGACGGACAGACATATGACGTCGTTGTGATCCCTAAGTGTCAACAAGCTTAAGCAGATGAAACAGAATCACATCGAAAGGTTTGGATCCTGATCAGACAACAAGTTACCCCAGACAGTTTGCAAAGATAGTCAGATTCTCCCTTCGAGTGAAACAGTTGACCCTTTACTCCATGAATATTCATGTAAGAAATGATGAAGTCATTTGAAAATTAAGTAGATTCATTTTATGACAGCATATAAACAAAGGAAAACTTTGCCATAGCAGAAACTATATAGTTATTCTACAGAAAATACCCTGATCAGACGGCTCCTAGAATCTACTCTGCTTGCAAAGCATAGAAAGGCGTACTTACGGGAAAATGGTTAATTAACCCTTTCCCTGTTCTGTGTTTAAGCTAAATTTCAATACCTACTGAATATTCATAACAAAATAATTATAAAGAAATATGGAGGCTGGATCAATGTAGACATTTTAGAAAGCAAAAAAACATACTTATCAAATTCTATTAGCAAACAGAGTAGACCCTGATCAGACGGCTCCTCTAGGAGCCGTTTGATCTGGGTCTTCTCTGTTTGCAGATGCGTGAAAACACGTTTATATGAGGGAAAGGGTTAAACGAATACTTACATATCAATAGAAATCTTAATTATGATTTTTTTAAAAAAGCGATTTTTTCTGAGGCACCAAAAGACGTCAATATAAGGAAATGTATAAAAAGGCGTCAATATGAGGAAATGGGTCAAAAGGCGTCAAAACGAGGGAATGAGTTAACAGTCCTGTAACAAACAAGAGCACCGCAAACGCTTGTCTGTCGTCATTGTCAAAAATATAAAGGACCATAACTCCAAAAATTTGAAATCAAGAGTTATGGTTCTTATGTAGGGGCCTCCCCTCAATGAGATCTACTAACCTATGAAGTTTCATGTTGATACCTCTTATACTTATTGAGTTATGGTCAATGTTAAAATTTCGGACGACGACGATAACGACGACGCGGGAGTTACGACAATAGCTCGTGATTTTTTCGAAACAGACGAGCTAAAATAACGATTATGAATATTAATTGGAAGAAAGTTTTATACTGGCATATTAGAATAGGAATTTTGGCCATGACAGACACTTCTGAATCTGGGTCCATGCTTATAAAGCTTTTAGTTGAATCTGAGTTTCGTTCTCAGGCTTTTGATTGGTCAGATTTGAGTTCTCAAGCTTTTGATTGGTCAGATTTGAGCCTTTGGCTCAAATCTGACCAATCAAAAGCTTGAGAACGATCTCAGACTCAACTAAAAGCTTTATAAGCATGGACCCAGATCTATAGTATTCCATATAAGTAAACATAATATATACTGTCCAGACAACGTCTACATGATCTGAGTCTACTGCGTTTTCAAATGCGTTAAAAGGACTCTGTATAGAGTAAATATATCTCCATTGTAGAGATTATTTTTCCTTGAGTAAATATAGACATGTACATGTATTTGATATAGTTCATAAAAAAATAAATGTGTCATTCATCCATCGAGAGCTTAAAATGTTTCTCATGTGATATGCTATACCGGTATGTCAAACCTCTTCATGCGTGTTTGAAATATCAGTCAAAATATCAACACTATATGACAGGCTTGCAAAAGAATGACTTTAATAATAATAATAATAATAACTAATAATAATAATTACTTTATTTTACGTAATATTAGACATTGTGAACATGATCAGACCCTAATTGGTATTTTTATGAGAATGTCCTGATTTTGTAACCCTTAACGTGTTGTTAAAATTGTTGTTTGCCCAATTTCTTTACCTCTAGCCTGCTTTGTCAATTGAGCCTCGTTTATCATAAACCAATAGTTATCAATGAAATCATCCAAATATGTAATTTGGATTAAATTTTATTTTTCATTTTGAGGGTTGTTTCATTGTTTGGGATATTTCTACAATAAGTTTTTGGCCAGTGTTATCTTTGGAACCCATCTATCGAAGCAAACAGTGTAGATCCTGATCAGAAGACTCACATAGGAACCCTCTTATCTGTGTGCACATGTTTGCCCTTATAACACATTCCCCTCCTAGCCTATCTTAGACCCAGTCCCTCATAGGGTATTTTTAGGTTCAGCCTCTTCGAATAAATCTACTGAAAAATAGCATGTACTAGAAAAAAGAAAGTTTTAGAAATATGTAGTTTTGAAACCATTGTGATAAACAGATTATTTGCTCCTATGGAGTAAATGCTCTGTTTATCACATTGTTTTTTTTACAGAGGCGTTAGAATGTGTCAATATGAGGGTATGGGTAAAAAGGCGTCAATATGAGGGAATGAGTCAAAATGCGTCAGAATGAGGGAATGGTTTAAGGGGCTCTATACACTAACAAGATTACTCATATCTCGGCGGCGTTATATGACCTATTTAGTGTCGACGGTGCTATATGACATGTTTAATGCTGTACAAATACAGGCCACTCATTCACTCACGCATTAACTCACGCAGTGAATTGATAAGTTGTAGACAACCATATTTATTAGTAGAGTGACAAAACATACATGTATATCTGTGTCGGGTTGTCGATAATATGCTTACTGAAATATACATACGCTCTAATTTCTCAACCAAACGCTATCTTGCTGTTCAGCGACGATTATATAATGAGCAGCAGCAACATGGGGTTCGGATGAGAAACATAATAAAATATATTTTTACTTAGATTTCTCAAATACATCCATTTTCAACAGCCGTAACCTATACTGCGTGAACAGAAAAAAGAACAGAAATTGTAATAATAGTTTTTGTCGACACTTCAACGGTGATAATAATTTATGTAAACTTGCTTGTAAATGTGTTATAGCTGGCTGCATTTTATAAACTTTAACCATATAATTGAAAGTGTCAGTTTATGTGAAGTATGAATGTTTCATACACATTATTTCAATGATCCTGTCATAGGGTCATCAGCGGACATCTATGTGTCTTTAACAGGTCAGATGGTGTAACACGTGGTAGGTCAGTTCTACGATAATTTGATACAAGATCAAGTTACCAAGGAGACATTACAGACTTGTTCACGGCCATATTTGTATAAACCATTTACCTGTTCTATATTCAGGTAAGAAATAATGAAATCATCGTTATTTATTTGCTGAATTTTATAATGTAACCTTTTCAAGGGAATGTTTTGTTTTGACAAAAACTGTAGAATCACATCAATATCACGTCACATGCAAACAGAGCAGACCCTGATCAGACGGCTCCTATAGGAGCCGTCTGATATGGGTCTACTCTGTTTGCAAATGCGTGAAAAACACGTATATATGAGGGAAAGGGTTGACCCTGACTGTGAAAAACATAATGTATGCTCAAATTTAAATATTGTGCAATTATGATTACTTCCGATTCGATTAGACTTTTGTAGAGAAAAAAATCTATTGACCAAATGCCAAGCAGCTTGGATCCTGATGAGATGCCGAGTTACTCGGCGTCTCATCTGGATCCAAGCGGTTTGCAAATGCGAGTCAGGTCTCGGATAGCGGGATAAGGGTCAACCCCTATGCTGCTGTTAAAAATATTCCCGGTCCAGGTTCATTTCTCGCTCGGTTGTGTATTGAAGCATTATACTAGAGTAATAATTTTTGTGACCTCTTACTGACTTACCAGTTTTGAATAGCAGATACAGCAGAGCCTCACTATGGTGACCACTTATTGAATATTCATAAGTGTCTTTAAAAACAGGTGGTAGCTTGATGCAGGACGAAAGTAATGCAAAAAGCTCCCGATAGGAGCTTTTTGCATAACGTTCGTCCTGCGTCAAGATACAAACTGGGTTAACCCTTTATAAATAAGTTCGCCTTTCTACGCCTTTGCAAAACAGAATAGATCCAGATCAGACGGCTTATATAGGAGCCGTCTAATTAGGGTCTGATCTGTTTGATTATGATATAATATTGATGTGATTCTACAATGTTTCTGCAATGGCCATACAATACCTTCGCCCATAAGTAAGACCTTTGACCTTATTTAAAATGCCACCCTACAAGGCTTGAAGTTGAATATATCTTGTTAAAATGTCGCTTAGGACAGGTTTTGTGTATTCAGCTGATATCTATTCGATAATAAGTGACTGAAATTAACTTGTTTTCTGATGAAACATCGAGTTACTACTGAGTGACTCATCTGGATCAAAACGATATGTAGGTCGCTATCAGGAGAATAAGGATAAAGTGTCCCATTTCATTTCTTTGCCAAACTCGTTTAACCCTTATTTCACGAATACTCATTTAGCACTTTCCCTGTTCTATGTTTATTCCAAATTTCAATACCTACTCAATATTCATTGAAAAAAATAGTTATAATAAAATATGGAAGGTTGAACATTGTAGCCATTTTAGAAAGTAGAGAAACAGATATTTCAAAGTCCAGTAGCAAACAGAGCAGACCCTGATCAGACGGCTCCTATAGGATATTCCGTATATATAATACCTTGAGATAGTTTTGATATGTATAGGCCACCAGGGGGCGTTCCTTGTTGTAGCACAACATCATGGCCAGGGAGACAATTCTCAGTGCCGGATTTAGGTATGTGTACTCTGCATCCACCAGTAACTTCACATTCTGTCTTTTTAGGTGCTGTGGGTGTAATAATAGAATAAGATACAATACAAATGCTTTATTGCATGAAACATACGTTGTATGATTACAGCACAGACAATACATCATTACAATACACACGGTATATAGACAATACTACATTTTCAAAGATAATACACAATATATAAAAACGTTTCCATAGAAGAGCTTTAATCTGATTTATTTTAGATATACCTACATCTAAATAAAGTGAATTCCGAAATATCCCGTTTCTATTTTTTAACTTATTGAACTCTCGATTGGTTTGCAAAATAAACGTTTCTGGCTATGTGGGTGGCAGTCTTTTTGTTTTAAAACACATAAGGCTTTTGAATTTCTGTACAGTAGGCCATACTTTTTCAAATATTTTATTTGTATGAAATAAAATTTTGGACAAATTGACAGAAAGTAGTACTATCTTTCAACTTGCCGGTTAGCGCAATTCAAACTATTGGAGCAAATGTTGTGTTTATCGCATTGGTTTCAAAAAGGGGACTGTTACAGAGGCCCCAAAGGGCGACAAAATGAAGGAATGGACGTGTACGGATCCCTGTGTATATTCACTGGTCAGTTAATCAAGATTCTACTGTAGAGTGCTTGCCTCCCCTATGGTTCTGACTCTCTGAAGCGCCTCCTCCAGCATGACTTGGTCTGCAGGGCTCAAATCGTTCAGTTCAAGTTTGCCGCCTTGAAGTACCCGGATAATGACGTCAAGGTAGGCGTGGTCATTGCCAGTCTTGGTTATAGACTCGCTCAAAGATGCCTGAAAAGATGTTCCGAAGTGTATGCAAAGATGATTAACAATTCGTTCTTAGCATTCTATACCTTAATTTTATATATTTTTAATTAGTATATTTTTGTTCATTGGACACGTAGTCTAAACATGTAGCTATTACTTGTCTCATGAAAAATGATCTTGGTCAAATGGAGAACATTTTCTTCTTCTTCTTTTATCATCATCTTCTTTTTCTTTTTCCTCTTCCTCTTACTTGTCCCCTATCTTGCTGTTCAATATCATTATAATTGTAATTATTATCATTATTATTATCATCATCCTTTATTACTATTATTATTATTAATATATCTATTATTATTTCCATTATCATCATCATCGATAACAACAACATGAACATCATCCACAGCATCATTCTAATTATTACTGTTATTACTATTAGTGTAATTATTATCGTCATGATTATCAACATGATCATGAATATCTACGTCATTATTACCATTATTATTATTCATTGACTCGAGCTCGTGAACTAAACATACCTTTGTTACACAGTATTAATGTGAACTGAAACAGGCAACGCACTTTCAGCGACGTGTGTCTGTTTCATTGACACTGAAGCTAAAGTTTTATTCGTATTTACATTAAGCCTTAAACTCATTAATATTCATGCAAGATAATAATACATATTAATTACAGTATTGTTTTTATTTGGCATATGAACACGGGATCTGCCATGACAGAAATTGTAAAATCATATCTACATTACTCCACAAGCAAACAGAGCAGACCCTGATCAGACGACTTCTGCAGGAGCCGTCTGATGTGGGTCTACTCTGTGAAGGTGTGAAAAGGCGTGATAAAATCTTAATAAACCGTAAATATCAGTACAATAAAAGTATGTTGGGTATCTCAATAGATACCTGAAACTACTGATCCTTGTTTTGATAAAACGGCAAGTTTGTTCATGCATGAGGAGTCATTGCACGCTGATGACGATTTTGTGATTGGTTATCTGTGCAAACATTATAGACCTAGATGAGACGCCGAGTAACTTGCTGACTCATCAATATCCAAACTGTTTGACACCATGGTCATGGTTTTTGAAACACAATGGAGAGACTTCTCTTAGTGTTTTAGCAGACGACAAATTGTACAGACGACATTTATAAAATGAGCATGTTAAGGATTTAGCCCTTTCCTTCGGAAACAGTCGGAGCCGTCTTATCAGGGTCTGCCCTGTTTGCTTATGGAATGATATAGATATAACTCAACAGTTTCTATAATGACATAAAAACCATGTGTTCATATACTAATATAAAAAATATATTAAATATGCATGACGTAATTATTTCTTACATAAATATTCATGAGGTAAAGTGTACAGTTTACGGGTGGTAATATGTTGCTTACAAATATGTTTTGTATATTCTATGAACCTTGCATATAATTCACATAAAACGTATACAAGAAAAAACATCTCTTAAGCGACTCTAAAAACGCGGGATAATTGTGGTTAAGTGATAGTTTATTGCAGGCCGAAAGTTATGCACAAATCTGCTGCAGAAGCGTTCTGTTTAACTTTCATCATGTATAAAACCCATTCCTTCATATTGACACCTGTTGACGCCTCTGTAAAAGTAACTTTTAGAAACAAATGTGATAGATGGAGCATTTGCTCCTTTGGAGCAAAATTCTCTATTTATCACAATGGTTTCAAAACTGCGCTATTCTAAGAGTTTCTTTTTTGCTGTAGTAAATGCTCCTTTTCAGTAGATGTATTCCAAGAGGTTGTGTCTAAAAATAGCCTATGAGGTAATGGAATTAGCAATCACCTGCTTTAAAGACACCAATATTTATTCGTAAAATCAGTGGCTTCAGATAGCTGTTTACAGTATTATCACTAATATACTATACATGTACTAATATAGGAGCTTTCTGCATTCCTTTTGTTCTGCTGTAAGGTACCACCAGCCTTTAAGATACATAATTAGGTCTCTCTTTTTGATGACCGCTTAAGAAAGGTTCTACGTTTTATTTGTGACAGCAAAATGGGTTAGACCGTGCGTGTCTGGACACATATTAGAAATCCCTTTTGTGCTCTTTTTCGTTCATCTTGCACGCAGCGCGCTGAACATAATTTCTGCTGAAAGTGTTGTCTCCTTTATATTTACTATTATATACAGTGGAGTCTGTTTAACTCTTCATCTGAGGATTATTCAGCTAAGAAATAATGACAATGTCATATCATTAATTCTATTTTACAAATAGTATAGTAATAGATAAGCACATGATGCATTTTCCATTAGAAAACAGTGCAGACCCTTGCGCTGATGACTCATATAGGATCCGTTTGGTCTGGGTTTATTCTGTATGCATAATGCGTCAAAGGGTGTTTTTATCAGGTAAAGGGTTAATTTCCTCACCGCTATGTCCGCCGGATATCAGCTAATGGAATGTGTTTGCACTTGAGAATATGTGATGACTTGCAAACAGTTTGAATCTAGATGAGTTACCGAGCAAGCGGCACACAGACATTGCTGGATACCAGGCGTGTGTGTTTCATTAAACCATTTGCGCCCAGTGGATTCTTCCATGTTGATATATTGTATTAGTCAATTTTTTATCTAAGGGATGCCTATGCTAAATTTTCATTTTCTTTTATACTGAAAGTCCTATGGATCAGCAAACAGTGAAGACTGATCAGACGCCACATTATGCGGCATCTGATCAGTATCTACACTGTTTGCCTATATCCCATATATGGGATCGTGGGCACGAATGGGTTAATCGGATCCCCTCTGTTATATCGCCCAGGTCACACTTGCCTCGGTCATCCCTCTGTTATATCGCCCAGGTCACACTTGCCTCGGTCGTATGAAAACTTTTGCAAACATTGCACACAGTGTAGACCCAGATCATAGGGGTACATGTACTGATGGAGAGATTTGACTTGGGTGTTTCTTAATTGATACACTTTGATACAATTTAACCCTTTGCCTGTTCAATGCTAATGTAAGAAATCATGACAACATGAAAGCATTATTAATAATCAAAGGAAGTCTTGAATGTGACAGAGAGTGTAGACTCAGATCAAAAGAAATCCATAAGCAAACAGAGCAGACCCTGATTACACGGCTCCTACAGGAAACGTCTAATCTGTGTCTACTCTGTTTGCAAATGTGTGAAAATCCGTTTATGTGAATGAAGTGGTTAGTTATTATTTAGAAATGGAGTATATATTGCCCCTAGATAGAAGCCATGATGTTGGTATTTGTGAAAATACTTATGATACACTGTCGCAGTGTGGGTTACCTGTTTACGCAGCTAATGTGGGAAAACTTTCAAACGCTGCTACGTTTATCCACTATTATGTTACTTCTAATACGCTTTTTATTTTCTATTGAATCTATTTAATGGTGTATTCTTATTCCGACAAAAAATGCTAATAATTCTCACACATCGTTCTACCAGATATTCGAGGTTTGATTCGCTTGCCGGAAAGAACGGAAATACACGAGATTTCCGATTGGAACATGGGGAAGCCGGGTGGGCTCATTTTTCGTCCCTACCGAAGAAAGGCGATGTGGCTCCCATCATAGTTCACAGTTTTATACTTACGCAGACATTGCCGGGTACCAGGGCTGTAAGTTTCATCTGAGCCATAGGGTGAGCTGTGTCCACCTTTTTCGTCAGATTTATACATTGGAGTAGAGAGTCAAGATTTCCGTCATAAGTATCCCTTTTGTATCTTGAAAACAGTGAAAATTGGTAGAATTAGCCCAGTGGTCCAGGTCCGATGCGTAAATTATAACATTTTCTAGAATAACTTCTTTATTCCTCCGCCAAACCCTATGTTGTGACCAGTCTTAACCCTTTCCCTCATATAGACGTGGTTTTACGCATATGCAAACAGAGTAGACCCAGATTAGACGGCCCCTATAGGAGCCGTCTGATCAGGGTCTGCTCTGTTTGCTAATGGAATTTGATATACATGTATCTCTTTATTTAGTTTATAAAATGGTTACAACGTTCCACCTTCTATATTTCACTATAACTATTTTGTCCATGAATATTCAGTGGGTATTGAAATTTATAATAAACATAGAACAGGGAAAGGGTTAAGAATCTTCTCTTCGAGAGATTATGGGGGCAAATGCTCTATTAGTCACAATGGTTTCAAAAATATTTTTACAGAGGCGTCAAAATGGGGGATTGAGCTAATCACAGCAACAGATAAAGGTGTTTATTCAAATACAGTTGAACTTCGATATCTCGAACTCGGATAACTCGAACTTCGGGATAACTCGAACTAAAAGTTCGGTCGTTCCAAAATCTTACAATACAGAACTGCTCTAAAATGTTTCACTACGCATATCTAGAAACACATTTCACAGCTTAATGCAGTTCTACAGTAATGCTGAAAGCTCCTGCAGGAGCTTTCAGCATTACTGTAGACCTGCATTAAGCTATGAACTTGAGAAATTGTCAAGATTACAAATCGGATAACTCGAACTTCTGTTATATCGAACAAATTTATATGGTCCCTTGAAGTTCGAGATATCGAAGTTCAACTGTACTTATCTCGTCATTTCTCCAACAAACCCTGTGGTGTGACCACTCTTAAGAATCGTCTGAACACAGGTTTGGTGGAGAAAAGGAAGATTTTAGTATTTTAGTACACGTATCTTTATCTGTTGTTCTGATATATTTGATATGTTCTACAGAATAATAAGTATATACTGTTTTGTTTAAGGTATACAGACTTACTCGGTGCTTCCAATATCTTCTTCTATCGGAATGCACAACAGTGGGCCGATTTTGCCTCTTTGTAGAGCGGCAACAGAATTTAGTAATTCATCCGTCGTTTCACCACCAATGAACTGTCCGCATACCGTTGAAGACATTAATTTTGAGAACATTCGTTCTCCGATGATCTTTTTGCCGACTGTCATCAGCTGCAAATAGAAAGTATTGATAAATTTATATTACTACATATATCTAAGTGACTGTGTGAGGTTCATGTCTGGTATATGATCACTGCAAAGTATTGAACACTAACCAACATATAAACGCCGTTTAATGCCCTTGCAAACATAGTAGACACAGATCAGACTGTTCATTAAAGTACAATAGACCTGGCTCTACAGTTTGTACCAGTACCAAATAATCCTATGAACACATGCAGAGGCATGTCTATGCATACACATATATACGCACGTGCGTACGCGAGACTGAGCAAGTTTAAACTTTAAAAATGTTGAAACGGCATTAAAATTGATGCCTCACTAGGGTACGTTGAAATTCCTGTTGAAATTTTCACACAAATGTTCAAAAATAAAAATGACTTTCAGAATTTTTGAAAATTAGTTATACGACAAGATGGTCGTTAAAATAGAATGCCCCTTGACCCTTTAATAATTATTCCATTATTGCTTATAGCTGTCTACCATTTTGTTTCTTTTGAAAATTAGCCCTGTACTGTCCCTGATGGTCATGTTTTTCAATAAGTCGCTGTGGTTTGAACAACTTAAGTAAAATACCACCTAAGTTTCACAGGAGAAAGTTTTAAAATATACACTATAGCCATATTAGGACAAGTATCCATGTGCTTTACCGAATAAAAATGGTTTCAAATATTTTAGGAGACGGTCACCTATGGATCATTCCTGAAAACCCGATCAAAATATGCCCAGTGGTTTCAGGAGAAGAGATTTTCTCTACTGCCCTTTTGGTACCCAAGGTGACCATGTAATCAGGGTCAGTGCTTATAAAGCTTTTAGTTGAGTCTGATATCGTTCTCAAGGAGTATATGACAAAAAGAGTTCTGAACGGATTTTAATTTCTGTGAACAAGATGACAGAAATTACTATCAAATTGGTACATATTGAGCATTTAGTGTTCAGTTGAGCTAAAATAGTTGAACTCGTACGGCACTGTTCAGTGTAACTCGTACGACACTGTTCAATGTAACTCGTACGGCACTGTTCAGTGTAACTCGCACGGCACTGTTCAGTGTAACTCGTACGGCATTATTCAATGTAACTCGCACGACACTGTTCAATGTAACTCGTACTGCACTATTCAATGTAACTCGCACGGCACTGTTCAATGTAACTCGTACGGCACTGTTCATTGTAACTCGCACGGCACTGTTCAGTGTAACTCGTACGGCACTGTTCAGTGTTTTAGAATTTGACATTCGGATAACACCAAATTCGCGTCCGTTTTTAAATTTAAAGATAAACAAGTAGTTGAAAATTTACTCTAAAGACTAAATATTAAGATAAAATGTGTGTGGTAATGCAAATTATACCAATACTGGTGACACATTGATAGACGTTTTCTATATATCAGTCGCACGTGCACTGCACAGGTCGTTACTAAAAGTCGCCGCTATACCATAAACACAAATGTAAGATCTATTACAAAAAGAACTAGAACAGAGATATGTATCTAATTAAAAATGTTAATGCATGTATTGATTCTGTTTCATTTAATTATTTTCACATCTAATAAGCGTGTTCTGTTAGATTAGTTGTATTTAAACCTTTGTCGGTCCGGCGATAGTGGAATTCCTCGATTTCTATCTATATACGAGTATAAAGGGGTACGGGATGAAATTCATATATTTAAATGTTAAATTTAAATGGAACCGAACTGACACCAGGGGTACATCTTTGTACACCTTCAGAATAACACATTTCTGGGAGAGTTCACATAACCAACGCCGCCTAGCGGGAGGAAGTATCTCCCTCGGCTATATGCTGTGGGCGTGTCCACCTAATACTTATAGTTGCTGTTATATGTGAATACAGTAGAACCTCTCCAATGCGACCACTTAATGAACAAACAGGGGTGTCTTTATAGGCAGATGGTTGCTTAATGTAGGACAAAAGTAATGCAGAAAGCTCCTCTAGGAGCTTTCTGCATTACTTTTGTCTTGCATTAAGCTACCACCTGCCTGTACCACCCATAGTCATACCTCTTTTAAGTGGTCGCATTAGAGGGGTTTTACTGTATACGCCTAGTATACTGGACTATTAACAGTCCTATGCTCTGTTTCCTTCTTTTAATAACACAACTTAAAATGTACAGGGCAACCGTGCATGTACTCATGTTATATATTATGTTATATGTTTTTAAAAGTGTATCATTTTCAATCGATAATATTTATATGTAAAGATCTAGTCAGTATCTTCCATTATTCCCCAAGGACAAATAACTAAGTCACCTCCCCATCCCTAGCTATGGTGCGTATCCAAGAATTTGGATCAAGCACGCCCCTGATAGGCCATTATAAAACTTCAGCTAAAAAGTACAGTAGAACCTTGTCTTAAGCGACTATCCATTTATTGAACATATGAGTCTTAACCCATTCCCACTTAGGCTATTTTTAGACCTAACCTCTTTGATTAAATCTACCAAGCATTAACTAGAGAAAGGGAAATTTTCAGGATTGTGTAGTTTTGAAACCATTGTGATAAATAGAGCATTTGCTTCTGTGGAGCAAATGCTCTATTTATCACAATGGTTTCATAAAGTGACTTTTACAGAAGCGTCAAAAGGCGCCAATATGCGGGAATGGGTTAAAAAGCAGGTGGTTACTTAATGTAATGAGTTTTCTGCATTACTTTTGACCTGAATAAGCTACCATCTGTATTACAGACCCATAATTAGACCTCTTTTTAATGGTAGCTTAAGGCACGTTCTACTGTATTCATGATGTCATTGTTTTAAACAGGGGACGAGTAAACAGGGTAAACAAAAGGAGCAAACTCGTCTTTTGAGCTGTAAAGCAATGCCCATGTATAGTATCGCTATATTTCAGATGTTATCTATTACTTTGTGCACCCACGTCTAGTGTATGACCTCTAAAGGTGTGTAAGGAAGGAGTAAATGCGTGTGTTGAGTTGTACAGAAATTCTCATAGATAGTATCGCTATATTTCAATATGCTGTCTATTACTTGGTTGACTCGTTTCAAGATGCTGTCTATTACTTGGTTGACGCATCTATAGAATTCTCTGTGAGAAGTACCTTCAACACCAGCAAGAGATACACCATGTTTTCTAATGCTTTCTACAGAGTCATGCATGCAGCACTGTCGGCAACTATGATGAAATACAATCTAGCCAAGACCATCCAACAGTTGTATGACAAAGCTGCAGGGCTTATCAATGACAACCTGGGTTAATGGTTCAGAGCCACTGTTTGCAGTGCAGTGCTCATCAATGACAACCTGGGTGAATGGTTCAGAATCACAGTCGGAGTCAGGCAAGGGTGTCTTTTGTCGCCAACTCTCTTCAACATCTTCTTGGAGCGAGGCCTTGGATGAACATGAGAGAACTGTCAGTATTGTAGACAGAAACATCATATACTTGCCTTTTGCAGATGATATTGATGGACTGGCAGAAACTCGGAGATTTAGTGCATGTAAATTGTTCGGGATGGAGATAGGTGCTGAGAAGAACAAGCTCATGAGGAACACCACCGAAGGAAGGCCTTCGAGGTGGTATAGAGATCAGTGGACAAAGGCTGAAGATGGCATCAGCCTTCAAATACCTAGGATCTATGATGACAGATGAAAGCGCTAAACTTTGTTTAGCTATAATGGCACACGCTGAAGCCCATTTGGAAGGACAGGAACATTTCACTCTACACCAAGATCAGGGTCCATGCTTATAAAGCTTTTAGTTGAGTCTGAGATCGTTCTCAAGCTTTTGATTGGTCAGATTTGAGCCTTTGCCTTTGGCTCAAATCTGACCAATCAAAAGCTTGAGAACTCAAATCTGACCAATCAAAAGCCTGAGAACGAAACTCAGACTCAACTAAAAGCTTTATAAGCATGGACCCAGACTTAAGCGTTCTCTTGTTGTTTCAATGTTCCTGTATGCTTGTGGGCGCTGACAGTGGAGGTGGAGAGAAGAATTCAATTCTTAGAGATGAGATGCTACAGAAGGATCCTAAATATCTCTTACAAGTATCATGTCACCAATGACAAGTTCCGCAGTCGGGTTCTGGGACTTATTGGCCCCTATGAAGCCTCTCACTATAGTGGCTATGTCTCCCGCTCAACAGACCTCGCCAAGACAATCCCACAAAGAACAGTTGACGGAGGAAGACAAAGGACGAGATGGGAAGGTAACATAAAGAAGGAGTGGACAGATTTGAGTTTTGTAACATCTTAGAGAGCTGTGGAAGACAGGACAAAATGGAAAGAGTTTGTCATAAACTAAGATGCCCCTACGACTGACTATAGGATGTCACGGAGAATGTGAAGTCAATAATGTTTGGCCACTGCATGGTATGTAGCGAAATGAGTAAATGTATTAAGCCATGTCCAGGAGAGGTATCACAGATGAGGTATGTTATTTAGTGGAACCATGGCTGATGACTGGAGCATCCAGTTAGTCCAGAGTTGGCAGAAACGGACGCTTTTCAATACAAACAAATAAACAAGTAAAGTTTTGTAGTAGGCGCCGGAAGCCTTATTTGAAATGTGCCATTTCATACACTCACATTGTTAGTTGCATATTAATTTAGGATATTTCAATACTGATATAACCACAAGGGCAAGAGACGTTTGAGTCAGTATATATGTATATACAGACTTTATATATATACATATAATTATACTGACTCAAATGCGTCTTGCCCTGTGGTTATAACACTTATCTGCCTTGTATGAGTATATTACAACTTTCTAAACGCCATTTACACTCAATAACACGAATTTGAAATACAGTAAAAACTCGATACTACAAAATTTTAGTAATGAAGAATGAAGTCTTTGTAGGCATGTGGCTGCTTAATGCAGGATGAAAGTCATGCAGAATGCTCACAGAGGAGCTTTCTGTATGTCTTTCACCCTGTATTAAGCTACCACTTGTGTTAAAGATTATTTGAGTGTTCGTAGTATCGAGTATTCGTAGTATCGAGTTTTTACTGTATCTATATACCTGCAATACATCATTACATATAAGCGAACTGTATATGAACCTTTATTGCGCGCTATTCGCGATCAGACTCGTATTTACAAACAGCTTGATTCTAGATGAGACACCGAGTAACTCGCTTCTCATCAGGGGCCAAGCTTTTTGACACTTGCTCAATAGCTTCTCAAAAGCTTGATCGAATCGGAAGTATTCCGGATGGAATCGGCCCTAAACTGGGACAAACATTATATTTTGCACAGCGGTACTAGGGTTATGACAACCTGCATAAAATTATGTCATAAACATGTATGCAGTATTTCAATATTCGTGGTCAGGCGCCGTGACTGAAACACACATTTAGTGCAGTTGTTTGCAGAACTTCACTTGATGAATAAACATTGCTGTCTTCACGTTTTTTTGGCTTTTGCAAAATATTTCGTCTGCTTCCATTTCTTTTCAAAATGCAGTTTCAGAGTGTCAAAAAGTTTGTAAGCCGATGAGACGCCGATTCACTCGTACGACATTATAGAGAAAAACATCTAATAAATATGCACTATCGAGGGCTTGGTGCAAAACTATTGTAACTCCTTCATAAAGTGAAGGAGTTACAATAGTTTTGCACCAATCCCTCGATATGGTATTATGTCGTACATTAATATTCATTAAGTAAAAGGAGAATGTATAACGAACGTCAGCGAGAGCTTTTTACACATGCTATATCCTGTATTGACTCTTTCCTACGCATAAATGTCTTTTCACGTATTTCCAAACAGAGTAGACCCAGATCAGACCGCTCCTATAGGAGCCGTCTGGTCTGGGTCTGCTGTGTTATGCTTATGAAATTCTAATAGACCTGACTCTATACAGCTTCTACCAATTTCAAAACATTCTGTGTATATCGGCCATTATAAACATCCAACTAATAAAAAAATATGACGTCATTACATGAATATTCAATAGGGAAAGGGTTAAAGTAATATCTGCCATACGGTATCAGGATTGTGCACAACTAGTGCACACGTTCTCAAAGTAGGAGATGCTTCGAAAGCAAAATAGCAGAAACACGAAAAGTGAAAAAAAATGCAGACATTGCATTTATTGATTTTGTTCATGGGCAGTTATTAAAAGTGCAACACTATTCACACCTCTACCACCGGCTCTTTTATAACTAAAAGCATTGAAACAGATGACCAGAAAATATAACATCACAAAACATGTTTATATACAATAATGTCACATGGCGATTAACTCTATCAATGTCTAAAAAAAGTAAATTTCATTGGCTCGGATTTTTTTTATCCTTTCCGACGAAGGTAAAACACCTTCTTCATATTGCAGACCTACCACTGGCACCACAATTGACTGTAAGCGTTTGATTAAATCTGATTTGTTAAACTTTTACTCCATAAATACGCCTTTGTAAGTATCTGCAAACAGAGTAGACCCAGATCAGACGGCTCCTATAGGAGCCGTCTGATCAGGATCTGATCTGTTTGCTTATGAAATCGTACAGATATATTTCTACAGTTTCTGCTTTGGCAGAAAATGCACTTGTTTAATATGCTGTTTTAACAAATTAATCTAATTTATTCATGATGTCATCATTTTTACTTGAATATTCATAGAGTGGCGGGTTAAGAATACCACTTACCTGCAAACTGTGCTTCACAAATAATTGGTAAGAGCATAGCTTGAATACAAAAAGCGCTCGTGCAATTTCCGATGTTTTGCGAAATGCGTAAGCCTTTTTGAAATCACTGCAATCCAGGTCTTGCCTGTCTGCTAGTTCGCCGTTTACCAGTTCCTTGGAAGAATCTGTGGTGTGGGAATACGTTATGTCACTGTTGTCTCGACATAATGACAACCTCACACTCTGCAGAGCCACATTGCTTCGAAGAAAACTGGTTTGTATACGAAAACGTTGATTTGAAATTTTACTAAACATTGTAAGTGATATCAAATCTAAACATCGAATACGTGTATGATACTAGGTTGGTATATATATATATATATATATTTATGCACACTGATGCTTCGCCTTATTCGATTCGCTTCAACGCTGATAAAATCAAAATATTATTATTACGCCACATACCACTGTCATGTGAAAAGAGGGGGGTCTTGGAGGTCGAATTGAAATACGAGAAAGTAGTTTATGATCTGGGTCGCTCATTTATGAATCGCAGCAGGAACCTAAAACATGTTGGAAACACAAACTTCATTGTATTAACCCTTTCTTCCTCATATAAACGCCTTTCCACGCATATGCAAACAGAGTAGACACAGATCAGACGGCTCCCATAGAAGCCGTCTGATCAGGATCTACTCTGTTTGCTTTTGACATGAAAAAGATCTGATTCTACAGTTTTGCTCATGTGAGCTAAAAAGGAAAAATTATATCCTAGGCTATAATTTAGACCCAACCTCTTTGAATAGATCTGCCGAAACGGAGCATTAACTATAGAAAAGGAGAGTTTTAGAACTGTGTAGTATTGAAACCATTGTGATAAAAAGAGCATTTGCTCTATTTATCACAATGGTTTCAAAAAGTGACTTTGATAGAGGTGTCAAAAGGCGTCAGTGTGAAGGAATGGCTAAAAAGGCATCAATATGATGAAATGGGTTAAAGCAAAAACTTCCATTGAAAAGTCGACATTATAAAATTGCATCTAATAAATATTCATGATGTTATTATTTCTTACAAGAATACTGAACAGGGAAAGGGTTAATGTTTTACCCCATGCATATTAATGTAAGAAATAATGACATCATGAATATTTATTAGAATAATTACTATAATAGCACAAGAACACAGGAAGTTTTGACCAGGACAGAAAGTGTAGAATCATATCAATATTTATCATAAGCAAATAGAGAAGACCCTGATCAGACGTCTCCTACATGAACCGTCTGATCTGGGTCTTCTCTGTTTGCAAATGATGGAAATGCGTGAAAAAGCTTTTATATGAAGAAATGGCTATTAAAATTTGTACAGTAGTGCCTGTCTTAACCCATTACCTCATAGGCTATTTTTAGACCAAACCTCTTTGAATAAATCTACCGAAAAGGAGCATATACAAGTGAAAAGGGAAATTTTAGAATTGTGTAGGTTTGAAATTATTGTGATAAATAAAGCATTTGCTCCTATAGGAGCAAATGCTTTATTTATCACAATGGTTTCAAAATGTGATTTCTACAGAGGCGTATTTATACAGGAAAGGGTTAAACCGGCCATTCATTTATTGAACATAGGAGTCTTAAAAACAGGCGGTGGCTTAATGCAGGGCAAAGTAATGCAGAGTACTTCTAAAGGAACATTTTTATTACTCTTGACTTGCATTAAGGTACGATCTGACTTACAGACCCTTAATCAGACCTCTTTTTGATGTCCGCTTAAGATAGGTTCTACTGTATACACATGTATCACATTTTAAGAGACACATTTCGTATTAGTTCTGCTGTATCAAATTTCATTGTAAACATTGAACTACTAAAACCTAGACTGCTTTAAATTCGCTTTTATGCTCCCACATTGTGGTGGCATATAGGGTTGCCCATGTCCATACGGAAAATATTCGTCCAGTCAACATCCAACTTTACACACATTTTTGTAACCATTATATCTTGGTCAAGTTCGATAGCCATAAAAATTGCTTCAGTCGTTTTAGGAGTTGTGTCCCTTTATTTGCAAAAAAGGACTTTAAGAATATCTTGTCCGGACTACTTCTTGGAAAGTATTTGTCCAATCCACATCTGTTTGCAAGGTGAAAGCCATAGGAGCTTTCTGCATGACTTTCGCCCTACATTAAGCAGCCATCTGTTTGAAAGTATCTAAATTCTTCTCTACTAGAATTCCGGTTCAGAGGGGCTCTATTGTATTAAATATATTTGCTCAAAACGCTCTGTCAAACAAAATTAATTATACTGTACATTTACAGACTATGAAACAACTGTTGATTTTGTTATACACGATGCTCTATGATATATAGAAACAAGAGCTGTCCGCGGACAGTGCGCTCCACTTTCTTTAGTGCTGGATAGTGTAGTGGAAGTCTAAGTCAGAAAGGGGAGATAACTGTACATGTAGCAAAATTAATTTTAGGGTTACCTGCCCTTGTGAAATGGGCCCCCTTGTTATAGTTAACATGTATACCAAAGTTGAATCAAATATATCGGACAGTTTCTGAGACATGGACCTGAAAAATGAAAAATCTAAGTCGAAAAAGGGGCATAAATATAGCAAAATTAATTTCAGGGTTACCTACCCTTGTGAAATGGGTTCCCCTTGTGATAGTAAACATACATACCAAATATGAACCAAATATATTTGATGGTTTCTGAGAAAAGGACCTGAACAAAAAGGTTAACCAACGCCAACGCTCCACTTTTTGAAACACTAAACAGGAATTCTAGTGGAGAAGAATTTAGATACTTTTAGGCAGCAAGACAATATTAGAAGGGAGGCAATTCCACAAGATGATGGTTGCTGGGAAAAGAAAGATTTGTAGTAGTCTACAGGGGTAAAAATATGTCGGTGCATGTGACGTGTAGATCTCAGAGGGTGTTGAAGACAAGGGGGTGTCGGTATGGCTACAAGGTCATGGACTACCTTGTAGAACATGACAAGGCGGGCATCAGCTCTCCTGTTTTGTAGGGACCTCCAACCTAGCTGCTCTTGCATCTTAGAGACGCTATCATATGTGGAGTAGTTGTTACTTACCCAGCGGACATCCCTTCGTTGTACCATTTTGGTTTGACTGATGTGTGTAGTCTGTATGTTGCGCCACAGGAAGCCAATGGTTCTGTTTGCTGTTTGGGTGACATTCTTTATGTGGTTTTTCCAAGTGAGGTCAGAGCTCACTGTCACACCAAGGTACTTGGCATCACTGACAGTCTCAAGGACTTGTCCGTGGGGCGTGTAGAGGGGCTCGATGGGACGGGTAGACCTTGTGATATGTATAACCTGGCACTTGCTTGGGTTGAACCACATGTCCCATCGACGCCCCCCCCCCCCCCCCTGGAGACGGTCAATGTCAGCCTGTAGTGCAGCAACATCCTCCTCACTTGAAATGGTCAAGTAAACTGCTGTATCATCAGCGAAGAGTCTTACCTGTGAGTACCAAGACTATCCGGCAGATCGTTGATGTATAGCAGGAAGAGGATGGAACCGAGAACAGATCCCTGCGGCATGCCAGACGTCACTGGTGCTGCAGATGATGATGCCCCATCTAGGACCACTGTCTGTGTCCTATTGCTAAGGAAAGCATCTATCCAGCCGAGAGTCTTTCCTGTGATGCCATGTTCCATGAGTTTGTGAAGCAGCTTCTGGTGGTTTACGACATCAAATGCCTTGCTGAAATCCAGCAGGACCAGGTCTGTTTGCAGCCCCTGTGAGAGCTTACTTGTTAGATCCTCAATGAGTTGAATCAGCTGTGTCTCACAGGAGCGGTTGTGTGTTGAAGTGGTGTGAGAGCTGTGAGGCCACAATGTGCTCCATAATCTTGCACATTATACAAGTCAGTGAGATAGGCCTGTAATTTGCAGGGTCACTTTTGTCTCCCTTCTTGTACAATGGGCAGACCATGGCTCTCTTCTGGTACTTCACCACTATCGTAACTCCTCTGGAAAATTACCTGCACGATGGGGCAATTGTTGTTTGATGGAGATGTTTGAAGACAATGGGCTTGATGGTATCAGGGCCAACTGCTTTGTCTGGTTTCAATGCTAACAGAAGCTTGCCTATACCATTGACCCCAAAAATTATGTCTTGTTAACTCTAGGTATTTGCTAGAGTTTGGTTGGCATGTTTTGAAAGGTTGGGGTCAGTAAAACAAGATTGAATGTGTTTGCTTAGTGCATTTGCTTTGTCAGTTGTCTCTGTTAGAAGTCTGTTTTCAGTCAAGTAATTATTTATTGTCAAGTAAAGGTGCTATTCCCTGTGAGTGTTGTCTGGCATTATTATTATTTTTATTAAAGAAAACAGTTTTTGGGGGAGAACCTCGCTCCTTGGGATGGCTTGCAGGCGCTGGTGCTTTTATTGTCCAAATGTATGATGCCTAGGATATATTCCTGGTAGCTGTGATAAGACTCTTTAATTCTTTTATATACATTATGTTTAAGATTTAGAAAATAGTGCCTTACATTTGGGTCGGTTGTTTTCTTGTAGCGTTGGAAAAGGCTATCTCGTTTTCTGATAGATCTTTTGATATCTTGAGTTATCCAAGGCAGGCTTACTTTCGATGACAGCCTACGTTTAGTGATGTATTTATCAATGCCTTTTAATAGGTTGGTCTTAAAGCGATTCCATAGTTCATTTACATTTTCCCGAACTACCATTCATGATGTTACATTTGACTTTTTCAATGTACTCCCTGAAGCCATCCCAATCAGCTTTCCTGTGTAGTGTCATGTGTCCACGGGTTTGTCTGCTTATTTTAGCCTTACTGTTTACCTCACAAACAACCACATCATGGTCACTAATGCCTGGTAATACTTGTATTGAATTTACCAAGGTATGATTGCTTGCAAGGAACAAGTAAAGTATGTTGTCATGTTTTGTGGGATTGTTGAACATTTGAGTGAGATTGTAGTCGTCCAGCAAGTCTATGAATTCCTCATACAACTGTGTATGACCACATCCCGGTCTTAATGAGGGTACATGGTCAGGGTCCCAACTAAGTTTGGGGTAGTTCAAGTCTCCCAGAATCCACATGGTACCATTTAACTTGCTGGCTATGTTGACGGACCTTTGAATTCAGAAGCACTGTGGCTACCATCTTCATGTGGGCGGTAATATGCTGCTATATACAAGGTTTTAGAACCAGCTAATTCAAATTTAATCCAGAGCATTTCGCAATCTGTTTTCAGGTCTTTCTGTTCACTAGAAACAATATTTTCTTTAACTAAAATGAAAACTCCACCACCTTTTGAGCCAGTTTCTCTATCTACTCTATATGAGTATTCACTATCCAAATTGGAGGAGGCATGTTTGCCCTACTAGCTTTGAACAGCGTTATTTTTAAAGTTACTGTACATTTGCTAAATGCATGTTTATTTACATTTAAGCTAATTACTTATTAAACATGGCGCTGCTCAATGCTAGTAGTGCAAACAAGCATTTGGCAATAAACATGTCGCATTTCGCATTTGGCATTTACATCCATCATTTGGAACATTCCGGTTCTTTTCCTAGCAATTTACACAATTGGCAAAAAACATTTCGCATTTTGCATTTAGCATTTCGCATTAAGCATTTAGCAAATAGCATGGCAGAATGGCGTTCCATACACGTGTGTGTTTGAAGGATAAGAACAGCTAACGGGAAAAGGCGGAATATTCATGCAGTGCCAGGTCAAACCTTACCGACAATATATAGTTCGATTTCGAACGCTGAGCCGTGACTGCACTTTTTTATTTACAGAAGTTGCAACCATTCTAATTTATGGGTAAGTGGACAATGGTTGTCACAAGAATCTCGTAGTAATCGTGCAGTATAAGTATATACAATAAAACCTCTCTATAACGGCCACTAAATTACATAAAGTATTTTGTGTTAAAGGCAGGTGGTTGCTTAAAGCAAGGTGAAAGTTATACAGAACACTCCTATAGGAGCGTTCTGTTTTACTTTCACCTTGCTTTAAGCAGCCACCTTCCCTAAATACCAACTAAATAACACAATTTAGTGGCCGTTATAGAGAAGTTTTACTGTATGTGCTTATTACTTGTCTGTATTACCACAGGTAACTCCGGAACAAATACATGGTTTGTGACGCGTTTTACCTCTACGGGTGGACTGGTCCTAGAGGTCACAGCTCACGGGTCAAAATCGAACTATACTACCATCAGAAATCGACCATTGCTTCACGAGGTGCACGTGCATCACGACTTAACCGGGTATTTAGTCTAAGCGTATGGCTGATGATTGATAAAACTCAGGTCAACCGGTTCTCCAACAAATCCATATACATTATTTATTAGTCTTAAAGACATTACCCAGGTCCATTCAATGATCCCCCCCCCCATTGTTCTCAATAGGCGTGAAAGTAACAGTAAAAGCATGATACAAGTGTGCAAAATATGGCAAGCCGTCTCATTCTGTCTAGAGAGGCCCTGACATACAATTAGTCAAGGGGAACACACTCAAAAGACCATTGTTGGTCAGAACCCAATAGAAGTTCAACCCTTAAGAAGCCTACCACTAACAAACAAAGGGCCATATGCAAACAGGTTGGATCCAGATGAGACGTCAAGTAACCCGGCATCTTATCTGGATCCAAGCTATTTGACAGACAACATGTTCACAAATCTTTACAAACTATGAAGCACTTTCACATTTGAAGCAGACAAGCATATAAAAGAATTCTGCCCCATACACTGGCGGTCATGTTTTTTAGGGTAGGAAAGTTATATTTGATAAAAATAACATGATAAATGGTCTTCCATAGATCATTGGTGTAAAATTATTTACAATTCTGTCATTCTGATATTTTTCACAAGAAGATTTTTATTTGTGTTCAATCAGTTGCCATAGCAACAACACTTTCGATTGGATGGCTTATATTTGAAGAAAAGCTGACAGATGAACCAACAAGTAATAATCCTTTGAGGTTTTGATGAAATTGGCCCTGCCGTTTCCAAGAAGTTCTTTAAAATAAATGACGACAGACGGCGACAGACCGGGACACAGGGCAAACACAATAGCTCACTTTAACTCAAGAAACACTGCAAATAGAGTAATCACCCGTTCTCACAGCATCTCTCGGTAAAGAATTGCTGAAATATGATTTTTCGTTAGTGTGGGTCAAGTACTTTCAGTGAAAAAAAAGACAGATTACATAGGGCAATACTTCCAAAAGAGATGTCCCACAGAGTTATTATCCTTGGACACAGCTGCCTTTTCTCCCAACAAGGTCTATCAGAATATGTAAATACTGCTCAGAAAGTTATAATTTAACCCCTGCACCCTGCACTTGATCTCAATGAGATATATTTGTATGTGGAGTGTCATGAATGTAGGTTGAGCACTTTAGAAGACATTCACAGGCCGAACGGACAAAGCGGGGCCTATATGCTCCTTCTGATAGTTTCAGGGAGCATAATAAACAAGATGTGTTTGTGAAACACTATGCCCCCTCATATATTTGACCTCTGACCTTGAAGGATAACCTTGACCTTGACATGTCACCCCTCAAAATGTGCAGCCTCATGAGATACACAAGCATGCCAAATATCAAGTCTCTATCTCTACTGGTCCAAAAGTTATGGCCAATGTTAAAGTTGGCGATTTGACCCATATATTTGACCTCTGACCTTGAAGGATGACCTTGACCTTGACACGGCACCCCTCAAAATGTGCGGCTTTATGAGATACATATGTATGCCAAATATCAAGTTTCTATCTATACTGGCTCAAAAGTTATGACCAATGTTAAAGTTGCTGACAAACAAACAGACAAACGGACAAACAGACAAACAGACAAACAGACAGGGCAAAAACAATATGCCCCCGACTATCGTCAATGGGGGCATAAAAATAAAAACATATACTGCATTAGTGACAATCTAATTATTTCCAAATCATCAAATGTAAGAGACGGGCCTCACATGGAACGCTCCAGTGGTTCTTGACAGGCAGACTGCTATAGCTCTTACCATGTGCCGCATGCTTTTTCACAGGTTAGCTGTAAAGACCCAAGCCGGCCAAGGGAATGTCTTTAAAGACACTAATGCAGTATATATGCTCCAAACGGTTTGCCACTCAGATAAAAAATATCTTGAGATATTTCAACAAGGTGTATTTTTCTACATTTTACTTCAATGCATTTGCGTATAGATACGTTTAAACGGGAAATGATAACGTTTTCTCCACTGTACAAACAAACATGGCATGTATATATGAACGCCAGCTCTACAAGACAAAATTGAATTCTCAGCTTTAATTAGGGCGCCTTTGAACATATTATAGCTCTCCTCCACTGCAGGTTAAATGGATTCTACTGCAGGTCAAATGTCCAGAGTTTTATCTCTGATATACATAAGCGCTCAGGGTTTTTTAATGTATTTAATCCTTATAAAATATTCATCTGCTAAATTGCTTGTCTGCTTCAAATGTGAAAGTGCTTCATAGTTTGTAAAGATTTGTGAAAATGTTGTCTGTCAAATAGCTTGGATCCAGCTAAGATGCCGGGTTACTTGACGTCTCATCTGGATCCAACCTGTTTGCATATGGCCCTTTGTTTGTTAGTGGTAGGCTTCTTAAGGGTTGAACTTCTATTGGGTTCTGACCAACAATGGTCTTTTGAGGGTGTTCCCCTTGACTAATTGTATGTCAGGGCCTCTCTAGACAGAATGAGACGGCTTGCTATATTTTGCACACTTGTATCATGCTTTTACTGTTACTTTCACGCCTATTGAGAACAATGGGAGGAATCATTGAATGGACCTGGGTAATGTCTTTAATACTATTGAGCAAAGACCTGTGAAAAACAAGTGTGTATAGTTCTATTGAGTGAGTTGTTCAAAGATTTAAAAAAAAGTGGTATTAAAAAAGAAATAATATGTACTCTGACAAGACAACTATGTATTTTGTAAACATGACAGTAATTATAATAATAATAATAATTATTATTATTATCATTATTATTATTATCGTTATTGCTATTAATATTACCATTATTTTCTTAATAACCAGCTCAAAACAAATGAGCAGATGACATATTTGGATGTTTAAATGAATCGATTTATTGACTTTTCGGCTGATTTGATTGTTTTTTATATATCAGGGTCTATTCTGTTTGCTTATAATATAACATTCTACAAGTTTCCAACATGGCGAAAAGTTCCTGTGTTCATGTGCCATTATAAGAAATAATCTAATTAATGTTCATGATATCATTATTTCCTACATGAATATTCACGAAGAAAATGGTTAGGCCTTACCGTGTCAAACTAACTTTCCTTCCAATTCCTTAATGCATTACGAGACGTTTGTCTGAGTGACAAACAGCTTAGATCCTGGTTGATGGGATCCCGAGTAAATCGACGCCTCATCTGGGTTAGATAGATAGATTTATTTCGGTAAAAACTGTACATAACATGGCAAAACATAACTAAGACAACATATAAAAATATAAAAAGGCCACGGGTCCGATCCCCAGCCGGACCAAGTCCTTCGGACTATAAACCGAGGTCCGATGTATCAGTGCGTTACAATGGGCATCTAAAAGAACCAGAGAAACTCAGTCGATAATAAGAGTAGGGCATCGCCCCGGGTTTCTCGGTATCATCTCCCCTCTCTCTGGGGCGTCCAATTAGCCCATAGTGAGTAGAAACGGACGTTAATCAACACAAACAAACAAAAATATAAAAAGCCATGTAATGCGCACTAGAAACCAAGGATTGCACAAAAAGGAAAATATTTTCCTTATTTCCATTGTGTTCCTTGATTCTAGTGGCAAGACACAGAGAGTCACGGTCTAGGATGTTTGCAAAGGTGACCAGGTCGTGCTTGGTACTGTAAGTATTTTAAGTGTTAAATACCCAAAACGAAATGATCGTGATCACAATATTGCTTTAACTTCCCTCTACGTGATTTCAAGCCATCCAAACTGTCACGTGACGGTAATTATAGCACACCTCTACTTTAAATGTTATTAGAAATCGGAAAACTCTTTAACATGCTAATTAAGGGTATTACAACTCATTCTCTTGGTAATTCAAATTATGATACCGCTGAACTCGAACTCCTAGAACTTCAGGAGCCATGCTTATAAAACGTTTAGTTGAGTCTGAGTTCGTTCTCAAGTTTTTGATTGGTCAGATTTGAGCCTTTGGCTCAAATCTGACCAATCAAAAGCTTGAGAACTCAAATCTGACCGATCAAAAGATTGAGAACTCAAATCTGGCCGATCAAAAGCCTGAGAACGAAACTCAGACTCAACTAAAAGCTTTATAAGCATGGACCCAGGATAACCCGAAGTAAAATTTCGGTTCTTCCCAACTTTACAATATAGATCTATATTATATCATAAACAAACACAACAGGTCCTGATCTGACGGGTTCTATAGAATCATTCTGATCTGGATCTACACTGTTTACAAAGGTGTTAAAAGTCTTATCTATAGAGTAAAGGGTTAAAATTTTCAGATACAAACAATCGTGTTTGAAAGAGGAAGATGCAAAAGAAATATGATAATGTATATGTTAGCACATCTGAAACTGTTTTAACACTTTCCCTCATATAAACGCCATTTCACGCATTTACAAACATAATAGACCCAGATTAAACGCCTCCTATAGGTGCATTCAGGTTATGTTATGTTTGCTTTTGACATGATATAAATTCTGCAGTTTTTGTCAAAGCAAAAACGTGCATTGAAATGTTTACATTTTAAAAATTCAGCTAATAAATATTCATCATGCCATCATTTCTTACATGAATGCTGAACAGGGAAAGGGTTGAGACTACGTTGTAAATAGAATAGATCCTGTCTTACTCGACCACTTAATGAATAAACATGGACGTCCATGAAAACGGTTTGTTGCTGATACAGGAAAAACAGTCATACAGAAAACGCATATGGGAGATTTCTACTTAACTTTCGTCCTGCATTAAGACCAACACTTAGACGACCTCTTTTGATGTCACTTTATTGTACTTAAAACGCAAAAAAAAAATGAGAATTATACCAAAGCGCAATTATTGAGAAAGTAATAGTGCCCACTTCTGTTGCGTGGACATTGGAAGAAACACAAAGAAAAGACGGTACGTTATAAACATTTGTATTTGAGTTATTTCATACAATGGTTGGAATCATTTCATACATTTATTTGAGTCATTTAAAACATTTATTTGAGCTATTTCATACATTTATTTGAGTTATGTCATACATTTATTGGAGTTGTTTTATTAATTAGGTTATTTCACACATTGGTTTATTTCACATATTTATTTGAATAATTTTATACGATTTATTGGATTTAGCATAAACATGTATTTATTTAACATAATTATTGGAGTCATTTCATTAGTTATTTCACACATTGATTTATTTCACAATTTACTGCACTATATTGGTTCTTTTATAGCAAACTTGAAGTTTGAACCCTTTCCATCATATAAACGCATTTTCGTGTATTTGCAAACAGAGTAGACCGAGATCAGACGGCTCCTATCAGGATCTGCTCTGTTTGCTAATGAAATTTGAAAGAAATGTTTCTTTACTTTCTAAAATGGCAACAATGTTTCAACTAAATTACTTCCGTATTTCAGTTAAACTCAACATACAGACAAACAAGCACTCTACACACACGCGCGGGCACGCACGCACTCGCCGCGCACGCACGAAAGCGCACACACACACTCGCTCGCACGCATGCACGCACCCCCGTCTGTTGTGCATATTGCCGTCTGCAAGACATGTTGTCTGATGGGTACATCGTCGTCCGCTGTACAAATTGTCGTCTGCTGGACACAGTATCGTCGACTGGACTCATTACCGTCGGCTGTACACATTTTTTGCTGGATGCTTTATCGCCTCCTGAACACACTTTTTTCAATTTCTTTCAAACAATTTTGATCCTGATGGGACAACGAGTTACTCGGTTTCTCATCTGGGTCCAAACGTTTTGCATATAGTATCACAGACCTATCTTTATGGCAGTGGGTGGGTTAAAATCCTCACTGATCATGAAGGTTTACCTACAGACAGATGTTACACTTTGCCCACCAAGGTTGCAGTGAGGTTAACTCACATTAAAGCTATTATGTTCCTATATTTCAGATGAGACATTTCCCAGAGAACAATGTGTGTACGTCTGTTTTATTTATTGTAGTTTTTGGCGGTAAGTATAGTATATATCTATTACAAAAGAAAACACAATAAGAGGGCCAATGTGGCCCTTAATCACTCACCTGATTACCATAGATTTAAGATTTTTGCTTGGTAGCCCATGGGTAGGGCCAATATTGACCTTAGGGACAACATTTGAACAATGTTGATAGTGGATCATGAGCAGTGGTTCTGCAGAACAATATTTTCAAAGATTTAGAATATTGATTTTATCAAGACAATGATTCTGACCAATGAAGATTGGGCTAAAAATGTGTCATCTAGAGTATTTTTTCTAAGATTTGACCTAGTGACCTACTTTTTATTCCAACGCACCCATGATCACACTCAAACTTGATATCACCAAGACAAACACTCTGAGCAAGTTTGAGGAAGATAGGGCTAAATGTGGCCGCTGGAGTGTAAACAAGATTTTTCTAAGATATGACCCAGTGACCTGCTTTTTGACCACACGTAACCCACTTTCAAACCAGTCCAAGATTTTATTAGGACAGTCATTCTGACCAATTTTCGTGAAGATTTGGCTATAAATGTGACCTCTAGAGTGTTCACAAGGTTTTCCTACTATTTGACCTAACGACCTAGTTTTTAACCTCACATAACCCACTTTAAAACTCGTTCGAGAATTTATCAAGACAATCATTATGACTAAGTTTCATGAAGATTGGACAAAAAATGTGTCCACTAGTGTGTTCACAAGGTTTTCTACTGTTGGACCCAGTGACCTAGTTTGTAACCCCTCTTAAACCCACTTTCAAACTCGTCCGAGATTTTATCAAGACATTCATTCTGACCAAGTTTCATGAAGATTGGACTAAAAGTGTGACCACTAGAGTGTTCACAAGGTTGTTTCTACTGTTTGACCTAGTGACCTAGTTTTTACCCCACGTAACCCACTTTTCAAACTCCTCCGAGATTTTATCAAGACAATCATTCTGACCAAGTTTCATGAAAATTGGGCTAATAATGTGACCTCTAGAGGGTTCACAAGGTCTTCCTACTATTTGACCAAGTGACCTAGTTTTTAACCCAACTTGACCTACTGTCGAAATTGTCCGAGATTTTATTAAGATATTCATTCTGACCAAGTTTCATGAAGATTGGACTAAATTTGTGACCACTAGAGTGTTCACAGGCAAGTTATTGACGACGCACGACGGACGCCGGACATTCAAGTCTCCCAAAAGCTCACCCTGAGCTTTGCTCAGGTGAGCTAAAAATACAATAAATCTAATTGCTCCCTGTCCGTTTACAAACAGATGACTAATGTAGGGACGTGTGCTCGCCTGGGAAAATTTAGAATTTGTGTAGTTTTGAAACCATTGTGATAAATAAAGCATTTGCTGTTATGTTGAGCAAATGCTCTATTTATCACCACAGGTGCCCTTCGCATATGTCTCAACAACAACTCTATGACATTTTTTTTCACTTTGGCGACTCGGTGTAAAAGCGTGTTAATATTCTGAGAAAAAATAGATGACTGCTCATCAAGAGTGATGATGTTTTTGATAAATAAGACAAAGTCTATGGAAATCGGTTGTCAAATGAGCTTTCAAGGACGATCGCAGTGAATGAAACCATCGATTTTGAGCAAATTTCCGCCGGAGTTGAATATTTTACTGATTATATAGAGCAGGGGTGTTCGCGAAAAAAAATCTGATTTTTTTTGGTAAGTTCAGAAAACTATCGTTTGGTATTTTTTAGGTGCTTATGACATGTGATTAAAAATAATGTATTTGTGATGGAGTTATTGTTGTTGAGACAGCATGCGAAAGGCACCTGTGTTTATCACAATAGATTCAAAAAGTGACTTTTACAGAGGCTTCAAAAGGGACAGAGCAATATTTTGGCCATGAAAAAAGCTGTAGACTCTAATCCTTATTATTCCATAAGCAAACAGAGCAGACCTTGACCCGACGATCAGTCAAAAGTCGTCTGATCAAGGTCGACTCTATTTGCAAAGACGTTAAATGCATCTAAATATCAGATATGTGTATAGATATGGGATCAGGGAAAATTAACATTTCAATGTACGTCATGACTTGTGTCGAGAACTTATTAATTGGAAGTACATGTACCACATACCACGCGTGTTTAAGAACGCCCTAAAATGCATGCACTACAAAGTGGTGATCAGATATGTCTTATCCATTAACTCTTTCGGCGCCAATGTCGCCTGTTGTTACTATTGAAAACAGTGCAGTCCCAGGTCAGATGCCGCCTTGTCAAGGCGGCGTCTGACCTGGGACTTCACTGTTTTCTGTATTATTTTAGCCCAAGCACACAGGTTTTTAAAAACAAATGTTTTACTAATATACCTTTATCATCTAGTTTAGAATTACATGTATGTTCAATATGAAATTATTATTGCAGACAACACTTTTAAATTTGGCGCCAAAATAGTTAAACACTCTTTCTGACTTAGCCATATCATTCTAAATTAGCAACAATGTCGTGTAATTTTGATCCTTATCATATAATTACATGTAAAACATAGCACCAATATCTTGTAATCTGTCTTCATCGGAACTACATAGCTTATTTGGTCTAAGCTTAAAACATAATATTCTCGGAAAGATTTAAAATTAATCTTTTTTTCAGCTACCAACTGCGGACCCAATGAAGGTCAATGTAGCATAAATTGTCGTCGGGATTGGTGCAGTACCATAACAGGGAAATGTAAAAACTGCAAAAACGGCTATTACGGTGATTTCTGTAACAAAGCTTGCAGTGTGAATTGTTTTGATCGTAGATGCCAACAAAAAACGGGCAAGTGTAGCTTCTGTATTAACGGAAAATACGGTGATTTCTGTAACAAAACATGCAACATACATTGTCCTACACATAGCTGCCATCAACAAACAGGCGAATGTAAATCCTGTATTAACGGCAACTACGGTGGATTCTGTAACAAAAACTGCAGCGTTAGTTGTCCTGGTCGTGGCTGCGATCAACAAACAGGCGCGTGTTACTCCTGTAATATCAGCACCTACGGTGAGTTGTGTAACAAATCATGCAGTCAGCATTGTTATAATCGCGAGTGCAGTAAAACAACAGGTGAATGTTACCGCTGCAATAACGGAAAGTACGGCGAGTTGTGTAACAAAACATGCAGCGTGAATTGTTCCAGTCACGGATGCGGCCGATTAACAGGTGAGTGTCACTACTGTTATAGCGGAAGCTACGGGGATTTCTGTGACAAAAAGTGCACCGTTAATTGTTCAAAACAGGTTTGCTTTCGAGAAATTGGTATTTGCTCAAGTTGCAAAGCAGGGCACTATGGGGATTTCTGTAACAGTTTTTGTAGCGAAATATGTTCATCTGGATATTGCTCTCGGAAATTCGGTCTCTGTTATTCATGTGAACATTGTGAGAAACACTGCATTAAAAATTGTATAAACGGCTCTTGTGATCGTGATACAGGTACTTGCTTCTCCTGTAAAAATGGATATTTTGGGGGTATTTGTGAGAAACAATGCAGCTCAAATTGTGCTAATTATCGATGTGTTAAACATTCTGGTCATTGCTATTCTTGTATTAATGGAACGTTTGGTGACGTTTGTGACCAATATTGTGGCAATTATTGTTCTAATTCCGGATGTGATCAGCGTTTTGGTAAATGTATCGCATGCGCGATCGGTCATTATGGTCCAACCTGCGAAAAGGTCTGCAGTCCGAATTGTTCAGGTCATGTTTGCAATCAGTTGACAGGTATTTGCTCTGATTGCTATGCTGGTTACTATGGTGATTTCTGTGATAATACTTGCAGTTTGAATTGCTCAGAACAAGTCTGTAATCAGACAGGTCATTGTGTTGACTGCGTCAAACGTAAATATGGGACAATGTGTGAGTTGCATTGCAATGACAGTTGTGAATCATGCGATCGGGAAAGTGGCCAATGTTTGCTGTGTAATCCGGGAAAATATGGAAACAATTGCGAGAACGACTGCAGCAACTGCATGCATGGTATTTGTTCCAAGGACACGGGAGATTGCAGAGACGAGTGCGTCCAGGGTTACTTTGGAGCGGCATGTTCTCGACACTGCAGTACACCATGCGTGAGAAACGTTTGTGATAAGACAGAAGGACGATGTGTCTTGGGCTGTAAGGAAGGCCATTCAGGAGCAATGTGTGAAAACAGTAAGGTTACAAATACAATGGTACACAGAAGAATTACTTCATTTATTTCTCTAACCAAATCCTATGTTGTGACCATTCTTTAGAATCGTCTCGAAGAAAAGGTTCTAAAGAATGGTCACAGCATAGGGTTTGATCGTGCTTGTTGATAGAGTTTTCTACATAAACTACAGTCCATGATCACGTGATTCACCAGCAGTCATACGTGCTAAATTTAGATTTCTGTGTGCTTGTTCCGCGATGTTCATCCTGTGCCGTTTTTTAGCAAACATCGTAAAACGATGTTATTTTCTATACAAAACCTCGTGTGCAGCCAAAAGAAACCATAAATTATTTCATATACTTTAAAACCCATCTAATGCGACCACCAAAAAGGGGCATAATAACCCATTCCCTCATATTGATGCCTTTTGACGACTTTGTAGAAGTCCCTTTGTGAAACCATTGTGATAAATAGAGCATTTGCTCCTATAGGAGCAAATAATCTATTCATCACAATGGTTTCAAATTACAGAATTCTAAAATATTCCTTTTCTCTAGTTAATGCTCCTTTTCGGTAGATATATTCAAAGAGATTGTATCTAAATATAGCCTATGAGGTAATGGTTTAAGAAATAATATAGATCTGTATGGCTTCTATTATGCTAAACTGTCTTTGTTCATCATACTATATATAGAACAAATTATATAGCTTGATATTATTTCTTATATGAATATTCATGATGTAAATTATTAAGGGACATAATTTAGTTGTAAGAAGTGGACGTACAGTTAGTATTTTGTTTCAGAGTCATCCCTGTTGTACATTGTTATAGCTGCGGTTGTCTTGTTGGTAGTTGTCATCGGTCTGTTCGTAGGACGTGGAAGGTAAGGATAACAAGTGTCAGACATGTTTACTCGTTTTAACCCTTTCCCTGTTCTACGTTTACAGTAGAACCTGTCTTAAGCGGTCATCAAACATATGTCTAATTATGGGTAAGGCTGGGGGTAGCTTAATGCAATGCAAAAGTAACGTAGAACGCTCCCATAAGAGCTTTGTGCATTACTTTTGCCTTGCATTAATTAAGCAACCACCTAATTTTCAACACTCATGTGTTTAATAAATGAATGGCATTAAGACAGGTTCTATTGTATTCCGAATTTCAATACCTACTGAATATTCATGGTGAAAATAGTTACAACTAAATATGGAAGGTAGAACATTGTAGTCATTTTTATTAACCCTTTCCCTCATACAAACGTGTTTTCGCGCATTTGCAAACAGAGTAGACCCAGATCAGACGGCTCCTAGAGGAGCCATCTGATCAGGGTCTACTCTGTTTACTATTAGAATTTGATAGATCTGTTTCTTTACTTTCTAAAATGGCTACAGTATTCCACCTTCCATATTTTATTATAACTATTGTGTCCATGAATATTCAGTAGGTATTGAAATTTGGACTAAATATAGAACAGGGAAAGGGTTAAGTAAAGAAACAGATATTTCCATTAGTAAACAGAGTATAGGAGCCGTCTGATCAGAGTCCTAAACTCTGCCTACACCAAAACCAGTTTGTAGCGACAATCCAAAATAAATCAATTTATGTGCTTTTAAGACTAGTGGTAGCATAATACAAGAGGAAGGTGATGCAGGAATCTTCTAGAGAATATGATTTTTAGTAACTCTCGTCGTATATTACACAACTACCTGCTCTTGTATCTACATTATAAGGTCGCTATGGACATGTTCCGTCGTAATAGGTTTAATAGTACGAATTTGCCATTCCAGCTTATTGTATTCAAAGTAATGATTTATTATTAACTCTCTGCTCCATAAGCACGCCTTTATACGACATTATAGACAGAGTAGACCCGGATGAGACTGCCGTCTAATCAGGGTCTTCTCTGTTGGCTTATGATATAATATAGATATGATTCTACAGTTTCTGCACTGGCCAAAACCTCATGTGTCCATGTCCTATTATAATAATAATTAATCTAATTAATATGCATGATGTAATTACATCTTACATGAATAGTCATGTAAGGGTTAAACAAACACGCTAGATATTTATGACTTATTAAAACGATATTACTGCTTTGATTTCAGACTTAGAAGGCGGTTGGCTAGAGCTAACGAATCTCGTTCGGAAGGATTTGGTAATTATCCGGACAAATCTGCCTCATGCAAATGCCTTTCATGCTTTCAAACAGAGTAGACCCTTATCAGACTACCCCTGTCGCAGTAGTCTGATCAGAGTCTGCTTTGTTTGTTTATGGAATTATATGTCTGAAGTATGATATTGAAGTGTAAATTATGAAGTATGATCTTCATAGTTTGAAGGATGGTCTAAAAAATGTGAACTATGCAGTTTGTACTGTGAATGATGATCTGCAGAGTGCTAACTACGCAGTTTGTACTGTGAAGGATGACCTACAGAGAGTTCGAACTATGCAGTTTGTACTGTGAAGGATGACCTAGACAGTGCTAACTACGCAGTTTGTACTGTGAAAGATGACATAGAGCTTGTGAACTATACAGTTTGTACTGTGAAGGATGACATAGAGCTTGTGAACTATACAGTTTGTACTGTGAAGGATGACCTATATAGTGTGAACTATGCAGTTTGTACTGTGAAGGATGACCTACATAGTGTGAACTATGCAGTTTGTACTGTGAAGGATGACCTAGAGAGTGTTAACTACGCAGTTTGTACTGTGAAGGATGACATAGAGCTTGTGAACTATACAGTTTGTACTACTGAAAATTGATGTTTTAGTAAATTTATACTTTACAGTGTGTGTGCGTGCGTGGGCGCGTAGGGTCTGTATATGTGGAAAATATGAAGTGTGAACTATGAAGACTTAGTGTAGTATACATTAAACGTGTGTGTCTCTCTCTGTATGTGTGTATGACACCGGGATAACATAGCTACCACAATAATTCGACGTCTATACTGACCCTGCTCAAACTGTTCATTCATTTATTTCAATGTCAATGTAATTAAATGTTATCAAAACAGTGCCAAATTGACTCATGTGTGAAATATGAACATATATAAGATGTTTTATTGATATATAATACGTTGTCACACTCAATAGTGTATGTACAGAATATAAGCACTTATTGCACTCTTACTCTGATGTAATGATATATAGTAAAGCATTAATGGTAAATTATGCATTTACTCCATAAATACACCTTTCTACACCTTTGCAAACATAGTAGACCCAGGTCAGACAGCCCCTGTATGAGCCTCAGTGTCTATTCTGTTTGCTTATGATATAATATAGATATGTTTGCATTGTCCTGCACTCATAAATCAGAAAAAAATCCGATCAACATTTATGACGTAATTATTTCCTGCGTGAATATTCATGGAGTAAAATGGTTAACCCTTTCGCTGTCAATGCCGGAACTGTGATTACCCATGCAAACAGTTTGGATCCAGATGAGACGCCGAGTAACCCTTTCGCTGTCAATGCCGGAACTGTGATTACCCGTGCAAACAGTTTGGATCCAGATGAGACGCCGAGTAACCCTTTCGCTGTCAATGCCGGAACTGTGATTACCCGTGCAAACAGTTTGGATCCAGATGAGACGCCGAGTAATTCGGCGTCTCATCATGATCCAAAATGTTTGTTACTGTTACACATGTACTATGTTTTTGAAACAAAAATGAAGAAAATGAAATTTTGTAGCAGACGACAAAGTTAGCAGACGACAGAACTTGGCAGCGAAAGGGTTAATATTCACAAAGTTATTATATTTTACATCAATATTTGTCGGGTGCAGTATTGACTATGGCCTATACATCATGTATATTTTACAGAAATGAGAGAAGTTAACGAGGCCCGAGTTTGTGAAGAGCAGGGACACGTATATGAAAGCATTGACACAGGACGGTATGAAAGCTTGACTATAGGACAGTCCGAGGAACAAAACCAACGCAGTAAATATGAAAGCATTACCACAGAACCACCCACTGAGCGAAACATGCAAAGTGTATATGAAAACAGTACCACAGAACCGCCCACTGAGCGAAACATGCGAAGTGTATATGAAAACAATACCACAAAACTGCCCACTGAGCGAAACATGCGCAGTGTATATGAAAACAGTATCGGTTATCGCTTAACACGAGCTTGACCGTCTAGATATTATAGTGTGTTGTTTCGGCTATTGTGATTTTATATGAACGCCGAATAGCAATGTTCTAGTGAGCAGTTCAGTTTCATCAGATTCTAGTCCATTCGTACATATGTATTATGTTTGATTTTAACACTATATAGCAAAATGGCAAACAGAGCATACCCTCTAGTCGGGTCTGTACTGTTTGCATAGTACATGTACGTATATACTATTCACAGGTACACTATCTGTTGATGAACGCGTATAGGTATTACGGGATGTCTGGATATTTGTATGCTATAGCGGTAAAGACACTGTTTTGGTCATGCCCGTTCGGTTGTTATTTGACTTGTATTAACCCTTATCCTGTCGATCGCGACTTGACTGTTATTTGCAAGCGGTTTGGATCGAGATTGGATTCCGCGAGTCCGATTTGGATCCAAACTGTTTGACACACGGCTTGAGGCCTACGGCGAAATAAGGGTTAAGAGTAGTTTCAGGTTTATATAATTATATCTTATCCTTTTCCCTATTTCGCATATTTCGTTGGAAACTGATAGGTAATTATATGATTCCTCTGAATGGGAGATTTTGTGCCATCCTGTTTAAGTTGTTTAACGGTTGACTATAGCCTCCATGGTTAAGGCGAGCGTAAGACGGATTTGACTCTGTTCAGACGCCATGCTACGTAGCGCCTGACATGGATCAAAACTGCTTGCTTATATAAGTTATTAGTGCGTGTTCAATTGCCAACCGTCTTGTTATTGCACCTGAATTACTTTTCCAAATTTCGTTTCGTTGGAGAGTATACATGGGTGTATTTTGTTTCAATGTAGAAGGTTAATGGGTGTGTGGGAGACAAGTTGTGGCTTGGAACTGGGTGAGTGTAAGGCGGAAAACCTATAAGAGAGCTCTCTGTTTTGCTGTCGCGTTGCTTTGGACAGCCACCTGTCTTGTTTTTGCTTATTTGAATATTATTCACCTGTGTCCTTGTTACATGCATGTTTATATGTATTGATACCTGTATATATGTTATGGATCTCCATACATGGAGGAAACTAATAATAATAATAATAGTATATGAAAACAGTACCAGAGAACCGCCAACTGAGCGAAACATGCGCAGTGTATATGAAAACAGTACCAAAGAACCGCCGACTGAGCGAAACATGCGCAGTGTATATGAAAACAGTACCAGAGAACCGCCAACTGAGCGAAACATGCGCAGTGTATATGAAAACAGTACCACAGAACCGCCAACTGAGTGAAACATGCGCAGTGTATATGAAAACAGTACCACAGAACCGCCCACTGACCGAAACATCCGCAGTGTATATGAAAACAGTACCACAGAACCGCCAACTGAGCGAAACATGCGCAGTGTATATGAAAACAGTATCATAGTACCACCCACTGAGCGAAACATGCGCAGTGTATATGAAAACAGTCCACAGAACAGAACCACCCACTGAGCGAAACATGCGCAGTGTATATGAAAACAGTACCACAGAACCGCTCACTGAGCGAAACATGCGCAGTGTATATGAAAACAGTACCACAGAACCGCTCACTGAGCGAAACATGCGCAGTGTATATGAAAACAGTACCACAGAACCGCCCACTGAGCGAAACATGCGCAGTGTATATGAAAACAGTATCACAGATCGTCCGAATAATACGTTCAGTAAATTCACTAAACCTGTATACAGTAAAACCTCTCTGTAACGGCCACTAAATTGTGTTAATTAGTTGGTATTTAGGGCAGGTGGCTGCTTAAAGCAATGTGAAAGTAAAACAGAACGCTCCTATAGGAGCGGTGTTTTACTTTCACCTCGCTTTAAGCAGCCACCTGCCTTCAACACAAAATACCTGATGTAATTTAGTGTTCGTGCGCATTGATGACAACTTTTTCGAAATAAATATACATGTAGTAGTTCCGAATACTTAGCATAATTAGGGTAGACTTTGTCCTTGGTTTTATCATTTGTTTAACCCTTTGCCTGATAGAGACCTCTTTTCACGTCTGTACAAACACACTAGATCTAGATCATGTAGAGTCGTCTGATCAGGGTCTGCTCTGTTTGCTAATAACATAATATAGATCTAATTCCAGAGTTTCTGCAATGGTTTATTTGATGTTATTATAAACATTCAGTTTATTAATATTCAAACATTTGTTTCTTTTAATACGAGACGCTGACTGAAGCCAAATTATGTTTAACATGAAAGGGGGTATCTACAGTAGAGTCTGTCTTAAGCGACAATTCATTGATTAAACATGGGGATCTTGAAAAGTATGTGGTTGCTTAATGCAGATCAAAAGAAATGCAGCAAGCCCCTTTAAGAGCTTTCCATATTATCTTTCGCTTGCATTAAGCTTTAAATATCTAGAATGTTTTTGATGGTCTTAAGACATGTTTTACTGTGATTAGTGAAAGATCTCTGAGTTTGTACTTAGAGTCCCCGAAACTGGATAGAGGAGCCGAGGCATTCCAGAATACTCAGGAATTATTTCATTAGTTCCAACTTATATCTCTAGTAAAGACATCAATAAAACATAATAGAATATAAAATCCAATCCATCCATTTATATGTCATTTGCTTGATACTGTAAAATTCTTTAAAGTCCCTGAATTAGTATCCGCCCTCAGATGACCGTCAAATAACTACAGGTAAGATAAGATATAATTTCCATAAGTATACATTGTACCTGCATATAATATCCATAAGTATACCTGCATATAATATCCAGAAGTATACCTGCATATAATATCCAAAAGTATTTATATACCTGCAGAATCTGTCCTAAGCGGCCATTCATTTATTGAACATAGGAGTCTTAAAAATACATCTATATTTTCCCATAAGCAAACAGAGCGGAACCTGATCAGACGGTTCCTACAGGAACCATCTTATCTGGGTCTACGTTGTTTGCAAAGGCGTTTAGGGGAGTTTACATGGTGACAGGTTTAATAAAAACTAATCCAGTTTTATCATCACTATTACAAACAGGTGCGGATCCAGGATTTCAGATTAGTGAGGGCGTAGAATTTTTTGGAGGGGGCATAGATTTGTATGTTTGATGACATAAGTCAGTAGTGTGTTTGTAATACATGTTGAAATAGAGCTGTGTTAAAGACATGTGGCTGCTTAAAGCAATGTGAAAGTAAAACAGAACGATCCTATGGGGGCGTTCTGTTTTACTTTCACCTTGCTTTAAGCAGCCACCTGCTCTAAATACCAACTAATAAACACAAATTAGTGGTCGTTATAGAGAGGTTTTACTGTAAATAGATAAATATTACTACGCCGGCTCCGCCCCTCTAACTCCGCGTCTGACAAAGGGGATTGGACCGCGTCAGAAACTGTAAAATCATATATCTGTTATTTTACAGGCAAAGTGAACACACCCTGGTAGGCGGCTCTTACAAACTGTTTGATCTGGGTCTATATGTTTGTAATGGTAGGAAAGGGTCAATGTAGGACCAAAGTGAAGTAGAAAAGATCCCAGATGAGCTTCTTGCAAAACATTTGTCTTGCATTATGGTTCTTATGTTCCATCTTATCCCATTTTCTCCATGAATATTCTTTTAAGAAATAATGACATTATGAATACATGTATTTGTTAGATTAATTGTTATAATAGAATGCGGATGCATAAAGTGTTGGCAATGGCAAAAACTGCAGAATCATATCTATATCATAAGCAAACAGAGCAGATCCTGATCAGTCAGATCCTACGGGAGAGATCGCATCAGAGGACGCAACGTTTCACCGCGGTCTATCCCATGTTTGAAAAACAAATACGGGAGATAACCGTAGAAGTGACTTCTTACTGTGATGCAGGCTTACGTCCCTTGTTGTATGTCTCGCCAGTGGTGTTTGCAACCAGCTTGGAACTTACTCGGATGCCACATTTGAGAGTAGCATATGATAATCTATACTGTTTGGTATTCACGACACCAATAATTAAACGATGAATATCAACGCAGTAATTTCACTGGGGATTCATATGCACCATGCAGCCATTTTGAAAACCGTGTAATTGAGTTAGATAACTCTGCATTTAATTAAATCCAAGTTATGGCCCTTTCTTATTACTAGTGTCTGGTCAAAATCTATCATGTAACTTAATTCCGTGCATATATTTCAGCAACACTGGTGTAACTGATTTTTAAACTTGGTATGAACACATTGTGTTATTCATGAAGGAATGAACTGCAATTTATGGCCCTTTTGGAATAAGAAAAGCGTTTAAAGGTTTGCAAGCAATTACTATCTTAACCCTTTTCCTGACCTGTATTTATTCCAAATTTTAATACCTACTGAATATTCGTGGACAAAATAGTAATAATAATAAAAGAAGGTGGAACATTGTAGCCATTTTAGAAACTTAAGAAATTCCATTAGCAAACAGAGCAGACCCTGATCATAAGGCTCCTATAGAAACCGTCTGACTGGGTCTTCTCTGATTGCAAACGTGTGAAAACACGTTTATATGAGGAAAGGGGTTAAACTTATCTCAGCAACAAAAAGTGGAAATCATTTGAAACTTTGCTGAAGAATTAATTACAGCGTATCCTTTGTTTGATACAAACGCATTTTCACACATTTGATAACAGAGTAAACCCCGTGCGAGCCGTCTGCCTGCTTATGGAATTATACAGATATACATGTAACTATATGCTGTTTGTCAGTGTAAAACTTCTGTTCTCATGTACCATTTTAAAACTTCAGCTAATAAATATTCATGATGTCATTTTATCATTTATACTCGGATCTTCGTAGTCACATGATTTAATTTATGCAACTTAATTTAACCCTTTACTCCATAAATACGTTTTTTCTACGCCTTTACAAACAGGGAAGACCCAGATCAGACGGCTCCTGTAGGAGCCCGTCTGATCACGGTCTACTTTGTTTGCTAATGATATAATATACATGTAGATATGAATTAAATGCATCATTTTTTAGTAAAAAAAAAATGGACGTGTTCACATATGAGTCACTATCGTACCTGTATGCAAGTTTGTGCAGTCCATATGGAGCTTCATTTCAGTGTTCATCGATATCAGACAGGATTGCTTTCTTCCCTTTTAATAATGGCAAATGAACACAGGACAGTTTGGTCATGGCACACCCAATTTATGATCGAATTATATGCAAAACAAACTCAAAACTATCCAACTGTATCCCTAACCACTCCGAAACACAAGAAAAACGTGACCCGAAAAAAAATCCTGTTGGGTCTATATATGTATTGAAAGGTAGCTAACTAGGCCAGGTCAGCGGCGGAAAATACAACAGTCATGTTTTTCAAAGTCTTACAGTAAAGTCAATTCAACACCGATTTCAATCATTTAGGTCTTGATCTGTTCCAAATTCCATATACTAATCGGCACAATTAATGCATTCCTTGAATATTGCTTACCCTTGTCACTGCAAGACCACGAATCTGGGTCCATGCTTATAAAAGCTTTTAGTTGAGTCTGAGTTTCGTTCTCAAGCTTTTGATTGGTCAGATTTGAGTTCTCAAGCTTTTGATTGGTCAGATTTGAGCCTTTGGCTCAAATCTGACCAATCAAAAACTTGAGAACGAACTCAGACTCAACTAAACGTTTTATAAGTATGGACCCTGAAAAAACCGCTACCCCGAAACGACGTGACTCTGGTGAGAGACTGAGAGTGCATAGACGTATATAGGGGATCTGTATTCCTTAACACGAATTATGCTGAAACAATATCGAAAAACATTCAACTCACCGCAGTTAAAACAACGCTGGCTATTTCCAGTCTGCTATGAGGCTCTAGTTTTCTTTCTCCTACTTTCCTTTTGAACGGAGGTAGCCATTTCGCTTTGGCCGCATTTATATATAGACAGGATTTTTTCGGGACGTGTTTTTCTTGTGCTTCGGAGTGGTTTGGGATACAATTAGATAGATTTAGGTTTGTTTTGCATACTTCGGTCATAAATTGGGTGGGTGGGGGTCCGTGGGTGGGTCCCAGCATGCGTCGGGCACCTTTGATCTATACCAATGCATAAGCAAACAATATCAGACGGTTCCTACATGAGCTGTCTGATCTGGGTCTGTTCTGTTTGCCTATAAGATAATACATGTAAAAATCCTCCGATTCTGTCAGAATAAAAATCCTTGTCCATAGTGCCATTATAAAAATCAGTTAGTTTATTCACGACGTCATTATTTCTTGCATAAATATTCATGGGGTAAAGAGTTAACTGGTCGATGTTGATTGGTCACGGCGATAGACAAGAAGGATAGGCGATAGATAAGAAGGATACTGATCTGTCAAAATATATTACAGCTGAACTTCGACATCTCAAACTCGGATAACTCGAATTTCTGGATAACTCGAACTATAAAGTTCGGTCCTTCCAAAAGTTACAACGCAGCATTGTTTCCAGCATGTATCACTACGCACATTTAGAAACACATGTGGCAGTTTAACCCTTTCGCTGCCAAACTCTGTCGTCTGCTAACTTTGTCGTCTGTTACAAATTTTCATTCTTTTGATTTTCTTCATTTTTGTTTCAAAAACATAGTAACAGTAACAAACAGGTTGGATCCTGATGAGACGCCGAGTTACTCGGCGTCTCATCTGGATCCAAACTGTTTGCATAGGTAATCACAGATCCGGCATTGGCAGCGAAAGGGTTATTGCTGGTTGAAAGTAATGCTGAAATCTCCTACATAAACTTTCAGCATTACTTAAGACATGCATTAAGCTGTGTATTTGGGAAATTGTCCAGATTTGAAATAGGATGACTCGAACTTCTTTTATCTCGAAGTAATTTGTACGGTCCAAAGAAGATCGAGATATTGAAGACTTAGAAGTATATCTTTATGTTAAAGCAAAGATCTATAACACATAGGTCTTTGGTTAAAGTCGTGAAACTCAGGATGGGGGTTAGAAGGGTAAGATATTTAGTTTGCAATAGATCTAGCACATGTTGCTGTTTTCTGTTTACCTGCATCTGTATACGTATTCCACACGATTGTACAGTTATCTTGAAAGAAAGTTTCAGAAAAAATGCCAACAAACCTCTTAGCTAGCCTATTTGCGCAATTGACTGTCATAAAGTGTAGGGATATTATCAAATTTATGACAACCATGTTATATTGTTTTTATTTTCACGAGAACCAGATGGATGTTGTGACAGAACAAGCCACCATACTGTTTGTCACACATCAAGATTACATGTTTGTTGAGAACTGAGGCATATGTCTCTGTGAGAAGGTATATGAGATAATACAACAAATTCAGATAGCTGGAATGTTTGACATATAAGCAACACGTTGTATTAATAGTGTAATTAGTAACATGTATTTAATTTAAATTTACGGTAGCACCGTACTGTTTACACCATAAATACACTACATGTAGCTACTAAATTAATGTAATAGTTGTGACGAAGTCTATTTCTTATAAAAATGAAAATATTTCAATCGCAATTTCTTTGCTTTGGTCGCATATTCGAATAGTTTTCTGAAAGTAAATGTAAACTAATTTAATAACACTGTAGTGTGATTGCATTTCCACGTAATTTATCTTCTTCTTATCCATCTGGTAAAAAATAAAATAATCATTTCTTACACGAATATATAGTTCGAAACAATTCATTACATTCGACATCATCAAGTCACGTGATCAAATTAGCAAACTACCATTGTCTCCCGAAGAAAATGAATTGGATAATGTACCCAATATAAGCAAAGCAATCGCCCGTAAATGATAAAAGCTTTAAAAAAGTCCCATATAACTGCATAACAATGTGTTGGTAGGGTTGACGATCTGTACAATGCGAGTGAAGCCAGTGACATAAGTCCTCGTCAATTTGACGACTGGGCAAAACAAAGATGGCGGGTAGGAATGTGAAGCCAGGTTCGGGTGGATTCGATTCCCCCGACAAGGTCAACTCAAACACCTTAAAGGTAAGTTATCGTGGCATACATTTCTTGTGTTTAAACATTTCGAGAGAGCTTCTGTCGTGTTGAAAACAGAATATGCACTCTGCTGAACTTTAAATCGTTCCATCATCTATCTTATTGCAGCATCCCATGATCACCGATATAAAGGATAGTTTTATTGCACATTAATTAGAGAGGTACAGTATTGTCACAATACAAATTATTAAGCATTCAGTGCTTTAAAATTCCAATGTCATGCATTTAGTAAACCGGGAACATTCTGTTGCTGGTGATTCCCTGACTCCCTTTCATTTACTTTGCATTCTTGTGATATTCGCTTCAGTTAAATGAAACCATGGAATAATAGATATCTGAAATCCAATCCTCAAATACATTCCTTGTATACATTGTTATACCTAGTTAACTTCTGTATTGATGTAAGATTAGAGGGCAAATGTCCACCCATCAAAAACTGCAAACGGGGGAAAAGTCCGCCTATTGAAATGAAGGGGGGGGGGAGATAATGTCCTAGATGCCAGGAAGAGTACCAGCTCTTTGAATTCCCTACCAGCCTCTATGGCTGAGTTCCTTTCTTGGTAATCCTTCTAGAGGGAGCTGTCCATCCGACTGATCTAAGTTGACTTCCAGGAGCTGTACTACCAGTTATAGTAAGATTGAGCTGTGCTAGTAGGGTTTCAGCACCAGTAGATCCATACAAGGTGAATGTGTCAGATTCATGATCATGGTTGCACAACAACTTTTCTTCATATTTTGCTAGTCAGTTTGCAGGTTTTATTATGTTTTTGATCTGTCTGTCGGTTGGTTGGTTTGTAGACAACTTTAATATTGGCAATGATTTGTAGCCATTGGACATACATACTTCAAACTTGGCATGCATGTGCAACATGTGGAGGCGAACATTTTTAGGGGTGACTTATTAAGGTCAATGTCATATATCAAGGCCAAGTTACGGGGCAAATTTATATTGGTGATAATAAAATTATTGGGGGTATAGTGTTTCACAAACACATCTTGTTACTTTCAGACTTTATGTCATGGTATGTATAGTCTGCCTATAGGTATCAACACTTGTGTTACAGGCCGGGTACAGGTGCTGGGTGAAGAACAGTGAGTGGTTCGGATAGCTCAATTAGAGCACTCGAGCCCTGGTCTGGCTGCATGTTTTTCACCAGTCCTGTTACAGTTGGTATCCAACTTGAAAATCGGACCGTGTGCATGCCCATTTCTCGTGAGTTATGGCGAGTTCCTCAGGGAAAAAGGGGGAGTAGTGTTGCAGGCCGGGTACAGGTACTGGGTGAAGAACAGTAAGCGGTTCGGATAGCTCAGTTTGTAGAGCACTCGCCCTGTAAGTGAGGGGTCCCGGGTCCCGGGTTCAAGCTCCGGTCTGGCTGCATGTTTTCACCAGTCCTGTTATACTTGTATAACCTTCCTGAGCAAGCTGGCTTTTATGGCGATGCAGTAGAGGGCTTGACTAGGAATCTTGAGGTCTCGAGTTTGATCCCTACACCTGATGGGTATATTTTCTCTTACAGAAACCCCAGTTACATTTGGCGCTCAATGGGTGAACGTAACTGGACTCTGGAGTAACTGCAAATGGTTCTCCATACCCATAGATTTGGGATGAATTTCAAATCGATGGGGAAGTATGTCATGGAGTGTAGGTTACCTATATCAACATGTGTACAAACTTTGCTGTGCAAGCCAGCTGTCCGTGGCACAACCCGGCACAAATCTTGTTTGATTTGCTATCAAGGCAGCTGAGCGGGGGTATTCCATCACCTTTAGTGATAGTTCTAGTTTACCTGTGCACCTGTAATACAATGTTTATATTTGACTGTGTTTGATAGATAGATCATCTATGGAGATAGAAAAAAAAGATAGGTTTAAAGAAGTCGTGAAAAACAAACAATCCAAAGCAAAATTGATATCTGATATTTATAATGTAAATACGCATTTCTTCGCTTTTGCGAACTGAGTAAACCAAGATCAGACAGTTCCTATAGGAGCTGTCTGATCAAAGTCTGTTCTGTGTGCTTATGATTTAGATTTGATTCTACAGTTTCTGCCGTTGCCAAAACTTCTTGTGTCCATGTGCTAGCGTGACAGTAAATCTAAATAAAATTCATGATGTCCTAATTTCTGACATGAATCCATGGAGTAAAATGCTATTTTGAAAACGAGCCGTCAATGTCCCTTTGATGTATGTTTTCTCTCAGTACAAGCGCTTTATTTATTTATTTTGTTTTTAATATTTATTTTTCTCTAATTTCAGAGGCATCCAAAAATGGATTTGAGCAGAAATGATCTTCTTCAGTTGTTAAGTTATTTAGAAGGAGAACTTCAAGCCAGGGATATTACAATAGCTACCTTAAAGGTATTGATACTTTAATCTCTTAAAGATGTATTATGCACATTTTTCGTATTAATCAATTAACACCAGAAGCTGTACACGTATACATACAATGAAAATAATGCTTGCAACCCATTTTCTGACAGGATATAATTATATGTTCAGCTATATTTTATTGCTATCCGAATACTGCTAAATTATTAAAAAGGAGCCTCCTTTTTAGGAACGGGAATTTGTACGGAAATCAACAGACATCTTCGGCAGAGTACTGAATGACTCTCATTCTATTTCGGAACTAAGCTATGAATATTAATTAGGTTGTTATCACATGTACATTGACTGACAATTTTTGTTGATCTACGTATACATCAAATGATTATTTGCGGTATGTAAATTTGAATCTTACAACAGATTCCGGCCAATGGCGAACGCTGTTCTGTTGGTTTCCGTAGCAATCCTTTTTTCTATTTTTTCGACATGAACAACCATTTACTAACCATGCTGTTTAGTGTTAAATAAGTGTTAAGGTACATAGATTCCGATTCTGAAGTCAGTTTGAAACACAAAATTTGTGGAAATTTGCGCAGCATACATCTTTAAATAAAATGTAGCTAGATTATAAATTAAATATCCATAAAATGTAGCTAGATTATAAATTAAATATCCATTTCTATTGCAGGTTAGTGAGTATGGAATGTGTTAAATTTTGATTTATTTCCATCCTGATCCTTTCCTTTTGAATATGTTATGTATGTTGACAGTGAGTGCCTTTATGAACACTGGCTAAAACTAGAATCAGATCTATATGATTCCATTAGTAACAGAGCAGACTGAATCGGGAGCTGTCTGATCTGGGTTTACTCTGTTTACAAAGACCTCCAAAGAAATTGTACCATAAACATGTTAATTTGTTGTATGCTTGTTGCTATGGTATACAGAGCTACAGATTAACGTGCATACCCCAATTACTAAATCGTCATTTCTCCACCAAACCCTATACATGTACTGTGATCACTATTTAGAATTGTCTCAAAGAGACAAAAGTCTAAAGGGTGGTCACAGTACAGGGTTAGAAGAAGAAATAAGGGAGCTATTCTTGAAAATGTTTAAATGCATGCATTTTACCTGGACCTGGGTATATTTGGAATATTCAGGGTTTCCTTGCCAAATCCTATCTTGGTGCGGCTCAGTGGAATCTTCCCTCCAGTTTGACTCTATAGAGTAGCATCAAGATTTGACTTTGCAGAGAGATTTTGATAAATCAGTATGTTTCTTATCTTCTGCAATATTTTCTTGTGTTTTCAAACAGGCTGAAAAGGCAAAACAGCTCCTGTATCAAGCCAAGTATGGGAGGTTTGGCCTTGGTGATCCTTTTTCAGCCATGCAGAGGGATTCTGACAACTTGAAAGACAACACATTTGATGAATCAGCAATTAAATCTATGTATGATAACCAACTAGCTCAGCTTGAAAACTTGATAGCAACTCAGAGGAAAGCACAAATGAAAATGAGGGAACAAATGATTGCAGGAGAGAAGCGATATCAGAAGGTAGACCTTTCAAAACATTTCATATTTCCAGTAGAGCTGGAAAGCAGGGGCAGGCAGTAGAATTGCTTGGTTAACCCTTTGCTCCATGAATAGTCATCTGAAAACTAATGACATATTGATTATCAATTACATCAGTGTTTAATTCACCTGAATATGCTGAGGTGAGCTTTTGTGATTACTTAGTGTCCAGCTTTTCCTCCGCCTGGCTGTCCATCAACAATTGCTTTAAAACAAAATCTCCTTGGGAAAACGTAACCAAACTACTTTCAAATTACATTTGCAAACAGAGTAGACCCTGATCAGACGGCTCCTATAGGAGCCGTCTGATCTGCGTCTACTCTGTTTGCAAATGCTTCAAAACACTTTATATGAGGGAAAGGGTTAATATTCCCAGGAAATGATAACATGCCTTAATTACCCAAAGTCATTGGACATAGGGCAAATAGTGTAGATCATGGTATACACTAGTTGCTGATATGGTGGTCTAATTTAAAGTTATCAAAATGATGGCAACATAAACTATTCAGTTTTACCAACCCGTGGGATGGGAAGATTGGGTGTCTGAATATTTAGGATAAAGGTAAAACTTTTGTCTTACTGTCCTCTAAGATCAACAACTTATTGTCTGTTAACAGAGCTACAGATAAAGGTGGGTACCAAAATACTAAAATTGTCATTTCTCCACCAAACCCAATACTGTGACCACTCTTTAGAATCGTCTCAAAGAGACGATTCTAAAGAGTGGTCACAGTATAGGGTTTGACGGAAAAATAAAGGAGTTATTCTTGAAAATGTTTAAATTTACACATCTTATCTGGACGTGTATTAAGTAAGTTACATTGCTAACTTGCTTATATATTTTTGCTGTGTTCCATAGGGACTGATGATGTTGAATTTGTATGCAAAAGAACATTTCTAAAACGTTTATTTCACGAGTTATTTCTATCATTTATGGTTAAATGCTTCAGGTGTGTACAGAGTTAGATGACGAGAAACGTAAGCATGCCCAGGACACTGCACAAGGCGATGATGTTACATACATGTTAGAGAAGGAGAGGGAGAGACTGAAACAAGAGGTAAATAGGGAAGAGTTTACCCTGAACATACTAATAGTATTCAGAGCTATAGACAGGCATCGAAGTCCCTTAACTCCCAGTCAAATGCTTTCTAGCCTTTCTTGCAGGGACTTAATGAAACTGTTTCTTATTGTTATTATTCTTTCTTCTTGTTCCTCATCATCTACTTCTTTCGCAGTGAAGATTTTCGACACATTTCTCTGTAAGTAATAAATAGTCCGATTCTAATGATACTTCACATGGGCATTGCTGGTTATGTGCAGATGTGCATCATACTTTTGTTTCTTAAAAATTGCCATAGTAACTGAATGGTGGTCTCTGATTGGTCGAAATTTGAATATTGTTTGATGAAATTTAGATATTGTTCAGTTTTGCTGAAAATTGGTATGTCGGGGATGTTACTGTACTCAGAATTGATTGGTAGGTGGTTTTTAAGTTTTCGTGCCACCTTAACCCTTTGCCTGTTCTGTGTTTATTACGAACTTCAATACCTACTGAATATTCATGGATAAAATATTAAAAATGAAATATGGGAGGTGGAACATTGTAGCGATTTTATAAGGTCTTTAGCGATTTTATAGATCTTTGAAATTCTATTAGCAAACAGAGGAGCCGTCTGATCTGGGTCTACTCTGTTTGCAAATGCATGAAAACACATTTATATGAGGGAAAGGGTTAATCAAGTGGTGGGCTGTAATTGGTTGAAATTTAGATATTGTTTGGCGAAATTTAGATATTGTAAGATTTTGCTGAAAATTGGTATGTCAGGATATTTCGTACTTTGCATTGATTGGTATTGGGTGCCATGGTAACCCAGTGGTTGATTCTCATTGATTGTAATTTAGATATTGTTTGACAAAATTTAGGTATTCGATTTTGCTGATAATTGGTATACATGTATCTGGATATTTTTATTACTCAAAATTGAATGGTTGGTGTGTCCAAAGTATTGAGTGCCATAGTAACCAAATGATGGGCTCTGATTGGTCAAAATTTGGATATTGTCTGATTTTGCTGAAAATTGGTGTATTTAGGAGGTCTTTTTAGTGATCGGTCGAAATTTAGATAATGTCTGATTTTGCTTGTCTGTTTTGTTTGGGGGACATCCTTTAACAGAACCCGATAGAATTAGATCTTCTTCTTCTTCTTCAGCCATGAACTTGTCCGACACACTTCTCTGTAAATAAAAGTCTGATCCGGTTGGAACATCGTATAAATATTGCTTGTTATGTGCAGATGTATATTCCACTTCTTGTTTGGGTCTCTGTATAACTATGATAATGCACTCAATAGCGATAGTGTTATAACCTTGTCAATGCTTGTGTCAATGGGACACATTCTTAAGTTCTGCATAAGCAACATATTTTGTGGGGAGATGGTACTCTGTAACTTCTGGACACATATTGTTAGTAATAACAATTATTCAAAGGTGTTAACCCATTCCCGCATATTGACGCCTTTTAACGCTTCTGTAACAGTCACTTTGTCAAGCCATTATGATAAATAGAGCACAGGAGCAAATGCTGTATTTATCACAATGATTTCAAAACTACACAATTCTGAAAAAATCCTTTTCTCTAATTAATGCTCCTTGGTAGATTTAATCAAAGAGGTTAGGTCTAAAAATAGCTTATTAAAGTGGGAATGGGTTAAAAGTTTCTGTATTGACCCTTTACCTGTTCTATGTTTATTACAAATTTCATATCTACTGAATATTCATGGACAAAATAGTGATAATGAAATATGGAAGGTGGGACATTGTACCTATTTTAGAAACTAAAGAAACATATCTATCAAATACCATTAACAAATAGAGTGGACCCTGATCATACGGCTCCTACAGGAGCTGTCTGATCTGGGTCTACTCCAATTGCAAATGCGCTAAAATATTTTTATTTGGATAGTCCCTACAATAAACACATATTTTTAACTCTTTGCACGCTAAGTAATTTTTCGTCTGCAACAATTGTCGCCCGCTTTAATTCTTTAAATAAACTTTCTCATTTTTTTGCAAAAATATGGTCAAGATGACAAACAGTTTGGATCCTGATAAGACACCGCATTATGCGGCGTCTTATCTGGCTCCGAACTGTTTGCATAGGTAATCACAGTTTCGCTGCTAGCGTGCAAAGAGTTAATAACGTCATAATTCTGGAATTTGATATGTTCAATCATGTTATTATGAAGCATTGTGAGAGTTCTTATGCACTGCTAAAAGAGGTATATTTACCCAGACAGTTTCGTGAACTGGACTGTTCACTTGTTCACTGGCGACCTGGCATTATTATGAAGATTTTCAAAAAATGCCTGTGCGATACAAAATAAACTGTTTTCATTGATACTTTTTTTTTTTTGTACAACTAAATATTAAAGGCCTATGTCGAATAGTTATGAAACAAAAACACAACCTGAATAAATACTAAATAGGCGAATAACAATGGGTCATCGATATCAAACACATGAAAGTGTTGCCTTCTTCAGCATTTATTCGATAAGTTTTCTTGCAATATACTTCTTTCAACATATTAATAACATATAAACAAATTTATGATGTATGTAGTTTTTAGGTATTTTTAAAATGTGTTGCAAGCAGAGACATACTTTAATCCTTTTGTAGAGATATCTTTTTAGACTTTTGCAAACATAGAAGACCTAAATCAGATAGCTCCTGTAGGAGCCATCTGATCAGGATCTGCTCTGTTAGCTCTGTCATGGGCAGTATAAGTATTTCATGATGTCATTATTTCTCACATGATCATCAATCAGGTAAAGGGTTAACCCTTTCCCTCATATTGACGACTTTTGACGACTCTGTAAAAGTCAGTTTGTGAAACCATTGTGATAAATAGAGCATTTGCTCCTATAGGAGCAAATGCTCTATTTATCACAATGGTTTCAAAATACAAAATTCTAAAAAATTTCCTTTTCTCTAGTTAATGCTCCTTTTCGGTAGATTTATTTAAAGAGGCTGTATCTAAAAATAGCCTATGGGGTAATGGGTTAACCTATTCCCTCATAGGCTATTTTTAGACCCAACCTCTTTGTATAAATGTTCTGAAAAGAAGCATTTACTAAAAAAAAGGAAGACAATTATAGAATAGTGTAGTTTGCAAAACAATTGTGATTAAAAAAGCATTTGCTTCTATGGAGCAAATGCTCTAATTGTCACAATGTTTTCAATAAGTGACTTTACAGAGGTGTCAAAAGGCATCAATATGAGGGAGTGGGTTAATGTCTCAAAGTGAAATCAGTAGTTCAAGGAGAAACATTTGAATTGGTTGCATCACTGCTGTTGCATGATAAGATTCTGCTGCTTTCAGGTGGACTTCGAAAAGGCAAATACCAAGAAAATGGAAAAAGATCTTAAAAAGACTTTGGCAAATTTGGAAGACGAGCGAGCTAGCTCAGCCAAACATAAACAAGTAGCATTAATGTTAATAAAAGAACGCAAGAAACTTGTAGAGAAATTCATGATTGAGAAAAGGAAGGCTGAGCAGTTTGAAAAAGTCCTTAGTGAAGAAAGAACTAAATCAATGAACATGGCTGAGGGCTTGGTGCAGGAGTCAAAAAAATCATTGAAAATGGAGGCAACAATGGAAAGACAACTCAGTGAATTTGATTTAGAAAGGGAACAAATGAGAAACAAATTACTAAGAGAAGAGAACCGCAATAAGGACTTACAAGGTCAGGTTGAGGCATTACAAAATCATCTTGACACTTTGCAGATGCAAGGAAAGGCACCCAAAGAAGTTGTACATAGTGTTGAAATTAAATCATCTGTTGGATTGCCACAGGGACGTTCGTCCAGTGAACGTACTCAAGTTTGGTCATCCTCTGGCAGTAGTGTCTCCAGTTTATCCTCCAATACACTTACAGGGAAATCAGGCCAGTTGAAATCACATGGGGACTCAGGTTTAATTGAGCATGAAGCAGGTTTGTCACCTAGGAACAATCAGTCAGAATTGGCAGTCCGTAAACGTGATAATGTTCGGTATGCAAGTCCTCAGCCTGTTGAACGGGGAATTCTACAGTTAAGTGATAGTGTGGAACAACGCATGGCCCCAGTTGGGGCAGTGTCTGACAAATCACTCAATGATCCGCATGGGGGTCAGAAACTTAATTTGACCATGACAGGGGGTCCTTCGGTTGTGAGTGGTGGGGGTAGAATTACTGTTCAAACAGGAAGTCCTACTCCCATGTCTGGACCTGTGTCCCCTAGACGAGGCGGGTCAGTAGGTCGCGGTATTCCTCCCCCGATACCTCCGAATAAACCTGTGTTACCAGTAGCTACCATTACAAAGCCAATAGTGACACAGAAAGCTGGTTCATTGGCAACTAAGGACGGTCGCTTGTCTCAGCCAGGGTCAAAGCCTGTACACATACCTGTCAGTGTTGTGCACACATCAACTGTCTCGACCTCAGCAGGCAGTCGCACACCGAAACGAGAGGGCTCGCCAACCACAATCCGTAAACCAGCACAGGTTTGTGTTAATGCTAAATGAAGGGAGAGTGAATAGAGTTGGTTCTTCCCATTACTTACACCAGAGTTCAGCTTGTGTTCATTAACATTTACTGAAAAGAGATAGGGAATCCATAGAGTAGCGTACAAGGTTAGGGAGTCTTATGATAGACAGTTGAAGTTCATAGTTGCCACATCACAAGAAAAGGTTCCTTCAGGGCTTTGCAAATAATGGTAACATAGACCATCTTACAAAATGTACTTAATAAAGACATGCAAATTTGAGAAGGGTCTGTCACAGAGCAGTAGATAAAATGAGTACTGATCCTTTCAGAACAACAGATAAATCAGAGCAACAGATAAGTGGGTGTTCAGTAGAATCCCTCTAAACCAGACATTAAATTTAGTAGAAATGTCGGTCTTGGAGACAGGTGGCAGCTTAATGCAGGATGAAAGTCATGCAGAAAGCTTCTCTGGGAGCTTTCTGCATGACTTTCACCCTGCATTAAGCAGCCACCTGCCCAAAAATATCTAAATTCTTCTCTACTATAATTCCACTTTAGAGGGGTTCCACTGTACTCTAGATACTAAAATCGTCATTTCTCCACCAAATACTATGTTGTGACCACTCTTTAGAATTGTCTGTTTGAGTGGTCACAACATATGGTTTGGTTGAGAAGTAAGGGAGTTATTCTTGAAAATGTTTTAAATTACTCATCTTATCTGGACCTCTGAATAATGTCCTTATTTCTCGGCCAATGTTGTGACCACTATTTAGAATAGTATGGAAGAAATGATTTTAAAGAGTAGTCTCAGCATTGATTCTTGATAATTATTTGGTGAGAAATAAAGAAAACCATTCTTGAAAATGTTATACACATCTTTTCTTCGCCTCTGCTCTTATATATATCTCCACCAAATCCGGTCTTATTGGTCTTCATTCATTCACCTCAGTGAGGTGATTCTAATGATCACAAACAAGATAGGGTTTGGCAGAGAAATGTGGAAAATATTTTACCCAGAGTTTCCTAATTACTTCTTTTATCTACAGACGATGAAGATGACAGTCAGACAGTTAGACCTCATCGGACACTGAGTCTCTCACTTATTTACCCTTTACTCCATAAATACGCCTTTTACGCCCCTGCAAACAGAGAAGACCCAGATCAGGTGACTCTTATAGGAGCTGTCTGATCAAGGTCTGCTCTGTTTGCTTATTATATGATATAGGGATGATTCTACAGTTTCTGCCGTCACCAAAAATTCCAGTGTCCATGTGCTATTATAGCACATAAATCTTATTAATATTCATGATGTTATTATTTCTTACATGAATATTCATGGAGGAAAGGGTTAAGCAGAGCTCCAGATAAGATGCGTAAATTTAAACATATTCAGCAATAACTTCTTTATGTCTCCACCAAACCCTATACTGTGACCACTCTTTAGAATCGTCTCTTCGAGACGATTCTAAAAAGTGGTCACAGTATAGGGTTTGGTGGAAAAATGACGATTTTAGTATTTCGGTACGCACCGTTATCTGTAGCTCTGGGGTTATGGCACTTGTCTGGGTCTACACTATTTACAAAACCTTAAGGAACCATTTCTTATGAAAGGGCTCGCATGTTAATTAAACCTGGACTTTCATACAGAAACAGAGTTGTGATACGACAGATAAGCCATTTTAATTTTATCGGTCAAGAAATATATCTTGCCAATTTTAGAGAGAAAAATTTACATAGATATGATAAACAGTGTACATATATATTAAAATTTAGAAGGCATTTCACAAATTTGCAATGTCCCTGTCAAAAAATGGAAACCGTTCTAAGTATTTATTACGAATGAAACGTACACTTACATTGTTGCCATGACTTTTATAAATGGTTGTTTTTAGCATGTTTTAAAAAAATTACTTGAAGAAATGTATTTAATGTACTTAAAAGGTTGAATTCTAAACTAAGACTTACTGAGCCATATGTAAACTTTTAAATGCTAGTCCGGCCAAACTTTTGGGCAGTGTTGCAATATGTGTTGTATCTTTTATACACAGAACAAAATAAAACAAGTCTGTAGCCTTTCTCATGTGTAGAAGTTGTCCTATTCTATCCAGAACCTGACCCAAAACTTACAGCTTTGTTCTCCCTTCATTTATGCTGTTTTGGTTGGTTAATTCTCTTTTATTCTTCAGTTTCTTTTTTGATTTTCTTTATGCTTTACAGAGATCTAGATAAGATGCGTATATTAAAAGCATTTTCAAAAATAGCTTCTTTATTTCTCCTCCAAACCCTATGTTGTGACCACTCTTTAGAATTGTCTCGAAGAGACGATTCTAAAGAGTGGTCACAGCATAGGCTTTGATGGAGAAATGGCCATTTTCATATTTGAGTACACACCTTTATCTTCGAGACGATTCTAAAGAGTGTTGGTGGAGAAATGGCGATTTTAGTATTTGAGTACGCATCTTTCTATTGCTCTGTGCTTTAGTTCTTTTGTTTTATGTTTTCTTGATTTTATGCAAAGGGTAAGTTTTATTTTATGAATTCTATAATTATGTCAGTGTATTAACCACAAGTTTTCCAAAACATGTAAAATTACATGTGTTGTTAATGTTGAAGGGTAAATGAATATTAGGGAATTAATACTCTTCTCCATAGATATGTATGCCTTTCTATGCCTTTGCAAACAAAGTAGACCCTGATCTGATCTGATATCTGTGGGAGCTGTCTGATTAGGGCCTGTTCTGTTTGCTTGCAAAATAAAATAGATATGATTATTTCGTTTCTATGGCCAAAACTGCCCTTGTCCCATTATAAAAATTAAACTAATTAACCCATTCCTCCATAGGCTATTTTTAGACCCAACCTCTTTGATTGAATCTACCTAAACGGTGCATTAACTAGAGAAAAGTAAAATTTTAGAATTTTGTAGTTTGAAACCATTGTGATAAATAGAGCATTTGTTCCTATAGGAACAAATGCTCTATTTATCACAATGGTTTCAACAGGTGATTTTTACAGAGGCATAGAAAGGCGTATTTATGGTGGAAAGGGTTAAACAATGATGGGCCGTTCCACTTTGAAAATTCAGTATTCAAAGAGGATTTAAAGCCTTTTGCAGTGACGAGTTTTTCAAGCATCATTTTCGAACTCACATGCAATGTGCATGTAGAAATACTGAAATGTCCAATCCAACTTGTTTATTCAAATCTTCCAGGGTGTCTGACAGACACAGAATTTTGAAATTTACATGTACATTGTGTCTGTCCGCAAGTGAACTAAATTATGTGCTGAAACTTCAAAATGAAGTGAAAATTCAAGCCTTACTCGCTACGAAACTTATTAAAGTCACTTAAAAGCTTGGGTTTGTTTAATGAAACAACTGGATATAAGCGAGGAAATGGTGTTTGTGCAGAACCTTTTTGCTCTCTTTCTTTTAGTTTTTACATATTTATGACTTCGTTATTTTTTCCATCTTATTTTAGCATTTTTGTTTGTTTTGTTGATACTTTTGATTTTCCTGTTGGATGCCTGTGTGGTGTGTTTAATTCCACAAAACTCTCATTCGTTCACTTAACCCTTTAACTCATGAATATTCATGTAAGAAAGAATGACATCATGAATATTAATTATATAATTTACGGTAACTGCTATAACAGCACAAGTATACATTAATGTTTTAGCCATGGCAGAAACTATAGAACCATATCTGTAGCAAACTGAGCAGACCCTGATCAGACAGCTCCTACAGGAGCCATCTCATTTCTGATCTGGGTCTATTCTGGTTGCATATTCACAGAAACTTGTATTTATGGAGTAAAGGGTTAACCCTTTACCTCATGAATATTTATATAATTAAAAAATGACATCATTAATTTGAATTTTTATAATGGCATATAAGCACAGGATGTTTTGGCCATGGCAGAAAATGTAGAATCAGATCTATGTAGTTCCATCAGCAAACAGAGCAGACCATGATCAGTTTTTGTAGGATCTGATCTGGGTCTACTCTGTTTGCAAAGGCATGACGTACAGGGTTTATATCACAATATGTGGTTTAATAACAATAAATGTTTTAACTTGGCACCTTCCAAACCTCATGCACCGGACTTATATATTAAATCGGGCATAAGTTCATGATTAATTTTGTTATAAGTTTGAATACAGACGAGATGCCCAGTAACTGCTTCTCATCAGCATCCAAACTGTTTGGCAATTCTCATTAGGATCCAAACTGTTTGGCAATTCTCATCAGGATCCAAACTGTTTGGCAATTCTCATTAGCATCCAAACTGTTTGGCAATGTGTTCTGACTTTCAAAGAAAAAGAAAAGAAAAATCTACTTCTAACCATATACATAGTCTATTCTGTTTGCAAAGGCATAAAAATATATGGAGTAAAGAGTACAATCAAACCAGCGAAGATTTTTTTCGCAGGAGAGACAGGAATAGGACTGGGAATCGACTAGTATTAATTTGTTCAGCATTATCTCTTTTCTCCATGAATATTAACTCTTTCTTCCATAAATACGCCTTTCTACGCCTATCTAAAAGTCACCATTGTGATAAATAGAGCATTAATTTTGCTCCTATAGGAGCAAATGCTCTTTTTATCACAATGGTTTCAAATTACAAAATTCTAAAAAAAATCCTTTTCTCTAGTTAATGCTCGGTAGATGCATCCAAAGAGGTTGGATCTAAAAATAGCCTATGGAGGAAAGGGTTAATATAAGACATAACATCATGAATATTGATTAGAGTGTTTTATAATGTCACATGAACACAGGAAATTTTGGCCATGGCAGAAACTGTAGAATCATGTCTATTTTATTTCATTTAGCATACAGAGCAGACCCGATCTGACAGCTCCCATGGGAGCCGTCTGACCTGGATCTACTCTGTAACTGCAAATGCATTCAAAATGTGTTTATTTGTTCTTGTAGAAGTGACAAAAGAAGAGACAAAAGTCATAGAATGATATCAGATTTCATACACAGCTTTTTGAGGGAAACCAGAATTATGAGTTGTATAATGTATAATAGTGATTAAAACTTTCCTTCATATAATTATAAACTGTAAACACCTCTTCATGCTCCTGTAAGAGCCATCTGATTAGAGTCTGGTCTCTGTTTGCTTATGACATGATATAGATCTGATTCTACAGTTTTTGTCAAAGCAAAACATTCCCATGAAAACTTTACTTTACGCTAATTCAGCTAACAAATATTCATGATGTCATTATTTCTTACATGAATATTGAACAGGTAAAGGGTTGAGTCTCAAGTAATGCACAAGTAGCCCTTTCCCTGTTGAATATTCATGTAAGAAATAAAGACATCATGAATATTAATGAGATTTTATGAAAAGCATATGAACTATGAATCATCATGAATATTCAATAGCTGAATTTTTATAATGGCATGTGTTCACTGATTTTTTGGTATTGATAGAAATTATGGAGTCTTACCTGATATAATTTCATAAGCAAACTGAGCAGACCCTGATCAGATGGCTCCTATTGGAGCTGTCTGAACTGGGTCTACTCTGTTTGCAAACTTGAAAGGCGTGAAAAGGCATTTATATCGTATAACTTATGAAGGAAAGTGTTAAAGTTATCAAAATGGTGCCTCATTGATCTATTCAACTTTACAAATTGGTGGCGAGGTGAGACTTGATGTCTGAACATCAGCCTATCTATTACACAAGCTTTTGATTGGTCAGATTTGAGTTCTCAAGCTTTTGATTGGTCAGATTTGAGCCTTTGGCTCAAATCTGACCAACCAAAAACTTGAGAACGAACTCAGACTCAACTAAAAGTTTTATAAGCATGGATACAGACTATCCATTACACATAAGTCATTGGATTTCTAGTCTAGAATCTTCTAGATGTCACATTAATTTCATTTATGCTACACACTAACTACACTTCAGTATAAAATAAATTTACCCCAATTATCGAAAAACAAAAACAACTGTCACAGATTTTTTTGAGATCACACTTCAAGGACATGTCCAGTAACTGTACTGGATGGTAACCTTTTACTCCATGAATATTCATGTAAGAAGTAATGACATCATGACTTTTAATCGATTCCCTCATATTGATGCCTTTTGACGCCAATGTAAAAGTCAATTTCTGAAAACATTGTGATAAATAGAGCATTTGCTCCATAGGAGCAAATGCTCTATTTATCACAACGGTTTCAAATCTACACAATTCTGAAATTTTCCTTTTCTCAAGTTAATGCTCCTTTTCGGTAGATTTATTCAAAGAGGTAGGATCTGAAAATAGCCTATGAGGGAATGAGTTAATCAGATTAATTTTTATAATGGTATATGGACACAGGAAATTTTAGCCATAGTAGAAACTGTAGAATCATATCTGTGTTATTGCATAAGCAAACTGAGCAGACCCTGATCAGACGGCTCCTACGAGAGCTCCTGGTCTTGGTCTAGGTGTATTTGCACTCAGATCAGGGCCTGCTCTGTCTGCTGTCTTCTGTTTGCACGTCCTTATATTCTGGAATAAAACCGAACTCTACTACTTGTTTAGAAGACCACCCAAGACTTTACCTGAAAGAGAGTTTTGTGCAAACAGGGAGGATCTAGAATAGACTGCTCCTCTATGAACTGTGTGACCAGGGTCTGCTCTGTTTGCTGTAAATGAAATAACATAGCTGATTCTACATGTACAGTTTCTGCCATGACCAAAAAGTCCTGTGTTCATATCCAGAATAAAATTAATTCCAATTAATATTCATGAAGTCATGTATGAATATCCATGAGGTAAAGGTTTTAAAATTGCCCGAAAATACATCTTATAACCCTTTACTCTATAAATACGCCTTTCTATGCATTTCCAAACAGAGTAGAACCAGATAAAATGGCTCCTATAAGAGCAGTCTGATCTGGATCTGCTGTTTGCTTATAATATAATATACATAATATTTTGCAGTTTCTGCTATGGCCAAACATTCCTGTGTCCATGTAACAATAAGGCTAATTAATATTCACATCATTATTTCTTAACATGAATATTCATGGAGTAAAGGGTTAAAACGACCCCAGAATACATCATAAGATACCGGTCATCAGGCTTATATACATGTACCATTTCGTATAACATGTATACACAAAATATAAGGGTGTTCTGTGGATGCTTTGAAGTTCAGAACTGGAGTTCTTTAATGCTTGCAATTTTACCCACATAACAATCTCAAAGGATGGAGCACGGCACTCGATCCCATCATTCTCCGCTCTGTAACCATTTCATCATCAACTGGGTGAGTTGCTTCACTTTTCTCCTGACTAGCGTCATTACCTGTACATTGTAATGCTATGCTGGCCCTTTGAATACCATGGATTTGTAGAAAACAATCTTTTGTAGTTAGCAGAGCTACAGATAAGGGTGCGTACCCAAAAACTAAAACCGTCATTTCTCCACCAAACCCTATGCTGTGACCGCTCTTTAGAATCATCTTAAAGAGACGATTCTAATGAGTGGTCACAGTATAGGGTTTGATGGAGAAATAAATGAGTAATTCTTGAAAATGTTTTAAATACGCATCTTATCTGGAGCTCTGAGTTAGGATTTCAAAATGTACCTGCTGAGCAGTCTGAAACAAGGTTGGAAATGCTTTAACACTCACTCATATGAAAGCCTTTTAATGCAATTACAAACAGGGTAGATCCAGATCAGATGGCTCCTATATGAGCCATCTGATCAGGGTCTGTTCTGTTTTCTTTTGACACGATATAAATCTGATTTTTACAGTTTTTGTCAAAAGTTTGTATTATGAAAATTCAGTTAATAAATATTCATGATGTCATTATACAACAGGGAAATGGTTAACCATGCACTTATCTCATGTTTATCCATGTAAGAAATAATGACATCATGAATATTAACTGGCTGAATTTTATAATGGCATTTGAACAAGAGAACTTTAGGTAGCTCGATCAAACTTATCACCTAAAGTGACCTTGGTTCATTATCACATGGGCTACAATCTAATAAAGGGCTAAAACCTATTAAAAAACTTAAGACTTAAAAGTCACTTAGCTTTTGATTCAGACTAACAGCTGCTTTTGGTCTTTGGTGCCTAGTAAAGTAATGATTAGTTTGTTCTAGTGAACTTAAAGAACATGTTTATGATATTCAAAGGGCAACGAGGATTGTCTATGTTGTAGATGCATGTGGCCTGTGGATGTATTGTAGACTATTGGAGTATCTGATAGGGGAAAGATCAGTGAAAGATCAGGGTATTAACTCATTCCCTCATATTGACCCCTCTGTGAAAGTCCATAGGAGCAAATGCTTTATTTATCACAATGGTTTCAAAACTACACATATTTCTATTTTCCCTTTTGCTAGTAAATGCTCCTTTTCAGTAGATTCATTCAAAATAAGCCTATGAGAGAATGTGTCAAAGCGAGGTTGGAGCATTTCTTAGAGGTAGCGGGGCCATAGGTAAGGGACATATTGTAAGTGTTAAAATCTTCCTTTCTCTACCAAACCCTATAGTATAAGATAAGATGCCTAAATTAACCCCTCGCTTGCTGAATTTAAAAATGCATTTCTCCTTCTTTACCCATGCCCTGTTGTATAATTACATATATTTTCACTGTGTACAAGTATTTCGCTGTGCAATCACTGCTGTGAAGTGCCCTGGTTGCACAATCAACTTGTAAATAGTGCAGACCCTGATGAGACAGCTCCTGTAGGAGCTGTCTCATCTGGGTCTTCACTATTTACAGGTAGGTATATTGACGCGAATAGCAAGCGAAGGGTTAAAAATAAAATTAAGAAAAACTCCCTTTATTTTTCCACCAAACCCTATGTTGTGACCACTCTTTAAAATCATCTCGAAGAGACGATTCTAAAGAATGGTCACAACATAGGGTTTGGTGGAGAAATGACAATTTTGGTATTTGAGTATGCTCGTTTATCTGTAGCTCTGGTATGACCCTGTTTTACAACATACTGTTGGTTGAGAAAAGGGCTATTAGTGAAAAAAGAAGTTTTAACTATAACATACCTTATCTATGCCCCTTGGGAGGCTAACCCTTTCCCTCATATAAACGCATTTTCACGCATTTGCAAACAGAGTAGACCCAGATCAGACGGCTCCTACAGGAGCTGTCTGATCAGGGTCTGCTCTGTTTGCTAATTAAATTTGATAGATCTGTTTCTTTACTTTCTAAAATGGCTACTATGTTCCATATTTCATTATAACTATTTTGTCCATGAATATTCAGTAGGTATTGAAATTTGGAATAACAACAGAACAGGGAAAGGGCTAGAGCAAGGCTGAGTCTCAGTCGGTCAAGAATCCTTAGATTATGTTATGAGAGGCTAGAGCAACCTTAAGTCTCAGTGTATCAAGATTCAAGAATCCTTGATTTATTTTAGAGGAAGGCTAGAGCATTGCTGCAAGCTTGAGTCTCATCCTTAAATTTTCTAGGATGGAGGCTAGAGCAACATTGAGTGTCAGTGTATCAAGAATCCTTAAATTATTATAGATGGAAGCTAGAGCAAGGCTTGAAGATTGAGTGTCAGTACATGTATATCAAGAATCCTTAAATTATTATTATAGAGGAAAGCTAGAGCAGTCCTTGAGTCGCAATGTATCAAACATCCTTAAATGATTATAGAGGGAAGCTAGAGCAAGCTTAAGTCTTAATGTATCAAGATTCAAGAATCCTTGATTTATTTTAGAGGAAGGCTAGAGCATTGCTGCAAGCTTGAGTCTCATCCTTAAATTATCTAGGATGGAGGCTAGAGCAACATTGAGTGTCAGTGTATCAAGAATCCTTAAATTATTATAGATGGAAGCTGGAGCAAGTTTTGAAGCTTGAGTGTCAGTATATCAAGAATCCTTAAATTATTATAGAGGAAAGCTAGAGCAAGTTTTGAAGCTTGAGTGTCAGTATATCAAGAATCCTTAAATTATTATAGAGGAAAGCTAGAGCAGTCTTGAGTTGCAATGTATCAAACATCCTTAAATGATTATAGAGGGAAGCTAGAGCAAGCTTACGTCTTATTGCATCAACATTCAAGAATCCTTGAATTAATTTATATTAGAGGGAGGCTACAGCAAGCTCCTGTCTCAATGTATTAAGATTCAAGAATCCTTAAATTATCTAAGAGGGGGGCTAGAGCAAGCGTGAGTCTCAGTGTATCAAAAGTTCTTATTGGGAAGTTAGAGTAAGGCTGCTAAGTAAGCCTTAGTGAAAGAAACATTTATTGACCCTTTATTCCATAGGTAAGCCTTTTAACAACTTTGCAAACAGAGCAGACCCAGATCAGATAATTCCTGTAACAGCTGTCTGATCAGGGTCTGCACTTTCGTTTTTTGTACATGAAATAATTTGGGTCTGATTCTACAGCTTGTGCCATGGAGAAAAATTCTCTTGATCATAAAATTATGCCCCTGTTAACCCTTTCCTTTCCTCCTTTCCTTTCTACGCCGCTGTAAAAATCACCAGTTGAAACCATTGTGACAAGTAGAGCATTTGCTCCTATAGGAGCAAATGCTCTATTTATCACAATGGTTTCAAACTACAAAATTCTAAAAAATTTCCTTTTCTCTAGTTAATGCTTCTTTTGGGTAGGTTCATTCAAAGAGGTAGGGTCTAGAACTAGCCAATGGAGGAAAGGGTTAAGAATGTGTCATTATTATGTCTCCCCCCATATTTATATGGGGGAGACATATTGTTTTTGTGAGAGTTGTCTGTCTGTCCGTCTGTCCGTCTGTCTGTCACACTTTTTGTCCGGACGATAACTTCAATATGCCTGATGCCAGTTGATTGAAACTTCATATATGGAAAGAGCATAATGAGAGGAAGTGTCATGCACAAGGTCCATAACTCTGGCTTCACTAATATTGGAGTTATTGCCCTTTGTAAAAAAAAATCACACTTTTTTGTCCGGACGATAACTTCTATATGGCTCATGCCATTGGATTGAAACTTCATATATGGAAAGATCATGACGAGAGGAAGTGTCATGCACAAGGTCCATAACTCTGGCTTCACTAATATTGGAGTTATTGCCCTTTGTAAAAAATATCATAATTTTTTGTCCGGACAATAACTTCAATATGCCTGGTGCCAGTTGATTGAAACTTCATATATGGAAAGAGCATAATGAGAGGAAGTGTCATGCACAAGGTCCATAACTCTGGCTTCACTAATATTGGAGTTATTGCCCTTTGTAAAAAATATCATAATTTTTTGTCCGGACAATAACTTCAATATGCCTGATGCCAGTTGATTGAAACTTCATATATGGAAAGAGCATAATGAGAGGAAGTGTCATGCACAAGGTCCATAACTCTGGCTTCACTAATATTGGAGTTATTGCCCTTTGTAAAAAAAAATCACACTTTTTTGTCCGGACGATAACTTCTATATGGCTCATGCCATTGGATTGAAACTTCATATATGGAAAGATCATGACGAGAGGAAGTGTCATGCACAAGGTCCATAACTCTGGCTTCACTAATATTGGAGTTATTGCCCTTTGTAAAAAATATCATAATTTTTTGTCCGGACAATAACTTCAATATGCCTGGTGCCAGTTGATTGAAACTTCATATATGGAAAGAGCATAATGAGAGGAAGTGTCATGCACAAGGTCCATAACTCTGGCTTCACTAATATTGGAGTTATTGCCCTTTGTAAAAAATATCATAATTTTTTGTCCGGACAATAACTTCAATATGCCTGATGCCAGTTGATTGAAACTTCATATATGGAAAGAGCATAATGAGAGGAAGTGTCATGCACAAGGTCCATAACTCTGGCTTCACTAATATTGGAGTTATTGCCCTTTGTAAAAAATATCATAATTTTTTGTCCGGACAATAACTTCAATATGCCTGATGCCATTGGATTGAAACTTCATATATGGAAAGATCATAACGAGAGGAAGTGTCATGCACAAGGTCCATAACTCTGGCTTCACTAATATTGGAGTTATTGCCCTTTGTAAAAAAATCACAATTTTTTGTCCAGATGATTACTCCTATGTGACACATGCCATTGGAGTGAAACTTCATACATGGAACGATCATAATAAGAGAAAGTGTCATGCATAAGATCCTTAACTCGAGCTTCAATAAATTTAGAGTTATTGCCCCTTGTACATTTGTTTAATTCTTTCTTGTCTGGACGATAACTCCTACATGGCTCTTGCCATCGTATTGAAACTTCATACATGGAAAGAGCATGATGAGAGAAAGTGTCATGAACAAGGGCCATAATTCTGGCTTCAATACTTTTGGAGTTATTGCCCTTTGTTACATTTTTTGGCAGATCAATAACTCCTGTTCGACTGATGCTATTGGAATGACATTTTATTTTTGGAAAGAGCATGATGAAAGTAAGTGTCATGCACAAGGGCCATAAATCTGGTATCAGTATTTTTGGAGTTATTAGCTGTTATCATTTTCTTCTTGAAAAATGTAGTGTGGAAAACGCATAATGAGGGGAAGTATCATTCATCAAGACCATAACATTTTTAGTGATTTCCCTTTACATATTGTTTTTATTAGAGGGGAGACATCCGTTTTTTTGACAAAAACCTCTAGTTTGTGACATGAATACAGGGTAAAGGATAAAGGGAAATCACATGTAGAGCTAGCATTGATAAATATCATCATCATCATCATCGACATCATCATCATCATGTACTTGAAAAAGAAGTTAGCACATACCTGGGTTGAAACATTATTTGAATAACCTAGGTTAGGGTAACCCTAACCCCCATTGACTTTCGCTTGAAACTTAACCCTTTACTCCATGAATATTGATGTGAGAAATGATTGCATCATGCATATTATATTAGATGCATTTTTACAACGGCATGTAAACGCTGGAAATTTTGGTAATGGCAGAAACTGTTTGAAGTAGATCTATATTATTTCATAAGCAAACAGAGTAGACTCCTGCAGGGTGTACTCTGTTTACAAAGGTGTTTGTGGAGTAAAGGTTTAGTTAATGATGGTTGATATTGATTACCAGAGGGAATTTACAGTAGGTCTTAGTTGAAGCGTCATCACTGACATCAGTTCTGAGGTTGCAGGTAGTGCATGCCTATAACCTTCACCTTCCGCACTCTGAGCATTTGTCGTCTGCTTCGATGCTATAAAATTATATCTTCAATTTCTTTTCAAAAACAGTGTCAGCGAGACACACAGTTAGGACCCTGATAAGATGCCAAGTTACTTGGCGTCTCATCTGGATCCAAGCTGTTTCCAAAGGTGATCATCATCATCATCATCATCTATGTCAGAGGGATTCTAGCATGCTTAGTGCTTTTTTAACCCTTTCCTCCATAGGCTATTTTTATACTCAACCCCTTTGAATAAATCTACTGAAAAAGGAGCATTTAGTAGAGAAAAGGAACATTTTAGAATTGTGTAGTTTTGAAACCATTGTGATAAATAGTGCATTTGCTCCTATGGAGCAAATGCTCTATTTATCACAATGTTTTCAAAAAGTGACTTTTACAGAAGCGTAGAAAGGCGTATTTATGGAGGAGAGGGTTAAGGGACGTTGAATATGGTTGGGTTACTGTGGAAACATTGATGTTTTAAACTTTTAACCCATTATGCCATGAATATTCATAGAAATAATGGCATCATGAATATTAGAATTATCTTTTAAAATGGCATAATAACAGTCATGCAGTTTTTGCCAAAACAGAAACTAGGATTCCATCTGTATTATTTCATAAGCAAACCTAACAGACCCTGATCTGGGTCTACTTTGTTTGAAAGGCATGGAAAGGTGTCGCTATGGAGTAAAAGATTAAATTAACTTCTACTTCTTTTAAGCTCTTTAGAAAATATTTACAGTTTTGGATTTGAGATAAGATGTACAATGTATAGGGTTTTAATCATTTTCTTCATATAAACATGTTTTCACGCATTTGCAAACAGAGTAGACCCAGATCAGACGGCTCCTAGAGGAGCCGTCTGATCAGGGTCTGCTATGTTTGCTAATAGAATTTGATAGATCTGTTTCTTTACTTTCTAAAATGTCTACAATGTTCCGCCTTCCATATTTCTTTGTAACTATTTTGCTAATGAATATTCAGTAGGTATTAAAATTTGAAACAAACATAGAACAGGGAAAGGGTTAAGCTCTTTAGAAAATATTTTCAGTTTAGATTTGAGATGAATATTCGTGTGAGAAATAATGAATGTATTGATATCATTTAGCTGAATTTCATAATACCGTCATGTACAAAGAAATGTCTACCATAACAGAAACTGTAGAATCATATCTATATTGTTCCATAAGCAAACAGAGCAGACCCTGATCAGACGGCTCCTATAAAAGCCGTCTGATCTGGGTCTGCTCTGTTTCCACAAGTTTGAAAAGGAATGGTTAAAAATGCCATCAGTTTGTGATAAGCAGACCAAGGATTAAGCTATAGCCTTGAAAAACAATTACAGAAAATTTGATATTGTTACCATCTAGTTTTGCCGTCTGTGGTTGTATTCTCTTTCCATGGAAAACAACTGTTGAGCCTATCAAAATACTGCTGTCGATGTTATTTATTTAATTAGAGGAAATGTTTGTCGAGGTGGGAAGTACATTATTTGAAGTTGAGATGGGTGAAAAGCTGGAGAGCAGTGGTTTAAGTACATTTTGTACATGTATTTGCTGTTTTTGCAAAAAAATGATGTTTGCTTCAGTGCTCGATGTAGAGATTTTGTTGCTTAACCCTTTCCTTCATATAAATGCACATTTTCACACATTTGCCAATCGAGTAGACCCAGATCAGATGCCTCCTGTAGGAGCCATATGATCAGAGTGTCTTCTGTTTGCTTTTGACATGATACAGATCTGATTCTACAGTTTTTGTCAAAGCATTTCCTTGAAAGGTTTACATTGTAAAACTTATGATGTCATAATGTCTCAGATCAATATTCATGTAAGAAATGTTACGTATGAAGATCAATTAGCTTAACCCTTTCCCTGTTGAATATTCATACAAGAAATAATGACATCATGAATTTTATTAGCTGAATTTTTATAATGGAATATGTACATATTGTAAATTGGTAGAAGTAGAGTCAGATCTATTATAATTTCAAAAGCAAATAGAGCAGATCCTGATCAGACAGATCCTACAGGAGCCGGCTGATCTAGGTCTTTTCTGTTTGCAAAGGCATAGATTTATATGACGGAGAGGGTTAACCCTTTCCCTGTTGAATATTCATGTAAGAAATAATGACATCATGAATATTTATAAGATTTTTTTATTTTTATAATGGCATATTATGAACACTGGAAATTTCTCCTCAGACAGAAGCTGTAGAATCAGCACTATATTACACCATAAGAAAACAGCTGACCTGGATCAGACGACTCCTATAGGTCTACGCTGTTTGCAGATGTGTCAAAATGGGCTTGCATAAGGGAAAGGGTTGATATTTATAATAGCATTTGAGCAAGAATGGTTTTGCTAAAAACTGTAGAATTGGAGCTAATATAATTCAATAAGCAAACTGAGCAGATCCTTATCAGGCAGCTGCTACAGGAAATCAAGTTGACTCTTGTTTGGGTTTACTTATTTTAAGCCTTTTCCTAATGAGTAATGACCATTTATGAATATTCATTAGCCCTTTCCCTGTTCTATATTTATTATGTCTCCCCCCATATTTATATGGGGGAGACATATTGTTTTCGTGAGAGTTGTCTGTCTGTCCGTCTGTCCGTCCGTCTGTCCGTCTGTCCGTCTGTCTGTCACACTTTTTGTCCGGACGATAACTTCAATATGCCTGATGCCAGTTGATTTAAACTTCATATATGGAAAGAGCATAATGAGAGGAAGTGTCATGCACAAGGTCCATAACTCTGGCTTCACTAATATTGGAGTTATTGCCCTTTGTAAAAAAAAATCACACTTTTTTTGTCCGGACGATAACTCCTATATGGCTCATGCCAGTGGATTGAAACTTCATATATGGAAAGATCAGGACGAGAGGAAGTGTCATGCACAAGGTCCATAACTCTGGCTTCACTAATATTGGAGTTATTGCCCTTTGTAAAAAATATCATAATTTTTTGTCCGGACAATAACTTCAATATGCCTGATGCCAGTTGATTGAAACTTCATATATGGAAAGAGCATGATGAGAGGAAGTGTCATGCAGAAGGTACATAACTCTGGCTTCACTAATATAGGAGTTATTGCCCTTTGTAAAAAAATCACAATTTTTTGTCCGGATGATTACTCCTATGTGACACATGCCATTGGAGTGAAACTTCATACATGGAACGATCATGATAAGAGAAAGTGTCATGCATAAGATCTATAACTCGAGCTTCAATAAATTTAGAGTTATTGCCCCTTGTACATTTGTTTAATTCTTTCTTGTCCGGACGATAACTCCTACATGGCTCTTGCCATCGTATTGAAACTTCATGCATGGAAAGAGCATGATGAGAGAAAGTGTCATGAACAAGGGCCATAATTCTGGCTTCAATACTTTTGGAGTTATTGCCCTTTGTTACATTTTTTGGCCGATCAATAACTCCTGTTCGACTGATGCTATTGGAATGACATTTTATTTTTGGAAAGAGCATGTTGAAAGTAAGTGTCATGCACAAGGGCCATAAATCTGGTATCAGTATTTTTGGAGTTATTAGCTGTTATCATTTTCTTCTTGAAAAATGTAGTGTGGAAAACGCATAATGAGGGGAAGTATCATTCATCAAGACCATAACATTTTTAGTGATTTCCCTTTACATATTGTTTTTATTAGAGGGGAGACATCCGTTTTTGTGACAAAAACCTCTAGTTTCATTTTTCAATACCTACTGAATATTCATGAACAAAGTAGTTATAATGAAATATGGAAGGTGGAACATTGTTGCCATTTTAGAAAGAATAGACACAGATCTATCAAATTCAATTCCTATAGGAGCAGTCTGATCTGGGTCTACTCTGTTTGCAAATGAGTGAAAACAGTTTATATGAGGGAAAGGGTTAACTTAATATTTATAATGTATTTTTTTTTTTGGGGGGGGGGGGATTTTTAGATCGAGACAAAAACTTTCGGATTATATCTATATTACATCATAAGCAAACGAAGCAGATCCTGATCATATGGCTTCTTCAGGAGCCATCTGATCTGACTCTACTCTGTTTGCAAAGGCATGAAGTAGTATTTATATGAAAGAAAGGGTTAAAGAGAATTATGGCCGTTTGATTTCATCCCACCATCTTGATTCAGATCTCCAGACTTATTTCTGCAGTGCTTACAGATATTGAGACTGACTTGAAAATTAACACTTTCCCTGTTCAATTTCAATACCTACTGAGTACTCATGGACACAATAGTTACATTCAAATATGGAAGTTTGAACATTGTAGCCATTTTAGATACTATACTTAAGAAACAGATCTATCAAATTCTATTAGCAAACAGAGCAGAACTTGATCAGATGGCTCCTCTAGGAGCCATCTGATCTTGGTCTTCTCTGTTTGCAAATGCGTGAAATGTATTTATATCAAGGAAAGTGTTAATGTGTGTGTTTCAGTAGTAATGAGTGATAGACAAAGTTTGAATTGTGTCCTGATTGATTCATTTTCAACAGAATTATGACCCAAGCATCAGGGTCTGCACTGTTTGTCATTCAAAATCCTATAGAAAGATTAGGCCTTTCATACTTGGTGGATTTTATTGTTACTCACCGATAGGGTAGTATTCCACTCTCAAAATTCAGCATTGAAAGGGTTATTGTGAAATAATAATGAAAGTAGAATAATCACTGAAGAATCTCCGGTGACGTAATTGTGCAGTTTACATATTTTGCATGGACTCTTGACTGTTTTTGTGCCTCGTATGTGCATGTCTGTTTTAGTAAATGTGCTAGTTGTTGTACTGCTGGCTTGCATTGTAGAGCATCGAAATGAGCATCTTCACACGACTGCCCTGGTGACAATGCATGCACAAACCGTTACATGTTTAAACAATTCTGTACTGAATATTTGCATTGTTGTTAGGTGACTATTGTCGTCCGTTGTCAATTTTGACTTTAACCGTTTACTCCATGAATATTCATCTAAGAAATAATATATGTATGAATATTAACCCTTTCCTTTATAAATACGCCTTTCTACGCCTTTGTAAAAGTCACTATATGAAACCATTGCGATAAATAGAGCATTTGCTCCATAGGAGCAAATGCTCTATTTATCACAATGGTTTCAAAACTACACAATTCTAATCTTTTCCTTTTCTCTTGTAAATGCTCCTTTACGGTAGATTGATCCAAAGATGTGTATAAAAATAGCCTATGGAGGAAAGGGCTAATAAACTGACTTTTTTAAGACATATACACAGGCAGTTTTGGCCATGGCAGAAACTGTAGAATAGGGTCTGCACTATTTCATAAGCAAACAGAGAAGACCCTGATCAGACGGCTCCAACAGGAGCTGTCTGATCTGGCTCAACTCTGTTGGCAACTTTAGGCGTTAAAAGTCATATCAGATCTGTAGGGTAAAAGGATAAAGAACATTTCCTCTTAACAATTTCCCTCATAGGCTATTTTTAGATCCTTCCTCTTTAAATAAATCTACCAAAAAGGAGCATTAATTAGAGAAAAGGAAAAATTCAGAATTGCATAGATTTGAATCCTTTGGAGCAAATGCTCTATTTATCACAATAATTTCATAAAGTGACTATTACAGAGGCGTAGAAAGGCGTATTTATGGAGGAAATGGTTATTGAATTTGCTAATTTCAATCAAACATCACAAGAATGGTTCTTGAATGGTTAGCTACCGGATTCCTTCTATAAACATTCTGGTCATCACAGCCAGGTGAAAAAGTAATTTTACAAATATATTCCTTCGTTGGCTTCGCTGGCCATTAATCAAATTTCTTGTGATTCCATTATTTTCATGATTATGGTCACCATGGGGGGAAGAGGGGAAGCTAACTTTCCATATGTGGCAATATAGTGATTTCAAAAATCTTCAAAAAATAACTGTTTATAATTATGATTTGATAATGATATTACAGAAATGTTCTTTGATCTGCCAGATTCATTTAAATTATTTTCTTGCAATTTAACCCATTCCCTCATATTGATACCTTTTGACGCCTCTGTAATATTCACTTTTTGAAACCATTTTGATAAATAGAGCATTTGCTCATTATGAGCAAATGCTCTATTTATCACAATGGTTTCAAAACTACAAAATTCTAAATGTTTCCTTTTCTCTAGTAAATGCTCATTTTGGGTAGATTTATTCAAAGGGGTTGGATCTAAAAATAGCCTATGCGGGAATGGTTTAAAAGATGACCACCATAGCTAGGCTAATTTTCTATAATAGGAAATTAGCCTAGCTATGGGGGTCATCTGGACTATAATATGGCTATATACTTATTACTTATGTAATATATATTTCAAAACTCTCTTCAGAATCCGCAGGTGTGATTTCAAACAATTTATTACAAATTCCTGGGTTGATCATCTAATGAATTCCTTCATTGATTTTGATGTAATGAAAAATATGGCGACCATGAGTGGGAAATAATTTTCCATAATACTTGTATAATTATTATTTTTATTGCTGAATGAGGTCAAACTGGTGACAAACATATGTTTCCAATGGGTACCTCTCATGCGATATTGAAACACTACTTTGTTAGTTGTTTAATATAAACCAACTGTATAAATATATATGATTTAGTTGTATTTGTATTTTTTCGGAGTCTTTTTTCTCTGTTTTTCATACAATTCATTAATTGTTTTGTTTAACATGTGTTATGTGTTTCCTCACTCACACCACGCACTACACTTGCTTGTTAGCTTAGATCGAATGCATGAGTATGACCTGTTTTTCGCATGCTTGTTATTTTCAGTTTTCTGACTGCCTGGCTTCCACTGAGTCTCTGCCTGATACTACTCCTACCCCACCCACCCCTGAATCCTTTGACTTTCTTGGTCCAGAGATGGCTGATCTTCAGCAACTTCTAGTTTCCATGGTAACAGGTAATCATTGCATATATAGAATTTTAACCATAATCAAAGTTTCATATATCCACTCTGCTTTTTTTTTTTTATCACAAAATTAATAAGAAGGTGATAGGGTGTGTTTAGATCACAGTCATGTAGACGCTGAATACACATTCATGTTGATGAAAGGCAGAGCTACAGATAATGGTGCATACTCAAATACTAAAATTGTCACTTCTCCACCAAACCTTATGTTGTGACCACTCTTTAGAATCGTCTCGTCGAGGCGATTCTAAAGAGTAGTCACAACATAGGGTTTGGTGGAGAAATAAAGAAGCTATACTTTAAAATATATTAATTTACGCATCTTATCTTGAGCTCTGTGAAAGGTTTACCCTATGCTTGAAGGAGACACCTTTTGACACTTTTGCAAACTGAGTAGATCCAGATCAGTTGACTCCTGTTAGGAGCTGTCTGATAAGGATCCGCTCTGCTTATGGAACCATAAGAACTGATTCTAAAGTTTTTGTCATGGCCTGAAGTTCCCGTGTATACCATTATAAAAATTCAATAAATTAACCCTTTCCTCCATAAATATGCCTTTCTACGCCTCTAAAAGTCACTTTTTGAAACCATTGTGATAAATAGAGCATTTGCTCCATAGGATCAAATGCTCTATTTATCACAATGGTTTCAGAACTTACACAATTCTAAAATTTTCCTTTTCTCCAGTAAATGCTCCTTTTTGGTAGATTCATTCAAAGAGGTTGTGTCTAAAAATAGCCTATGAGGGAATGGGTTAATATTCATGAAGTGAGGTAAAGGGTCGTCTTTAGTGTTTTGCAAGTAGTGAAGACACAGATCAGCTACCGAGTTAGATGCGAACACGGATCACGATCTACCCACGTTTGACACCATATGCACTTGTGATCCATATCTGTAGATAAGATCTAACTCAACTTATTTCTCAAACAAGCTTGTTGGTGCTATTTAGAATTGCATAGGTCTGAATCATTTAGACAACCTTTTGACGCTTTTTGCAAACAGAATAGACCCAAATTAGACGGCTTTTTCAACAGCAGTCTGCTCTGTTTGGTTATGGGATTATATAGATCCGATTCTGCCACGGCATCATAAAATCTCAGTTAATAAATATTCATGATGCCTTTATTTTTATACCCCCCTTTTGAAAAAATGGGGGTATATTGCTTTGCACATGTCGGTCGGTCGGTCGGTCGGTCTGTCGGTCGGTCGGTCGGTCGGTCGGTCGGTAGATCGATGGTTTCCGAACGATAACTAATAAACGACTTGGCCTAGAATCTTCAAACTTGATGTGGTGTTTGGTCATGACAAGTAGATGACCCCTATTGTTTTTGAGGTCACTAGGTCAAAGGTCAAGGTCACCATGACCTAGAATGGTGAAATAGTTTCCGATCAATAACTGCTCAAGGGTTTGGCTTGGGATCTTCAAACTTGCTGTGGTGGTTGGTCATGACCACTAGATGACCCCTATTGATTTTGAGGTCACTAGGTCAAAGGTCAAGGTCACCATGACCTTAAATGGTTAAATGGTTTCCGATCAATAACTGCTCAAGGGTTTAGCTTAGAATCTTCAAACTTGCTGTGGTAGTTGGTCATGACCACTGGATGACCCCTATTGATTTTGAGGTCACTAGGTCAAAGGTCAAGGTCACCATGACCTTAACTGGTAAAATGGTTTCTGATCAATAACTGCTCAATGGTTTGGCTTAGGATCTTCAAATTTGCTTAGGTGGTTGGTCATGGCATCTAGATGAGTCCTATTGTTTTTTAGGTCACTAGGTCAAAGGTCAAGGTCACCATGACCTTAAAGGGTGAAATGGTTTGCGATCAATAACTGCTCAAGGGTTTGGCCTAGGATCTTCAAATTTGCTGTGGTGGTTGGTAATGACCACTAGATGACCCCTTTTGTGTTTTTAGGTCACTAGGTCAAAGGTCAAGGTCACCATGCTCTTAACTGGTCAAATGGTTTCCGATCAATTACTGCTCAAGGGTTTGGCTTAGAATCTTCAAACTTGCTGCGGTAGTTGGTCATGACAACTAGATGACCCCTATTGTAGTTGAGGTCACTAGGTCAAAGGTCAAGGTCACCATGACCTTAACTTGTAAAATGGTTTCTGATCAATAACTGCTCAAGGGTTTGGCTTAGGATCTTCAAACTTGCTGTGGTGGTTGGTCATGACCAGTAGATAACCCCTATTATTTTTTAGGTCACTAGGTCAAAGGTCAAGGTCACCATGACCTTAATTGGTGAAATGGTTTGCGATCAATAACTGCTCAAGGGTTTGGCTTAGGATCTTCAAACTTGCTGTTGTGGTTGGTCATGACAACTAGATGACCCCTATTGATTTTGAGGTCACTAGGTCAAAGATCAAGGTTATCATGACCTTAACTGATGAAATGGTTTCCAATTAATAACTGCTCAATGGTTTGGTTCGGGATCTTCAAACTTGCTGTGGTAGTTGGTCGTGACCACTAGATGACCCCTATAGTTGTTGAGGTCACTAGTTCAAAGGTCAAGGTCACCATGACCTTAATATGTGAAATGTTTTCAGATCAATAAATGATCAGTGGTTTGGCTTAGGATCTTCAAAGTTGCTGTGGTGATTAGTCATGACTGCTAGATGACCTCTATCGTTGAGGTCACTAGATCAAAGGTCAGGGGGTCGGGGGGGTATACATGTTTTACAAACATCTCTTGTTACATGAATATTTATCAGGTAAAGGGTTAAAAAAATTTGACCAATGCAGAAGCTAGAATCATATTTATATTATTTAATAAGCAAACAGAGCAGACCCTGATCAGACGGCTCCTATAGAAGCCATCTGATTTTGGTCTACTCTGTTTGCAAATGCATAGAAAGGTGTATTTATGGAGAAAAGGGTTAACCCATTCCCTTATATAGACACCTTTTGATGCCTCTGTAAAAATCACTTTTTGAAACCATTGTGATAAATAGAGCATTTGCTCCTGTGGAGCAAATGCTGTATTTATCACAATGGTTACAGATCTACACAATTCTAATGTTTCCTTTTCTCTAGTTAATGCTCCTTTTCTGTAGGTTTATTCAGAGGTTGGGTCTTAAACTAGCCTATGAGGTTATGGATTAATGGGCTGAATTCTTTGATTGCACACAAATGCTGATAATTTTTATCCATGGCAGAATCTGTAGAATTTCATATAAGCTAACAGAGCAGACACTGATTTGTGTGAGATTAAAGGATATGCACTAGATAACAGAGAGGTTTTATCTATCTTCTTGTTTCCTGGTATACAGTATGAAATTAATGTGCAAGACTAGTGCGATAATTCATGGGCCTGTTAGGGAAGAATAGAGCACCTGTGGCAGTTTGTATACACTAATGGGAAACATGATCTCTTTTATTATCCACTCTATTAACTCTTTGCATACCATGAATATTCATGTAAGAAATAATGAATATTAATTAGATTCGTTTTTATAATGGCACATGAACAAAGAAATGCAAAGAAATGGCAGAAACTGTAGAATCATATCTATATTATTTCATAGGCCAACAAAGCAGACCTACAGTAGCCATCTGATCTGGGTCTTCTCTGTTTGCAAAGGAGTAGAAAGGCATATTATATGGAGTAACGGGTTAACTCTTTGCATGCTATGCAATGGCTTGTCATCTGCTGTTATTTTCGCTTCTATTTCAACTAAATATTTCAGATTGTCGAACAGTTAACCTTTTCCTCCGTAAATATGCTTTTCTACGCCTCTGTAATGACCACTTCTTGAAACCATTATGATAAATAGAGCATTTGCAAAGGAGCAAATATAGGAGCAAATGCTCTATTTATCACAATGGTTTCAAACTACAAAATTATTTAATTCTACTTTTCTCTAGTAAATGCTCCTTTTGGGTAGATTCATTGAAAGAGGTTGGGTCTAAAAATAGCCTATGGAGGAATGCTTTTTCATGCCTTTGCAAACAGAGTAGAGTCGGATCTATTTAACCCATTTACCTCGTAGTCTGTATTTAGACCCAATCTCTTTGAATAAATCTACTGAAAAGGAGCATTTAGTAGGGAAAAGGAAAAGTTTAGAATTGTGTAGTTTTGAAACCATTGTGATAAATAGAGCATTTGCTACTGTAGGAGCAAATGCTCTGTTTATCACAATGGTTTCATAAAGTGACTTTTACAGAGGCGTAAAAAGGCATATTTATGGAGGAAAGGGTTGATATCAGAAGCAAACAGAGCAGACTTGTTGGCAGGGGATATAATTTCAGCGAATTTGATGTTTCTACAATTTCTGCCATGATAAAACTTCACTTTTTATGCCCCCCAGATCAGGTTGGGGCATATTGTTTTTGCCCTGTCTGTCTGTGTGTCACCAACTTTAACATTGGCAATAGCTTTTGAACCAGTAGAGATAGAGACTTGATATTTGGCATGCATGTGTATCTCATGAAGTTGAACATTTTAAGGGGTGACATTTCAAGGTCATCCTTCAGGGTCAAAGGTCAAATTGGGCGGGGGCATAGTGTTTCACAAACACATCGATCTTGTTCTTGATGCTATGATAAAAATGCTAATCAATATTCAGACACATTTTTTCTGACATGAATATTCAAGGAGTAAAGAGTTTAAAAGTTGAGAAATATGAATAATCTGTTAGTTGCCATCAATATGTATCATATATGGATGGGCTTTACTGACCAGTGATTACTATTCTTGCTTAACCCTTTCCTCCATAAATATGCCTTTCTACGCCTCTGTAAAATCACCTATTGAAACTGTTGTGATAAATAGAGCATTTGCTCCTATAGGAGCAAATGCTCTATTTATCACAATGGTTTCAAACTACAAAATTCTAAAAAACATTCCTTTGCTCTATTTAATGCTCCTTTTGGGTAGATTCATTCATAGAGGTTGGGTCTAAAAATAGCCTATGGAGGAAAGGGTTAAACAATACTGATCAATGGCTGTATATTTGTTCATTAAGTTAACTGGGAGTGAAGGTGACATTATACAGGTAATAAACATAACATAATCATGACATTGATTGACTGATTTAACATTAATACTCTTTGCTGGGTGCATCAATCCCCTGATATACTGATCAGGGTCCAAGGTTATAAAACTTCTGAGTCTGAGATCATTCTCAAGTATCTGATTGCTCAAACCAATCAGATGCTTGAGAATGATCTCAGACTCAAGTAAAAAGTTTAACCTCGGGTCCAGTTTAAGACATCTACATAAAACTAGTTTCATTGTCGAGGGAAAAATAGTCAAGCTAAAAATGTATTGCCAATTTGGGCTACAGTTTCAACATTTTTAGAGCTAGCCTCATTAAACTTCAAACTTCTTCACTATCATAATTTGGACAACAACTAAGGACCATAACTCTGTCATGAGGTAATGGGTTAAGCTGCCATCTGTCATAAAGACCGACAGTGATACTAATTTGAATGTTCAGTTTAGAGGGGTTTTACTGTATACATGTATGGGTTTTGTCAGAGGTCATGATAAGATGCATAAATTCAAACATTTTCAGAATAATTTCTTTATTTCTCCACCAAACCCTATGTTGTGACCACTCTTTAGAATCGTCTCTTCGAGGCGATTCTAAAGAGTGGTCACAACATAGGATTTGGTGGAGAAATGACGATTTTAATATTTGAGTACGCAGACTTATCTGTTGCTCTGAATTCATTATTACATTACCAGTATATCAGGGATGCCGATGATGTTATTATGTTAATAGTGTTGGTTTGTAAATCTACTGTAGTGTTATGTCGGTAGTAAATATTTGCTTATAGTATCACACCCAAAACGTGTTCATTGTCTGTACTGTGGAGACATCTTTGCCATATTTACTTTGTAGACATCCTGTAGACAACTTTGCAGATGTTTTTTGTGTCACCTGCTTCTGCAGGGTGAGACTTGAGATCACTTCTATACTCTCTGTCTATCATACTTACACAAGTTTACTGTTCATTTCAGTTTATTTAGTCACTGATTTTTTTTTTCATTTCTTACCTAATTGAGATCAAATTTAAACCACTTGTGTCATTGTTTTTCAGGAACTCTGTGTCCGAGTTTCCTTCAAATCTATCTTTAAATACAGATTTTATGCATAAAAGGATGTTTTCCCCATTGTAAACATGTTCATTTCAAATTGCAAATGGCGGACGATTGACATCGAGTGGAACGTTCGAATTTAACTGAGGGTAATTATAGCTCTTAAAAGTTGACGTCATACACAAAAATATGTCATTTATTCATATCAGTATGCAATTCACCCCTGTTGAAAAATGATACGCTCCACTATCCATACACACGGCGGCCATTTGCAAAGAAACAGCTGATCGAATTAGCATGTAGAAAATGCATTTTCGGTATTTCCTTCCTTTGTTACTGCATGCTATTGAGGGATATTTAGCATGGGAGTTCCTGAAAAACGATGCGATCAAATGAAGTAGATTTAAGATCAGTCTAACTCGAAATAAAAAAAATCTCGATGAAAATTCAGTGACAAAGTAAATTGAAATGGACAGTAATTTGCCATAATAATCCTTAACCCTTTACTCCATGAATATTCATGAAAGAATTAATGACATCATGAATATAAGATTTTTTTTAATGGCGTATTAACTCAAAGCAGAAACTGTATAATCAGATCTATATTATTCTATAAGCAAATAGCAGTCCCTGATCGGACGGTTCCTTTGTGAGCCATCTGATCTGGGTCTACTCTGTTTGCTTATACTGGATATGCTGTGCTGGGTCTTCTAGGCTTGAAATAATATCTGTATGATTCTAGTTTCTGCAATGATAAAAATTCCGTTTGATTACCATTATAAAAATTCAGTTAACCCGTTACTCCATTGGCTATTTTTAGATCCAACCACTTGAATAAATCTACCCAAAAGGAGCATTAACTAGAGAAAAGGAAATTTTTAGAATTGTGTAGTTTGAACCATTGTGATAAATAGAGCATTTTCTCCTATAGGAGCAAATGCTCTATTTATCACAATGGTTTCAAGAAGAGACTTGCAGAGGCGTAGAAAGGCGTATTTATGCAGGAAAGGGTTAATGAATAGGAGCTGTCTGATCTGGGTCTGCACTGTTTGCTTATGAAACTATAATAGATATAACTCTACAATTTCTACCAATAACTTAAAATCCTGTAAACATATGCCATTATAAAAAAAACAGCTAATAAATATTCATGATGTCATTTCTTACATGAATATTTAACAGGGAAAGTGATAAATATTTATGAAGACAAGTAAATAAATATATAGTGGCATGTAGCTTTTTGTAGCTGTTAGCCAAGCATTCTGTAGTGTCTAATAACCTTTACTCCACCATAGGCTATTTTTAGATCCAACCTCTTTGAATAAATCTAGAGAAAAGAAAATTTAAGAATTTTGTAGTACTGAAACCATTGTGATAAATAGAGCATTTGCTCCTTAGGAGCAAATGCTCTATTTATCACAATAGTTTCAGAAACTGACTTTTACAGAGGCGCAGAAAGGCATATATATGGAGGAGAGGGTCATCCTTTATTCCATTAATATGCCTTTCTACTCCTTTGCAAACAGTAGCCCCAGACCGGACAGCTCCTGTAGGTCTGTTCTGTTTGTATATGACACAATATATGTCTGATTCTACGGTGTGTATCATGATGAAAAATTCCTTGTTTGAATTAATCTGCCAAAAAGAAGCATTTACTACAGAAAAGGAAACTTAGAATTGTGTACATTTGAAAACCATTATGATAAATAGAGCATAAATTTTTTGCTGCAGCAGTTTGAAACTTTGAATCCAGATGAGACTCTGGTTTAGTCTTTGTCCTATTATCACAGTCCAAATTGTTTCTTTTTGTTTTGTTTGTTGTTTGCTTTGAGCATTGTTTTTTAAAAGAAGTAATCCTTTGAACACCCTTGTTTGTCCATTTTGTTTTGGCTTGCTGTCATAACTAATAACCAGGTCAATGATTATGCCGGTTTCAAAGGAAGTAGTTGGAACATATGAAATGATGTCATGAAGATTTACCTAAACATTTTACTCAATCGGCATCACATGTTCGCGATCGATCATCTTTTAACCCTTCGCTTGCTATTCACGTCAATATACGTACCTGTAAATAGTGAAGACCCAGATGAGACAGCTCCTGCAGGAGCTGTCTCATCAGGGTCTGCACTATTTACAAGTTGATTGTGCAACCTAAACATTTTACTCAATCAGCATCACATGTTCACGATCGATCATCTATTAAAATCAAAATTGAATTCTAATATGGCAGACTTATTTGAGTTTGGGTAAAGGCCAACTCTGGGTTGTAGGTTTGCAATCAATGGACATTCAGACCAGTCTAAACATGACATTTGATAAGGTTAAACTCTGTTTTAACCCTTTACCTCATAGGCTATTTTTAGATCCAACCTCTGAATAAATCTACCAAAATGGAGCATTAACTAGAGAAAAGGAAAATTTTAGAATTTTGTAGTTTGAAACCATTGTGATAAATAGAGCATTTGTTCCTATAGGAGCAAATGCTCTATTTATCACAATGGTTTCAATAGGTGAATTTTGCAGAGGTGCCAATATGAGGGAATGGGTTAACTCTTACACATTCATCATGTTGAGTCTACTCCATCTTTAACCCTTTACTCCATGAATATTCATGAATCATTATTTAATCTTTACAGCATATTAACACATGAAATTATTGCCAAAGTAGAAACAATAGAATCAGATTCTATAAGCAAACAACAGACCCAGTCGTCAGATTTTGGTCGTCTCTGTTTACAAAGACGTAGAAATGCGTATAAATGGAGTAAAGGGTTGATAATTATAGACCATCTTAAAGTTCACTAAGATGAGCTTATTCTAAGAGTCTACCATGCTGCTTTTTATCAAGCATGCTGTCTAGCAGGCCAAAAGCATGCAATCTGACAGGCCAAAAGTATGCAGTCTGACAAGCCAATCTGATAAGACTTGGACAGGTGGCTGCAGTTTGTCTTTCAAGAATATCAGGAATTTTGGCTAATTAAGAAGTGCTAATTATTCAACCCACACAAGCAAGTTAAGGAAGGGGTAGTGTTTGTTATACTAAACCCTTGACTCCTTAAATATTCCTTCTGCAAACAGAGTAAACCTAGATTAGATGGCTGCTATAGGAGCCATCTGATAAGTGTCTGCTCTGTTTGCTTATGAAATAATACAGCTATTATTCTGCAGTTTCCGCATTGGCCAAACATTCCCATGTAAAAAATAATCTATTTGATATTCATGATGTTATTATTTCTTTCATGAATATTCATAGAGTAAAGACTTTAATCTGTCAGTCCTTCAAGCGGATTATTTCTATCCCTCGTACATTATTTCCCTAATTATTGTAAATAATTAAGTATTCTTACATATTAACTCTTTCCTCCATAAATACGCCTTTCTACGCCTCTGTACTAGTCATTTCTTAAAACCATTGTCATAAATATCTAGTATTGCTCCTATAGGAGCAAATGCTCTATTTATCACAATGGTTTCAAACTACAAATTTTTAAAATTTTCCTTTTCTCTAGTTAATTAATTCTCGATTAATTTCGGTAGATTTATTTAAAGAGGTTGGATCTAAAAATGGCCTATTAGGGAATGGGTTAAGACAAATAGTGCAGACCAAGATCAAACGTCTTCTCAAGGAGCATATGTATATACTTGTATACGAGTATATCGGGTGAAGAGTTAAAAGTATCGAAACGGTGCCAAATTGAAATATTTAGTGAAAACATATCCGTGATAAGTATTCAGGCAGAAAATCTTAGATAAATAAGCAATTTTTTTAAGAATCTGATGAGATATATCAGTGTTTCATTTAGATTCAGATTATTAGTTCTTTTTACCCACAGAACACCTCATAGCACGCTAAAAGATTACAGAAATGTTTTTGCCTTTTTTTTCTTGTGAATAGAAAGTCTTTTTTTTTCATTAAGAATGCTAATTAGAAAAAAATGTGCTTGTTAGTATGGTTCTTTTGTGTCTGATTTTTTGTCATAATATATATAAAAGTGGTTTATTTTTAGCAAAAGTGTCTTTTGCAATGCATTTAATTCACCTCAACAAAGCTTAATACACGTATTCATAAAGTTCTAAAAGAGAAAAGAAGACTATTTCTTAGAGTCTGTTGCAGACTCCTTAACACATTACCTCATGTGTTTACTAGAGATAAGGCAAATTTTAGAAGGGTGTAGATTTGAAACCATTGTGATAAATAGAGCATTTGCCACATAGGAACAAATGCTCTGTTTATCACAATGGTGTAAAATCTATGGAGCAAATGCTCTGTTTATCATAATGGTTTAAAAAAGTATTTTTTACAGAGGTGTCAATATGAGGGAATGGGTTAATCCATTTAAAAACCTGTAGATCTCTGATCAGGGTCTGCTCTGTATGCTTATGATATAATATTGATCTGATTCTACACTTTCTGTCATGGTCCAACATTGTCTTGTTTATAAAGCTGTTATAAAAAAATCAGCTGATGAGGTAAGGGTCTGGTGTTCATCTGTATCTAATTAATTAAAACCTAGCCCTTTGAAGTAGTGAATTTTAAAAATGTATTTGTCTGTTATTGTTTAACCCTTTACTCCGTGAATATTCATGAAAGAAATAATGACATCATGGTTATTAATTAGATTAATTTTTAAAACAGCATTTTTTTCACATGAATTTAGTTTTGCCAAAGCAGAAACTGTAGAATCAGATCCATATAATTCCATAAGCAAACAGAGCAGACCCTAAAAGGTAACTTGCTGAAAAATAACTACTCAGAGCCTGAACAGAGGGCTCTTCAGCTTTCTAAGAGCCTTCTGATCTGGATCTACACTGTTTGCAAATGCCTAGTAACTTACTACCCACAATGAAAGTGTTTTGTGATATTTAACTCCATTGCATGTACATGTACAGTATAATGTTTCTTCTTCCTGCTACACTCTTATACCTTCTTGTATGTAAACTTAACACATTTTTGCATGAAAACAATCCCTAGGTATCCATCTAATCATTAAAATGTGTCTGGATACCCTTTTCACTGTTCTATGTTTATTTCAAATTTCAATACCTACTGAATATTCATGGACAAAATAGTTATAATGAAATATAGAAGGTGGTACATTGTAGCTATTTTAGAAAGTAAAGACACAGATCTATCATATTCCTCAAGTAAACAGAGCAGACCCTGATCAGACGGCTCCTAGGAGCCGTCTGATCTGTGTCTACTCTGTTTGCAAATGCATGAAAACACGTTTCTATGAGGGAAAGGGTTAGAATATGGTATTGCTATCTTCAGTTACATCAGTGTGTCATTTCACTGTGCTTTTAACCCTTTATGCCATAAAAACGCTTTTCTATGCATTTGCAATCAGAGTAGACCCAGGTCAGTCAGATCTTGGTCTACTCTGATTGCTTATGAAATAATACAGAAGTAACTACAGTTTCTACTATGGCTAAACTCTCATGTGTTTCATTCGCCATTATAAACCTGAATCTAATAAATATTCATGGCATCATTACATTTTTACATGAATATTCATGGAGTAAAGGGTTAAAATCTCCAGAAACTTTATAATCTGATATGGGTCCACACTACTTTTATTACCCTAAGTATTACAGACAGACAAACCCTAGCAGAGCTCCAGATACGATGCGTAAATTAAAACATTTCCCAGAATAACTCCTTTAATTTTCCATCAAACCCTATACTGTGACCACTCTTTAGAATCGTCTCTCCGAGACGATTCAAAAGGGTGGTCACAGTATAGGGTTTGGTGGAAAAATGACGATTTTAATATTTGAGTGTGAGCCCTTATCTGTAGCTCTGTCTTGGCAAATAGGGCAGAAGGAGCAGTTTGATCTGGGTCTTCACTATTTGCTACTATGTCAGTCTAATTTGCAGTTATCAAAATGGTGCTAAAACTATTTAATCAGTTTTACAGAGAAGAGGGAGACTGGGTGTCAGAAATATTGTGTAATTAGAGCATTGTGCAAATTTATTCTGTAGTGAAAAAGCTCTTCTATCAGGTGTGGTGATAACTTTTTCAATCAATTTAACCTATTCCTGTTTTTAGACCCATCCTCTTTGAATTAATCTACCGAAAAGGAGCATTTACTAGAGAAAAGGAAAATGTTAGAACTGTGTAGTATTGAAACCAGTGTGATAAATAGAGCATTTGCTCCTATAGGAGCAAATGCTCTATTTATCACAATGGTTTCAACTGGTGACTTTTACAGAGGCGTAGAAAGGCGTATATATGGAGGAAAGGGTTAAATCCAGATGAGATGATTACTATTCTCATAAAGATTCGACTGCTTATTCATGAAAATAAATGTGGCAGTTTATAGGGAAAATTAGATCCTTTACTTCATATATATGCCTATAAATGCCTTTGCAAACAGAGTAGACCCAGATCAGATGGCTCCTGTATGAGCTGTCTTGTCAGGGTCTGCCCTGTATGCTTATTAGATAATATAGACCTGATTTGACAGTTTCTGCCATGATAAAGCATTTCCCTGTTCCATGTTTATTCCAATTTTCAATACATACTGAATATATATGGACAAAATAGTCATAATGAAATTTGAAAGGTGGATAGTGTAGCCATTTTAGAAACTAAAGAAACAGATCTATCATATTTAATCAGCAAACACAGCAGACATCTGATCTGGGTCTACCCTGTTTGCAAATGAGTCAGAAGGTGTTTATCCATTTCCCTCATATTAACGTGTTTTCACGCATTTGCAAACAGACTATACCCAGATCAGACGGCTTCTATAGGAGCCGTCTGATCAGGGTCTGCTCTGTTTGCTAATAGAATTTGATAGATCTGTTTCTTTGCTCTCTGAAATGGCTACAGTGTTCCACCTTCCATATATTTTCATTACAACTAGTTTGTTAATGAATATTCAATAGGTATTGAAGTTTAGCCTTAATACAGAACAGGGAAAGGGATAATTATATGAAGGGAACGGTTAATGAGTAAATCCATGCATTATGAAAGAATTTCATTTATGAGAGGATTTTAAATGACAAACAGTGCAGACCCAGATCAGAAGGCTCCTCTTGGAGCCTTCTGATCTGGATCTACATTGTTTGCAAATGCTGGTACCCATGTACTTATTTCCTACTTTCAGAGGGTTGAAGAAGAAATAGTTTGTGTATATGTAATGGTATATACATGCACTTTCTGAGGGTTGAAGAAATCAAGAATGAATAGTTAGTGTGTGTATCTGTAATAAACATATGTTTAGATGTCAGACAAACAATTAGTACAGCCACTTACAAATGACTTGTTAACATTTAGACATCTGTAATTGTTGTTCTGTAGGGTGAATAACTGGAAATTACTACAGTAGAAACCTGTGTCTTTTAACCCATTCCTTCATAGGCTATTTTTAGATCCAACCTCTTTGAATGAATCTACCCAAAAGGAGCATTTACTAGAGAAAAGTAAAATTTTAGAATTTTGTAGTTTGAAACCATTGTGATAAATAGAGCATTTGCTCCTATAGGAGCAAATGCTCTATTTATCACAATAGTTTCAAGAAGTGAATATTACAGAGGCGTAGAAAGGCGTATTTCTGGAGGAAAGGGACCTTTTTGGAACTTTCTGCATAATTTTCACTCAGTATTACACTACCACCTACGTTTATAGACTCAACTGTTTGATCGAGAAATATTCACTTAACCCTTTCCCTGTTCTATATTTAGTCCAATTATCAATACCTACTGAATATTCATGGACAAAATAGTTATAATGAAATATGGAAGGTGGAACATTGTAGCTGTTTTAGAAACTAATCAATTAGATCTATTAAATCTCATTAGCAAACAGAGCAGACCCTGATCAGACAGCTCCTATAGGAGCAGTCTGATCTGAGTCTACTCTGTTTGCAAATGCGTGAAAAGGTGTTTATATGAAGGAAAGGGATACGGTTACACAGTACATGTAAATGCAATGAGAATGGTCGGTCTTTGTCTGTTAGCCCTTTGCATGTTAGTAGCTAATTGACCTATGCAAATAGTTTGAATTCAGAATGATGAGGTGGCAAGTAATTTGGCATCTTTTCAGGATCCAAATTGTTGCCACTCATTCTGAATTTTTAAAGGGAAGGAGAAGAAAAACTGAGGTCCAGATAAGATGCGTAAATTAAAACATTTTCAATAATAACTTCTTAATTTCTCCATGAAACCTTGTATTGTTACCACTCTTTAGAATCGTCTCTTCGAGACGATTCTAAAGAGTGGTCACAACATGGGGTTTCGTTGAGAAATGACGATTTTAGTACTTAAGTATGCACGCTTATATGTTGCTCTCAGGAAAAAGAAATATTAGAATTTCAGCAAACAACAATTTTACTTAGCATGCAAAGATTTAGGCTTGTCATAGTGGCCATTAGTCAGGGACCTACAACTGTCAGTAGTAGTAATAAAAATGTTGGCATGCTAAGATAGGGGCGAAGATATACAGCTTGTAATATATCATCGATGTGGCTGTAAAGAAACTTAACAGTTTATATGATATAGATACAATTGTATGCATTTGCAAACAGGGTAGACTCAGATCTCAGGACTTTTTCTGGTGTCTACACAGGTCCATTAAAAGGACTCATTCCCAATGCAAAATAGGAAGCATTTTTCACAATTTTTGAAATGCTAAAACACAGCAAAATAAGTTAAAATGTGACCAAAAATGCTTTCCAAATCATTTAGTGTTATACACAAAAAAAATCCCAATTATCTAAATGCATTTTCCTCAAAATTGCCAGAAAAAGGCCTGACAGCTTTTACAGGAACTGTCTATGAGGCAGCTGTTACAAGAGCTTTCCGATAAAGGATCTGTTTCATTTGTTTATAGAATAATATGTGGCAATTAAAAGAGATAAGTTTTTGTTATCTCTTTGTTTTAGGTTTCTGCAGAAATTCAAATGTAATGAGTTTATATTCTTATTTTTATGCTTTATTTAAAACTTGATTAATTCAATTGGTATTATAGTACCGGTACAATGTATAAGTAATTTCACTTGGTGAAAAGGTTCTTTAATCCTTTCCTTAACGAAAACACCTTTTCATGAATTTGCAAACAGAGTAAACCCAGATCAGACAGCTCCTATAGGAGCAGTCCGATCAGGATTGCTAATGGAATTTGATAGATCTGTTTATTTAGTTTCAAAAAATGGCTACAATGTTCTTCCTTCCATATTTCATTATAACCGTTTTGTCCATGAATATGTAGCAAGTATTGAAATGTAGAATAAAGATTAACCCATTCCCTCATATAAACCTGTTTTCACACATTTGCAAACAGAGTAGACCCAGATCAGACGGCTCCTAGAGGAGCCGTCTGATCAGGGGCTGCACTGTTTGCCATTAGAATTTAAAAGATATGTTTCTTAAGTATCTAAAATGGCTACAATGTTCCACATTCCATATTTCATTATAACTATTTTGTCCATGAATATTCAGTAGGTATTGAAATTTGGTCTAAATATAGAACAGGGAAAGGGTTAACTAGTATTTGATTTTATTAGACTTTTATCTTAACACTTTCCGCGATGAATAGTCATGTAAGAAATAATGATGTCATGAATATTAATTAGATTAATTTGTTATAAAAGTGCATGGACACGGGGATTTATGGCCATGACAGAAACTGAAGATTCACATCTATATCACATCATAAACAAACAGAGCAGTCCCTGATCAGATGGCTCCTACAGGAGCCGTCTGATCTGGGTCTACTCTGTTTGTAAAGGCGTAATGTTAAGGTTAACCCTTAAAAAAAAGCCGCCTTTGCTTCATAGATACACCTTTTCACGCCTTTGCAAACATAGAAGGCCCCGCCCAGATGACTCGTGCTGGAGCTGTCAGATCAGGGTCTACTCTGCTTCTGAAGTGATACATACCGTGCCAAACATTGCTGTGTTGTTATGCCATTGTAAAAAATGAGCTAATTAATATTCATAGTCATTATTTCTTCCTTAATAAGTAACCCTTTACTCCATGAAAGAAATAATTGTGTCTTGAATATTAACCCTTCGCTTGCTGAATTTTAAAATGTATTTCTCCTTCTTTACCCATGCCCTGTTCTATAATTACATATATCTTCACTGTCTACAAGTATTTCGCTGTGCAATCACTTCCGTGGAGTGCACTGATTGCACAATCAACTTGTAAATAGTGCAGACCCTGATGAGACAGCTCCTGCAGAAGCTGTCTCATCTGGGTCTTCACTATTTGCAGGTAGGTATATTGACGTGAATAGCAAGCGAAGGGTTAATAATAATTAGATAATTATATAACTATAAATGAATGCAAGGAAATTTGGTCATGGGAGAAACTTTAGAATCAGATCTGTATTAGATAGGAACCATATGATCCGGGTCTACTCTATTTGCAAAGGTGTTATAAAAGGCATATTTTTGGAGTAAAGGGTTAAACCTTTCCCTCATAGGCTATTTTTAGATCCAACCTCTTTGAAATGAGCCTCCACCAAAAAGGAACATTAACTAGAGGAAAGGAATTTTTTAGAATTTTGTTATTTGAAACCATTGTGATAAATAGAGCATTTGCTCCTATAGGAGCAAAATAATGCTCTATTTATCACAATGGTTTTGACAGGTGACTATTACAGAGGCGTAGAAAGGCGTCAATATGGTGGAAAGGGTTAAAGTAGTAAAGGGTTCATTAAAAGTTGATTTATTGAATTGGTATTTTAGTCTTAGTTTAAGGTCAGACTCATATTGTAATAGATTTTATCTGGATGTATCAGTGTAAATAAAAAATACAGTTGTTTTAGAATTTAAAACTTACTGAAAGTTTCCTATGTCATAATTACATACATTCTTCCTACATGTACGGTAATTTATCTAAAATGTTTAAGATGCTGTAAGATCATGCCGCCTTATTGAGTATGTGTATAAAACTATTGGAAAGGTGGGAACAGATTTATTGTATCATTTTTGTTTTGTTTTCTTGTTTAGGTACTAAAGATTCGTCTAGTGTAGAAAAGCCATCCCCGACTGAGTCAGCTGTGATTTCCTCATCATCATCACCACAGTTATCATCAACCATTGCAGTCGTTTCACCAAAATCTTCATCAACAAGTCCATCACCTTCAAGAATACCAGTTGTTTCTTCTATACAGTCGTCACTTTCTTCTAGTTTACCCACCATTAGTTTTATTGGAGCATCAACAACAGTTGTACCTTCAACAGTTTCAGTATCGTCGTTAAACTCATTGTCCATGACTTTCGGATCGACATCATCGGGTTTCCACCAAGACTTGCCAGTGAACCAGTCGGCTCCTGCGTTCTCCACAAAGTTAAAAACTAATTTTTCTGTAACCGAGCCGTCACAACATCAAAGTAGTTTCGTGCCATTATCAAGAAAACTGTTGTCAAAGACTTCGCCAGTCAAGGACATCCCAACGTCACCAATTCACAGGTAAATAAAACCTTTACTCCATAAATATTCATATCAGAAATAATGACATTATGAATATTAATTAGCTGATCTTAAATACTTTCCTTCATATTAACCCTTTGCTTGCTATTCACGTCAATATACCTACCTGTAAATAGTGAAGACCCAGATGAGACAGCTCATGAGGGTCTGCACTATTTATAAGTTGATTGTGCAACCAGTGCACTCTACAGCAGTGATTGCACAGCGAAATACTTGTACATAGTGAAGATATATGTAATTAATTATACAACAGAACATGGGTAAAGAAGGAGAAATGTATTTTAAAATTCAGCAAGCTAGGGTTAACGACTAATCACGCATCTGCAAACAGAGTAGACTCAGATCAGATGGCTCCTATAGGAGTGAATAGGCCTTCTCCTCTTTCCTCCAGTTGGTTAGTCAATTCAGCACTGTGAGTATAATTATACCCCACGCAACGAAGTTCCTTGGGATATATATTTATTGACACATCTGTGCATCAGTCCATCTGTCAGTACGTCCAAATATATATTCTAATACATTGTTGTTCATGTAGCAATTTCATTTCTTCACCAATTTTTCTCAAATTTGCTTTAAAAGTTGTCATGAATAAAGGCTTGGATGAGTTCGATTTTTAGCAGAATTTGTTATGGGGAACCACTTTTTTTTCTCTGACAATGTGGCGGTGAGGGATATGTCAGCTTGCTCACTAAAGTTCTTTAATTATAAATAAAACCAGTAGGATATAGCAGTTGCAAATTGTGCAGACCCTAATAAAACTGCACCTTCAGAAGCAGTTTTATCTGGGTCTTCACTATTTTCCTTAGTTTTCTGACTAAATACATATTTAGGGTAACTTCTTCAGTTCTGATACAAACTGAATATTCTTAACCCTTTCCTCCATAGGCTATTTTTAGATCCAACCTCTTTGAATGAATCTATCCAAAAGGAGCATTAACTAGAGAAAAGGAATATTTTAGAATTTTGTAGTTTGAACCATGGTGATAAATAGAGCATTTGCTCCTATAGGAGCAAATGCTCTATTTATCACAATGGTTTCAAGTAGTGGTAATACAGAGGCGTAGAAAGGCGTATTTATGAAGGAAAGAGTTAATACCTATCCTTGTTCTATTCTTTTGTAAGAAATATGATGTAATCATATCATGAATATTTATTAGCTGATTTTTTATAATGGCATATGTACATAGCATTATCTTGGTATAGGTAGAAACTGTAGAGTCAGATCTATTATAATTTTATACACAAACAGAGAAGACCCTGATCAGAAGCCAAAAGAATAGACCCTGATTAGAAGCCTCCTACAGGAACCATCTGATCAGGGTTTACTCTGTTTGCAAAGGCATGAAAAAGTGAATGGAAGGGCTAACACCTTTGTATATATTTAACCCTTTCCTTCCTATAAACGTCTTTTCACACATTGGCAAACAGAACAGATCCAGATCAAGGTAAAGGTGAGGTTTATAGTCTGGAACTACATACAATGTACATATTCTTCCGACTTCACAATTTACCACCTGCTCACTGGATTATAAGTCAGCCATTAACACTTGGCGCCTAAGGCAGCCATGGCACATTGGCTTATTTCCCTCACAGGTACCCATTTATACACCTGGGTAGAGAGGAGCAAACGTTGGATGCATTTTTAGCTCAGAAAAATTCTGATAGTCTGATGGCAAGATTCAAACCGGGGACCCTTCGATCCCAAGTTTAACATCCTGCCACCGGACCACCACTCCCACTGTACATGTGGCATCATAAGCATTCAGCTAATAGATATTCATGATGTCATTACTTTTTACGTGAACATTGAACAAGGAAAGGGTTAACAAATTTGTCATTATTTTTGCAGATTTGCAGCATCGGGCAATGTAGAATCTCTACGCAAACTCATCATAGATCTCGAAGCAGACGTTAACTTGCCAATGAAAGATGGGACCACCCCAACCCACTGTGCTGCTGAGAATGGACAAACAGGTATGACAGAAAACTCTGTGATACATTTTGGTTCAAATCCTCACTAAGCATATAAGAATTCTTCAGGGGTTATAGGCCTTTTACTAGCATCTGCACGGATGCATTTTAAGGACCCAATCAAAATGCAAAATAGGTAACATTTTCCTAGTTTTGGAAAAAAGATCCCTACTGAAACTAAATTTGATTAAAATGCTGAAGAAGTGCTAAATAAGTTAAAATGGAATCAAAAATGCTCTCCAAATTTTGAGTTTTACACACACAAAAATCCCAATAATTAACATGCATTTTCCCCAAAAATTGCCCCGAAAAAGCCTGACAGTTATCCTGAAATGTTCTGTTTTTGTGTTTAAACCCATTATTATTTGAATTTTCCTAAACATTGTAATATCAGCTAGTATACTAGATTCTAGGACATTTGCCTCCAACCTTTGAGCCCCTATTTGGGCTTGGGCGGACATTTTGTAGACACCATGACATTTTAGCTGTTTATGTGTTGTTGAGCCAAATCTGGTTGACACTTCCAACCTTTTCTATTTATCAAAATGGTGAATCATAGTTCAGAACTTCAGAGTAAAAGATTTGACTCAACAACACATAAAACAGTTAAAATATGTCATGGTGTCGACAATATTTGTAATATGTTAGGGTGCAAAAATCGATGGGGGGAAATGTCTGCCCCGTCAAAAATACCAGGGGGCAAATGTCCTCCCAAGCCAAAACAGTAGGGGGCAAATGTCCGCTAAGCCCAAATTAGGGGGGGGGGAGGGGGGGGGGATGTCCGTTTAGCAGTATACTAGTATACTTAAGAGTATTTTACCCATTACTCATTGAATTTTCATGTCAGAAATAATGACAGTATTTTATCATCATTCATGTATTTTACTCACATGTATATGAAGGAAAGAGTTAAAGGATTCGGATTTAATGCAATACAATGGAGACACACAAACCTGTATACACCTGAAGGTTTCTTATCACTACAAATAGTGTAGTACCAGACCTACTGACCCACTAAGTGGATCTGATCTGTTCAGTGCTCTACATCATCTGCAGTATTTTAACCCTTTACTTGTCCCTTGGTAATGAAAGAAATAATGACACCGTGAATATTTATTAGCTGAATTTTTATAAGATAGAGTTATGAGATAGAGGGGAGTTTTTTTTGCTTTGACAACAACATAGAATCAGATTTAGAGGAGCCTTATGGTCTGGATCTACCCTGTTTGCAAATGTGTAAAACAGCATTTGTATTGGGGGAAGGGTAAACTCGTTGCAAGCCTGTGGCAAATTTGTGATAATTTATGTAAACAGTTTGCATCCAGATGAAATGTCAAGTAACTCAGCATCTCGTCAGGATTCAGACTGTTTTGAAACTCTGACTGTTAGTTAGGAGACATGGAAGAAGAATTTCCTTTGAGAATTGAAGCAGACACCAGTATTTGCATATGGTAATTACAGAGCACGCAATGAGTTATTAACCAGTCTGACATTCAGCCAAGGTCCTTGCCTCTGACATAGTTTCTCTGTGTTGTTCAAATTCTTGAAATTCAGTCTTCAGCAGACAGACACAGTATTCAGTTATTTGAGATATACTGTAAAACCTATCTAGAATGTCAAATCAAACAAAGTCTAAACTTTCTGGATTTTTAAGACATGGCAGCTTAATACTGGTCTAAAGTTATTAACAAAGCTCCCTTGGGAGCATTCTGCTTAAGCAGAAAGCAGCCATCTGCTTTTAAAAAGACTACAATATTGATTAACCCTTTCCTCCATAAATACGCCCTTCCGCGCCTCTGTAAAATTCACTTTTTAAAACCATTGTGATAAATAGAGCATTTGCTCCTAAGGAGCAAATGCTCTATTTATCACAATGGTTTCAGAACTACAAAATTCTTAATTTTTTCTTTTCTTTAGTTAATGCTCCTTTTTGGTAGATTTATTCAAAGAGGTTGGATCTAAAAATAGCCCAGGGGGGAATGGGTTAAAGTAAAGTGATTGATTTAGAAAGGTTCTTCTGTATTTTACAGAATGTTTGAAACTCCTGATGGAGAAGGGGTGCAGTGTGAACTGTTTGCGGGATGACCAGATGAGTCCGGTTCATTGTGCTGCAGCAGAGGGTCATACAGGGTAAGAGAATAAGGATCAAGAGGGTCATACAGGGTAGGAGAATAAGGATCAAGAGGGTCATACAGGGTAGGAGAATAAGGATCAAGAGGGTCATACAGGGTAAGAGAATAAGGATCAAGAGGGTCATACAGGGTAGGAAAATAAGGATCAAGAAGGTCATACAGGGTAAGAGAATAAGGATCAAGAGGGTCATACAGGGTAGGAGAATAAGAATCAAGAGGGTCATACAGGGTAGGAGAATAAGGACCAAGCCTAGTATAAAACTGATGTCTGCTTAATCTTTTACTTGTTCAGTATTCATGTAAGAAGTTATGACATGATGAATAGTTACTAGTTGAATTTTTATGATGGTACATGAACATAGGATGAAGAATCACATACAGTGAAATCTCTTATTCAAACACTAAAATATGTATTATTATCGATCTTTAAGACAGGTGGCAGCTTAATGCTTAGTGAAAGTCACGCATTAAGCTGCCACCTGCATGACTTTCACTATGCATTAACCAACTATCTGCCTAAAAGGGTCTAAATTCTTTTATACAAAAAATTTGAATAATCAAGTTTTTACTGTATATATTATAATTCCATAAGCAAACAGAGCAGACCCAGATCAGACAGCTCCTATAGGACCCGTTTGATCTGGGTCTACTTTGTAGCAGATGTGTGAACATTGTATTGGATGACCAGTGTTTAGCTGGACACTTTTCTCTGCCTCTGCTTTGCACTTTTCACCATAAAACAAGATTATGTTTGCCTTTTCCAGGTGTTTGTTGCTATTGCTTCGTCATGGAGGAAACATTCACCTGACTGACTTCTCCGGCTGGACCCCACTACACTGGGCAGCTTCCCGCGGCCACCCTGAGTGCTGCAAAATACTGCTGACATACGGAGCTAAACGGACAGCTTTATCAAACGTATGAATATAACTTATTCTGTTTTATTGATGACTCAAACATTCAAAGAATTTTCATGAACATTATTTAACCAATTCTCTCAAAGGATATTTTTAGATCCAACCTCTTTGAATAAATCTACCAAAAAGCAGCAATTAGGCGTAAAAAAAAAATAGGTTTGTTTCTGGTTACCCGACCGACCGTCCATTTTACCCCCGACTCACATTTTTTTATTGCATCCAGAAATTTCCGCCGTTCTGTCTCTTGTGATTATTACGAGTTTGGTGAAAGGCCGATCTTCGGGGACTTCCCAATTCGAAAAGACTTTTTTTTATGTCCAACTTTTGTGAAAGAATTTCAAAGAAAAAACCGATGGAGAAATTCCCATTATGTTGACATATCTCAACATTTCCAACGGCCAAACATTTTTTCGCCACAGTCAAAGAATACGCTAAAAAGATACATCGGAGTTTGACACTAACCATAGACCGAGCGCCATTTCTAGTATAGTGCAGGTCAGGTCCAGTCGTTAAATATTCAACTGGTCCGAATGGTCCAGTGCGAAATAATCGATTCTAGAAAAATTCCATTCATTTTGCAAGTTTTTCCACTCGTTTTCTCCTTCCGTCGCTCTAATATTGTTTTGTTTTTATCATTGTTCTAAGTAGAGAAAGCTGCGAGCACCTTGCAACCACGTGACTTCCTTCATAACGTCGAGGTCGGGGTTGTCTCAAATTAAGTTAGGGTATTGTGATAAAACACTGTCGTTGTCGAAAAATCGCTAGTTATTCTAATGCTTTTATTTCAGTTAAGGTTTCGTGTAAAATACGTTTTTGTGGAAATTTATATTTTAAGGGAATATATTTACAGAAAAAATATTAGCCAAATGATTAATAATGACACCACTTGAAACATTATGAAACGTTCCCTAAATGTATGTCGTAAAATAGATGTCGTAAATCTTGGTTTCCCACACTAACACCACTTTTCTGTTATGTACACTCGCGACGATAAATGCCAGTTTCAATTTGGGTTTACGGTCAGTGGAGATGACAAGAAAGAAAGGGAAATGTAAGGAGTCGTCGAAGAGAAAATATGAGGAAGAAAAAAGGCAATTCTGTCAGAAATTGAAAGAAGAGTTTACTTGGTTAACCAAGCCAAACCTTCAACGCCTACAGCGCAACGACAGAGCCATGGTCAGACAAATTTGTAGGATCAAGCCAGAGAATGTGGCCATGGTACGTTCAAATGAGCTGCTTCGGCAGCTGGGTCTGGAGGATCTTGACCCCATACTAAGGGAGAGGAGGCTCCGCTGGTACGGCCACGTGGAACGTTCCAGCAGTGCTGTAAAGTGTGCCTGGGACTTTCAAGTGACTGGAAGAGGTAGGCCCGGACGGCCCAAGATGTCATGGAGGGAGGTGGTAGAGAGAGATTGTAGAGAGTGGAGGCTCTCTGCCATCGACCCACATGATAGAAACACTTGGAGAACAGGAGTGAGATCTGCCATGCGTGCAGCTAGCCAGCTGTCTGGAGGGGGGCCCACTAGTGTGGTATAATGCCCCTGCACCTGCACGTTAATCTAAAGTAACCGATGATGATGATGATGATGAAACTACGTACACTACATTCCTCGTAGAAAATACGATTTGGTAAATAGTGGAGTTTTACAGTAGGGTGCTAAATGCCAATAGGTCCATACCACAGATTAACCGTTACCTGATGAATATTGATGATTATTCATATAAGACTATGCCTACTATGAATATATATTAGTATTTAGGTATCAGTTCGATTTTTAGCATACTGCTGACCAAAAAAAATAAAATACATGTAATAAAAAAAAAAAAAAGTTCCCGACCTACCGACCCAACTTTTTTTGGGGCATGTAACCAGAAACAACCCTATTTTTATACCCCCCTTTTGAAAAAATGGGGGTATATTGCTTTGCACATGTCGGTCGGTAGGTCGGTCGGTCGGTCGGTCTGTCGGTCGGTAGATCGATGGTTTCCGAACGATAACTAATAAACGACTTGGCCTAGAATCTTCAAACTTGCTGTGGTGGTTGGTCATGACAAGTAGATGACCCCTATTGTTTTTGAGGTCACTAGGTCAAAGGTCAAGGTCACCATGACCTAAAATGGTGAAATAGTTTCCGATCAATAACTGCTCAAGGGTTTGGCTTGGGATCTTCAAACTTGCTGTGGTGGTTGGTCATGACCACTAGATGACCCCTATTGATTTTGAGGTCACTAGGTCAAAGGTCAAGGTCACCATGACCTTAAATGGTTAAATGGTTTCCGATCAATAACTGCTTAAGGGTTTAGCTTAGAATCTTCAAACTTGCTGTGTTAGTTGGTCATGACCACTGGATGACCCCTATTGATTTTGAGGTCACTAGGTCAAAGGTCAAGGTCACCATGACCTTAACTGGTAAAATGGTTTCTGATCAATAACTGCTCAATTGTTTGGCTTAGGATCTTCAAATTTGCTTAGGTGGTTAGTCATGACAACTAGATGAGTCCTATTGTTTTTTAGGTCAATAGGTCAAAGGTCAAGGTCACCATGACCTTAAAGGGTGAAATGGTTTGCGATCGATAACTGCTCAAGGGTTTGGCCTAGGATCTTCAAATTTGCTGTGGTGGTTGGTAATGACCACTAGATGACCCCTTTTGCTTTTTAGGTCACTAGGTCAAAGGTCAAGGTCACCATGCTCTTAACTGGTCAAATGGTTTCCGATCACTAACTGCTCAAGGGTTTGGCTTAGAATCTTCAAACTTGCTGCGGTAGTTGGTCATGACAACTGGATGGCCCCTATTGTATTTGAGGTCACTAGGTCAAAGGTCAAGGTCACCATGACCTTAACTTGTAAAATGGTTTCTGATCAATAACTGCTCAATTGTTTGGCTTAGGATCTTCAAATTTGCTTAGGTGGTTGGTCATGACAACTAGATGAGCCCTAATGTTTTTTAGGTCAATAGGTCAAAGGTCAAGGTCACCATGACCTTAACTGGTGAAATGGTTTGCGATCAATAACTGCTCAAGGGTTTGGCTTAGGATCTTCAAACTTGCTGTGGTGGTTGGTCATGACCATTAGATAACCCCTATTATTTTTGAAGTCACTAGGTCAAAGGTCAAGGTCACCATGACCTTAACTGGTGAAATGGTTTGCGATTAATAAATGCTCAAGGGTTTGTCTTAGGATCTTCAAACTTGCTGTGGTGGTTGGTCATGACAACTAGATGACCCCTATTGATTTTGAGGTCACTAGGTTAAAGATCAAGGTCATCATGACCTTAACTGATGAAATGGTTTCCAATTAATAACTGCTCAATGGTTTGGTTCGGGATCTTCAAACTTGCTGTGGTAGTTGGTTGTGACCACTTGATGACCCCTAAAGTTGTTGAGGTCACTAGGTCAAAGGTCAAGGTCACCATGACCTTAATATGTGAAATGTTTTCAGATCAATAAATGATCAGTGGTTTGGCTTAGGATATTCAAAGTTGCTGTGGTGATTAGTCATGACCGCTAGATGACCTCTATAGTTGAGGTCACTAGATCAAAGGTCAGGGGGTCTGGGGGGGGGGGGGTATACATGTTTTACAAACATCTCTTGTTTTTTTTAGGCCTTACTAGGGAAATGGACAATTTTAAAAATATGTATTTTTCAAACCATTGTGATAAATAGAGCATTTGCTCCATTAGAACAATTGTTCTATTTATCACAATAGTCTGATAAAGTGACTCGCAACAATGCTGGAGCAAGTGGGAAAAGCAGTCGTACAGAGGGTATCTTTTCATTCTTTTCTCTTGAAAAGTATTGTGAGGATGACAAACAGTTTGGATCCTGATTACTATTCAAACTGTTTGCATTGGACTGTTAGTGTGTTAGCTGTCAACCCTTTACTCCATCTTTCTATGCCTTTGTAAAGAGAGTAGACCCAGATCATATGACTCCTATAGGAGCTGTCTGTTCAGGGTCTGCTCTGTTTGCTTTTGAAATTATAATAAATCAGAATTCACAATTTCTACCAATACAAAAAACTGTGTACATAATGAATTATACCATTATAAAATTCCAGGTAATAAATATTCATGATGTCATTATTTGTTAATGAATATTAAACAAGTAAAGCATTATGTTTCAGTTTCATTGACCTTGACATTTAACCTCCACTTTCCTTAAGGAGCATGTAGAGGTCAGATGTCGAGGTCAAATGTCAAGGTCATTGTAGTTACCAGTAAATGGCTGATTACAGTTATTCTTTTGTTTTATAGAACAGCACGTCTCCTTGCCACTTGGCTATTCACTCTGGTTCAGCTACTTGCCTAACTGTGTTGTTGACCCACACTGCTGACCAGTCCAGTCAAGAGATGCAGCTAGCCAACAGTGTTGGTCAGGTGAGGGACAAGGATGGCTGGACCATCGCCCACTTGGCTGCCTGTAGGGAAGATATGGTAAGTTTTATTTGCTGGACCCTTTCCTTAATGTAAACAGACTTTCACACATTTGCAAACAGAGAAGACCCAGATCAGACGGTTCCTGTAGGAGCTGTCGGATCAGGGTCTGCTCTGTTTGCTAATGAAATTTGATAGATGTGTCTTTAGTTTCTAAAATGGCTACACTGTACCATCGCACATTTTTTGTTCATGAATATACAGAAGGTATAGAAATTTGTAATAAATCTACTAATAGGTAAAGGCTTAAACACTTAGAGTGCATGAAATTAGTGTACAGTAAAACCTCTCTAAACCGGAATTATAGTAGGCAAGAATTTAGACACTTTTAAGCAGGTGGCTGCTTAATGCAGGGTGAAAGTCATGCAGAAAGCTCCTAGAGGAGCTTTCTGCATGACTTTCACCCTGCATTAAGCTGCCACCTATCTTCAATACCGATATTTATACTAAATTTAACGTCCGGTTTAGAGGGGTTTTACTGTACTTCCATTTGCAAACAGTGTATATCGAGTTCAGTTGGCTCCTTGTCAAGGCCTTTGACCAAGGTTTGTACTATTCTGAATGGACTCTATAGTTATATACTGATGGGCCAGTCTGCTGTGAATACTGTTAGCTGTGTAATATTAATATAATACAGATATGATTCTACAGTTTCTGTCATGATCAAAATGTCCTGTATCCATATCGAAGGCTTGGGGCAAAACTATTCTAACTCCTTCACAAAGTGAAGGAGTTAGAATAGTTTTGCACCAAGCCCTCGATATGCTGTTGTAACAACTAATCTGTAGCAGCCATGCTGATCTGAGTTTACTCTGTTTGCAGAGACATAAAGAGTTATTTATGTCAGGGAAAGGGTTAAGTGCTTTTAACATTCAATTAAGCCTAAGGGTAATGTTTTAAGAAAGTCATTTTCATACATTTATTTGGCATTTCAGGAGTGTTTGTCTGTGATCTTAAAGAACTGTGATATAGACCTCCACAGCCGAGAGAAGTTGGGCAGGACGGTGCTTGATGTTAGCTCAGCTAACTGCCACCAGCTTCTCATGCCATATGGTAAGTACAGAATTAGAGGATCTTACATGAATGTTCATTGCAATTGTTTTGCATAATGCATTGGTTCGACATATTCTCTTTAAGATTCATAATTGGCCAGATTAAAAACTGCTAATTTGACTAAAAAAATGCACTAGTGCATTTCTGCAGTTTACGGAACCCTGTTTCGACACTCCCACACTGCAGGTTATTTGGTAAATTGTGATAGAAGAACAACAGAGTTTTTGTGTCACCTGCCGAGAGGCAGTGTGTCACTTAGGGATCACTTTTCTGTCGTCTGTCTGTCTGTCTGTTTGTCCATCACACTTTCTTTTTTTGGTTGTCATGTCTAAACTAAACATTATAGAGCTTTCAAATTTCACATGTGTCTTCCTCTCATAAAAGACCATTGATGTAACTAAGGCCCATTACTCTGCATGCAACACTTTTTGAGTTATTCCCCTTTGTCCACACTTTATTTTTTTGGCTGTCATTTCTAAACTAATCATTATAGAGCTTTCACTCTTGTATTTCTTATGTCATTCTTTTAGATATTAAGTGTTTGATTTAATAACATTTAGTGATAAGCAGTACATTCTACTGGTGAAGAATTCTTAATATTTCATTGAGATTTTAATATTGTGGTCTGCTTCTAGACTTTTTTCATGAGGTTCATCATTTTTCCAGTTAATAGAGAGCGACTTAAGAAGGTCACCGTTGAGATAAGTTGCACAGGAATGTCGTTCTCTACACAACAGCCATATGTGATAGGCAGTATCCAGGTGCTACCCTCCATGGACTGGAGGGCCGTGGACACTGCCATAGTGGCTCTAGTGGAGGGATACTTCTCTCAGATGGATACCGGGTTACGCACAAAGAAAACTAGTAGGCTGGACCCAGACAATGCCACTGACAACTCCCAGTTTTCCCTAGGGCTTACTGAAGACAGCATTGATAGTTACATGGTCGGTAGGTACGGCTTTGCCATTTTGTAATAAGCTTACATGAAGTGTAACCTGTTTACTTTTAACCCTTTCCCTGTTCAATATTCACGTCTTTCACCCTGCATTAGGCTGCCACCAGTCTTAATGACTGATAATAATACAGTAAAATCTCGATTTTTCGAACACTAAAATTCGTATTAGAATCGATCTTTAAGACAGGTGGCAGCTTAATGCATGGTGAATGTCATGCAGAAAGCTCCTCTAGGAGCTTTCTGCATGACTTTCACCATGCGTTAAGCAGCCACCTGCCTAAAAGGGTCTCAATTCCTCTATAAAGAAAATTCGAATAATCGAGGTTTTACTGTACTTAGTGTAGTGTTTTAACTATCTGCATTTTACTGTATATACCTTTTGTGTCACTTGCTTAGGGATATTATCTCCATCGTCCATCTGTATATCTGCCTGTCATGCATTTTTCATCAGATTTTACTTCAGCAGGAGACAAATTCATTCTTCAAACACTCTTGCTTGAACTCTACAGCGTTCTGTTTGTGTTATGTAAAAATTCTATTCATTCACTTTAGGTTCCTACAGATGGGTTCGGAATGACGTTTTCCCAGACGTGTCTCCTCAAGATATGATGTGTAATAACAATGCAGCCATCGTAACTGTGTTCATTAAAGGTAGTATTATAACTGTATTCGTTCAAGGTAGTATCATAACTGTGTCATTAAAGGTTACTGAATATTCAAAGTGGATTGGTCTATCAGTGTTTAATTCTTTACTCCATAAGTACGCATTTGCAAACAAAGTAGACCAATATTCTATAGGAGCCGTCTGATCAGGGTCTGCTCTGTTTGCTTATGAAGAAATATAGATCTGATTCTACAGTTTCTGTTTTGGCAAAATGTTCATGTGTTATCCAACCTCTTTGAATAAATCTACCAAAAAGGAGCATTAACTAGAGAAAGGGAAATTTTTAGAAATTTGTGGTTTGAAACAATTGTTATAAATAGAGCATTTTGCAGAGGTGACTTTTGCAGAGGTGTCAAAAGGCGTCAATATGAGGGAATGGGTTATACACCTGCCGCTACACTGCTGTATAACATGATGACATGGATGTGACAAATAGTATCAGACCCTAATGTACAGTTTTTTAACCCTTTCCCTGTTGAGTATTTCTGTAGGAAATCGTATCATGAATATTCATAAGTTGAATGTTTTATAATGGTCTATTAATATAGGAGTCATCTAATCTGGGTCTACTCTGTTTGCAAAGCATGAAAAGGTTTTGATAATGACAGAAAGGGTTGATAACTCTTTACACACTAATTAATTTTTATTAGCTATTCTGTTTCGAAGAAATCACGAGCTATTATCGTAACTCCGGCGTTCGCATCGTCGTTGTCATCTTCATCGTTTTCATCGTTGTCTGAAATCTTAACACTGACCATAACTTATTCTATTTTTCATTTACAACCTTCATTATTGGTATGTATGTTCATCTTGACAATGACGACAGACGAGAATTGGCATCCGCTTGCGGTGCTCTTGTTTGCCAATATGATTGGTTCAAAGTTCACTTTTCTTCCAAATGGTGTCTTAGTGTCAAACAGTTGCCATGCCGATGAAATGTCAAATTACTTGGTGTCAAACAGTTGCCATGCCGATGAAATGTCAAATTACTTAGTGTCTCATCTGAATCAAAACTGTGTGTATAGGTCATCTTGTAATCATTCTGTTAGTGTTCATAAGGTTTATAAACTGTTATAAATTTCAGGGGCCAGAGATGAGTACCACTCGTTAGCTTTTGACCTTTTGTTGCCTCTCTTCTCCATAAACAACTACATCAGGCTGGTAAGTATGGCCTTCAGCAGTCACTAAAACCCCTTTAACCAGGATGTTCAATTTAGTATTTAGTATAAATATCAGCCTTGGAGACAGGTGGCAGTTTAATGCAGGGTGAAAGTCATGCAGAATTTTCCTCTAGGAGCTTTCTGCATGACATTCACCCAGTGTTAAGCAGCCATCTGCCTAAAAGTATCTATGTTCTTCTCTGCTAAAATTCCAGTTTAGGGGATTTTAACTGTATTGTGAACATTTTTACCAGCAAAAAATGATATGTATAACAGTGCATAGAATTATTGACACACAACTTTGTTCCAGTGTCAGAGCAAACACTGTATTATCACACACTGCTGAAAGAGATTTTTGCGTTTAACCCTTCTCTTGCTGAATTTTAAAATACATTTCTCCTTCTTTACCCATGCCCTGTTGTATAATTACATATATCTTCACTGTGTACAAGTATTTCACTGTGCAATCACTGCTGTGGATTGCACTGGTTGCACACTCAACTTGTAAATAGTGCAGACCCTGTTGAGACAGCTCCTGCAGGAGCTGTCTCATCTGGGTCTTCACTATTTACAGGTAGGTATATTGATGTGAATAGCAAGCGAAGGATTAATTTATTAAAATTTAATTCTTTGTTGCCTATTAACACTTTCTGTCATACAGACGACTTTTTGTACCTTGCAGACAAAGTAAACCAAGATGAGACAAATCTTTTAGGAGCAGTCTGATGGTCTGCTCTGTTTGCTTACTAAAGTATATACAGTGAACCCTCATTGCAACAGAGGTGTTTGTTTCCAAACATTGTGCTGGTATAACGAGGTTGCTGTTATAACGAGTTTAAATATGAAAGGAACCATATGACCAGTTTTAAACAAGTACCAACAGGTGATTGCTTAATGCAGAACACAAGAAGTGCAAAAAGCTCCCTAAGGGAGCTTTTTGCACTTCGTGTGTTTTGCATTAAGCAATTACCTGTAATATTGGCATTGCACAGTCCTATTGATTCAGTGGTTGTTTCAAAGAATTAACGGTAATTTTGTTTCAATGCATACTGCCTGTATAACGAGGGTGCCATTGTAATGAATGCCGGTATAATGAGGGTTTACTGTTGATCTGAATATAAAGTTTTAAGATAGAATTATTGAAGTAATTCAATCCATTTAGTTGCTGTAGAAGAAGAATTATCAGATTTTGAATTAAATTGTAAACCTTCAAAGAAACCTTCAAAGATACTTCAAACCAACTGTTGACATAGCTTTATTTTCTAGCCAACTGTTGACATAGCTTTATTTTCTAGCCAACTGTTGACATAGCTTTATTTTCTAGCCAACTGTTGACATAGCTTTATTTTAGTGCCAACTGTTGACATAGCTTTATTTTCGTGCCAACTGTTGACATAGCTTTATTTTCGTAGCTTTATTTTCGTGCCAACTGTTGACATAGCTTTATTTTCGTGCCAACTGTTGACGTAGCTTTATTTTCGTGCCAACTGTTGACATAGCTTTATTTTCTTGTTTAGCTGGAACAGTACAAGAGTGTCGTATTTTATGGACCAGAAGGTACACGCAAAAAGCAGCTGGTGAAAAGACTTGCTAATCAACTTGTGGTAGGAATCAATTATATGCTCAGACTTTTCGTAACTCTTTGCACGCTAAGTGATTCTTTGAGTGCAACAATTGTTGCTTCTTCAATTCTTGAAATTTCTCTCATTTCTTTACCAAATATGATTAGATTGTCAAACAGTTTGGATCCAGATGAGATGCCACGTCATGTGGCGTCTCATCTGGATCCAAACTGTTTGCATAGGTAATCACAGTTTTGCCAGTAGAGTACATAGGGTTTATTTTCGTGATTTAAATGTTGGTAGCCTGTCAAATTCAAAATAATGCAAAGAGTTAAAAATCTGATATAGGGACATAGTTTTATGTATTTACAAGCAGTACACCAAGATCAGACAGTTCGTGTTTTAGCTTTCTGATCAGGTCTATGTTTTCTCTTAACCCATTCCCCTCATAGTCTATTTTTAGATCCAACCTCTTTGAATGAATCTACCGAAAAGGAGCATTTACTAGAGAAAAGGAATTTTTTAGAACTGTGTAGTTTTGAAACTATTGTTATAAATAGAGCAAATGGAGCAAATGCTCTATTTATCACAAAGGTTTCAAAAAATGACTTTTTACAGAGGTGTATTTATGGAGGAAAGGGTTAAAACAATATAGATATGATTTTACAGTCTCTTTCATGGCTAAAAAATACCCTTCTTCATCTAATTAATATTCATAAAGTCATTCTTTGTTACATCAACTTTCATCAGGTAAAGAGTTAAGACTTCTGTATTTATCAGTCTGTTTCATTTTAACCATTTGCCTGTTGCATATTTATGTAAGAAATAATCACATCGTGAATATTTATTACAGAATTTTTAAAATTGCATATGTACACAGGATGTTTTAGTATTTATAATAGAAACTGCAGTCAGAGCTATTATAATTAGGGCCCTGCATTGAAAATCACATTTTCTGTCTGTCCGTCTGTCCATCCATCCGTCCATCAACACTTTTGATGTGATGCAATAACTCAAACAGTACTTCACATATTGGTTTCATGTTAAGGGCATATGCTTAGTATCATCAGAGGAAGATACCTATAGTTTTCGGGTTGAATCAGATCACTATGTCAGTATCACTAGAGTTATCTGCCTTTGATTACAGAGTCCTCTCTGACTTAGTCAGTTTTCTAGTTTCATTAAGCAAACAGAGCAGACCTTGATCAGATGGCTACTACAGGAGCCATCTGATCGGGGTCTTCTCTGTTTGCAAATGTGTAAAATGGTATTTATATGAAGGAAAGTGTTAACCCCTTCCTCCATAGGCTATTTTTAGACCCAACCTCTCTGAATGAATCTACCGAAAAGGAGCATTCACTTGAGAAAGGGAAAATGTTAGAATTTTGTAGTATTGAAACCATTGTGATAAATAGAGCATTTGCTCCTATGGAGCAAATGCTCTATTTATCACAATGGTTTCAAGAAGTGACTATTACAGAGGCGTAGAAAGTGTATTTATGGAGGAAAGTGTTAAATCAGGTTCAATGTACCCATTTTATCTGGTCCTCATCACCTCATGGTTGTTATTTCAGGATAAGGAGAAGGCCAGGTATGACCCTCACGTAGTGCAGGTTTACCTACACCGAGACTACTCACACACAGATTTTGTACACTTGTTAAAAGCTGAAGGTATGTTAAAAGTACAAAGTTAGAGTACCACACCCACTGTACGGTAAATCCCCTCCAAACTGGACGTTTAAAGTTAGTATCAAAACCGCACTTTCAGACAGCTTAATGCAGGTTGAAAGTCATGCAGAAAGCTCCTTTTGGGAGCTTTCTGTATGACTTTCACCCGGCATTAAGTGGCCACCTGTTAGAAAGATCGAAATTGTTCTTTAATAAAACTCTAGCTTACAGAGGTTCTACAGTATTTACCTAGCAGGTGGACCATTTATGCCCCCCACTCGTGAAGGGTTTACACTTGTCTGTCTGTCACATTTTGTGTATTATGCAAATTATTCATCTGGATTCAAATTGTTTACAATGTAATCACAACGAGTCAGATGAGGAGGGTTCAAATGTTCAGTAGCACCAGTCCTAAGCGGTCATTATGTCTCCCCCATTTATGGGGAGATATATTGTTTTTGCCAGAGTTGTCTGTCTGTCCGTCCGTCCGTCTGTCTGTCTGTCCGTCACAAACTTGTGTCGCGCGTTTCTCTGAAACCAGTTGGGTTGGAGTCACCAAACTTCACAAGAATGTTCACAAGCATGAGTTGTTGTGCACCTGGGGTTTTTGAATTGTCTCTCCCTGATAACTTTGGAGTTATTGCCCCTGATGACTTGAAATTAGAAAAACTTTGTGTCGCACGTATCTCTGAAACTGCTAGTACTAGAGTCACCAAACTTCACAGGAATGTTCACCAGCATGAGTTGTTGTGCATCTATATTTTTTGAATTGTCTCCCCCTGATAATTCTTGAGTTATTGCCCCTGATATGAACATTTAAATTTATACAAACTTTGTGTTGTGTGTATCTCTGAAACCAGTAGGGCTAGAGTCGCCAAACTTCACAGGATTATTCACTAGCATGAGTTGTTTTGCTCTTGTTTTTTTTTAATTGTCTCCCCCTGTTAACTTTGGAGTTACTGCCCCTGATGACTTAAAATTAGACAAACTTTACTTAGTGTTGTGCATATCTCTGAAACCACTAGGGCTAGAGTCACCAAACTTCACAGAAATGTTGACCAGCATAAGTTGTTATGCACCTGAGATTTTTGAATGGTCTCCTCTTGATAACTTTGGAGTTATTGCCCCTGATATGATTACTTAAAATTAGAGAAACTTTGTGTCATGCATATCTTTAGAACCGCTAGGGCTAGAGTCCCCAAACTTCACAGGAATATTGACCAGCATGAGTTGTTGTGCGCCTGGTTTTTTTTTAATTGTCTCCCCCTGATAATTCTTGAGTTATTGCCCCTGATATGATAACTTAAAATTAGAGAAGCTTTGTGCTGCACGTATCTCTGAAACCAGTTTGGCTAGAGTCACCAAACTTCACAGGAATGTTCACCAGCATGAGTTGTTGTGCATCTGGGTTTAATTGTCTCCCCCTGATAACTTTGGAGTTACTTCCCCTTATGACATAAAATAAGAGAAATTTACTTTGTGTCGTGTGTATCTCTGAAACCACTAGTACTAGAGTCATTAAACTTCACAGGAATGTTGACCAGCATGTGTTGTTGTGTACCCTGGTTTTTTAATTGTCTCCCCTGATAATGTTGGAGTTATTGCCCCTGATGGCTTAAAATTAGACCCTGATAAGTTTGGAGTTAGACATTACACTTGTGTATTAGAAAGAGGATGGGAGGGGGAGACATCTGTTTTTGTGACAAAAACAAACCTCTAGTTCATTTATTTAAAATGGGAGTCTTAAAACACAGGTGATTGTTTAATGCAGGGCAAATGCTAAGGCATAAAAAAATGCGTACCATACAAATTACTTTACAACAGAAGTTCGAATCATGCGATTTCTAATTTGGACAATTTCTCAAGTTCACAGCTTTATGCAGGCCTGAAGTAACGGTGAAAACTTCTTTTTTTTGAGTTTGAGTTATCCGAGTTCGAGATAACGGAAGTTCAACTGTAGATACATGTAAGAAATAATAACATCATGATCAGTTGTTAGCTGAATATTTTAAGGGGAATTTTTTGCTATAACAAATTGTAGAATCAAATCAACATCATCATGTAAGCAAACAGAGCAGACCTTGATTGGATGACTCTAACAATCTGACCTGTGTCCACTCAGTTTGCAGAAGTATGGAGAAATGCGACAACCTAATGAATAAACATGGATGTAGTTATAAGCAGGTGGTTGCTTAATGCAGGACAAAGTAATGCAGAAAGCTCCTCTAGAAGTTTTCTGTAGTACTTTTGTCCTGTATTAAGCTACCACCTGCCTGTACCACCCAGAATTATACCTTTTTAGGTGGTCGCATTAGAGGGGTTTTACTGTAGTTTGATCTGTGTCAACACTATTTGCCTGTGTGAATCCGAATATTCAGAATACAAAGTCTACTCAGCTTTTGTTTTCAGGGATATGTTAGTTTCTGTATCCAGTTTCTATATTATGCTAAAGTTTAATATCAGAGAGCCCATTTTGGAGAGCTCTTTCTCTTTATGTGCTGTTCTTGTTGCCTGGATTTTAATTCTTTCCCTCATAGAGATTTATTTGACACATTTGAAAACAGAAAGTAGACCTAGATCAGACAGCTCTTGTAGGAGCCACCAGATCAGGGTCGGCCCTGTTTATTTATCGAATTACATAGATCTGATTCCTTTGTTCTCAATAGAAAAAATAAGCTCATAGATCTTCATGATGTCATTATTTCTTGCATGAATTTTCATATTAAAGATAATAGGTTCATATGCGTTTCCTGTATTTTCCAGGTTGTATTCTGCCGATCGGCTACACTAGCAGTGTGGCGTGTATACTGCTGCTGTTTCACCTGGAGAAGATACAACTGGCAGCCATGCTGGGTCACCTTCTAGAGCATGTTGAGTATCGAGGCATGCACAGTACCTTCTCTGTAACAGGTATTACTAACTTTACCTATTACCTGATAGTCTGTTATTAGATCCATTACCTCATAGGCTTTTTATAGACCCAACCTCTTTTTTAAAATCTACTGAAAATGAGCTCTTACAGTGAAGCTCACATGTTTCTATTGGCTAAAATCAAAATATACAATAGGAAAAAGAAAAACCATCCAACCAAATGGGTGGTTACTAATTGATTACAATATTGTAATTGGTTTCAGTCATGTTATTATACCCCCACAAACAGAGTTTGAGGGGGGTATACTGGAATCAGCCTGTCGGGCGGTCGGTCTGTCTGTCTGCAAAATCTTCTACGGCGAACTCCTCCTTCAGTTTCAACCCAATTCACTTGACACTTGGCATAAATGTTACTCAGGAGTAGTAGATGTGCAAGACACAAATTTCAGGTCTCTGTGACCTTGACCTTGACCTTTGGCCTTGAAATTTGTCATGATATTGGCAGGCAAAATCTTGTACTTTGAACTCCTCCTTCAATTTCAACCTGATTCACTTGATACTTGGCATAAATGTTACTCAGGAGTAGTATACGTGCAAGACACAAATTTCAGGTCTCTGTGACCTTGACCTTGACCGTTGGCCTTGAAATTGGTCTTAAAATTGGCAGGCAAAATCTTGTACGGCGAACTCCTCCTTCACTTTCAACCTGATTTACATGATACTTGGCATAAATGTTACTCAGGAGTAGTACATGTGCAAGACACAAATTTCAGGTCTCTGTGACCTTGACCTTGACATTTTGCCTTGAAATTGGCAGGCAAAATCTAGTACTTTGAACTCCTCCTTCAATTTCAACCTGATTCACTTGATACTTGGCATTAATTACAGAATTTTCTCTATTTGAACTTTGGGTATTTTTGTTATTATACCCCCACAAACAGAGTTTGAGGGGGGTATACTGGAATCAGCCTGTCGGGCGGTCGGTCGTTCGGTCGGTCTCCAAAATCTTGTACGGCGAACTCCTCCTTCAGTTTCAACCCGATTTACTTAACACTTGGCATAATTGTTAATCAGGAGTAGTAGATGTGCAAGACACAAATTTCAAGTCTCTGTGACCTTGACCTTGACCTTTGGCCTTGAAATTTGTCTTGAAATTGGCAGGCAAAAGCTTGTACTTTGAACTCCTCCTTCACATTCAACCTGATTCACTTGATACTTGGCATAAATGTTGCTCAGGAGTAGTAGATGTGCAAGACACAAATTTCAGGTCTCTGTAACCTTGACCTTGACCTTTGGCCTTGAAATTGGTCTTGAAATTGGCAGGCAAAATCTTGTACTTTGAACTTCTCCTTCACTTTCAACCTGATTCACTTGATACTTGGCATAAATGTTACTCAGGAGTAGTAGATGCACAAGACACAAATTTCAGGTCTCTGTGACCTTGACCTTGACCTTTGGCCTTGAAATTGGTCTTGAAATTGGCAGGCAAAATCTTGTACTTTGAACTCCTCCTTCAATTTCAACCTGATTCACTTGATACTTGGCATAAATGTTACTCAGGAGTAGTAGATGCACAAGACACAAATTTCAGGTCTCTGTGACCTTGACCTTGACCTTTGGTCTTGAAATTGGTCTTAAAATTGGCAGGCAAAATCTTGTACTTTGAACTCCTCCTTCAATTTCAACCTGATTCACTTGATACTTAGCATAAATGTTACTCAGGAGTAGTAGATGTGCAAGACACAAATTTAAAATCTCTGTGACCTTGACCTTTGGCCTTGAAATTGGTCTTAAAATTGGCAAGCAAAATCTTGTACGGCAAACTCCTCCTTCACTTTCAACCTGATTCATTTGATACTTGGCATAAATGTTACTCAGGAGTAGTAGATGTGCAAGACACAAATTTCAGGTCTCTGTGACCTTGACCTTGACCTTTGGCCTTGAAATTGGTCATGATATTGGCAGGCAAAATCTTATACTTTGAACTCCTCCTTCAATTTCAACCTGATTCACTTGATACTTGGCATAAATGTTACTCAGGAGTATTATATGTACAAGACACAAATTTCAGGTCTCTGTGACCTTGACCTTGACCGTTGGCCTTGAAATTGGTCTTAAACTTGGCAGACAAAATCTTGTACTTTGAACTCCTCCTTCACTTTAAACCTGATTCACTTGATACTTGGCATAAATGTTACTCAGGAGTAGTAGATGTGCAAGACACAAATTTAAAATCTCTGTGACCTTGACCTTTGGCCTTGAAATTGGTCTTAAAATTGGCAGGCAAAATCTTGTACGGCAAACTCCTCCTTCACTTTCAACCTGATTTACTTGATACTTGGCATAAATGTTACTCAGGAGTAGTAGATGTGCAAGACACAAATCTCAGGTCTCTGTGACCTTGACCTTGACCTTTGGCCTTGAAATTGGCAGGCAAAATCTTGTACAGTCTAATTGCATTAATTCGGATCTCGTTATCTCGTAATGACGGGATATCTCGTAAGCATTGCAAAGTCCCAGTACACTGCCTATTGTTTTCTATATAAAAATGATGCATTTATAAGGAAATGTAAAACTCGGAAAATTCGAAAAGTCGGATGTGTAGACAGGCCCCTACCTTCATTAATCCCATTGTTTATGTTGGATTATCTCGGATCGGTGAAATTGGCAGTGCTAAAGATTGTCGCACTTCGTATTTTTCACACCTTTATGATACATCGTTCCTGCTCTATTGTTAATTTCTCACCTTTATCGGTGGTTACACAATGTGACACAGATAGTCAGCAAAAAGCTGTTAATTTTCAGGTTCGAAATTTTGCCGAGAAAACCAGCAAGGTGTGTGCACTGTTCAATTTTAATTCATTCATCCTTACGAGTTTCCTAATGTGAAACTCGGTGTAAGAAATATTTGACCGATCTGAATTACGACAAAAGTATTAGGAGACTTTTTTACTAAATTAAGAAAAAAAAAAGAATGAACTGCACCAATATTCTACTGACTGTTTGTGTTGCATATTCCTCAATTCCGTGGACATACGTGAGCGTGCGTGCAATTCACTTCCAGCATCACATACACATTTGATTTTGTTTCATTTGTGTTGTGTTTATTGCACCATGGCTAAATGACACTTTTAACCCTTAATCTGTGGTCTACAAGCGTCATGGCATGTGTGCAAACATATTAAATCCGGATGAGAGACCGAATAACTCGGTGTCTGATCCACATCCAAGATATTTTACACTCAGTCAACATTTTCACATTAAATAAAAGCAAATTTGTGTGAAGTTTTAATAAAGGCATTAGAAGCAGACGTAATTCTTCACATGTGCAAATTTTCATAACAGGCAAAGGGTTTACAGGATGTTACTCGAGGTCAGTGAGGGTGCTAACAACCATCAGAAATCACTCCTTTTATTTTAACCCTTATCATACAAGGGTGACTGCTATTCAATATGCGGCATGCACATGTTTTTAACAATCATATCCCAGGGTTGTGGGAAATTTGGACAATATTTCAAAATATATGACTATGAGCAGATGAGTTTTGTGTGTGTCAGCATAGTAAGTGTTAAGAAACTGAAATGAAAAAGGAGTTTAATGTCGTATTTTGATCCAAGATAAGTGCAGGTAAGGTTTGACTAGTACTACTTCATGCAGTTGTACCCTTAGCACTGTAAATTGAGTATTTTTATGATACATCGAAAATTACGACAGACAAGTCATTGACGACCTGTGATGTGAAAATACAATAACTCGGAACATCTGATAATTCGGATTTTATATGTGGTCCCGCAAGCATCCGAGTTATTGCAATTAGACTGTACTTTGAACTCCTCCTTCAATTTCAACCTGATTCACTTGATACTTGGCATAAATTACAGAATTTTCTCTATTTGAACTTTGGGTATTTTTGTTATTTGGTCCTGTTACATGTTCAAAACTTGGATTTGCAATCAAGGCTGCCGTGTGGGGGTATTCATCACCTTTAGTGATAGTTCTAGTTTGGTCCTGTTACATGTTCAAAACTTGGATTTGCAATCAAGGCTGCCGTGTGGGGGTATTCATCACCTTTAGTGATAGTTCTAGTTGAATTTGTCAGATAAAGCAGGGTACCATTCTTGTATTAGATTCGTCCCTTTTGCTTTTGGACTTGGACAATATTTTTCATAGTGCCCACTTGACCATTAACATAGATTTAATTTCACTGAAACTGTTGTCTGGTCCAGTGCTTGGTTTGATTTGGATGAATCTGGAATCATTTGTAATTTATATTTTATACGAATCGCCATAAGGAACGTCTTTAATTTCTATACAGATTGTGTTATATTACGTTATTATGTTTGCAGGTTCCGATGGGGTTCCAGAAGTTTGTTACTTTCCAGACAACTTTTACCTCATTGCCACGATGGATAAACCAAGGTAATAAATTTACCCATCACAAGCTGTTGACACTTTTCTCCATGTATATTCATGTATGAGATAGAATCTATGAATATTAATTAGCTGATTTAATGTCGTTTAATCAATGTGCTAATCACATATTTTCCATGCATTAACATTTCCCTCAAAGGCTATTTTTAGCATTTACTAGAGAAAAAGGAAACGTTTAACTTTGTGTAGATAAGAAACAATTGTGATAAATAGAGCATTTGCTCCATAGGAGAAAATGCTCTATTATCACAATTGTTTTAAAAAGTGACTTACAGAGGCGTCAAAAGGTGTCAATATCCTGAGATCTGTTTCTTTTCTTTTTTTAGATCTACTGGCCTTGACCTTAGTGTGCAGCAGAGGTTTCGCTGGGTTAATTTTCGTATCAACGAGGAGCCAATCAGAAATCTGCTGGCGAGACATTTTCTGCGAAGACTTGTGCACACTCACAATGGAGAAAACCTTTCTACTGACAATCCCGTATTTAAGGTAAACTGATGCAAGTCAAGGAAATTCTGTTAACCCTTTCCCTTTTATAAACCCCTTTTAACCCTTTCCCTGTTCTATTATTATACCCCCACAAACAGAGTTTGAGGGGGGTATACTGGAATCAGCCTGTCGGTGGGTCGGTCGGTTGGGCGGTCCGTCGGTCGGTCTGTCTGCAAAATCTTGTATGGCGAACTCCTCCTTCAGTTTCAACCCGATTCATTTGATACTTGGCATAACTGTTACTCAGGAGTAGTAGATGTGCAAGACACAAATTTCAGGTCTCTGTGACCTTGACCTTTGGCCTTGAAATTGGTCTTGAAATTGGCAGGCAAATTCTTGTACTTTGAACTCCTCCTTCACTTTCAACCTGATTCACTTGATACTTGGCATAAATGTTACTCAGGAATAGTAGATGTGCAAGACACAAATTTCAGGTCTCTGTGACCTTGACCTTGACCTTTGGCCTTGAAATTGGTCTTGAAATTGGCAGGCAAAATCTTGTACTTTGAACTCCTTCAATTTCAACCTGATTCACTTGATACTTGGCATAAATGTTACTCAGGAGTAGTAGATGTGCAAGACACAAATTTCAGGTTTCCTTGACCTTGACCTTTGGTCTTGAAATTGGTCTTGAAATTGGCAGGCAAAATCTTGTACTTTGAACTCCTCCTTCACTTTCAACCTGATTCACTTGATACTTGGCATAAATGTTACTCAGGAGTAGTAGATGTGCAAGACACAAATTTAAAATCTCTGTGACCTTGACCTTTGGCCTTGAAATTGGTCTTGAAATTGGCAGGCAAAATCTTGTACGGCGAACTCCTCCTTCACTTTCAACCTGATTCACTTGATACTTGGCATAAATGTTACTCAGGAGTAGTAGATGTGCAAGACACAAATCTCAGGTCTCTGTGACCTTGACCTTGACCTTTGGCCTTGAAATTGGCAGGCAAAATCTTGTACTTTGAACTCCTCCTTCAATTTCAACCTGATTCACTTGATACTTGGCATAAATTACAGAATTTTCTCTATTTGAACTTTGGGTATTTTTGTTATTTGGTCCTGTTACATGTTCAAAACTTGGATTTGCAATCAAGGCTGCCGTGTGGGGGTATTCATCACCTTTAGTGATAGTTCTAGTTATTACAAATCTCAATACCTACTGAATATTCATGGATAAAATAGTTATAATGAAATATGGAAGGTAGAACATTGTATCCATTTTAGAAAGTATAGAAACCGTTTCCATTAGCAAACAGAGCAGACCCTGATCAGACGGCTCCTATAGGAGACGTCTGATCTGGGTCTACTCTGTTTGCAAACGTGTGAAAACATGTTTATATAAGGGAAAGAGTTAATGCATTTGCATACAGAGTAGACCCAGATCAGCCAGCCCCTGTAAGAGCCGTCTGATCAGGGTCTGCTCTGTTTGCTGGCAGAAATTGATATATCTATTTCGTACTTTGTAAAATAGCTACAATGTTCCACCTCACATAGTTCATTATAACTATTTGGTCCATGAATATTTATTAGTTATTTAAATTTGGAATAAATATAGAACAGAGAAAGGGTTAACCCATACCATTGTGTAAAGTTGTTCCAAATACGGTGATCAGTTAACCCATTCCCACCTTAGGCTATTTTTAGACCTAACCCCTTTGATTAAATCTACCAAAAAGGAGCATTATCTAGAGAAAGGGAAATTTTCAGAATTGTGTAGTTTTGAAACCATTTTGATAAATAGAGCATTTGCTCCTGTGGAGCATATGCTCTATTTGTCATAATGGTTTCATAAAGTGACTTTTACAGAAGAGTCAAAAGGCGTTATACATGTAATTATCGTTTAGTCATTTATAAAAATCATTTAGTTGTATGAAAAACTTTGGAATTGGACTCCTGTTTTGAAGAGCTAGACAGTGACCAAGTGTTTTATAATTCTAGGGTTTAGGAACAAATCTCCATTATAAGTAAGCCTTAAGTTCTTATTTTGTTTTTCTTTTTTTATGTATCCTAGGCTGTGGAATGGCTAGTTTGTGTATATCAAAGACTCAATGACGGCGTAGCCAAACTGGGACTGCCAGATGTTGTTTTCGGCCCTGACATGTTTCTACCATGCCCCATAGAATCTCAGGATCAGCAAGTTCTGTTTGAGTATGACTGTTTGCTGTTGACTTTTTAGAATTTTAACTTGTGCATTTGTTGAAAGAAAAAAAATGATGTATAACCGAAGCCTGGTGTTGTCGTTATGAGCATCATTATGCAAAAACTGACATTTTGTCACAGTTTTGACATCAATACAGCCATTCTTATCACATAGTCTTTCACCATTAGAATGGCTACCATTTATTAAATCTTTTCTCCATGAATATTAATATAAGAAACAAAGACATCATGAATATTAAATAGTTTGGTTTATAATGAGACATAAACTTGGGAAAACAATGACACATAAACATTGGAAGTTTAAACCATGGCAGGGCCTATAGTATTTCATCAGCAAACAGGACAGACCCTGATCAGACAGCTCCTATGGAAATTATTTGAATTGAGTGGTTTTGAAACCATTGTGATATATAGAGCATTTGCTCCAGAGGAGCAAATGCTCTATTTATCACAATAGTTTCAAAAGTGACTTTTACAGAGGTGTCAAAAGTGGTCAGTGTGAGGGAATGGCTTAAACTGACAAGTGTACAGCAAGAGAATTTGTTACCGCTAGTGACACGGTCCAGGAAATCTTTGAAATCTGTGTTGATTTCATTTTCCAAAGCCTTAGAGCTGTCTTACAAAGGATTGGGTGACTGAAATTACCTAAGTTCTAGCATACAATGATTGCAGCAGGGAGTTTGTGATTGTTATATTTTAGATCTTGCAATATTTGCTGTTGCACACTTGCATCTGTGATAGTTTCGGCTATATTAAACCTTTCCTCCATAAATACACCTTTCTGCGAAAGTCACTATTTGAAACCATTATGATAAATAAAGCATTTGCTCCTTAGGAGCAAATGCTGTATTATCACAATGGTTTCAGAACTACAAAATTCTGAAAAAAATCCTTTTCTCTAGTTAATGCTCCTTTTCGGTAGATTTATTCAAAGAGGTTGGATCTAAAAATAGCCCATGAAGGAATGGGTTAATTGTAGTAAATCAGGACTATTTGGTTGTGTGATTTTATTTTACCCTTTACTCCATGAACATTGTTGTAAGAAATAATGACATCATGCATATTAATTAGCATTATTTTTTATAATAATAACATGAAAGCAGGAATATTTGCCCAATGCAGAAAGTGTAGAATCGGCTCCTTATTATGGCATAAGCAAACAGAGCAGACCCTGATTAGATGGCTCCTATAGGAGCTGTCTGATCAGGGTCTGCTCTGTTTGCAAAAGATGTAGAAAAGCGTTATTATGGAGATGGACCACGAGATTAGAGATTGTCAACAAACAGTGACTGTATTCTGTCATAAATGACACTTATATATCTATGTATCAGATGGCTGAAGAGACTGTGGAATGAGACCATCTCCCCAGTGATAAAATCTGCAGTAACTCGGGGAACGGGCAAGGAGGCAAACGACGAGGGGCAGCATAAAGTGGCCAACACAGCGTTATATGTCCTCATGCAGAGAGCTCTTGTACCAGGATGCCCTTTGACTGGGGAAGGTAGGCAACGTATTTTTAAAGTAGTTATGAATTTAAACTTCATATAAAATGCTCACTTTCCTTCACAGAAGTCAACACATGTTTGTTGATTGTCTTGCTCTAACACTCTAACACACTATAGGGTATAAAGAATTACAGTTATTTTTACAGTGTGTTCAGTTTGTTTTTATGCTCCCAAACAACGATGTTGTGGGGAGCATATAGTCGCCGCTTCGTTTGTCCGTCCGTCAGTCCGAACTTTGTCCGGAGCATAACACAAAAACTGTAATAGATATCAACATGAAACTTCATAGGTAGATTGATCTCGATGACGAGAAGTGCAGTGCACAAGAACTATCACTCTATTTTGCACAATTCAGGAGTTATTGCCCTTTGTTATTTATCATACTTAGAAAATTTCCGGAGCATAACACAAAAACTATAACAGGTGTCAACATGAAACTTCACAGGTAGATTGATCTTGATGAGGAGAAGTGCAGTGCAATAGAATCATCACTCTCTTTTGCATAATTTAGGAGTTATTGCCCTTTGTTGTTTTTCATACTTAAAATTTGTCTGCAGTTGGGGAGCATCCATCGGTTCTACCGATTCTCTTGTTGTTGTAAGCTAATGTATTTGATAGAAAATATAAAGAAACTGTGTAGCCCGTAGAGTGCGATAGGAGCCCTTTGACAACACGATCTGCATTGCTTGTCATAAAAATCATTTTCTTCAGTGAAATGATTGTGTTTCAGAGAAGAACCGGTATCTGGCAGACTTCTGTGGGAGCAATGAGCTGGATGTTCCGATGAGAACAGATAAGCAGAGTCCCAGTGGGACAGGGGTGGTACAGCGCAGATCCTTACACAGAAGTGAGGCAGCCACCAACGTAGCTTCACCTAGATCCCTGTCTAAACATAGGTAAGAAATAGAGTTGTTGAATAGGGATCCTCAGATCCTATTTCTTTGGCTCTAAATGACCGTCCGTGTATCCTAATACATTTTGCTCATCTAGCACTTTCATTTCTTGACCAATTTTTCTCAAATTTGCTTTTAGAATTGTCATGAATAAAAGCTTGAATGAGATTTTCAGTAATGGGGAACGTTTTTCTTCTGACAATATGGCGGTGTGGTTTATGTGAGCTTGCTCACTAAAGTTCTTTAATTCCATAGCGTTTTATTTCGGAACCATATTATTTCATAAAATATTATTCCATAAGCAAACAGAGTAGACACAGAACCTATAGGAGCCGTCTGATCTGGGTCTACTCTGATTGCAAAAATGTTAAAAGAGTGAACTTTTATGTACATCTTTTCATGCCCTTGCAGACAGAGTAGACCCAGATCAGACAGCTCCTCTAGGAGCTGTCTGATCAGGGTTTGCTCTGTTTGCTTATAAAAATTCTCATAAATCTCACTCTACAGTTTCTACCGATACCAAAATATTCTGGAGACATATGCCGTTAACCCATTACCTCATAGGCTATTTTTAGATCCAACCTCTTTGAATAAATCTTCCGAAAAGGAGCATTAACTAAAGAAAAGGAAAATTTTAGAATTTTGTTGTTTGAAACCATTGTGATAAATAGAGCATGGAGCAAATGCTCTATTTATCACAATGGTTTCAAAAAGTGACTTTTACAGAGGCGTCAAAAGGCGTCAATATGAGGGAATGGGTTAAACATTGTCGTGTCAAAGGGGATAAGCATGGAATGTATTAGTCATCCTATGATCTCAGTAGACTGATTTTAACCCATTCCCTCATGAATATTATGTAAGAAATAATAAGTAGCCACCTGATTTTAACCCTTTACTCCTTCAGCTCGGTTTGCCCAAGTGCTCCTTACAAATACAATTATTAGTTGTATTCTTGGCGTTTAGAGTTCTTAACTCTCTATTTATGTAAATGCTCTATTTATCACAATGGTTTCAAACGGTGATTTTACAAAGGTGTCAATATGAGGGAATGGGTTACTCAAATTCAGATAATTGATATTCATGATGTCATTATTTATTACATGAATATGCAACAGAGAAAGGGTCAGGGTTAATTCTTGATTTCTAATATTTGAGAAGTTACCATGTCATAATCAATGACCACTGACACCTTTCCCCCTTTCATCTGTTTTAGGAATTCACTAGGTGCTGAAGGAACCGCTACCTCAATTTTCATTAACGGTAACTCCAACTCGAGTGTGAAGCGACGCAGCTTGTCAGAAACATCTCTGACGAGGACGGAGCAGATTGAGATTCCAGTAATACACGATTCTACTGAGAGACCTAGTGACTTCAAAGCTAAAGTTCCGAAACTAGAGATTCGCTCCCCTGTCCTCGGTCTACCTATACCACTTCCAAATGCCTTTTCAACTTCGGGACAGTCAAATTCTGCAGATTCTTCAGCTTTAAATACAGACAGGTCAACTCACAGGAGGTCAACATTTTCCTCCCACAGCCGAATACCTCAGTCAACGGCCAAAAGGTCACGTTCGTCAGAAAACTTGAGTGTACCGGGAGGAAATGGCCGTCAGTTCAGGCCGACAAGCCCTTTCTCGTTTTCGCTTACAACGCCAACATCCTCCCTTTTCTCTTTTAAATTTATGGATGATAATCCTGCAAATAACACGCCAGTAAACACCCACCAAGTCAGATCATTCTCCGAAACAAGATGACATGGTGTTAGAATATTATTTCAGTTGTTCCTTTTTTGTCTGTCCCGTTTTAAAGACGGAAACACACTTGGATCTCTATGGCATTGTCTGTCCATATTCCATCTGTCTATCGCACAAACTTTACATGTGTTTGGAGGTTTCTTATCGAGCATTTTTTTTTTTTTTTTTAACTCTTTACCTGATGAATATTCATGTAAAAAATACTGACATTATGAATATTTTTAATCTGTAATAATATATGAGGACGTTACCTTTTTGGCCATTGCAGAAACTGTAGAGTCAGATCTATATTATTCCATAATCAAATAGAGCAGACCCTGATCAGATGGCTCCTAGAGGAGCCATCTGATCTGGGTCTACTCTGTTTGCAAAGGCATCAGAAGTCTTCTTTCAGGTAAAGAGTTGAATACAAATGATGACAAATACAATTAAGGCTTAGATCTTTACCTTGAAGGTAGGAAAGGAGCTAATTTGCATTTGAAGACAGTGTAGACCCAGATCTGCACTATTGGTCATTCAAAATCATCTTGTATAATCCTTTCATACAGAATGTGCTATACTATCAGAGCAACAGATAAATGTGTGTACACAGACACTAAAATCTTCATTTATCCACCAAATGTGCGTACACAGACACTGAATTCGTCATTTTTCCTCCAAAAACTATGTTGTGACCACTCTTTAGAATCGTCTCTTCGAGACGATTCTAAAGAGTGGTCACAACATAGGGTTTGGTAGAGAAATAAAGGAATTCTTCTTGAAAATGTTTTAATTTACGCATCTTAACTGAAACACTGACTATGAGTCATTCCACTTTGAAATGTTAGCATTCAAAGTCAGTTCTTTCAATAATATGAACAAATTTGAAGAAACCATTGCAAACTGTTCAGAATTCAGAAGAGTCTCAGGAGTATACTTACTGTGTCATCAAAATCCAATTTATTGACACTCAGATACTTGTTTTCTTTAACCCTTTCCTCCATAGGCTGTTTTAGACCCAACCTCTTTGAATGAATCTACCCAAAAGGAACATTTACTAGAGGAAAGTAGAATTTTGTAGTTTGAAACCATTGTGATAAATAGAGCATTTGCTCCTATAGGAGCAAATGCTCTATTTATCACAATGGTTTCAAGAAGTGGTTATTGCAGAGGCGTAGAAAGGCGTATTTATGGAGGAAAGGGTTAAACATCTCCTCAATGAATATTCATGTTTGAAATAATGACAGTAGTACATGAACACAGGACGCATTCTGTAGCACAGTTGTCTATTATGTTTTTACTCTGAGGTTGTTGATTACGTGGTAGTAAGAATTTCAGTGTAATATATGGACTTCTGTAATACATGCTATACTTGTTGATTCAAAATGTTGTCCATTTCATGTACGAAATCGGTGTACTGGCATTTGCAGACAGTGTAGACCCAGATCATAGAGCACATAGAGGAGCCCTCTGATTAGGGTCTGCACTGTTTTTCATTCAAAATATTTTGCAAATTATACTTGTTCATATTTAGTGGTCTCTGTTGTTAAACGATGGTGGACCATTCATTTGAATTCAGGTTATTCCTTATTAGTTTGGCATACGATTAACCCTTTCCCTGTTCAACAGTCAAGTAAGAAATACTGGGTCTACACCGTTTGCAAATGTTTGAAAAGGCGTTTATATGAGGGAAAGGGTTAGCTGTGAGTTGAGAATTTGTACATGGTTGCAAGTCTTGATTATCTGTGTACAGTAAATATCAGATAAAAAATACGGTCATGTAAGAAATAATGACAAATATCTATACGCTGATTCTTATAATATAAACTTTCCAAACAAATGTTTTGCTTTGACAAAAACTGTAGAATCAGATCTATATCATGCCACAAGTAAACAGCAGACCCTGATCAGACAGCTCCTATAGGAGCTGTCTTATCTGGGTCTACTCCGTTTGTGAATGTTTGAAAAGGCGTTTATATGAGGGAAAGGGTTAGATGCGAGTTGAGAATGTGTACATGGTTGGAAGTCTTGATTATCTGTGTACAGTAAATATCAGATAAAAAAAAGGATAAAGCATATTAATTAGCCCTTTCAATGCAGGAACCAAGTTAAATAGCCTTTATAAACAGTGTAGACCCAGATCAGAGGGATCCTAATAGAGCAGTGTCAACTCTGGAAAGGTCCATTTGCAAACACAACTTTGTAAGGGTTAATTAACCCTTCACTCCATGAATATTTATGCTAGAAATACTGACATCATGAATATTGATTAGCTAGATATTCCGAATGGCAAACAAACACGGGAAATTTTGGTTATGACAGAAACTGTAGAATCAGGTTTATATTATTCCATAGCAAACAGAGCAGACTCTGATCAGACAGCTCACGATGGAGCTGTCTGATCTGGGTCTACTCTGTTAGCAAAGATGTAGATAGGCATTTTTATGGAGTAAATGGTTACGTTAAAACAGGAGGCTCAGAAGCGGGTTTGTTGTTACTTGTGAAGGTTTTATATCAGTTTCAAGATTCTCATGAATTTGTAGATCTGTAATTATTTTAAGTTTTATTTATTATTAAAGCTTTTACATTTCCTGGATATCAGATCTGCACTGTCTCCGTCCTTTATGTTTGAAGGTGAACGTTGTTCATATACATGATTGCAAGTTCTTGATACATGGTCTGGCATTTAACATGATAGTATCTCGGGGACTATGATATTTGCTTCTACTTTTTCTATGCTGAATAATCGTCATTAATTAACCCTTTATTCCACAACTATGCCTTTGCAAACAGAGTAGACCCAGCTCAGATGGCTCCTATAGGAGCCATCTGATCAGGATCTGCTCTGTTTGTTTATGAAATAATAATAGATATGACGGCTGTTTCTGTCATGGCCAAAATTTTCTAAATTCTTATGTCATTGTAAAAGTGAATCTTATTTATATTCATGACTTTTTTATTCCTTACATGAATATTCATTGAGTAAAGAGTGAACATATTTCATGGTCCTTGTTACTATCATGGATTTGTCAGACGGTTTTTAGCATTATGCCCCTTTAATTTTTAGTCGTGACATGTGTACATAGCCTATCCTTGTGCAATAATGCTTGTTTTTACTATAGCAACATGTCTCGGTTGTGTAGTGTGTTTAGATTGGTTAGTGTTGTGATATGATCAAATGTAATCGTATATACATGTAACAGAGGTCCAGATAAGATGCCTAAATTAAAACATTTTTTAGATAACTTCTTTATTTCTCCACCAAACTTCTTTATTTCTCCACCAAACCCAATGTTGTGACCACTCTTTAGAATCGTCTCAATGAGACGATTCTAAAGAGTGGTCACAAGATAGGTTTTGGTGGAGAAATGAGGATTTAAGTATTTGAGTTACGCACGATTATCTGTGGCTCTGATATTACAAGTATACTATTATATAGATTCTGATGAGAGTCTGAGAGTATGACAGCTGATCTGTTTACAAATGTTAAACCTAGAACTTGCCTGTAGCACGATAAGAGTTAGCGCTTTCACTGTTGAATATTAATGTAAGAAATAATGACATGAATGTATATATTAGCAGTATTTTTATATTGGCATCTGTTCTCATGGATTCTTGGTATTTGTAGAAACTATAGAGTCAGATTTATTATAATTTCATATTAACCCATTCTCTCATATTGACGCCCTTTGACGCTTCTGTAAAAATTGCCTTTTGAAACCATTGTGATAAATAGAGCATTTGCTCCATAGGAGCAAATGCTCTATTTACCACAATGATTTCAGGAGTACACGATTTTCCTTTTTCTAGTAAATGCTCCTTTTCGGTAGATTTATTTGAAGAGGTTGGATTTAAAAATAGCCAATGAGGAAATGGGTTAAACAGAGTAGACCCTAATCAGATGGCTCCTACAGAAGCTGTCAGATCAGGGTCTACTCTGTTTTCAAAGGTGTAAAAAAAAAAAGTGTCTATTGAATTAAGAGTAAACCCTTTCCTTCATACAAATGCTTTTTCACACCTTTGCAAACAGAGTAGACCCAGATCATACAGCTCCTAAAGGAGCCATCTGATCAGGGTCTGCTCTGTTTGCTTATGGAATGATATAAACCCGATTCTGCAATTTCTACCATTACCAAAATATCCTGTGTACATAATGTCATTATAAAGACCAAACTAATTAATACTCATGCTATCAGTATTTATTGCACGAGTATTCAACAGGGAAAGGGTTAAGGGAAAATCTTAATAACCCTTTACCTAATGAATATTCATGTAAAAGGTAAAAGGATATGTTGTGACCTCTCTTCAGAATCGCCTCAAAGAGATGATTCTGAAGAGTGGTCACAACATTGGGTTTGGTGGAGAAATAAAAGGAGCTCTCCTTAACTCTTTACTCGATAAATCACCTTTCTATGCCTTTGCAAACAGAGTAGACCCAGATCAGACAGCTCCTATAGGAGCCGTCTGATTAGGGTCTGCTCTGTTTTCTTATGGAATAATGATATGATACTTTTGCATTGAATTGATGTGTTAATATGCCATTTTAAGAATTAATCTAATTAATATGCATGGTGTCTTCATTTCTTACATGAATATTCATGGAGTAAAGGGTTAAAATGGGATAATTTTGCATCTTATTTGCTCCTCTTATTGATAGATATCGAAAGAAATTCATTTCAGATTTTACATATATTTTACAGTTAGTTAACCCATTCCCTTATAGGCTATTTTTAGATCCAACCTCTTTGAATAAGTCTACCGAAAAGGAGCATTTACTAGAGAAAAGGAAAATTTTAGAATTTTGTATTTGAAACCATTGTGATAAATAGAGCATTTGCTCCTATAGGAGCAAATGCTCTATTTGTCACAATGGTTTCAAGAAGTGACTATTACAGAGTTGTAGAAAGGCGTATCTGGAGGAAAGGGTTAATTGATTTATAACTATATTCATATGACAGTTGGTACAGATGACGGCTGATCTTTTTTGTTTTACAGTCATAGGGCACTCTGACAGTAGGAAATGCTTATTCTTAGTTTCTCTATACATGTATGTGTATTTACTGTAGACGGGGGATAGAATGATTTAATTTACATTCATGGCTTTTAATATTCACATAAATTTACTAATTACTATATGCATACAAGTCTAATACTGCCAATCATTAATACTTGAAATACATAGACTTTCTTTTAATCAATGCATTATAGTGTTGTTGGGGCAAGGTGGGAGTGGGGATGTTGATTCATAATAAACATTTTACAAGCAGGGTTATATATATTTTCGGAAAATGCTTTGAATATATTTTTACAAACGTAAATGGTTGTAATGGTTTATGGTATTGTTACTTTGTCTTGTCATATTTTCTACATTGTTCATGCCCATTGGAACAAACAAGTTTGATGTATGGTAAAATCCCTGTGAAGCAGGTACTTAACAGTGGGGTTGTTATAAACAAGTTACTGCGCACCATTAAACTCTATGAATATTCATGTAAAAAAAAAGTACCATCATGAATGTTAATTAGATAAATTGTTATAACACCACATGAATCTTTGGTCATGGCAGAAACTAGAATCATATCTAGATTACATCATATTAAGCAAACAGAGTAGACCCTGATAAGATGGCTTCTACAGGAGCCATCTGATCTGGTTCTGTCCTGTGCAAAGGCACATTAATAGAATAAAGGGCAGAACAAAAGTAAAATAGAACTCATGTGAGCATTCAGTATTTTGTTTTGTCTTGTTTTAACCCTTTATCTGATTGATGGGAGCAGGGTATACTGTAGGAACTGTCGGACCAGAGTCTGCTCTGTTTGCAAATAAAATAATATAGCGATTTCTGCCGCGAACAAAATTTTGCGTACATGCTGTTATAATAAGAATTCAATTAATAAATGTTCATAATGTTATTATTTCTAACATGAATATTTATGAGGTAAAAGGTTAACCCATTCCCTCATAGGCTATTTTTAGATCTAACCATTTTGAATAAATCTACCAAAAAGGAGCATTAACTAGAGAAAAGGAAAATTTTAGAATTTTGTAGTTTGAAAACATTGTGATAAATTGAGCATTTGCTCCCATTGGAGCAAATGCTCTATTTATCTCAATAGTTTCAACAGGTGACTTTTACAGAAGCATAGAAAGGCATATTTATGGAGGAAAGGGTTAAACCGCCACCTGTTGTACAGGACAAAATTTTTTTAGACTTGTTTTGAGTGACCAATGTAGAGAGGTTTTACTGAACAAATAATTTTATGTTTAGATTTACATGATAAAATTAGTCTTATATTTTTAGTTTTTTGGTATATTTAATAAACAGAGAAATCTGATCTGACTTGGTCGTTCACGTTCCACCACCGTTTTACTACTAATTTTTAGTTTTAGTATTTGTTGTAGCCGAGTGCTTTCATTGTATCAGAAATAACCAAGTTGGCCAAAAGGGAATCATGACGTTATGTATATAAATGCATCCTGTTTTGATGGTCTGACCTCAGAATTCATATGTTGGTCTGGTGTATGTAATGGTTGTTAAAGAATTGTTGTGATGTCCATTCTCTACGTGTTTGTCGATTTGTTATCAGAACTCCAGATAAGATGCGTAAATTGAAAAGTTTTCAAGAATAGGTCGTTTATTTCTCCACCACACCCTATTACGTGAGACGATTCTAAAGAGTGGTCACAACATAGGGTTTGGTGGTGAAATGACGATTTTATCTTTTGCTCTGTTGTATCAAGATGTGGACAATAGGGTACCTTATTTGGTTAGTGGTTATGTAAGTTTTAACCCTTCGCTTGCTATTCGCGTCAATATACCTACCTGTAAATAGTGAAGACCCAGATGAGACAGCTCCTGCAGGAGCTGTCTCATCAGGGTCTGCACTATTTACAAGTTGATTGTGCAACCAGTGCACTCCACAGCAGTGATTACACAGCGAAATACTTGTACACAGTGAAGATATATGTAATTATACAACAGGATATGGGTAAAGAAGGAGAAATGTATTTTAAAATTCAGCAAGCGAAGGGTTAAGTGAATATATAACTGTAATTTTTATCAAAGAAGTGTTGGAGTGGCTTGCTATCCAGAATACAGATCAGTGTAACTCAACCCTTGCTGTATGAATATTTATGTGTGAATTGGGTCACTTCATGAATATTCATTAACTTAATTTTTATAATGAAAATTGTTCAAGGGAATTTCTTACTTTGACAAAAACTGTTGATTAAGAATTGTACAATTCCATAAGCAAACAGAGCAGACCCTGATGTGTCATTATAAAAATTCATTTAATTAATATTCATAATGTCAGTATGTCTTACATGAATATTTATGAGGTAAAAGGTTAATTTGTGATTCATTATAACCCTTTACTCCATAAATATACCTTTCTACGCCTTTGCAAACAGAGTAGACCTAGATCAGATGGCTCCTATAGGAGCGATTTGATCAGGGTCTGCTTTGTTTGCTTATGATATACTGTTTCTGCCATGGCCAATAGTCCATGTGCTATTATAACAGTTAATCTAATTAATATTCATGATGTTGTTTTTTCTTTCATGAATATTCATGGAGTAAAGGGTTAAAATATCCTTGATCTCAGACCTATGATGTACACCTATGATAACAAGTCTAAGACGATCTGTTATAACTTCTAATACAGCAGAACTTGTCTTAAGTGGCCATCAAAAAGAGGACTGATTATTATGGGTCTGTAAGGCAGGTGGTAGCTTCATGCAGGACAATAGTGATGCAGAAAGCTCCTGTAGGAGCTTTCTGCATTACTTTGCCCTGCATTAAGCAACCACATTCTTTTTAAGACTCCTATGTTCAATTAATGAATAGTCGCTTAAGTCAGGTTCTACTGCACTGACAATGGATATTTCAACTTGCTAGAAATTGTTTCTGTATTATTGTGTTGTTTGCTTTTTCGCTGCTGTATTTATGGCTTTATTTTCTTGCCAGTATCTGAGCTTAGAAATACAGTAGAACCTCTCTAAACCGTATTGTGAAATTTGTACCAATGTTGGTCTGTAAAAAACAGGCGGCAGCTTAATGTAGGGTGAAACTCATGCAGAAAGTGCCAAAAGGAACTTTCTGCATGACTTTCACCCTGCATTAAGCAGCCGCCTGCCTAAAATGACCTACATCTTTCTTCAGTAAAATTCCGGTTTAGAGAGGTTTTACTGTACATCATTATATATTAGACTCTCTCTTTAGCAGATCATAAGGTCTTAATCTTTTACTTCATAAATACACATTTGCAAACCAATTAGACCCAGATCAGATGGCTCCTGTAGGAGTATCAGGGTCTGCTCCATTTGCATATGAAATGATATTGGTCTGATTCTACAGTTATTCCATGGCCAAATATACCTTTGGTCATGTGGCTTTATGAAAACAATTAGCTAATTGATATACATGATGTCATTGTTACATGAAGTAATGGTTAACACATTGTCCCCCAGTGACACATATTTGCGCCTCTATAAAATTCACATTGTGAAACCATTGTGATAAATAGAGCATTTGCTCCTACAAAATTCGAAAAAAAAATCCTTTTCTGTAGTTAATGCTCCTTTTCGGTAGATTAATTAAAAAAGGCTGGGTCTGAAAATAGCCTAGGAGAGAATGAGTTAAGAGGTGGTAGGAAAATGCAGAATGATCGTAATTCTGGAAAGCTCCTGTAAGAGTTTTCTGCATAACCTTTGTCCTGCATTAACGCTTTACTTCATGAATATTCATGTAAGAATTAATGACATCATGAATATTTATAAGCTTGATTTTTATAGTGTAAATTTTTGAAGGTATTGTTTGCTTTGACAAAAACTGTAGAATCAGATGTATATCATTTAATAAACAAACAGCAGACCCTGATCAGACGGCTTCTAATGGAGCTATCTGATCTGGGTCTACTCTGTAAATGCGTGAAAATGCATTTATATAAAGGAAAGGGTAACAGACTGAGTGACTGTTGAAGAGAGGTTATGGTGAGCTGTTTGAATAATTCTTCAGTACATTCCAGTGTGAATAAATCCTTATCCTAAAATGAAATCTTGGCTGCTCAAACTCATGGCAACTACTTTTGAAATCTGTTGCAATCGGCAGTACATGTACTTTTATTAAACCTTTACTCTATAAATACACCTTTATGTGCCTTTGCAAACAGTAGACCCAGATCAGACAGCTCCTACAGGAGCCATCTGATCTGGGTCTGCTCTGTTTGCAAAGGCACATTTCTGAAGTAAAGAATTACAGGTCTGTTTTTGAAAATGATATTTTAAATACAAATTGTTTCAAGTATTTTTTTATTTTTTTTTCCTCATTCTAGAAGTGCAATCTTAGGAAACAGTGGTGTATGTAGTTTGTCAACCGAAATAATTTTGTTAGAGACCCTTGGAACAATTGTTAACACTTTACCTGTTGAATAATCATAATGACATCATGAATATTTATTAGCTGAAATTTTATAATGGTCCATGGACACTGGATGTGTGGCCATGGTAGAAACTGTAGAACCAGATCTATGTACTTCCCATAAGCTAACAGAGTAGACCCAGATCAGATGGCTGTAATATGAGCCATCTGATCTGTGTCTACTCTGTTTGCAAAGGTGTGAAAAGGCATTTTTATCAGGTAAATGACTAAATGCATGTCAAGCAAATAATGGCATAGAACAAATTGTGTAACAAATTGTACTTAATCCTCTACCTAAAAAAGTGCATACTCAAATATTAAAATTGCCATTTCTCCACCAAACCCTATGTTGTGACCGCTCTTTAGAATCGTCTCAAAGGGACGATTCTAAAGAGTGGTCACAACATAGGGTTTGGCGGAGAAATAAAGAAGTTATTCTTGAAATTGTTTCAGTTTAATCCTATACATGTACCTGATAAATATTCATGTTAGAAGTATTGACTGCATAAATGGTATAAAGGATTAGCATTTTAAGATCAAATGTTCTCTTACATTCTTGTGTCTAATATGTATAGTTGTACAATTCGTAATTCTGTTGGGTTTATTGGTACAATTCGTAATTCTGTTAGGTTTATTGGTATAATTCATAATTCTGTTAGGTTTATTGGTACAATTCATAATTCTGTCAGGTTTATTGGTACAATTCATAATTCTGTCAGGTTTATTGGTACAATTCATAATTCTGTTAGGTTTATTGGTACAATTCGTAATTCTGTTAGTAATTCTGTTAGATTTATTGGTGCTGTTTTGCTGAAGTGTAAACAGTACAGACCCATTTTACATTCTGTTCAAATTGATCTAAACTTGCACATGATCTAAACTTGCACTGTAAAAATGCTCTCACTTGTTTAATCCATTCTCTCCCATTGACTCCTTTTTAAAGTCACTTTTTGAAACCATTGTGATAAATTTAGCATTTGCTCTGTAGCTTACCACTGATGGGCACTTCCACTTTGAAAAGGTTAAATAGCAGTAAATAGTGTAGACCCAGATCAATCTGTTAATTTAAGAGCTGTTTGATCTTGTTCTACACTATTTCCTATTTTTGTCTTATCAAATATTTAACCCTTTCCTCCATAAATACGCCTTTCTACGCCTCTGTAAAAGTCACTTTATGAAACCATTGTGATAAATAGAGCATTTGCTCCTATAGGAGCAAATGCTCTATTTAACACAATGGTTTTAAACTACAAAATTCTAAAAAAAATCCTTTTCTCTAGTTAATGCTCCTTTTGAGTAGATTTATTAAAAGAGATTGGATCTCAAAATAACCTATGGAGGAAAGGATTAAGGTAATTACTGTATACATACTGTGCAAACAGATTTGAACTTGCATATGTTAGCCCATTCCCTCATAGGCTATTTTTAGATCCTACCTCTTTGAATAAATCTTCCGAAAAGGAACATTAGATAGAGAAAAGGAAAATTTCAGAATTGAGTAGTTTTGAAACCATTGTGATAAATAGAGCATTTGCTCCTATAGGAGAAAAAGCTCTAATTATCACAATGGTTTCAAGAAGTGACTATTACTGAGGCATAGAAAGGCGTATTTATGGAGGAAAGGGGTTAAAGCTATTGAAGGTAATTTACATCCTATGTGAACTGTGTAAATATTTGCACATGTTAAAGGTAGCAGATATAAAAAAAAAGACAAGAAGACAAGTGAATATAAAGTACTTGCCAGGTTTTTATGTTATTATTATTGATGTAGAGAAATATTGTTTGAGTGTGTCGGAGGGCAATTACTTAGGCTCACATGAAAATTGACTCTTAACCCTTTCCCTTATATAAACACATATGCAAACAGAGTAGACCCAGATCAGATGGCTCCTATAGGAGCCATCTGATCAGGGTCTGCTCTGTTTGCTGATGAAATTATAAAAGATCTGACTCTACACTTTACATCATACCAGGAAATTATGTACATGTGCCATTATAGAAATTCAGCTAATTAATATTCATGACGTCATTATTTCGTCCGTAAATATACAACAGGGAAAATGGGTTAACCCTTTCCCTGTTCTATGTTTATTACAAATTTCATTACCTATTGAATATTCGTGGACAAAACAGTTATAATGAAATATAGAAGATGATACATTGCAGCCATTTTAGAAAGTAAAGAAACAGATCTATCAAATTCTATTAGCAAACAGAGCAGACCCTGCTCAGACGGCTCCTGTAGGAGCCGTCTGATCTGGGTCTTCTCTGTTTGCAAATGCGTGAAAACATGTTTACATGAGGGAAAGGGTTAAATAATTAGTAGTTAACTAGTCATGGCATGTTTTCCACTTTAGATAGAAGCAATAAGGAATATCTACTTCCTATAGTCTATAATAGACTTATTCTAGTCTCAGAGGGTTATTAATAAAACTGAATAACAATAAAAAGGATACTAACCTTGAATTTAATTAAACTGAGGGGTTTTAGAAATGTTTTCGTAGTTTCTGATTTAGGACTTTGTAAATATGTGTTTTAACACCATTGCAAACGGAGTTGACCAAGATCAGACAGCTCCTGTAGAGCCATCTGATCAGGGTCTTATCTGTTCATTTATGGAATTATATAGATTCTGCATGGAATGTATATTAATAAAAAATGATGGAATTAATATTCATGAGATTGTAATTCTTACATGAATATTTATGAAGTAAAGGGTTAATGTGATGAATCTGCTAGTTTTTTTTCGTAGAAGTTTGTTTATCGTACAAAAACAAACAATTGGTCAATCCGATAGTGCCAGAAGGCATAGCCGAAGTTAACCCTTTACTTCATAAATATTTGTGTAGTAAAATATAGCATCATGAATATTAATCAGATCATTTTTCATAATGGCATATTAACATAGGATATTTTGGCACAGACCGAAACTTTAAAATTTATCTATGTTATATCATAAACAAACAGAGTGGACCCTGATCAGATGGCTCCTCCTCCTCTATGAGCTATCTGATCTGGGTCTACCCTGTTTGCAAATCCGTAGAAAGGCGTATTTATGGAGTAAGGATTAAAAGTTAGTACACAGATATTTTGATAATTTTTGTTCTAAAAATAAGCAATACAGTAATTTCATCAGAAAGTGATTAAGTTACTGTTAAATAGAGTTGCTTTATCATTGATGTTGAGAAACATTTTCAGAGGAAGTTCCAGAGAATATGTTTAACCCATTACCCCATTGGCTATTTTAGATACAACCTCTTCGAATAAATCTACCGAAAAGGAGCATTAACTAGAGAAAAGGAAAATTTTAGAATTTTGTAGTTTGAAATCATTGTGATAAATAGAGCATTTGCTCCTATAGGAGCAAATGCTCTATTTATCACAATGGTTTCAAGAAGTGATTTTTACAGAGTCTTCAAAAGTCGTCAAAATGAGGGAATTGGTTAACCCTTTACTCCACAAATACACTTTTCTATGCATTTGCAGACAGAGTAGACCCAGTACAGGAGCAGTCCGATCAGTGTCTGCTTTGTTTGTTGATGATATGATAATATTATATGTCCTACAGTCTAGCCCTACAGACTATACATGTACTTAAACTATTGCACTTGTTTCTGATGTTATTTGAGTATGTTGATGTTACATGATGTTGTTGTACTCTGGGGGATGTAAATGTTTGTATCAAAGATAAAAACAATTTGAACATGAAAGGTGTTCTTTAGTTATTGCATACTTCGTTTGTGGTGTGCGGTGGTCTAGTGGTAATGCGCTTGACTATCAGTTCGTAAGTCCGGGGTTCAAATCCCGGTCCCTCCCGGACATTTCAGAGATGCTTTTCCGTGTTTCCCACCCACACCTCCTCTCCGCCCAGGGGTTAAAATGGTACCTGTGAGGGTCACTCGCCGGTACTGAGGCTGCATGATTGCGCCATATGTTAGCAGTGCTCAATATTGTAGGCCAATGACTTAATGTCCAGGGGAGTAAATGTACAGTCGGCTGAGCGGTCATTCGGACTGAAAGTAGACTATAACTAGGTATTTTACTTTTATATCACAGGAGGCCTCCTTGGATGAGTGGTTATGGTCTTCCACTGACAGTCACTTAACCCTTTCCCTGTTCTGTATTTCAAATTTCAATACCTGTTGAATATTCATAGACAAAATACATGTAGTTATAATGAAATATGTAAGGTGTAACAATGAAGCCATATTAGAAAGTATTGAAACAGATCTATCAAATTCCATTGGCAAACAGAGCAGACCCTGATCAGACGGCTCCTATAGGAGCTGTCTGATCTGGGTCTACTCTTTGCTGATGCGTGAAAACACGTTTATATGAGGAAAAGGGTTAACCCCTCAATGATGTGGTTCAAATCCAGACCTACGTCATATATGATTGCCCTTGTCCATACGTCCACCCGTACGCACATCTAGAATTCTTGAAAAGTATTTGTCCACTTTACACACATATTTATGGCCATTATATCTTGGTCAAGTTCAATAACCATGTAAATGGTTTCAGTCGTTTAGGAGTTGCGGCCCTTTTATTTGCAAAAATCACTTTAAAAATATCTTGTCCGGCCTCTTTCTTTGAAAGTATTTATCCTATCCTCATCAAACATTACGCACATGTTTGTGGCCATTATATCTTGGTCAAGTTTGATTGCCATGTAAATTGCTTCAGTCGTTGCATACATGATTATGGCCCTTACTTTTTGTGACAAAAAAATCTGAAGTGAGGGCATCAGTGTATTATGGACATATTTCTAGTTCATTTGACGTTGGTGTTTCTACCCAGGTGTTCGTCTATGCATGAAACAATGTAATTTGTTCAATGCACAGAAAAAACTTTGGGTCTTCCTCCACCTGCAATTAGCTGGATGTCGTGATATGACTGAAATACTGTTAACCCTTTCCCTCATATAAACGTATTTGCAAACAGAGTAGACCCAGATCAGACGGCTCCTATAGGAGCCGTCTGATCTTGGTCTGCTCTGTTTGCTAGTGAAATTTGATATATATGTTCCTTTACTTCCTGAAATGGCTACAATGATCCACCTTCCATATTTCATTTTTACTATTTTGTCTATGAATATTCAGTAGGTATTGAAATTTGGAATAAATATAGAACAGTGAAAGGGTTAAAGCAACATAAACCCCTAATACAAAGAGACATATCAAATGTTGTCTCTTCACCTGTGACACCTTTGCAAACTGAGTGGACCCAGATTAGATAGGATAGGCTTCTATAGGAGCCTTCTGATCAGGATCTGCTAGTTTGCCAATGAAATTATATAATTATGATTCTACAGTTGCTGTCAAAGCCAAATAACCCTTATGTTCATGTGTCAAATATCGCATTGTGTCCAAATTTCATGCATAAATATTTATTAGGATAATGGGTTATAACTCCATCAATAGAAGTGCAGGAATTGTTCTATAGTGTTATTTGCGTTTCTTATCATAAATCAAATTGTCAGACATATTATGTAATAGACCAACATTATCATAATGCTGGTTTATGACATAATATGTCTGGCAATTAGAGAGCGTTAGTAAAGTTGTTGAAAAATAAATTATTGTACAGAAATAACATCCTTCTCTCGGACTTGATAGAAGCAAAATCAATGTAGTTCAAAATATTTCTCTTTGACACCATTGAGCAATCCACTGTATAGGTGATATAAATAACCTATAGTCTTTTCGATCTAGTGCCTGTGGAGCAATCGTCAGAATTTAGAACAATTTTACAAATGTATTGTTTAAATCTTTCCCAGTTTTATGTTTGTTCCAAATTTCAATACCTACCGAATATTCAACAAAATAGTTAAAATGAAATATGGAAGATGGAACATTGTAACCATTATAGAAAGTGAAGAAACTTATCTATAAAATTCCACTAGTAAATAGAGCAGACACTGATCTGGGTCTACTCTGTTTGCAAATGCGTGAAAACACGCTTATCCCTTTCCTCCATGAATATTCATGAAAGCAATAATGACGTCATGAATATTAATTAGATTTTTTTTATAATTAAACGGTTACACGTTGTAGGAGATAACCCAGTTTGATATACAATTGAACAAGAGTTGTTATAGAAGGTGTTTCTTGTCACCACCAGTTGGTGTCCTGTCCCGACGTGTTTATTGAAATCATGGTGCATGATTTAGCCCTTTTACTCCATGAATATTCATGTAAGAACTAATTACATCATGGATATTATTTGTATTCGTTTTTATACGCCCACCTAATAAAGGTGGTCGTATATTGTCGTGGCCCAGTCCGTCCGTCCGTTCGTTCGTTCGTCCGTCCGTCCGTCCGTCAACATTTTGTTTGTCCGCTATTTTCTGGGAAAACTATTTGACAGATATTAATGAAACTTAACACACATGTTTAATGCACCAAGATCTGAAGCTGAGTTGATTCTGAGGTTCATTTGATTTTTCATTTCAGAGTTATGGCCCTTGTCCTAAAAAATATGCAAATAGTTTGTCCGCTGTTTTCTGGGAAAACTATTTAAGAGATATTAATGAAACTTCACACAAGTGTTTAATGCATCAAGATCTGAAGCTGAGTCGATTCTGAGGTTCATTTGATTTGTCGTTTCGGAGTTATGGCCCTTTTACTTAAAAAATAATGCAAATAGTTTGTCCGCTGTTTTCTGGGAAAACTATTTGAGAGATATTAATGAAACTTCACAAAAATGTTTAATGCATCAAGATCTGAAGATAAGTTGATTCTGAGGTTCATTTGATTTTTCATTTCAGAGTTATGGCCCTTGTCCTTAAAAAATATGCAAATAGTTTGTCGGCTGTTTTCTGGAAAAACTATTTGAGAGATATTAATGAAACTTCACAAAAATGTTTAATGCATCAAGATCTGAAGCTGAGTCAATTCTAAGGTTCATTTGATTTGTCGTTTCGGAGTTATGGCCCTTGTATTTAAAAAATAATGCAAATACATGCAAATAGTTTGTCTGCTGTTTTCTTCGAAAACTATTTGAGAGATATTAATGAAACTTCACACAACTGTTTAATGCATCAAAATCTGAAACTGAATTGATTCTGAGGATCATTTGATTTTTCGTTTCAGAGTTATGGCCCTTGTCCTTAAAAAATAATGCAAATACATGCAAATAGTTTGTCCGCTGTTTTCTGGGAAAACTATTTGAGAGATATTAATGAAACTTCACAAAAATGTTTAATGTATCAAGATCTGATGCTGAGTCAATTTTGAGGTTTATTTGATTTGTCGTTTAGGCCCTTTTACTTAAAAATTAATGCAAATATATGCATATAGTTTGTCCGCTGTTTTCTGGCAAAACTGTTTGACAGATATTAATGAAACTTCATGCCCATGTTTAATGCACCAAGACCTGAAGCAAATTCGATTCTGAGGATCATTTGATTTGTTGTTTCGGAGTTATGGCCTTTGCACTTAAAAAAATAATGCAAATCTATGCAAATATGAGGTTGGCCATAACTTTTTCATTTGAAATGATATTTACTTCAATTTTTTTATATGGTTAAACCTTAATGTGAATTTTCACATATATTGCGGGGATTTTGATATGTCATTTTATTCTAAAGTTATGGTCCTTGAACTTTGTGTGTTCCTTGCTTTGTTTGTCGGTCAACTTTTAGTTTGTTGTTTTCTGGGAAAACTATTAAAATGATATAAATGAAACTTAACACAAATGTTTTAAGCAACAAGCTGAAGCTGAGTTTATTTTGAGGTTCATTCAGTTTGTCTTTACAGAGTTATGGCCATTGCACTTTACAAAAATCTGCAAAAATGAGGATTAGCTGTAACTTTTTTATTTAATAGATATTCACTTCATTTTTTAAAAAATATAGTATCACCTTAATATGGAAATCAAGATCTGAAGCACAGATTAGCAAATGTCAACACTTATAAGGCATGTTGAATCAGAGAAAGTTTGCAAGTGGGCGTATTATGTACCGTATGCGGTACTCTTGTTATAAGTGCACATAAACATAATAATTTTTTGTCATGGCAGAAACTGTAGAATAATATCTATATTATTTCATAAGCAAACAGAGCAGACCCTGATCATATGGCCCCTATAGGAGCCATCTGATCTGTGTCTACTCTGTTTGCAAAGGCACAGAAATGCGTATTATGGAGTATAGGGTTAAATATTTGCGTTTTGGGTCTTTGCATTCTAAGTAACTTTCGGGGGGAAAAAAGGTGCTACAAGTCTTAAAATTACTTTTTTTTATTAAACTTCTTCCAAGAATACAATGAGAATGTCTGACAGTGTTGATCCTGTATGTTGTGGTATGTTCGTCATCTCATCTGAATGTAGACTATATGCATACTTTTATCACCTGTAGTCGTATTATTAACTTTTGGAATTGGTGCCAGAATGCCAAATTATGTAGATCCCTTGAGTGGGGCCGTGATAAGCCCTCTTCCCTGCTGAATATTTTTGTCAGAAATTATGACATCGTGAATATTTACTGGCTGGATTATGACATCGTGAATATTTACTGGCTGGATTATGACATCGTGAATATTTACTGGCTGGATTATGACATCGTGAATATTTACTGGCTGGATTATGACATCGTGAATATTTACTGGCTGGATTATGACATCGTGAATATTTACTAGCTGGATTGTTATAATGGCATATGTACACAGGATGTGAAACTGAAAGAGTCAATATCAGAGACTATGTAAATGTCTCTGGTCAGATCTATTTTAATTTCAGAGCAGATCCAGATCAGACGGCTCCTACAGGAGCCGCCTGATCTGGGTCATCTCCGTTTGCACAGGCATGAAAAAGCATTTATATGAAGGAAAGGGTTATATGGCATCTAATCTGGAATAAAACTGTTTGCGAACGTTAACCACAGTTCAACTGTTTACCGTTATCATGCAGTAAACAAAGATGTCTGCCTAACCTCCGATTGGCCGCAGTATTTATTTACTTTCTAATTCTTTTTAAAACTTTAAACAAACCATTGACAGTGTGTCGAACAGCTTGGATCCTGATGAGATGCCGAAGATGCCGAGTTACTCGGCTTCTCATCTGGCTCTAAGCTGTTTGCAGATGCTAGACATGTCGTTGGTTAGCTGGGAAGGGTTCATCAGATTAGTTTTATCAGTCGTGTTGATAAAGATGACATGCATAATTATCTCAATGGTGTGATACAGAGTTTTTAATTTAATACCTTTACTTATTACCTGTTCAATATGCATGCAAAAATCATGAAGTCATGAATATTAATTAGATTTTTTTTTTAAAAAAACAGCATATTATGAACACGGAAACCTTTTGCTAAGAAGCAAACCGTAGAATAATAGCTGCATAATATCAAGCAAATAGAGCAGACACTGATCAACCCTGTCTACACGTACTACCAAAAAAAAAAAAAATCCGTTTTTAAGACAAAGTGTTTCTTAATGTAGTGTAGGACGAAAATCGTACAGAAAGCTCCTCTAGAATCTTTCTGCATTACTTTTATCCTAATTAAACAACCACCTGCTTTTATAGACCCCACCCCATGTTTATTCATTATACGGTTTGCTATAGATATATTCTACTGTATATTTTGTCAGAGTGCAAAGACCCTCAAAATCGGCAACGCTATCCCCAGTTATTAACCCTTTGGACAGGAGGTAACTAGATGCTGCCTGCTACAATTTTCATATTTCTTTATATTCCATTTCTTTTCTAAACAAGGTCAAAGGTCAAGGATAGTGACTTACATGTTCTCATCTCAGGTCATCCATATAATAGCGCTGAACTGTGTACATTGTCTTTCTGAAATGTTTATCATAATTGCAGCGTTAATCTGCACTTTTTGTACCGTAGAAACCTTTAACCTGCTAATCGAGACCCCATTTGACCCCATTCTCATTTGCAACCAACATTGACCCATATCATGTACAGTAAATGCTCTCTTAACCCTTTACTCCATAAATGCGCCTTTCTACGCCTTTGCAAACAGAGTAGACCCAGATCAGACGGCTCTTATAATCGTTTGATCTGGGTCTGCTCTGTTTGCTTGTAATATAATATAGACATGATTATTCGGTTTATGTCATTGCTAAAAATGTCATGTATTCATATGCCATTATGAAAATGAACCTAATTAATATTTATGACGTCATTATTTCCTGTATAAATACTATTGGAGTGATGGGTTAAGCGTATGTTCAAATAAGTATCAATACCGGTCTTTAAACCTTTACCTGTTCAGTATTCAATTAAGAAATAATGACACCATGAATATTTATATTTGTATTGGTAATAACTGGGGTCCATTATAATTTCTTTAGCAAATAGGGCAGACCCTGATTAGACGGCTCCTCTAGCATCCGTTAGATCTGGGTCTACTAGATGTTTGCAAAGGCGTGGAAAAGCATTTCTATGAGGGAAACTGTTAAGACAGGTGGCAGCTTAATGCAGGGTGAAAGTCATGCAGATATCTCCTCTGGGAGCTTTCTTCGGCATTTTCATTCTGCATTAAGCAGCCACCAGCCTAAAAAGACCTAAATTCTTCTTTACAATTCCGGTTTAGAGAGGTTTTACTGTACCGACACACTGTTTGCGAGTAGACCAAAAGTTTAACTTTAAAAGTTTAGTAGACCAAAGGTTTAACCCTTTACCTGATAAAGAAGTCTTTATAAATACGTCTTTGCAAACAGAGTAGACCCAAGTCAGAGGGAGCCGTCTGATCAGGGTCTGCTCTGTTTGTATAAATAATTGTATATGTCTGATTCTACTGTTTCGATCGGTCTTGTCATCCTGTTTCCACATACCGTTGCAGAATTTCAGCTAATACATATTCATTTTTACATGATTATACATGATGTAAAGGGGTGCAGGAGAACAAGTCGTAACGGCGCAATTTTTAGGCATGATAAGCGATAGTGCAGGCGATATCATCAATTAACTTACTATTTATTAATCAGAAGAGTGTACACACCGACACATGCCATTAGTTACCTGTGTCTAGTTTATTTGAAGAAAACTTTGCTCTTTTTTTCCACGCGCAAAAAAATGAACTACATGTATTAACATGCGGATTGCAACCATTTGCAAACCGGCGACGTGGCCGTGTGTCTAACGCGCTCGACTGCAATACCAGGGGTCACGGGTTCGATCCCCCGCCGGACCAAGTCCTTCGGACGAGACTATAAACCGAGGTCCGGTGTATCAGTGCTTTACACTGGGCATCTAAAAGAACCAGAGAAATTCGGTCGATAATAAGAGTAGGGCATCACGCCCGGGTTTCTCTGTATCCTCTCTCTCTCTCTCTCTCTCCTCCCCTCTCTCTCTCTCTCTCTCTCTCTCTCTCTCTCTCTCTCTCTCTCTCTCTCAAAATAAAGCTGTTAACCTCTTGCCGAATTAATAATGACATCATAAATATATGAATATTAATTAACGGATTTTTATAATGGCATTATGAACAAGGGGATATTTGGCCTTGTCATAAACTGTAGACTCAGATCTAAGTTGAAACCTCTCTATAACGGCCACTAATTACATACAGTAAAACCTCTCTATAACGGCCACTTATTACATACAGTAATCCCTCTCTATAACGGCCTCTAAATTACATACAGTAAAACATCTATATAACGGCCACTAATAACATCACGTATTTTGGGTTATACGCAGGTGGCTGCTTAAATCAATGTGAAAGTAAAACAGAACACTCCTATAGGAGAAAATGCTCTATTTATCACAATGGTTTCAAACTGCATAATTCTAAAAAAATCATTTTTCTAGTAAATGCTCCTTTTGGGTAGATTAATTCAAAGAGGCTGGGTCTAGATATAGCCTATGGAGGATTCAATTTTTTTCACAATATAAACAATCGAAAAACTAATTTTCCTAGAAGAGTAACCATGTAATAAGATAAGGCCGACTTCGTCGAAATGTTGCTCACGCAAGCACCGAATACACCAGTGCTTGCAGCACTTTGATTTATCCCTTTTCCGTGTTTGAAGTTTATTCCAAATCTCGATACCAAATAAATATTCATGGCAATATTATTATATGAAAAATGAAAAATTATAGCCATTTTAGAAAGCAAAGAAACGGATATTTCAAATTCCATTAGCAAACAGAGCAGACCCTGATCAGATGGCTCCTATAGGAGCCGCCTGATCTGGGTCTATTCTGTTTGCAAATGCGTGAAAACACGTTTATATGAGGGAAAGGGTTAACCGTACATTTTAATGTATATATACCACTCTATCAAGACTACATTACTTCCCTCTGCAAAAATGGCGTCTACATCAATTCTCAAAGCACATTTTTCCTCCCATTCATTTTCAAAATATTGATTTAAAGCTTCAAACAGATTGGATCCTGGTGAGATAGTTTTTCGACTTCTAACCTAGATCCAAACTAAATGCTTATATATGTGATCAGAAATTCGTTTCTAGCATGCAAAGAGTTCCACACCTATTAGATAGCATTTTGATTTCTTTATCACTTACTAAGTTTACACATTTGATAATAAAAGTGTTATCAAGCTCGTACGATGATGACAACCGGGTAAGATCTGGACCAGTTTAGATTTTTATTTATGGTCTGAATAAGTAGTGAAAATAAGAGTTGGTGTAAAACCCGGTGTACTAAAAATATCCAGCAAACATGGAGAGAGTCATTGGTACTCTTATCGTACTCAAGCTGGCATCTATGGTAAGTTTTTTGGAAGGCATTTAAAAGACAAAATTTAGTTTTATTCGGTAAAAGAAATATGCGAGTTTATTTTCTTTTATTAAAAAAGTAGGTACTTTTTGTATTCGTGTCGCTTTTTCTGTGACAATATAACCAGCATCAGAACATTTAACTTTTTCCATGGTTTTTTTTTCAAGAGTTCTCCACGTCATAAATATTCATGGACATGATGAATAATATAGAACATGGAAAATGTGTTTCCACTGTTGTGGAAATGGCACAATTAGATCAATAAACAGAGCAGACACTGCTCAGCCGACTGGCCTGGTTCTACTCTGTTTGCAAAAGCGTAATCATGGAGTAAAGAGTTAAACCTAGCTATGACTGATCTGAACTGCAGGATGTCATTTGGTTCCTATCAATTACTGCAGATTGAATCTTGCCATGCAAACGATGATTTTAAGTCTACGCAAACAGTGTAGGTCCAGATAGGACGGAGATGCCGAGTAACTCGGTATCTCACCGAGTTTTTGTTTGTTGTGTTTTTGTGGGTGTGTTTGTTTGTTGTTTGTTTGTTGTTTGGGGGGGGGGGGGGTCAGTGATAGAATGTGCAACAATCTACACTTTTTACTGAAGAGTAGTGCACATTCTTATGCTAAAGTAACGGTGTGTGTAGTAGAACATCTCTTAAGCGGCCATCAAATAGCGCTAGCTTAATGTAGGTCAAAAGTAATGTTCCTATAGGAGCTCTCTGCATTATCTTTGTCCTGCATTTAGCAACCGCCTGATTTTAAGAGTCCCTATATTGAATAAATGAATGACCACTTGGGACAGTTTCTGCTGTGTATAAATCTTGAAATCATACCAGACTTTGCCCAAATGAAAAAAAATCTGTATATACCAATTCCGTCCGGTTTACTCTATACACTTTTTATATTATAGTAGTAATAGTAGTAGTGATAATAAAAGAAGTAGTGATATTACTAATAGCAGCAGCAGTAGTAGTAGTAGTAGTAGTAGTAGTAGTAGCAGTAGCAGTAGCAGTAGCAGTAGTAGTAGTAGTAGTAGTAGTAGTAGTAGTAGTAGTAGTAGCAGTAGTAGTAGCAGTAGTAGCAGTAGTAGTAGTAATAATAGTAGTAGTAATAGTAGCAGTAGTAGTAGCAGTAGTAGTAGTTATAGTAGTAGCAGTAGTAATAATAGTAGCAGTAGTAGTAGCAGTAGTAGTAGCAGCAGTAGCAGCAGCAGCAGTAGCAACAGTAGTAGTAGTAGAAGTATTACGTTAACATGTATACAAACACATAACAACGTTGTTTTTCTTGGATTGTTTGTCCATAATTTGAATACATACAACTTGGTAAGAATTGAGGAATCTGTTTAAAGTTTGCTTTTCCGTAGAAGATGAAGTTTGTAAAAAAACAAATCAAATTTGAAAGGTCCAGAATCAGTCCACTGATATAAAAGTAGTAGCGACACTAGGCTTGAAAACGGAATTACTTGGATGCAACGAATACATTTATTTATCATTTATTGAACATATTTATGTTAAAAAGTTGGTGGTTGCTTAATGCAGGACCAAAGCATTGCAAAAATATCGGATTTTTCTGCATTACCTTCGACCTGCATTAAGCTACCACTTGCCCTACATACCTTTAAATAGTCGTCTTTTTGATGACTGCCTTTCGAAAAACAAACGAGCTAAACTAGTCTAATTAATGTTAATGATGCTTTCTGCATCACCTTTGACCTGCATTAAGCTACCACGTGCCTTACAGATCAGTAATGAACTGACCGCTTAAGAGAGGATCTACTGTGTTTGTACAAGTTTGGCCAACGTATGTCCACCCAAACTGGACATATAGAGCATAAACACATTTTCTGTTTTAACCCTTTCCTCCATAAATACGCCTTTCTGCGCCTCTGTAAAAGTCACCTGTTGAAACCATTGTGATAATAGAACATTTGCTCCTACAGCATTTTCTCTGGTTAATGCTCCTTTTGGTAAATTTATTCAAAGTGGTTAGGTTTAAAAATAGCCTATGAGGGGAAGGGTTAAGCCACAGTGACATTGACCATGACCCCCAAATCCACAGATGCAATTCCAAGTTTCGTCTCAATGCAAACTGGTTGTACACTGCAGTTGGTCCCATGTCTTTCCTTATTAAAGTTATTGAGCAGAAAGAATTTTCTAGTTATAGTTATAGTAAAACTAGTAACTAGTCGAAAACTTTGCTAGAAAGATGGAATGGAGTTTTGTCTGTAATAATTGTTTGTACAACTATGCAACATCAGTACAGGACGAATGTCCAAACTTTGAATCAATGGACTATTATCCTTGGTATAAGTGATCTATGCATTATATATTAATTTATGACCCCGCCCCATCGTTTTGTATTCTTTTTTTTCCTTTTTCCCTTTTTTAAAAAATCCTAACCGAGATATCGGTGATCCTTTACACGTGTTTTGATACGTAAAGATAATTAGTGCAGTCTGTGCACTGACATAGGTTGATACAGACAGGAAAGTCTGTCACCTATAAATGAACTTTTATATCATTGGGTTAACCCTTTCGGCGCCAAAGTTCTAATTGTCGTCTGCAATCCAATTGTTGTACAATAAGGAAATGAGATAATTAAATGCAATTTTCAAAGGAATAAAGCACAGATATATAAATAGAGATTGAGTCAAAAAGTGAAGTCCCTTATCAGACGCCGCCTTAAAAAGGCGGCGTCTGATCTGGGACTGCACTATTTGTCATAGTGCATTTATGCGACATCGGCGGTGAAAGGATTAAACAAACATCACTATCAAATGATATCTTGTTTATCCTTAGTTTCCCCTCACTGGTAAAGTTTAATGACTGCCGCCAGTTTGATAGCTTTATATCATACTGACATACTAGTAAATAGTGTAGACATGTTCAAACAACTCACACAGGAACCCTTTAATTTGGGTCTAACGTTTTTTGGTATAATTATAGGGATTGTCCGGAAATCTGAAAATTTGTCTAGCCGACCCTCTTTTTCATTACTCCTCTCTGTCTGCCTGTCTATCTGTCTTTCTTTGCCAGTCTTTTTCTATCTTCTTGTCTGTCTGTCTCTTTTTCTTTCTTTCTCTCTGTCTCTATATGTCTGTCTGCCTGCCTGCCTGCCTGTCTGTCTCTCTGTTTGTCGGTCTGTCTCTGTGTCTGTCTGTCTATCTGTGTGTATGTGTATGTGTGTTTCTGTGTCTCTGTCTGTCTGTCAGTCTGTCTCTGTCCGTCTCTGTCCGTCTCTCTCCCTTCTCTCTCCCTCCCCTCTCTCTCCCGCTCCGTTCAATGTTTCCATTCAAGTAAAACACGATTTAAGCGTCCATTAGAATAAGTCTAATCCTGGGTATTTAGTTTTGGTTTACGACTCGTGTTTTTATTCAGTTAGTGATCACAAAAGTATTGGTGTCTCCATTGCAATTAAATTATGAGTGAGATATTGCACTTCATTTGATATTCTGTCAACCATGGTACAGGAGATCTGTTTAACCCATTCCCTCATATTGACGTCTTTTGACGACTCCGTAAAAGTCAATTTGTGAAACCATTGTGATAAATAGAGCATTTGTTCCTATAGGAGCAAATGCTCTATTTATCACAGTGGTTTCAAACTACAACATTCTAAAATTTTCCTTTTCTCTAGTTAATGCTCCTTTTCGGTAGGTTTATTCAAAGAGGTATCTAATAATAGCATATGAGGTAATGGGTTAAACGGCGTTAACAATCAGTGATACCCACTAGTTAAACCCTTACTCCATAAATATGCCTTAACCCTTTCGGCGCCAAATTTCTAATTGTCGTCTGCAATCCAAGTTTGTTAAATCATTCGGTAAAATAAGGAAATAAGATAAATAAATGCAAATTTCAAAGGAATAAAGCACAGATATAGAAACAGAGTTTAAGACAAAAAGTGTAGTCCCTGACCAGACGCCGCCTGAAAAGGCGGCGTCTGATCTGGGACTACACTATTTGTCGTGGTGCATTTATGCGACATTGGCGGTGAAAGGGTTAAAACGCATTTGCAAACCGAGTATACCCAGATCAGACGGCTCTTGTTGGAGCCATTTGATCAGAACCTACTGTTTGATTATAAAACAATATTAATCTGATTCTACAGATTCTGCCATGGTAAAAATCCCCTCGTACTTTGTGACATCATGAATGCTAACCCTAACCAATTCATACTATCATTATGTCGTACATGAATATTCATGAGATAGCGAGTTGAATTTGGTTAGATAACCTTTATTTGCGACACTGAACGTTGTGTTTCTGCTGTAAAAAGACATTGTCTAAGTATTTGTTCTTTTTTTCTATAGGCACAAGCTTTTACAAACATGTGTGATGGTGGAAATCCCTGCGGTGCAAGTGGTACCTGTGTCCCTTCAAGTCCCTCGGGGTACACATGTTCTTGTTATCCTGGATATGTGGCTACACCGCAAAAAACTAAATGCGTAGACAGAAACGAATGTAGTTTATCGCCACATCTCTGTAACAACGGCACATGCCTTAACACACAGGGCTCATTCAGTTGCAGATGTAACAATGGCTACGCAGGCAGCCACTGCAGGCAAAAGACAAACCCCTGTGAATCGTCGCCATGTTTAAACGGGGGCAGATGCACTCAAACATCAACCAGCATGGGATATACATGTTCATGCTATGCTGGATTTATGCAACCCAACTGCCAAGACAGGGATGAATGTTCTATTGTCCATAATTTGTGTCATAATGGAACTTGTAAGAACACGCCTGGATCCTTCAGGTGTGTTTGTAATGCTGGTTACTCTGGAAGTCACTGCACCATTAACACGAACCCCTGTGCATCATCTCCCTGTCGCAATGGCAAATGTAGTCCAAGTAGCTCACCCGATGGTTATATGTGCTCGTGTTATTCTGGGTTTGTTCCACCTGACTGCGCCGACCGTGATGAATGTGCAATGGTGTCTACCTTGTGCGGCAACGGGACATGCATGAATACACAAGGTTCGTTTCATTGCACGTGTAACGATGGCTTCTCTGGAAGTCACTGCAGGCAGAAAACTGATCCTTGTAGTTCCTCCCCTTGTTTAAATGGAGGGAAATGTAGTGGTTCAGCTTCAGGATATACATGTTCTTGTCTGTCTGGATACTCACTCCCAAACTGCCAAGATAAAAATGAGTGTGCTCTGGTGTCCAATCTGTGTCACAATGGAACGTGTGTGAACACTCCAGGCTCTTACAAATGTAACTGTAATGAAGGGTTTACAGGTATTCATTGTACCATCCAAATACTGACAACGGTTGTAACGAAACCAGTTACTACTAAAACAAAACCTGGTTTAAGCACAACTAATTCACAGCCAGTTACTGTGACAAAGTTGCATTTATCAACGACATCATTGCATACTTCGCTAAACCATATGAGATCAACTTTGTCAGGAAAAGCCCCTAGTGGACACATTGCAAGTCTTGGCAGTGCACAGGACAAAACAAACAAAAAGGTATGCTTATCATTTGGTATTATCCGTACTATTATAGCTATTTCCCTCATATAAACTTTTTTCTCACACCTTTGCAAACAGAGTAGACCCAGATCAGAAGGCATCTGTAGGAATCGTCTAATCAGGGTCTACTCCTTTTGCTTATTAAAATATACATATGTGTATAATTCTACAGTTTCTACCAATACCAAATAAACCTGTGTAAATATGCCATTGCAAAAATTCAGCTAATAAATATTCATAATGTCATAACATGCATTTCTCACATGGAAATTCAACAGGGAATGCGTTAACTCTTTCGCGGTTAGGCAATGGTTTTGGAGGATTTTATTAACATTTTCCTTCATATAAACTTGTTTCACGCCTTTGCAAACAGAGTAGATCCATATCAGACGGCTCCTATAGGAGCCGTCTGATCAGGGTCTGCTCTGTTTGCATGTGGAATTTGATAGATCTGTCCCATTGTTTTCTAACATGGCTACAAAGCTACACTTTCCGTAATGTTTCATTATAACAATTTTGTGACAATGACCATGACTATTCATTGCGTATTGAAATTTGAAATATATACAGGGAAAGGGGTTTACCTTTGACCTGCTGTGTGTAATTCCGAGAATGCCTTTGCAAACAGTTTGAATCCAGGATTACTCAGTCTAAACTGTTTAACTCTCTGAATACGTCTTTGAAAAGAAATCAGACAACATTTGCTATCGATACAATACAGTAAAACCCCGCTAATGCGACCACCTAAAAGAGGCATAATTCTGGGTGCTAGATGTTGCAGATGATAGCCTAATGCAGGACAAAAGTAATACAGAAAGTTCCTAGAGGAGCTTTCTGCATTACTTTTGTCCTGCATTAAGCAAACAACTGCTTATAAAGACAGCTATGTTTATTCATTAAGTGGTCGTATTAGGGGGGTTCTATTGCAGTTAGCTATGCATACTAACAGGTGGCCTTGTCAATTCCAGGCATGGGCGAGCAGTCACTGGTGGGTGTTCGTGGTGACTGTGGCTGTTGTTGGTATTGCTGCCATTGCGACTGTTATAATAGTAAGAAAAAGGTGGGTGGTTGAAAATAAAGTAAAACCGCTCTTTAACGTCCACTCGGAGGATGTCTAATTCTGGATCTTTAAGAGCGGTGGTAGCTTAATGCAGGGTGAAATATATGAATATACGAAATTTCAGCATTGTTTCAAAACGCTCCAAAGTTTATTTTTTCGGCTCCAAATGTTACAAAACGTCAATTTAGAGAGATTTTAACTTATTTTAGACATATTTCATGAGCCGAACGCCTGTGGTTGAAAGACGTTAATTGTTTGACTCTTTCACTAGCACGCTTTGTTGTCTGCAGAAAAGGTAAGTATATTCTAATATTTGCGATTGGCGGCTGAATAATATAATGCTGAATATCAATACAGTATTGCAGAAATCTAAAAAAGAAAAAAAGGACTATAAGATTCTTTTAGTACATTAATTATTATCATTATTACATGTATTATAATAATAATAATTATTATTATTATTATTATTAATTGTTGTTGCTGTTCTTGTTTTGTTTAGAGCACATAACAAAACTGAAGATTTAACTCTGTGCGACACGTACATTTTATGTCGTCTGCAATTGTTGTCTTATGCTAGAGGGGTTTAAGTGTATTTTTTCCATATTGTCATCACAGTGCCACGCAGTGCAGATTCTGTCTGATGAGACGTTGTTTCATGTACATGTATATGTATATCCAAATTGTTTGCATAAACAAACATAAGTTGGCCCCCAGGAGTGCAAAGGGACTTGTTCATATTATGATATAGAATAAAAACACGCAAATCTGAACATTCAAATAAAACGTGTATTGTAGCTAATCAATATCTAACCCTTTTCCTTTATATAAACGCCATTTCAAACATTTTCAAACAGAGTAGACCCAGATCAGACAGCTCCTGAAGGAGCTGTCTGATCAGGGTCTGCTCTGTTTGCTTATGGAATGTTATGATCTGCTTTTATAGCTTCCACCATGTTGAAAGAAATCCCTTTACGATGTTATTTGTTTTTTTATTTGTTTTTGTTTTTTATTATGTCCATGAACATTAATAAGGTCAAACAAACATGAATAAACGTTAAACAGAGAAATGATTAAGACAGGTGACCGCTTAATGCAGAGTGAAAGTCATATAGAAAGCTCCTCTGGGAGCTTTCTGTATGTCTTTTACCCTGCATTGAGCAGCCATTTGCCTATAAAGATCTCTAGTTTTATTTGCATAAAGCTCGGATTTAAGAGGCTTTACTGTGTTAATTTAGTATTATATGTATCAAACGGAGGTTGTGATTTATTTTCAGACGAGTAGGCTCAAATGCTATATACAATAAATTCTCCGACAGTGCCCCAAGCACACCGACGTCGCCGACGCCACTGACACAGGAGAACCCCTGTATATGGCTCTCCATGTTCATGAAAACAACAAACTGGAAACTTCGGTCTCACCAAAACCCGTGCAAGAAACGAATGGGTTATTCATGGACCTACAACATACTGACAACGGTGTCTCAGAAATATGATTGGATGTCTTTAAAGCTCCAGATTAGATACGGAATTAAAATAGTTTCAAGTATAACTTCTTTATTTCTCCACCAAACCCTCTTCGAGACGATTCTAAAGAGTGGTCACAACATAGGGTTTGGTGAAGAAATGACGATTTTAGTATTTGAGTACGCACAGGTATCTGTATCTCTGAATTATTACTACTGTCTTGCAAATATGACGTCATCAGACAATAAAACAATTATACAAGGGCATCGTCATGAGATAGAGAATGTAAATTTACAATGCATGCTCCTTTTAGCGGTTGGCTGATATTAAAGAGAAGACCAATTTTGGTTCTTTAAGGCAGGCATTAAGCTGTCACATATGTTTCTAGATATGCGTCATAGATACATTTTAGAACAATGCTGCATTGTAAACTTCGGAAATACCGAACTTTTAGTTCGAGTTATCCCGAAGTTCGAGTGTTATCCGAGTTCGAGATATCGAAGTTCAACTCACTCTATAACAATTTATAAAATTAAAATTGATGATGTCATTATTTCTTACACTAAAATTCATGGATTAAAGGATTAAAGATCCTACGATCAGTTTATTGTAAGTAATCATTTACTTCTATCGCTACAATTCCGAAACTACCACAGTATAACCTGTCTTGACTCATTCCCTCCTAGGCTATTTTTTGACCCAACCTCATTGAATTAATCTACCGAAAAGAGCATTAACTATAGAAAAGGAGAATTTTAGAATTGTGTAGTTTTGAAACCATTACAATAAATAGAGCATTTGCTCATATGGAGCAAATGCTCTATTTATCACGATGGTTTCAAAATGTGTTTTTATAGAGACACCAAAATGCGTCACTAGGAGGGAATGGGTCAAGCGACCATCCAAAACATGTCTAATTATGGGTCTGTAATAAGGCAGGTGGTAGCTTAGTGCAGGTAGACAACTGCAGGAAGAAAGTCATACAAAAAGCTCCTAGGGCATTACTTTAGTCCTGCATTATAGAGTAACCACCGATGTTTATTCATTAAAGTGGTCGCTTTAGATTAATTTATTCCCAGTAAGTCTGGTGGTTTTATTAGCTCGTCTGTTTCTAAGAAAAGTCGAGCTATTGTGACCACTGGGTCGTAGGCGTTGTCGTTGTTGTCGTCGGCGGCGGCGTGCAAAATCTTTAATGTAGCTCATTACTCAAAAAGTATAAAAGGTATCAACATGAAACTTCATAGGTTAGTAGATCTCAATGAAGGGAAGGTCCTTACATAAGAACCATAACTCTTGATTTCAAAACTTTGGAGTTATTGCCCTTTATTTTTCTTTTTTTCATTTTTTTTAATTTAACTGGACAAGCTCCAAATCAGACGAACGTTGGCACCGCACGCGGCTCTTGTTTATTTTTTTGTGCAATAATATGTTGTTTAATAACCATCAATAAGGCATATAGCATAATTATCTCTTTATTATAATTTGTCCTAATTATCTCTTATCATAATATAATCATCCCCACAAACATGGCCTGACTGGCATCTGCAAACAGTTTGGATCCAAATAACCTTGCGTCTCATCAGAATCCAAGTTGTCACATACAAAAAAAAAGATTGGACCCAGATTAGATACCATGTAACGCACTGGTTTCCTTTTTTTTTAAAAAAAATATATACATTTATAATATGTAATACGACAACGTATAGGGCATACACACTAACACCTGTTTATAGCGATCATCCAAACATAACTCACAATTCTGGAGTTTGAAGGAAGATGGTAGCTTAATGCAGGACGGAAGTTATGTAGAAAGCTCCTCTAGGAGCTTTCTGCACTACTTTCGTCCTGCATTAAGCCTTATCCTACTGCTCGAATTAGCAAACAGCCTGGAACCAGATGAGACCCCGAGTAACTCATCTTCTCATCAGGATCCAGTCCGTTTGGCACATGATCAGTAAAAAACTTGAACGAATCGAAAGTAGGTTTATTTCATTGTGATATTGACGACTTTTGACGACTCTGTAGAATTCATTTTGTGAAACCATTATGATAAATAGAGCATTTGCTCCTATAGGAGCAAATGCTCTATTTATCACAATGGTTTCAAACTACAAAATGCTCAAACTTTCCTTTTCTATAGTTAATGCTCCTTTTCGGTAGATTTATTCTAAGAGGTTGTATCTAAAAATAGCCTATGAGGTAATGGGTTATATGGTCGCTGTGGGCAGGCACATCTGTACTAGTCATTTATTTACTTGTTATACAAGTCGTACACAAACATGATACTATTTTCGTTATATAATGATTTGTTTATTTGTGTTTTTTACTTAAATTATATTATAACCCCATTTCTTTGTATTGATTGTCACATAAATGTGGAATAAATACTGTGATCACAAGTAGCGGTATCAAATTGACTTTGTGATGCATATACATGCGGAAAATCATACTGGACCCTGCTGAACTGACCTTTTTTTCTTTAAAAAAATCTGTTCGATTTACTATACATGTACATCTATATACAGTTAAATTTCGAGATCTCGAACTTCAAGGGACCTTTCAAATTAGTTCGAGATAACAGAAGTTTGAGTTATCCGATTTGTAATCTGGACAATTTCTTAAGTTCACAGCTTAATGCAGGTGTAAAGTAATGCTGAAAGCTCCTGCAGGAGTTTTCAGCATTACTTTACACCTGCATTAAGTGTCACGCGTGTTTCTAGATATGCACTAAGTGTCACGCGTGTTTTTAGATATGCGTAATTATACATCTTAGACTATTGCTGTATTGGAAGTTTTGGACATTTAGTTCGAGTTATCCAAAGTTCGAGTTATCCGAGTTCGAGATATCGAAGTTCAACTGTATATAACAAAGTTTACCTCTTTGATTTTAGTCCATACAGTAGTATAACCTGTCTTAAGCGACCACTACAATTGGTCTTATTCTAATCTTTAAGACAGGTGGTAGCTTAATTCAGACCGAAAGTAACTACAGTAAAACCTCTCTTAACCGGCCGTTAAATTTAGTATGAATATCGGTCTTGGAGACAGGTGGCAGCTTAATGAAGGGTGAAAGTCATGCAGAAAGCTCCTAGAGGAGCTTTCTGCATGACTTTCACCCTGCATTAAGCAGTCACCTGCCTAAAAGTGTCTAAATTCTTATCTACTAGAATTCCGGTTAAGAGAGGTTTTACTGTAGATCTTTCTGCTTTACTTTTGCCCTGCATTAGGCAGCCACCTCCTTTTTTAGACTCATGTGTTCAATAAATTAATATTCTTTGAACCCTTTCCTTCATATAAACCTGTTTTCGCACATTAGCAAACAGAGTAGACCCTATAGGAGCCGTCTGACCAGGGTCTGCACTGTTTCCTTTTGGAATATGATGGATCTGTTTCTTTTGTTTCTAAAATTGCTAAAATAATCCACCTTCCATATTTCGTTATAACTATTTTGTTCATGAATACTCAGTAGGTAGTGAATTTTTTAATAAAAATAGAACAGGGAAGGGGTAAAGGCATGTTCTGTTTTGTACATTTGTAATTTGAATGTGCAGCCTAGTAAAACGTTAATGAAGCTATTTAAAACTGACATTTCAGAAACAATCATATTCCAAATGACAACATAAAGATCCGAATTCGGCGTGTTGGTTTGTTTGTTTGTATATGGGCTTTACCCCACTTTAACCATTTCCTTCATATAAACATCTTTTCACGCATTTAAAAACAAAGTAGACCCAGAATCAGACGGCTCCAGATCAAGGTCTGTTCTGTTTGCTTTTGATATGATACAGATCTGATTCATCATTCTACAATGTTTTTGTCAACAACTAAAAAGGTCTTGAAAAATTTACATTTTAGCAATTCATCTAATAAATATCCACGATGCCATTACTTCTGACTTGAATATTAAACAGGGAAAGGTTAAAGGGCATTTCTTGTCGCGACATCCAGCTAATTACAGGGGAGAAGACCCCACAAATTATATTGCTTCGTGCACAGAAGAATACCTTGGTAGAATCAAACTAGCTCGAAGGCTTCCTCGCATGAAAAATCCAAATGCCCTAGCCGGGATTTGAAGCACAGGGGTTAGGTGGCTAATTAAGCGATTGTCAATCGAAGATTCATCCATTCCCTCATACTCGCGCACTTTGACACCTCTGCAAAAGTCGTTTTTGAAACTATTGTAATGCACAATGGTTTTGAAAATTACACAGTTCTAAAATTGTCCTTTTTAGTAACAAATGTTCCTTTTGGTAGATTTATTCAAAGAGTTTAGGTCTAAAAATAGTATTTGAAGGAATGGGTTAAAATCAACTCGGGGCCCCGGGTGCCTCGGTGCTTTGATTTTAGAGTACGGGCAAAAACAAGAGTGGGCTTAGAGTTCCATGCAATATAAATGACGCGTTTTAGAAATCTGTAAAACGGTGGTGCAATAAAAAGTGGAAATAACTTGCGAATAATCACCTTAACGAGTAGTATCAATGTCGCCGATGTTCCGATTGCTTCCGCCGAGGTGTTTCGATTGGTTCCGTATGCATTCGCGTTATTGCTATTATACATGCTATCATAATGTTCAGTTAGTCTAATTGATATGTAACGCCATTCTGCCATGCTAATTGCTAAATACAAAATGCGAAATGCTTTTTGCCAATTGTGTAAATTGCTAGGGAATGTTTCAAATGAAAGATGTAAATGAAAAATGCGAAGTACGAAATGCTTATTGCTAAATGCTTGTTTGCACTACTGGCACTGAACAGCGCGATTTGCTAAATGCATGTTTATTTACATTAAAGTTTATTGCTTATTGGTTATTGCACAACTAAATTAAAAATGTCGCTGTTCAATGCTAGTAGTGCAAACATGCATTTAGCAATAAGCATTTTGCATTTCGCATTTGTCATTTACATCTATCATTTGGAACATTCCGGTTCTTTCCCTAGTAATTTCCACAATTGGCAAAAAGCATTTCGCATTTTGCATTTAGCATTTAGCAAATAGCATGGCAGAATGGCGTTCCATAAATTGATATTCACGGACTTATTATTTCTATAGTAAACTGGGATAAAAACAAATAATGTTCAGAAGTCAGCCAATGGGTGTTTCAAATGTTATTACATGTAATTGAACTATGTAGATAAGATTAGTCTCTAGTCTATTAGTATTTTAACCCTCATTCAACAGGATAATAGACAGGAAGGACACTTGACAGTTTGGAAACTTTGACTACCATTGTCCAACCCTGAATTTCTTTCAAAACACTGTGCAGACAACTTGGTTATGCTTTATTCAGTTTGTCTCAAATATATATGAAATCATTTTATTTGACTGGTTTTATACCAATCATAAAACAAATACGGTGTGGATTTGTCAGATACATCACTTACATTGTGTGACAGATAACTCAGTATCACATAAAGTGCCACCAATTTAATGACTTAAAAAGTGTCATACATTATATTACTGTATGTGTTTTTCAATTCCTGTTTAGCTCATAAAGCGCACAATATAACAGTTTTTAAGTTATTACATGTGGCGGTTTATAAATGACGTTTTCCGGCTATTTATATGACAGTCTGCGACAAAAAAGAAACGCCTGTTTTTAATAATCTGAACCTCATGTTCGTGTTTTTTCTGGTCTTGTTATATTTATTTTACACCAGCCAAACCCAGTTTGGAATTAACCCTTCCCTTCATATAAACTCCTTTTCACAAATTTGCAAACCCAATAGGCCCAGATCAGACGACCCCTATAGAGCCGTCTGATCAGGGTCCTCTCTGTTTGCTTGTGTTATGATATAGATATGATTCTATAGTTTCTATCTGAGCCATAATGTTCTGTATTCATATATGGGTCTCATATGCCATTATAAAAAAATAATCTTTTTTAGTATTCATGATGTCAGGTTAAGGGTTATATGTATATAGGAGTCATTCTGACGGACGGTAGGTCGATCGGGCAGTAGGTCGGTCGGGCAGTCGACCGGTCGATCTGTGCGCGTCAGAGTAGCGAGCTTCTTCTATGGTTTCAAGATAGGAGCCTTCTGAGCTGGTATAAACTGTTTGCAAATTACAGTGCAATCGTTTCACGCATTGAAAAGGTTAAAAATCTGCACAGATATTGAGAGCAGACTTTCCACAGAGCAAAGCATAGTGACCCCTTTTGGTCACATTTGTATTACAGCATCCGCAGACTACTACAATTTCTCCCTTTTCCCTAGAACAGTTTATCACTGGAACGGCATTCATCCGAATATCGCTACTCATCGAACGTTGGGCAGTTCTGTGCAGTGGTAGTAGTATATCGGTCACGTTTCACCCTGCACCGTTGCACCTTTCCCTGTCAAATTATGTTGCAGCGTGCATCATTGGCAATCCATGGCGGTCACCCATCCATCCAATAACCGCGCAGTCCTTTGCAACATTTCCGAGCAAATTAATAACCTCGTCGCCAAAGAGTTAGTTCCCCGACAAGGAGAGTTTATAGAGATTGCAGACTAACAGCCTCGATGTTACATTACTCTCCCCTCCAATAAAACTCGACCCTATATTAAGATTTGGAAATAACCGTGGGTGTGGCAATTGTCTTCATCCCACTGCTGCCACCAATTGCACAATTGGGAATCCCTGTCGGTCACCCATCCAGCCAATAACCGCGCAGTCTTTTGCTTAGCCTCGCAACAATTTTTTGAACATTTCCAAGCTCCATAGGGATAGCACCCCGGCAAGGAGAATGTATTGAGCTTATAAGTTATAGTATGTTCAGCCTCACAATTACATTTCCTTTTAGAGCAACAATATTGTAGCCTGTCGTGAAAATGTCCGTGTGCGTCTGTTTAGGGACCCGAGAAGGTCCAGCATTAGGGTTTAAAAGATAGATCTCGATATATGATAATTATTTCTCGGATATGTTCTTGACACAAAGATAGAACAAACCGGAAGGACATAGAGAAAAAATAGAATGAGATCGGCATCCAAGAAAAGTGTCCCAGAAATAGTACTTATAGCATGTCAGCGCCAACCCCATTAGTGCCGGTGGTACTAAACAGAGACAACAAGTGTCAACTAGAGACAACTAGAGACAACTAACTTAAAAAAGCGTTTTAGGGCATTATTTATATATAAACAGTCATATATAGTAATATTATACTGTAATAAATGAATAAAAATATTTAAATGTTCGAAATATTGCCTTAGATTGCATTTAGAACCCGAAATATAGCAATGGAAAGACACCGACACCGGCCGACCCAGAGTCAACAAAGCCTACTCGATAAATACCGGGTTACTGTGGTTAATATAGTAGGGTTATTCTCAATATTAGTTGGTAAAGTCATTCTAAATGATTATAAGAACTTTTTAATGTAACAAGAGGGCCATGAGGCCCTGAAGCGCTCACCTGATATACCACAGGGGCGGGGCCATCATTTGTACAACCTTGGTAGAGAACCACAAGGCAAAGCAGTATGCCATTAATTAAAGGTAATTAAAGGTCAGAGAAAAATAATATATTTTCCCCATGAAAAACTGATAAGCCAGGGCCAAGTTTCGCCCAGAGGTCATGGTTGTAAGTTGAACAATCTTTGTAGAGGACCATTAGATCATGCTACATGCCAAATATCAAAGGTCTAGGCCTTACAGTTTCAGAGAAGAAGATAGATAGATAGATAGATTTATTTGTGTATATATATATATATGTCATCAATACAATTACAGTCATACAATTTGACATAACAGTTATCGACTTCTTGTTATTTATATAAAAAAGACATGTTATACATACACAGGATAACCCGTAAAGTTTTTCAACTTATTTCCAACGGGGTCCTATATAGATTTAGCGAAACAGTTACAATAATTTGAAAATGTATAGACAGAGCAGGCTCAAAACAGTAAATTGAAATTAAAATTTACTGATCAGGGTCTGCTGAGTCTGTCAAATTATGCACAAAAAAACGGGAAAAAATCTAAAACGAGAGCTTTCCACATACATATGGAGAACTCTATTTTAGGCCTATTATTCACGGTAATACAAATGTTTTGATATAGATTATATTACTTTGAATGGGAATTAGACATACATTTATCACAATTGCCAATCTATCACAGATTAAAAACTTATTTGATTATTATAACATACATTATATTAATTAAAAGTATACATAATCACTGTTCTCCTCATCCTTCATTTCTTCCATAAGGGCTTTCTTGACCATCTTCTTGAAAGCAAATTTTGCCTTCATTAATTTTATATTTTCTGGCAAAGAATTCCAGTCCAAAATGCCACTGTAATAAAAAGTTTGAGAAGTAAACCCATTAACACGTGGGACATAAAAATTAGGTTTGTTCCCATAAGAATGAACGTCGCTTAGTTTCCGAAAGTCATCATGAAGATATGAAGGACACTTATTGTTAAAAATTTTGTGAACGTGGTTCAGTTTCAATTGTTTACATCTCTTTTCAATGTTTAAAAAGCCTAATTCTATAAAGTGATCATATTTCAAAGAAGCTCTGGGACTAAAGTTGTTGATGAATCTAACAACTTTATTTTGAGCTACCTGAAGTCTGTTCTTTAATTGTTTTGTAAGCCCAGAGTACCATGATGCAATTGAGTAATCGAAATGGCACTGAATTAGAGAGTTACAAAGAGTTTTTCTCAGAGAATGGTTTAAAAAACGCCGTTGTCTGTACAAAAATTTAAGTCTAGCATCTACCTTTTTTGTAATAGAGTTTACAATTGAAATCCCAGATAGCCTAAATCGTTATCATTAGTGCTGCTTGTTGAATGTGGTTGGTATGCAGAGGCCAATGCCTTAATTATTGTAAGTTAGCTCAGACAGTGCAATGATAATGCATAACTATACTCTATTAACCCATGCGTGCCCAGTGTCCACAGTGTAGACCCAGACCAGATGGTCCCTGAATGGGCCTTCTGACCAGGGTCTGCACTGTTTGCTGAACCCGTCGATATTACATTACAGCAGATATCCATTCAACGTGAAAATGGATTGGTCCCAAAATAAGATATTGACGGATTTTTCTTGAATAATGTAGGAATAAATGGGCTAAAGAGATGGACAGATAAAGAGAAAGATAGAAAGAAAACATCGAACCAAAAAGAAAGAATAAAAAGAAGAAAGAGACAGCTAGACAGAATGACACAAAGGGAGACACAGTCGGAGAGAGCCTGAAAGATTGAAAAGCTTTAGAAAACTATCATGCCACTGTATGTACTCTTATTTTTTTTTAAAGAATATATAGGGTGTGGTAAGATTCGACTTGTCGGTATTATTTTTATATATTTCAAGTTTCTGTAATATCAGATTTCGGAATTGCACGACTTACCTCCCTTACACGTCAAAAAACACCATTGAAGGGAGGTAACTTCATTGTTGTAGCAACAGACCGATTGCGATTCATACGCGATTTGTCTACTTTCCAGAAGTCACTTAGATGGAACGTTTCTTCTGTATTTTATTCAATAACATTCAAGAATATAATTTAATCAGAATTTTGTTTCCCCATTCAGTTAGGATTTATTATTAGGAAATACAAACGGGTTCATGAAAGGCACTATATTCTCTGTTTCAGTGTATACACTTCCGGTGTGGATGTCCTTAAGCTGCTGTTTTCTTTCCAACAACACTTATTTTTATTTAAAGAACTGCCACATGCACTCAACATAGACAGGTATACATTTGATACAGTAGTTTTTGTGATTTCTGTAATCTGTGTTTGTTGGTGTTGACATTGTAATGTTTGTATTGTTACATGTGTTGAGTATCAGACCCTTAAAGGGATGGTATTTATAACAGACCCTAATGGGATAAGTTTACTACGTTTATTTACTCTCGCATACTACTAGCAACTAACATGTACACGCATACCGCATTCTACAGACATACATGATAGGGCTGGAACCCTTCATTGTATCGTGATACGCTGGACCCTGTTATGGGCGGAGCCTATTTACTCACTGACCACTACATCCCTCCATTTTTTTCTGAATGATAAGTAAGTACAAACAGGTGTATAGCAGTTCTAATGAAACAACGTTCAGTGTGAAAAGGATAAAATATTCTGAGATAAAAACTATGAGAATCCTTTGAAATCCATAAACGAAAATATGTTACTGTAATTAGCAGTCACTTGATAGTCTGTTCTATGTTCCTTCCCAGGCAAATGGATGTTAACCTGCGGTCAGCCATAAGGTTTCAAAGTCCGAGGAGAGAAGACTCGCTTTATCTAGAGATTGTAATCTAAGCATACCACATTTGCAAATTTGTAACTGACAGAGTCAATAAATCCGTGTCTTTGAGTCTTTGCCGCAAAACTAATGAAACTATTTTACACGGGATTGCCGTGATATAGATATCCGGGTGTGGTTATAAAGTTCCAAGAAAAATAGAGAAAATATGAGAAATCCCACAAATGTGCGAACAACCGTTTGACCATGGCTTGTGGATCAATATTTCAGATCAAAGGAAGCCAAGACTGAGATTCTATATAACAGATTGAGAACTAGATTTAACCTTGTGAAGGTAATTTCCGAGATGTGATTTTGCTCTAGAGGTCAAACGCTGTAGGCACAGTTGGTTCACATAATACATGTAAATTAAAACAAGGCATTATTATAGCCTTTTAGTATAACACATTTTCAACATATAACTAGCTCCACTGAATATACAGGTAATCCAATCACACGAAATGTATGAATATTATTCACTGAATATAGATTAAAACACACACTTGTAACAGGTTTTATTATGACCTGTGTGCAATTTTAATCCAAATATCGTTTAGGACGATGTCGTTGTCTGTGCGACCGTCGTAATGCAGGCGGAGTTGGCTCAACGGCTGGGTTTCGGACTGCCTGCTGACATTGTTCGTACGACGGTACAAATTTAAAGTGAGATGCGTCACGTGTTATCGTGCGATCCTTGTGTTTAGCAGTTATCATTGACCCTTTCCGATATAGCACTTTCCCGGGCATTGGATGAAAGGGAGTATCCAGGTTATTGTGTTGTTTTTGTTTCACGAGTACACTGTCTCCAGGTTTCAGAATGCACTGCTGAGTTTTTCGACGATTGTCTGCATATTGTTTGTTCTTTGCTTTTGCTCTACTATCTCTCATTCTGATGTACGTATCCTTTTTGTTTACTCTGAACTGTGGTAGTTTAGTTTTGATTTTTCGGTTAAATAAAATTTCTGCAGGAGACATGCCGGTGCTTGGATGTGGAGTATTTCTGTAATTTAGAAGAAACTTTGAAAGTTCTGTTTTGTAGTTGTGTCGTTGCGCGTTGGCGGTTTTGATAGCTTTTGATAATGGTTTCATGAAAGCTTCTACTGTTCCATTAGCCATAGGGTGCAATGGCGTAATTTTTCGATGCCTGAATCCGAATCTAAGTGCGAAATCAGCAAACATGTGGCTGTTGAATGGAGCGCCATTATCGCTCTTGATGATGTCGGGAATTCCGAAAATCGAAAGTACAGATTCTAGTCTCTGGATAACATTGTCCGCGGTGATGTTTGTCAATCTTTCAATCACTGGGAATCGGCTGTAGTCATCGATTATGACCATGAAATAGTCTCCAGACGGAAAAGGACCACAAAAATCCACTGACAATTCAGCCCATGGTTTCTGTGGTAAAGGAGTAGATTTGATTGGATCTGGAGTTGAAGTTGGAGATACTGACATACACGGAATACAGCTTTTGCAGATTTCATCTACGAGTCTGTCTATGTATGGAAACCAGCAACTTCCGCGCAGTAAAGATTTACACCTTACTCTTCCCTGATGACCTTCGTGTGCTAGGTCAACGACCTGGCGCTGCAGCGATTCTGGAATGCACAGGCGCGTGCCGCGTAATAACACCTGACTGCCCTCCATGTAAACTACTGTTAATTCACCTGAGACTTGGTAATAACAGCGATAACTGTCGCATTTGTTCCGAAGCTGTTTGCACCATGCATTTTCTTGCACAGCGGATATGACAGATTGCATAATGTTGTCTTTTTGTGCAGCTTTGATTACGTCAAAAATTGTAAGGGAATTTGGCACTGACGCATTAGCGATAAATTTGACATATTCTTCGGCGATAGTTCCGATCTGGCATTTGTTAACTGGGTGCCTTGAGCAATAATCTGAGATCATGGTATTTCCTGGACGGTATTTGACCATGTAATTGTAGGTCGTTAAGTTGAGCCTCCATCGTTCAAGACGTGCTGACTGAATTTGTTTCGTGTTATTGAAAATTGACTCCAATGGCTTGTGGTCAGATATGATGATAAACGGCTTACCGAACAGGTATAGGTGGAAATGCTGACATCCCCACACGATTTCATTTTGAAATATTTCCGGTGCGACACTTACACCGAAATTGAGCCTTTTATAACGGCGGAGTCCGACGTGCGTTGCAAAGACTGTCATGTTTCGCGATTCCTCCGATAGCTCAAGCTGATGAAAACCGTTGTTCAGATCGACTTTTGAGAATACTGTAGACCCGTTTAACTCTAATATGATATCATCTATTGTTGGGGTGACGTGTCGTTCTCGTTTTAAGGCTTGGTTTGCTTTTCTCATGTCAACGCAAAGTCTGATTTCATTTGGAGCTTTTGGTTTTGGTGCAACCACTAGGTTCGAAACCCATGGTGTAGGACCCTCGACTTTCTCTATAACATCAAGCTCCTCCAAGCGGTCCAGTTCGAGCTCTAATTTTTCGCGAATGTGAAATGGAATGCGCCTTGGTGGTTGTGTTGTTGGAACTACGGATTCATCAATATGAAATTTGATTTGTCTGTCCTTGAGTTTCCCTAGACCAGTGAAAACCGTTTTGTACTGATCGCACAAAGTCGCGTAGTTGTCTTCACTTGTTACCGACTTGATGACTGGTACGATCCCGAGCTCTACGGCTGTCTGGTAACTGATGATATTTTCCGGCGATCCCTGGATGATGTGGAAATCTGTTGTCGTGATTTTGGTTTCTGACTCAACTTCGCACAAATATTTTCCTTTTATGGCCAATGGTTTGTTTTGGCCGAAAGCATATGCCTTTGTATCTGTTCGCCGTAATTGTGGTGTTTGCTTCATTTTTCTGACCACTGCTTCGTCTATCACATTTAAGCTACTTCCGGTGTCAACGAGAAAACTAGCACAGATCCCGTTTACTTTCAAGTCAACCTTTGGCACTTTACTGTTTAAAACTTTCTTTACAGCTTTAATTCCAAATGTCACATTTTTCTCTTGATCGTTTCCATTTTCACTGTCACTGCCATCTTCTACAATTTCCCGTAAATGTTTTCTTGGATTTGTCCTTAATCTTTTGCGACATACAGCTATGAAGTGATTCCGTTTGTGACAATAACTGCAACTAGCACCAATTGCGGGACAGCGTTTTTCGTGAGGATATTCACCTCCGCAGTTTCTACATTTTTGTTTTGGTTTAGTAGAATGGACAGTTTTGCTGAAGTGTCCATATTTCTGTGTAGGCTGATTTGGTTTGTGTCCGATTTTGTTAACTGGTATTTCTTTGTCAAAGCTTTTGTCCATTGCTTTTGCTTGTTTTGATGCTATCTCCATAGTCCGTGCCATTGTTAACAAATCAGTCAGTGACTTATCTTCTTCCAAACACTTCATTCTTAATTTCTTAGAAATGCAGCCTTGAATGATTTGACTTTTGATTTCTCCCTCTTTGTCGGCAAATTCGCAGTTTTCCGATTTCTGTCGTAATCTAGTGGCAAATTGATCAATTGATTCATGTTGGTTTTGACTAATGTTTCGAAATTCATATCTCTCGAATTCTTTGTTCTTCTTTGGCTGAAAATGTTCTGTGAGGCTCTGTTTTACATCATCGTAGTTGGAATCGTCGCCTCCAAGATTTAATGTTTCATAAATGTCGTATACATCGTCACCTGCGTAATGAAGCAACAATGCTTTCCGTCTTTTCTTTGACTCGATATTCATTCCAATGAAGAGATTTTCTAGCTTTGACACATATTTTGTCCATCTAATGCCAAGTGAGTTTTCACCTGCATATACATCAAACTTTGGAAATGGCGTTAATCCACTCATGTTTGTAGACAGACACTAGCACTCAATAATCCAAATTAGTTTATCCTCGTCGCCAATGTAATGTTTGTATTGTTACATGTGTTGAGTATCAGACCCTTAAAGGGATGGTATTTATAACAGACCCTAATGGGATAAGTTTACTACGTTTATTTACTCTCGCATACTACTAGCAACTAACATGTACACGCATACCGCATTCTACAGACATACATGATAGGGCTGGAACCCTTCATTGTATCGTGATACGCTGGACCCTGTTATGGGCGGAGCCTATTTACTCACTGACCACTACAGACATCGTCATTCTTTGAAATTGGGAAAGTTTTTGGTAGACAATCTCGTTTGGAAGAAGTTTCGATCCATCGAATGTACATTTTAATGACTTTCAATATTAAAAAGACCAAGTAGATTCTTCGTAGAATTGAACTCAAACGAATTAGGCCTATTGGGTTTAGGACTGCATTACTTAGGTAAAATTTAACAATGGGTCAAAGTCATGCATGCTGTCAACAATTAAGAACGATGGTCTGTTTATGGGGTAGACGGTAGATCTACAGTATGTTTCACTTCTTTTGGTCATTTGCAAACAATCATGTTTTTTTTCAAACCAGATTGAACTTAAATATACCCATTCCATTGCATGACTTTAAGGACATTCATATTAAACATCCATCTGTTCCATTTAGTGACAAGGAAGAAAACACCAAACTGCATGTTTATGCTAACTTGGTAGTCTGTATTTGTGCATAAATAAATATAGAGTGCTCCATTTTTTCCAGAAGGGGTGAATTGCATTCGGATATAAAAAAGGAATAATGTGATTCATAGACAATGCCAACCTGCCAATAATACGCGAAAGCGGAGTTGGGCAGTATCGATAGATAGATATATACTAACAGACTCCAATCAAATGTGTGAAGCCATGGTCTTTGTTGATGACAACAGACCAACATTATATAAAGGCCTATATGCAAATGAAACTTTCCACCTGACATCATTGATAAACCATTTGCAGTGTGAACTGAATATATCTAACCTTTCTCTCTTCTATATATGTAACATGGTGAATAAGTTGTGACTCCACTAGGACTTGAATCCAGGGCCTTTGGCTTACCATGCCACCACTCTACCGACTGAGCTATCAAGCCACACAGTCTAAAGCCTATCAACTGTTTCACCACAATCTCTACCCGGCTACATATAGTTTTTTCGAAATTTCTCGATACCAACTGAATATTCATGGACAATATATAGTTATAATGAAATATGGAAGGTGGAACATTGTAACCATTTTAGTAACTAAAGAAACAGATCTCAGCAAACAGAGCAGATCTTGATCCTATAGGAGCCGTCTTATCTGGGTCTTCTCTGTTCTCAAATGCCTGAAAAGGCGTTTATATTAAGGAAAGGGTTAACAAACTTTTAGAGCCCAATTTTTTATGTATTTACCAATTCAAATGAAAGCCAGACACAAAATTTCTGAAAACAGGGGACACAGGTCTAAATTTGCTCTCTATATGTTAACTCTTTGCATGCCAAGTAATTTTTTGTCTGCAACAATTGTCGTCTGCTTCAATTCTTAAAACAACTTTTCTCTAATTTCTTTACAAAAATATGATCAAGATGACAAAGATCCTGATGAGACGTCACATTATGCAGCGTCTCATCTGGATCCAAACTGTTTGCATAGGTAATCACATGGACAACACTGAGTGTAAAGCATATTCTCTTTGCTCTAAGTTGTAAACAGACATGATGTTGTAAAATACACAAGTTCTTCTGTTTCTATTTTGATGAATTAACCCTTTCACTGTTAAATATTTGATCATGTAAGAAATAATGACAGCAGTAATATTTATTAGCTAAATTATCTGAATTTCTGTAATAGCATATGTACACAGGATTATTTGGTCCTGGTACAGTCAGGTCTATAATAATGTTATAAACAAACAGAGGGTCCTGCAGGAACCATCTTATCTGAGCGACAGAGTCTTCTCTGTTTGCAAATGCATGATGTAGCATTTATATGAGGTAAATGGCTAAACATCCTTTATTTTGCAATCTAATTCTCTCGTACCCGTATATATCTTGCCTTTCCACACTCTTCCACACTCTTGGCCATTTATGATTTCCTGCACAAGTGGGAAATGAATTTTAATCAGTATTTGCAAACTTTTCAGAAGCAAATTGAAATCTAGAGTCATTCTCTTATTTAGCCTTTTCTCTTTTGTTTACTACTGGAAATCATATCCATGAAGTTGTATTGCTTCAGATGTAAGGAAGTGCGTCATATGAAACAATAGTAGACTGTTTTCTTGCATGATTCAGAGGTCTAAATGAGATGCATAAATTGAAACATTTTCAAGAATACTCCTTTATTTTCCACCAAACCTTAATTTGAGACCATGCACTCTTTAAAATGGTCTCTTCGACATCATTCTAATGAGTGGTCAATATAGGTTTGGTGGAGAAGTGTACAGAAGAACCTGTCTTAAGTGACCATTCATTTATTGAAAATAGGAGTCTTGCTTAATGCAGGACAAAAGTAATGCAGAAAGCTCCTACAGGAACTTTCTGTGTTACTTTTGATCTGCAGCTACCACCTGCCTTACATGTCCCTAATTGTACCTCTTTTTGATGGTCACTTAATGGAACCATGCAAATGCTCTATTTATCACAATGGTTTCAAAACTACACAATTCTAAAATTTTCCTTTTCTCTAGTAAATTCTCCTTTTCGGTAGATTTATTCAAAGAGATTGGGTCTAAAAATAGCCCATGAGGGAAAGGGTTAAGACTGGTTCTACTGGACCTTCATCTGTTGCTCTGGTATTACACACTTATTACTTTTGTTTTCAGCTCCTATGTAAATAGAGGTAGTTTTCATGATGTCCACGGAGAGTGTGAAGGGTAGTGAGAAGGATACCCTTACCTCTACGTCTGACCCCCAGGGCGATGTTGCTACCAACAGAGACACTGAAAATGGCGTAAAGCCTTCAACTGACTCTGATGGAGAAGCTAAGATACAAGCTGATTCAGAAGAACATGAGAAGAAAGAAACTCCAAGAAGTTCAAGACCTGGATCCAAAACAGATAGGAGTGATGGTCGCACTTCACGCTCACCACCAAGGTTAAGCCCGTTGTCAACAGATAGAAAATCACCTGGCAGTCCTCCAAAGAGTTCTGACAGCCGGCCAAAAAGCAGCAGTAGTGGGGAAGGATTGGGAGACAAACCGAAGAAAAAGTCCAGGAAACTTGAAATAAGCGGAGAAGGCCATGAAGTAACCTTTACTGTGACTATATCAGTAGCCGTGCCTACAGGTGAGCACCAGTCAAGATATTTCTAGTCATTGTATAAGAACAGTTCCTTTGTAGTCTATCTGGTTATTTTTAGCCTTTCTGGTTTTCAAAGAAAAGAAATTGGATAATGTTACAGCTCCTGGCACATATTGAATATCTATGATAATTAACAGTAAAACCACTTTACAGCGACCACTCGGAAATTGAGTTTTTAAGACAGGTGGGAGCTTGCTTTTGTCCTGCATTAACCCATTCCCTCATATAAATGCATTTTGACGCATTTGCAAACAGAGTAGACCAAGATCAGATGGCTCCTATAGGAGCCATCTGATCAGGGTCTGCTCTGTTTGCTTTTAACATAATACAGATCTGAGTCTACAGTTTTTGTCAAAGCAAAAAAATTCATTTAAAAAAATTATGTCATACAATTTGAGCTAATAAATATTCACGATTTCATTAATCCTTACATGAATATCAAACAGGGAAAAGGTTAATTAAGCAACCACCTGCTGTTATAAGAACCATGCTTGTTCATATGGCTGTTATAGGCAGGTTCTACTGCCGATGTTTTATATGTTTCAACTGAACTATTCATTCTCACCAGAATGGCTGCAATGAATAGAAAACAGATTGGGTTTGACTGCTCTATGATACCTACCTACAGAATACTCCTCTGTTCTGAATCTCTGGATAAAACCTTCACACATTTGTGCCTTTTTGTCCCTTAACCCTTTCTTCCATAAATATGCCTTTCTATGCCTCTGTAAAAATCACCTATTTGAAACCATTGTGATAAATATTTATCACAATGGTTTCAAACTACAAAATTCTAAAATTTTCCTTTTCTTTAGTTAATGCTCCTTTTCGGTAGATTTATTCAAAGTGCTTAGATCTAAAAATAGCCTATGAGAGAATGGGATAATAAGGACAAAGGCAAATAGTAAAGACCTAGATCAGAGGGTACCTGAAAGAATCCCCTGACCAGGGTCTACACTGTTTGTTTAACAATTATTTTCCCAAGAGTCACAATTGCAAAGAATTCTTGTAGAAACACCCCTCAAAATGACAATTGGATTAATTGAAAACATATCTGGATGAGTCCACTAGGAAATACAGGTTACAATGGGTTAATGTCATTGTTAAATTGTCATCATGGTGTAAGAACTTTTAGGAGGCCATAACTTTGATATCTCTAGGGTTGGTCCCATCAAGCATGTGATATGCCTCCCTATCGTCACATAACTCACATATTGATCAATGGTACTAAACTCTTTGCATGATAGCGATGAATCTGATTATCTGTATAAACAGTTTGCATCCAGATGAGGTACAGAGAAACATGGGATCTCGTCAGGATTTATCTAAATTGTTTGACACTGTTTGACACTCTGATTGCATTTTTGAGATAAGTGAAGGAATTTTTAACTAAGAAAATTGCAACAAGTGACAATAATTGCAGAGAACAGTCGCTTAGCATGCAAAGAGTTATCTTATATGCAGGTGATTTAGTTAAAACAGAGCCGTTGATAAGAACGACATTATTATATAAAACCGGAGCTACAGATAAACATGCATACTCAAGTACTTAATTCGTCATTTCCCCACCAAACGATATGTTGTGACCACTCTTTAGAATCGTCTCAAAGAGACGATTCTAAAGAATGGTCACAACATAGGGTTTGGTGGAGTAAGAAAGAAGTTAATATTGAAAATGTTTTAATTTACGCATGTTATCTGGACCTCTGTCAAATTCTCTTATTTTTCTCCAAACCCTAGTATCTTGTTGGTATTCATTAGAATCACCTTTGAAAGTTGATGATATCAGACCTTTACTTCATAGAGACACCTTTTAGCACTTTTACAGAGTCGACCCAGATCTACACTTCCTTGTTATGGTAAAACAAAACACCTTGCTCATGATGTCATTCTAAAAATTCCACTTATTAATATATATTGATACAGACATTATTTCTGACATAAATATTAATGGAGTTAACACATTCCTTCATATAAACATGTTTACACACATTTGCAAACTGAGTAGACCCAGATCAGACGGCTCCTATAGGAGTCATCTGATCAGGGTCTGCTCTGTTTGCTCATGGAATTTGATAGATCTGTTTCTTTACTTTCTAAAATGACAACAATAATTCACCTTCCATATTTCATTATAACTATTGTTGTCCATGAATATTCGGTAGGTGGTTGAAATTTGGAATAAACATAGAACAGGAAATTTTAGGGTTAAGGTTAATACCAACATGATAGGGCTGGCAGAGAAATTAAAGAAATATTTTTCATAGAATTTCTAAATACACTAAAATCTCAATAACTCAATACTCTCAAACAATCATTATTACTGGTCTTTAACTCATTCGCACATATTTTACACCATTTGATGCCTCGGTAAAAGTCACTTTTTGAAACCATTGTGATAAATAGAGCATTTGCTCCATAGGAGCAAATGCTCTATTTATCACAATGGTTTCGAGACTACACAAATCTAAACTTTACCCTTTCTGAAATTCTCTAGTAAATTTATGCTGTTTTTCTGTAGATTTTTTCAAAGAGGTTGGGTCTAAAAATAGCCTTTTCGGGAATGGGTTAAGATAGGTGACAGCTTAATGCAGGATGAAAGTCATGCAGAAAACACCTCTAGGAGCTTTTTGCATGGATTTTTATTCTGCATTAAGCAGTCACCTGCCTAAATACTTCTCAGTTCCTCTTTACTAAAAATTTGAGGAAAAAAGGTTTAACTGTATGACTTTTATATATACTGTTATTAGCGTTTGTGCAAGCAAATTGGTATTGGCATCTAGGAAAGGTACTTTTTTGCAAAATTTATCAACAGTGCTGTATGGGTCTATCATTTGCAGACACGCTAGTCCAATAAATCATATTCCTAGTATACTATTGAGGGAGGTAATAATTCCATGGCAGACAGAAACATTAGCAATCATACCCTGTCTGTGGTAAATCATATCTATGGACCTTTAATCTTTAATATGCTGTTCGCAAACTTGTGATAAACTTTGTCCATAGTTCAAATCCAGATATGAATGGAGAATCTCATAATCAAAGCTGTTTGTCTTTTCAGGGTCAAGACTGTTTGGCACCTTGCTTAATTACATGAAGAAATGTCAAATTTTAGCAAAACACTTTTCTCAGTACTGTAGGACCCGTTTTAAGCGACTAAGAATTGATTGAGCACAGAAATCTGAACAAGAGGGCCAAGATTGCCCTTAATCGCTCACCTGATTACCATAGATTTAAGATTTTTGCTGGGTAGCCCATGGGTTGGGCCAATATTGACCGTAGGGACAATATTTTGAACAATGTTGATAGTGGATCATGAGCAGTGATTCTGCAGAACAAGATTTTCAAAGATTTAGAATATTGATTTTATCAAGACAATGATTCTGACCAATGAAGATTCGGCTAAAAATGTGCCCTCTAGAGTAATTTTTCTAAGATTTGACCTAGTGACCTACTTTTTATTCCCACCCCACCCATGATCACACTCAACCTTGATATCACCAAGACAAACACACAGATCAAGTTTGAGGAAGATTGGGCTAAAAATATGGCTGCTGGAGTGTAAACTAGATTTTTCTAAGATATGACACAGTGACCTACTTTTTGACCAAACGTAACCCACTTTCAAACTTGTCCAAGATTTTATTAGGACAATCATTCTGACCAATTTTCATGAAGATTTGCCTATTAATGTGACCTCTAGAGTGTTCACAAGGTTTTCCTACTATTTGACCTAATGACCTAGTTTTGAACCCCACATAACCCACTTTCAAACTCGCTCGAGGTTTTATCAAGACAATCATTATGACTAAGGTTCATGAAGATTGGAAAAAATATGTGACCACTAGAGTGTTCACAAGGTTTTTCTACTGTTTGTCCTAGTGACCTCATTTTTAACCCCGCTTGACCCACTTTCAAACTTGTCAAAGATTTTATCAAGACATTCAATCTGACCAAGTTTCATGAAGATTGGACTAAAATTGTGACCACTAGAGTGTTCACAAGGTTTTTCTACTATTTGACCTAGTGACCTAGTTTTTTACCCCACATAACACACTTTTCAAACTCTTCCAAGATTTTATCAAGACAATCATTCTGACCAAGTTTCATGAAAATCGGGCTTAAAATGTGACCAAGTTTCATGAAGATTGGACTAAAATTGTGACCACTAGAGTGTTCACATGGTTTTCCTACTATTTGACCTAGTGACCAAGTTTCATGAAGATGGACTACAATTGTGACCACTAGCGTGTTCACAAGCAAATTGTTGACAACACACAATGGACACCGGACATTCAAGTCCCCCAAAACCTCACCCTGAGCTTTGCTCAGGTGAGCTAAAAAGCAGGTGGTTGTTTAATGTCAGGCAAAAGTAATGCAGAATGCTCCTGCTTTCTGAATTACTTATGACCTGCATTAAGCTACCACCTAACCTACAGATCCATGACTATACCTCTTCCTGATGGTCACTTAAGACAGGATTTACTGTAGCTACAAGTTTGCCTCCGTCATGTAATACTTAACCCTTCGCTTGCTATTCACGTCAATATACCTACCTGTAAATAGTGAAGACCCAGATGAGACAGCTCCAGCAGGAGCTGTCTCATCAGGGTCTGCACTATTTACAAGTTGATTGTGCAACCATTGCACTCCACAGCAGTGATTGCACAGCGAAATACTTGTACACAGTGAAGATATATGTTATTATACAACAGGGCATGGAAGGAGAAATGTCTTTTTTAACATTCAGCAAGAGAAGGGTTAATACTTTCAACGCTGAACTTTGAAAGTGGAATGGTCGGTCATTGTTTAACAATGGAATCCACTTGGTATAGAAGGGTATAATTTGTGAGATACATGTAATTTTAAATGACAGTGAAGATCCTGTTCAGGGAGCTGTTCTATGAGCCCTCTAATCTAGGTCTACATTGTTTGTTGTCAGTACACTTGTTTCCTGCATTCAAAGGTTTAATACAAACTAGACATTTCCATCGTCTATGCCACTCTGGTTTAAGTGATAGACAAACTAGAAGATTGCATGCCTGTTCAATAAAACACAGAACCATTTTATGGAACACATTTGAACCTTCACCACTGGCCTGGCAAATTTGAATACAGTAGAACCTCTCTTAAGTGACCATCAAAAACAAGTCTAACTATGGGTCTGTAAGGTAGGAGGAAGCTTAATGCAGGTCAAAAGTAATTCAGAAAGCTCCTATAAGCAGCCTCCTGCATTACAGAACCATAGATATTATCATATGATTTATGTCTTTAGATTTTTAAAGAACTTTTTTGTACAGATCATATTATAGACTCACCAAGAATTTAAAGCCAGATCTTTTTAAAGTTTTTCAACAAACAAAAGAAGAAAATAAAATAAGATTAGGTTGTATGTTGTATTTACTCAGAGCCACAGAAAAACGTGCATACTCAAATACTAAAATCACTATTTCTCCACCAAACCCTATACTGTGACCACTCTTTAGAATCGTCTTGAAGAGATGATTCTAAAGAGTGGTCACAACATAGGGTTTGATGGAGAAATAAAGAAGTTATTCTTGAAAATGTATCAATTTACGCATCGTTCTGGAACACTGCTTACTTGTTAAGGTTATCTTAAGTCACAACTTGCAGTTTGATGGAGAAATTTGGACATTTGCCTGTGAAATGCTATCCCATGTCCTTTCCCTTTATCTGGCAGTCTGGTGTCACACTGGTTTTTAGTGCCAGCCTAGACTCATCCTGTCATGCTGTGGCATTGATTATTGCCGAGAACTTACTTCAACTGGTGCAAGGGCTATCAATTATCTGCCTGGCACATTAATCAAATGCAAATAATTGAGCTGGCAATTAAGACAAGATTTATTGGTATTTTATTCCCTCCGTAGTGTTTGCAGGCTTCAATATTCCATTTGTAATATTTTTTTCCTGCAGTGGCTGTGTACAAGATTTGAAATCCGATAAAGCCTGTTATCGGCTTCTTGAGAGGTGCTGAAATTGTAGGCTACAATGTGTTCAGAATTGAAATATTTTCATTTGTGTGTTTTTAAACTGCTGTTTTTTCAAATTTAAATTCTTTAAAACAGACACGCCATAGTCAGTGAGCCTGTTTTTTCATCAGTTAAGTACAGCTTGTAAAAGTAAAACCATAACAATTCGAATATTGTAGTGATATGGTAGAAAAGTTCAACATCATCAGAGCAACAGGTTCCATGCTGATAAAACTTTTTAGTTGAGTCTGAGTTTGTTTTCAAGCTTTTGATTGGTCAGATTTAAGCCTTTGGATCAAATCTGACCAATCAAAAGCTTGAGAACAAACTCAGACTCAACTAAAAAGCTTTATAAGCATGGACCCAGATAAAGGAATGTTTTCAAATACTAGAATCACCATTTCTCTACCAAATCTTACTTTGTGGCCATCTCTTTGAGGCAATTGAATTCTAAAGAGTGATCACCAACACAGAGCTTCACGGAGAAATGGATGAGCTATTCGTTAAAATATTTTAATTTTTGCATCTTACTGGGCCTCTGTTATTTCACAAACCAAATTTCAGACTGTCTTTTAAAAGCTTTGTGAATGATATTAGAGACAAGAATGATTCTTTAATCATTTACCTCATTAATATTCATTTGAAATGATGAATGAATGAATATTAAATAGATGATATTTTTTTATAATGGCATCATAAATAAGGGTTTTCCCTGTTTATGTTTATTCCAAATTTCAATACCTATTGAATATTCATGAAAAAAATAGTTATATTGAAATACGGAAGGTGGGACATTGCAGCCATATTAGAAAGTAAAGAAACAGATCTATCAAATTCCTTTAGCAAACAGAGCAGACCCTGTTTAGATGGTCCCTAAAAGGGCCCTCTGATCTGGGTCTGCTTTATTTACCAGAGCATGAAAAGGTGTTTGCATAAAGGAAAGGGTTACCCATAGAGTCCACTCAGTATGAAATCCATAATCTTGCTAGATGAATTTGAATGACAGCTAGTGCAGACCTAGATCATAGGGCTCCTCTAGGAGCCCTCTGATCTGGGTTTACACTGTTTGCAAATGACAGTGCATGTGTCTCTCTGGGCTGAGGGAATGGTTCAACTCTCCACTAAGCATTATATTGAGATCTTCCTTTAAAATTGTCTGTTCGAGACGATTCGAGTGATCATAACATAGGATTTGGTGGAGAAATGGGAATTTTAGTACTTCCAATTATCAATGGCTCCGGTTTTGCAGAATTGAAGTTATTTGAAAATTCATCTTTAGATTGCTGATGATGGTACTGTCTATAGAAAGTGTTATTGAAATCAAGATATTTATTCTGTTTCTTTAACTCTTTACTTGATGAATATACATGTAAGAAATCCTGACATCATGAATATTTATCAGTTGAATTTTTATAGTAAGACATTGAACACATAGTTAATTTCACATTGACAGAAACTGTAGAATCACATCCTATAAAATTCCATAAACAAACAGAGCAGACCCTGATAAGATAGCTCCTACAGGAGCTGTCTGATATGGGTCTACTCTGTTTACAAATGCGTGAAAAAGCATTTTGTTTATGGAATACGTAGTTATTAATAATAGTATACGGAATAGATCTTATTCTACAGTATCTGCTATGGCCAAATAATGTCATTTAAATATTCAAGAACATTCATTTATAAGATAAAGTGTTAACCCTTTCCTCAATAAATACGCATTTCTACTCCTCTATAATAGTCACTGTTTGAAACCAGTGTGATAAAAAGAGCATTTGCTTCATAGGAGCAAATGCTCTATTTATCACAATGGTTTCAATACTACACAATTCTAACATTTTCCTTTTCTCTAGAGTAAATGCTCCTTTTGGGTAGAATCATTCAAAGAGGTTGGGTCTAAAAATAGCCTATGGAGGAAAGGGTTAAGCATATACAGCTTTGAAGCAATCAACATTTTAAGCATTCTACATTCATTTTGGCAGTATAGTCATTTTGCTATAGCTGTCTGTAAGATCCTAGGAATAATTCTTAAAGCTTCTTCAGTGATAGGTTAAGAGCTCTTTATTGCAGTGTTTTGGTCGGTGGCCAATTCTTAGAAATTGTCACATAGCTGTTAATTTAGTCTTAAACCTGTAGTCGTGGCCAATTAGTGGGTAGAAAATGTCCTTCAAAACGTTGAGTATGCAACAGGAGAATTTGTTAAAATATTTTCGAAAACGTTTGGATCTAGATGAGATGCCTGTAGATAAATAGCGATTATCAAGGTCAAATTGTTTGAAAATTGTATATTTGGTTTTGAAGACAAGTAGAACGAAAACCTGCCATTGAGAATGTAAGCAAGCAGCAAGTCTACGGCGATAATGACTGCTGAGAGAGTTAAGAGTTCCAGCCAGTGTTAGATATAACCCTTTTCTGATCAGATCTTAGGCATTTCCAGTTTCTAAGATATACATGTATTTGGATTTAAGTCAAACTATACTTTAACCCTTTCCTTCATATAATTTATAAATGCATTTTTATGCATTAATAGCAAACAGAGTAGACCCAGATCAGATGGCTCCTATTGGAGCCATCTGATCAGGGTCTGCTCTGTTTGCTTCTGACATTATATTGATATGATTCTACAGTTTCTGCCATGCATGGCTAAAAATACTTATGTTCATATGTTGTTATAAGAATTAATCTAATTTATATTCATAGCGTTATTATTTCTTACATGAATATTGAGAGAAATTAACAAAGGTATATACTGTAGACCCATGTCCTGGTGGAGCAGTTTTATCAGGATCTGCACTATTTGCTACCGTTTCATTTTCAAATGGTGCCCAATTCAATTATTCAGCTTCACAAACCAGTGGAGAGAATTGGTTGTCTGAATATTTTTAGGATCGATAGAGTCAGCTGGTGTTCGATATGTTACAGGATGTTGGAAAGTTGTGGGGTCAAATTTGATCTTAACCCTTTCCTTGTTGTATATTTATTTAGTCGAAATTTCAATACTTACTGAATATTCATGGACAAAATTGTTATAATGAAATATGGAATGTGGAACATTGTAGCTTTTTTAGAATCTAAAGAAACAGATCTATCAAATTCCATAAATTAGCAAACACAGCAGACCTAGATAAAGGAGCCATCTGATCTGGGTCTTCTCAGTTTGCAAATACATGAAAAGGCATTTATATGAGGGAAAAGGTTAATTCTTTGGCTTTTTGTTTCAGTGCCAGTACTCTTAGCCCTATCCAGTTGAATATTCGTGTTAGAAATATTGACGTCATGAATATTTATTAGCTAAATTTTTATAATTGTATAATTACGTTCTCAGGACTTTTGTGGTATTGGTAGAAACTGTAGAGCCAGATCTGCAGTAAAACCTCTCTATAACAGACATTAAATTACATCAAATATTTTGTGTTAAAGGCAGGTGGCTGCTTAAAGAAAGGTGAAAGTAAAACAGAACGTTCCTGCCTGCCCTAAATACCAACTAATCATCACAAATTATTGGCCATTATTGAGAGGTTTTACTGTATTATAATTTTGTATGCAAAAAGATTAGAGCAGACCTTGGTCAGCTGGTTCATACAGGATATGTCTGATCTGGATCTACTCTGTTGGCAAAAGTGGGATAAGGCATTTAGATCAATGAAAGGATTAATTTTACACTGAGATTTTGGACAACATATGAATATAAACCCTTTCCTCCATAAATACGCCTTTCATCGCCTCTGGAAAAGTCACTGTTTGAAACCATTGTGATAAATAGAGTATTTGCTCCTAGTAAATGCTCCTTTTGGGTAGATTTATTCAAAGGGGTTGGATCTAAAAATAGCCTGAGGAGGAAAGGGTTAAGCAAACAGAGTAGATCCAGATCCTGTCTGAGACATCTGAGCAGACTTTAATTACTTAATAGAGCAGCTTTATAGAGGTTTTGCTGTATAGTTTTGGGCGGAGTCCTCAGAATACGTTACTTTCCGAACTGAACATTCAAGGATTGAAGTAACATTTCAGGTCTATTGACCTTTTCTTATTTTATGCCGAGCAATCAAAGTGGGGAAATATATTTTCCAATCATAATGAAATTGCTCACTTCATTAATTCTTTGAATGGGAGAAATGAGTCTTTTAGCATTTGCAAAAAGTGTAGACCCAGATTAAAGAGTTCAACATCTTGGATGAGCCACATGAAACTTTTGCCGAAGTAGAAACTGTAGAATAACGGCTGTATTATTCCAAAAGCAAACAGAGCAGACCCTGATCAGACTGCTCCTATAGGAGCCATCTGATCTTGGTCTACTCTGTGTGCAAAGGCGTAGAAAGGCGTATTTATGGAGTAAAGGGTTATCTTTGTGCGCAATAGCTGTGAAATTGTAACCTGCACAAACAGTGTAGACCCAGATGAGAAACCTAGTTAACATTGGTATCTCATCAGGTTTAAAACTGTTTGACCTTCTGACTGTATTTTGTAGTAGAACTGGAAATGAAATTAGCTTTGAGATTTGTAGCAGAGTACGGTATTTGTGCATGACATTTACTTGGCATGCAAAGTTAAGAGTTGGAGAACCAGACAATATGGAGACATAACCAGTTTATGAATGGAAAATTCTTGAAAGTAGAGACTGCTATAAGGCAAAATGAGGCATTATACGACACATGCTTGGTTTTTAACCATTTCAAGGCTGAATTTTCAGAGTGGAATAACAGAATGTTTAACCCATTTCCTCATATTGACGCCTTTTAATTGACGTCTCGATCTAAATGTTTTTTGAAACCATTGTGATAAATAGAGCATTTGCTCCATTGGAGCAAATGCTCTATTTATCACAATGGTTTCTAAACTACAGAATTCTATGATTTTTCTTTTTTTCTAGTTAATGCTCCTTTTCAGTATTCAAGGAGGTTGGATCTAAAAATAGATTGTGATGGAATGGGTTAAATATAAAGTCTACTAAGTACAAAAAGGTTTAAACTTGCTAGAGGATTTTGAATGACAAACAGTGCAGACCTTGATTAGAGGGCTGCTCTAGGAGTCCTCTGATCTGGGTTGGCAGTTTGCAAATGCAAATAACAGTACATGTGTGTGGGGCATTCAAAGTTTTAATGCAGCATTCTTAACAGTACGTTAATTATCTACAGTATCAAACAAGGTATTTTTCTGATATGTTTTGCTTATTTGAGTCGACTGCAATGTTTACAAATGTTCCAATGTGACACAACTCATAATATTATGCGACATCTGTCTGAGAAAAGTGGTCTTATTGTATTGCACACTGTTAATTCTGATCTAGATCTGTTTGCAAAGGCATGATAAGGTGTTTATATGAGGGAAATGGTTAATCCTTTCCTTCATACAAATGCCTTTTCACTAAAATTGTGCAAAAATGCTAAAATCTTCATTTCTCTATCAAACCCTATACTGTGACCACTCTTTAGAATCGTCTCAAAGAGACGATTCTAAAGAGTGGTCACAATATAGGGTTTGATTGAGAAATAAAGGAGTTATTCTTGAAAATGTTCAAACTTACGCATATTATCTGAACCTGAAGGAATACATGTAGTTTGATCTGGTGCTACACTATTCACTACTCCATTAGTTTCTTTTAACCCTTTACTCCATAAATGCGCTTTTTTATGCCTTTTCAAACAGAGCAGACCCAGATCAGATGGCGCCTATAGGAGCCATCTGATCAGGGTCTACTCCGTTTGCTTTTGATATCATGTAAATTTGATTCTCCAGTTTCTGTCACAGTAAAAAAAATATTTTGTACATTGCGCTATTATAAGAATTCAGGGACCTGCCATGCTGCCATTATTTCTTACATGAATATTCATGGAGTAAATGGTTAAAGTTACTAAAAGATGTGGTGGAGGGGAGATTGGATGTGGGAATACTTATTATATGTACACAATGTTTATATATAACCACTATTCAACAGATTTCGTTCAGCCTCCTCTTTGTCAGTCACCCTGCGGAAGTCTTGGACAAATTATTGAAGGTTTTTTCATCTGTTACCCATAATGCATTGCATGGCGGCATGTTTGAATGTGAGACTACGGTTGGACTCTTTCAGCACAATGGATGAGTTTGTGATATTTTTTGTATGATACCCTTTCTGTTGTTCTGCTCACTTGATAAAAGTAAAACACTAGAATTACAGTAAAAACTTGATACTACGAACATTCAAATATGTACCGTTATTGATATTTAACATAGATGGCAGTTTAATGCAGGGTGAAAGTCATGCAGAAAGCTCCTAGAGGAGCTTTCTGCATGACTTTTACCCTGCATTAAGCAACTGCCTGTCTACAAGACCTATAGGAGCTTTCTGCATGATTTTCACCCAGCATTAAGCACCCACCTGCCTACAAAGACAAAAATTCTTCATTACTAAAATTTTGTAGTATTGATATTTTACTGTAGTTTAATCCTTTACTCCATGGATATTTTTGTGAGAAATAATGATACCATCAACATTAATTAGATTTTATAAAGGTGCATGAACACGAGAAGTTTTTCCCATGGCAGAAACTGTAGAATCAGATTTTTGTAATTCCATTAGCAAACTCTGTTTGCAAAGGTGTTAAAAAGGTGTATCTATGGAGTAAAGGGTTAATACAGTCTAAAGCAGTTTTTAAGATTTCCTGCAATGATGATTGTTATGTATATTTTAAACCAGTTTTCAATGTAATAGTTTTTCTCACTTTTCAGTGGAAGAGGATCTGCCGCCACGTTAGTATTTGCTCATCGTATAATCCAGAAATTAAAACAATGTGTGCCATTCTCTGCTTCTATCTTATTATGCTTTAACCCTTTTGGCGCCAAATTTCTAATTGTCGTCTGCAACCCAGTTTTGTTAAAACATTTCGGTAAATTAAGGAAATGATATAAATAAATTTAAATTTCAAAGGAATAATCCACAGATATAGAACTAGAGACTGAGGCAAAAAGTGAAGTCGCTGATCAGACACTGCCTTCAAAAGGCAGCGCCTGATCTGAGACTGCACTATTTGTCATGGTGGATTTATGCGACAATAGCGGTAAAAGGGTTAACCCTTTCTATACTGAATTATGATACTTGACTCCTTGGTGTATGAATATTTATGAAGAAAACCAACTGAACAACACCTTTCCTTATACAGAGTCTTGATATTATGACAGATAGTGCAGACCCTGGTCAGAGGGCTCCTACAGGAGCCCTTGATCTGGGCCTACACTGCATGCAAATAACTGATACATCTGGAATAACCCTTTCCCTGTTCTATATTTAGGTCAAATTTTAATACCCATTGTATATTCATGTACAAAACAGTTATAATCAAATTTGGAAAGTGGTACATTGTAGCTAATTTAGAAGGTAAAGACACAGATCTATCAAATTCCATAAGCAAACAGAGCAGACCCTGATCAGACGGCTCTTCTAGGAGCCATCTGATCTTGGTCTACTCTGTTTGCAAATGCATGAAAACAGGTTTATATGAGGGAAAGGGTTAAGGAGACATGGGATATAGGGAATCTATTATTTTGTAATTAAAGAACAGTAACTTTTGATAGCATTTATTTCATGACCAGATTATCTCCCTTACTTGCAACTGCTTCTGCATCATTATACCATATATTATTAATCTTACTAATGATACTAGCATTTATGCATTTTAAACTCATTTTGGCGCATAATTTGACATTGCTGTAGCCTGTGTATCAACACTATGCTTTATGCTTTGAACAGTTTTATCAGTAAAATTGGTAAACTCAATAAACTGCATGACATTTTATCAGGAAGAACTTCTGTAATTCTGTACCAAATCTTGTGTTTTGATCCATTTTTTAGAATTGCTTATGAGAGTCAATTTTTATCAGTGGTCACAAGATAGAGTTTGCTTGAGAAAAGTGAAATACGCCATATCTTTCATTTTGTTTTTATCTTTACATTCCTAATGACACTACACTGTATTTGATTATGTATTGAGTTATGCATTGATACTATCAACTTTCAGTCTGAGAATTATTTAAGTTTGTGTTTGATTTTTTTTTAGCCACAGTAGACTCTTTCTTCTAATCTTAAATACATTTAGCCCATTCCCCCATATTGACGACTTGACGACTCTGTAAAAGTCACTTTGTGAAACCATTGTGATAAATAGAGCATTTGCTCCTATAGGAGCAAATGCTCTATTTATCACAATGGTTTCAAAACTACAAAATTCTAAAAAAAAATCCTTTTCTCTAGTTAATGCTTCTTTTCGGTAGATTTATTCAAAGAGGTTATGTCTAAAAATAGTCTATGAGGTACCGTAATGGGTTAAATCATACCCATAATGCATCATATTATACTTAGACTTTATCAGTGTAACTATGCCATACTTTATCAGTGTAACTATGCCATACTTTATCAGTGTAACTATTACACAAAAGTTTCTTTTAACGAATTAAAATAAAAATTGAAGACAGTTCACAAATGAAGAAAAGCAGTCAAAAGTTAAATTCTTGTAAACATTTTACCATATAGACACCTTTTAACAGCTTTGCACACAGGGACTAGACCAACATTACATGGCTCCTTCGGGAGCCATCTGAACATAGTCTCCTCTGTTGGCTTGTTTGGTGGAATTAGATACCAATCCAGCGAATTTGCTTGTTAACCCTTTGAGTGTTGAAATAGAGTATATAAAACCTATGCAAACAGTGGAGACCCAGCTCAGAGGGCTACCTAAGAGCCCTCTGATCTGGGTCTACACAATTTGTAGATTCCAGTATACATGTACTCGTTTTCTACAATTTAAAGGGTTAATGTGTAATTTTAATTTCTACAATTGTCATCATTCTGTTATTATTTTGCTATTTAAGATACCTACATTTTTTCTTTGCTTTTCCAGTAACAGAAAAATGTTTTTTGTTATAGAAGACACATTGTTGTTCCGGCAGCCCTTTATTTTTCATATCCTCTTTTTGCATAGTGCTTAGCTTGATTCTAGAGACATTTAGTTTTGCATGAAATGGTGTTACAAAAGAATGTAAAATAGGTCCTAGAAATGTTTAGGTGTGTATGCATGGATGTTACAAATCATGAATATAAGAAAGGTTCTTAGAGATGTGTAAGTTTGTATGAAATGAATTAACCCATGACCTCATAGGCTATTTTTAGATACAACCTCTTTGAATAAATCTACCGAAAAGGAATATTAACTATAGAAAAGGAAACTTTAGAATTTTGTATGTAGTTTGAAACCATTGTGATAAATAGAGCATTTGCTCCTACAGGAGCAAATGCTATATTTATCGCAATGGTTTCACAAAGTGACTTTTACACAGGTGTCAAAAGGCATCAATATGAGGGAATGGGTTAAGATAGTTTCTAAATATATTTAAGTTTGTATGCATAGATATTACAAATGAAAGAAAGAAAAGTTCTAGAGAAATTGAGATTTGCATGCATGGATGTTACAAATTGTAAAGAAAAGTTATACGGAAATTTCGGTTTGCATGCCATGGATGTTACAAATGGTAAAGGAAAGGTCTACCGAAATTTAGGTTTGTATGCATGGATGTTACAAATGCAGTGTCTATTCTAGGATTCGAAATTAAGGGGGAAATTTTGACTAAAATTCAGATATCACACCAATTTAAGTGAATTCACCTTCTTTATCTTTGTAGAAAATTCCCATCTTCCATGAAAAATATAGGGGGATTTTCAAAAAAGTGGGGTGCATCCCCCCCATCACCCTCCCTAGAATAGACGCTGCAAATGGTAAAGAAAAGTTCTACGGAAATTTAGGTTTGTATGCATGGATGTTACAGATCCTTATAAGACAGATTCTAAAGATATTTAGTTTTGCATGCATGGATATTACAAATGAATGTAAGATACATTCTAGAGAATTTTAGATTTGCTTGCATGAATGTACGATAGGTTCTAGATTGGATCTAGAGATATTTAGGCTTACACGCATGGATGTACAGTTGAATGTACGATAGGTTCTAGATTGGATCTAGAGATATTTAGGTTTGCACGCATGGATGTTATGACCTGTATTGTATCACCATTATGTTGTACTGTGTCACATTTATAGATTTTGCATGGAATTATATATGTTTTACATTGTAGACCATTTTAGAGTTGAGGAATGGTTTCTTAACCCTTTGAATGCTTGAAATGAGTGTACTGGCATTTGAAAACACTGTGTAGACCCAGATCAGACCATCCCTAGAGGAGCCCTCTGATCAGGGTCTGCACTGTTTGTCATTCAGAATCCCATAGCCATTCTAAGTCTTTCATATTGAATAGACTCTATTATTAACTCTTTCGGTGCCAATGTCGCCTGTTGGCACCATTGAAAACAGTGCAGTCCCAGGTCAGATGCCGCCTTTTCACTGTTTTCTGTATTATTTTAGCCCAAGCATACAGGTTTTTAAAAACAAATGTTTTATTAATATTCAGCATTCATAGGGCTAAATCATGTGTAACTAAAGATACCCAGTTAGGCTTAAAAATAGTATTTTATCCTCTTACCAAACCAACTTTATTTATTAGCTCACCAGAGCACTTTTGTGCTCAGGGTGAGTTTTTGTGATCACTTGATGTCCGTCGTCCGTCGTCGTGCGTCGTGCGTCGTCCGTCGTGCGTCGTCCGTCGTCGGGCGTCAACAATTTGAACCTTTAAAAATCTTCTCCTCTGAATCTACAGGGTTCTCAGCTTTCATCTTTGGTACATAGCATCATCTTTAGGTCCTCTACAAAAGTTATATAAATTATGCCCCTGGGGTCAAAATTGGCCCCGCCCCAGGGGTGCCTTGTTTTCTATTGAAATATATAGTAAAACTTTGAAAATCTTCTCCTCTGAATCTACAGGGTTCTCAGCTTTCATATTTGGCACAAAGCATCATGTTCAGGTCCTCTACAAAAGTTATATAAATTATGGCCCTGGGGTCAAAATTGGCCCCGCCCCAGGGTAGTCAGTTTTGAATAGAAACATATAGTGACAACTTTGAAAATCTTCTCCTCTGAATCTACAGGGTTCTCAGCTTTCATATTTGGCACATAGCATCATGTTCAGGTCCTCTACAAAAGTTATATAAATTATGGCCCTGGGGTCAAAATTGGCCCCGCCCCAGGGGTAGCCAGTTTTGAATAGAAACATATAGTGACAACTTTGAAAATCTTCTCCTCTGAATCTACAGGGTTCTCAGCTTTCATATTTGGCACATAGCATCATGTTCAGGTCCTCTACAAAAGTTATATAAATTATGGCCCTGGGGTCAAAATTGGCCCCGCCCCAGGGGTAGCTAGTTTTGAATAGAAACATATAGTGACAACTTTGAAAATCTTCTCCTCTGAATCTACAGGGTTCTCAGCTTTCATATTTGGCACATAGCATCATGTTCAGGTCCTCTACAAAAGTTATATAAATTATGACCCTGGGGTCAAAATTGGCCCCGCCCCAGGGGTAGCCAGATTTCATTTGAAACATATAGTGACAACTTTGAAAATCTTCTCCTCTGAATCTACAGGGTTCTCAGCTTTCATATTTGGCACATAGCATCATGTTTAGGTCCTCTACAAAAGTTATATAAATTATGGCCCTGGGGTCAAAATTGGCCCCGCCCCAGGGGTAGCCAGTTTTGAATAGAAACATATAGTGACAACTTTGAAAAAAAATTCTTCTGAATCTACAGGGTTCTCAGCTTTCATATTTGGCACATAGCATCATGTTCAGGTCCTCTACAAAATTTGTATAAATTATGCCCCTGGGGTTAAAATTGGCCCCGCCCCAGGGGTGGTCAGTTTTCAATAGAAACATATAGTGACAACTTTGAAAATCTTCTCCTCTGAAACTGGAAGGTTCTCAGCTTTCATATTTGGCACATAGCATCATGTTCAGGTCCTCTACAAAATTTGTATAAATTATGCCCCTGGGGTCAAAATTGGCCCCGCCCCAGGGGTAGCCAGTTTTCAATAGAAATATATGATAAAACTTTGAATATATTCTTCTCTGAAACTGAACGGTTTTCAGCTTTCATATCTGGCACATAGCATCATGTTCAGGTCCTCTACAAAAGTTATATACATTATGCCCCTGGGGTCAAAATTGACCCCGCCCCAGGGGTGCCAGTTTTCTCTAGAAACATATAGTGAAAACTTTGAACATCTTCTCCTCTGATTGGCTGGTGAGCAATGTCAGGGCCATTCTGGCCCTCTTGTTTTTTCTAATATCAATATTTTACCGTCTAAAGCTTTAGGTTAATCAGATTGGCAATTCAGATACATAATAACCATCTTGTAGTTCCCTGGTCCTTCAACATGTCTGTGGTAAAGCATGGATAAGTGGGCGAGACTTTTTCAACGACCCTCAGTCACATTATCCAGACATTGAATATCCATTGAAATAAGGAGTATCCTGTTGAATGTAGGACACACATGTACTGACATTTACTAACAGTGTAGACACAGATCAGAGGGCTCATAGGCGAGCCCTCTGATAAGGATCTGCACTGTTTGTCATTCATTCAAGCAAGTTTTTTAGAGTCTTTCATACAGAGTAGAAGTTTTAGTTAACCCTTTACTCCATAAAAACACCTTTCTATGCTTTTGCATATAGAGTTGACCTAGATCAGACGGCTCCTCTAGGAGCCGTCTGGTTGGGTCTGCTCTGTTTGCTTATTAAATGATATAATTATGAATTTACAGTTTCTGCCATCGTCAAAAATTCCTGTGTTCATGTGCCATTACAAAATTTAATCGAATTAATATTCATGATGCCTTTATTTCTTACATGGATATTCATGGAGGAAAGGGTTAAACAGTGATGGGCCATTGTACTGTGAAAATCCAGAGTTGAAATAGTAAAACTTCCTGCCTGAATATTCTGGGTACATGCTGACACCCTTTGGGATACGAATATTGTATGTGTTGTTCAGAAGGAAAATCAAACATAATTAGCTTATTTGCAGATCCCCAGATAAGGTGTATTTCGAGAACTAAAACCGTTATGCCTCAATCAATCCCTATGTTGTGACCACTCTTTAGAATCGTCACTTTGTGATGATTCTAAAGAGTGGTCACAGCATAGGGTTTGATTGAGGCATAAAGAAAATATGATGGACAAAGCTTGTTTCTGGAGCCTTGTTGTTTTGGAAACAGTGACATGCGTCGTTGTAAGGAGGGAATCATTATTGAGAGGGCCATTGTAGGGAGGGAGCACTGTATTTATGTAAAATGCTCATTGTGATTCGTTTATTGATAAGACTTTATGTTTCCTTTGATATTTAGTATTTTTGATTTTTTTTTCTCCTAATGAAAAAATTACTATAAATTCCCTTGATAATTTTGTTGTGCATCATATTGAACTAATATCTAATTCAATCAAATTAGGGTCGCTGTAACAAAAGATCAATAATGTAAATGCATCCATAATGTTTGTTTAGGGAAATTTAGTGACAGAATTAATTATACACATCTAAATACACACTCTGATAGAGAATGAATTGCTGCTGTAAAATGCATAAGGTGGTTTTAGTTGGCAGAAAGATATTTAACTCTGCAAACAGTGTAGAACCCAAGTTGAGACGGCTTCTTGGATGATGGTATGCGCAGATTGCTGTTCTGCCTTCCCAGCAAGTTATGCCCTGCTTTACTGAGTGAACTCTACTTTTTACATTTATGGACCATTCCAAGTTGGTATTCAAAGGGTTAACAGACTGACTATTAACTCTTTGCACGCTAAGTAATTTTTCGTCTGTAACAATGGTCGTCTGCTTCAATTCTTAAAATAAACTTTCTCTCTTTTTTGGGGCAAAAATATGGTAAAGATGACAAACAGTTTGGATCCTGATGAAACACCGCATTATGCGGTGTCTCATCTGGATCCAAACTGTTGGCATAGGTAATCACAGTTTCGCCGCTAGCGTGCAAAGAGTTAAGTTTGCATATTTAACCATAATAGGGTTGACAATACTATTGGGGAAAATGATGTGAAGTGTTTGAAACTTGAAATGTTACAGGTTGTATTTTGTAAAATATTTTGTTATTGTTTGTTCTCTTTTTGTAAACACAATCAGGTATTCCAATAGTTTAATTCCTTATGAGCCTCTGGGTAATGGATTGCCCATCATTTATTTAACCCTGTGCTTGATATAAATACCTTTTCATGCCTTTGCAAACAGAGTAGACCCAGATCAGATGGCCCAAAGGATCAGGGTTTGCTCTGTTTGCTTAAGGTATAATATAGATCTTATTTTACAGTTTCTGCTTGCACAAAAATGTCATGCGTTCATACAACATCATTAAACTTAATCAAATTAACCTTTTCACTGTTACATATTCATATTGGAAATAATACAGTAAAACCTCTCTATAACGGCCACTAAATTGTGTTAATTAGTTTGGTATTTAGGGCAGGTGGCTGTCTAAAGCAAGGTGAAAGTAAAACAGAACGCTCCTATAGGAGCGTTCTGTTTTACTTCCGCCTTGCGTTAAGCAGCCACCTGCCTTTTACACAAAATACTTGATGTAATTTAGTGACCATTATAGAGAGGTTTACTGTAACATGATGAGTACCATTTAGCTGATTTTTTATAATAGAATAATGTACACAAGGTGTTTTGGTATTAGGTATTGGGTATTTTAGAGTCAGATCTATTATAATTTCATAAGCAAACAGAGCAGACCCAGATCAGACAGCTCCTATAGGAGCTGTCTGATCTGGGCCATCTCTGTTTGCAAAGGCATGTAAAAGTGTATATATGATTGAAAGGGTTAATACTCGTGAATATTCAATAGGTAAAGGGTTAATGATCAGAAACATATAGATGATGGTTCACTTGTCTCGGGTATATATCCTTTATGTAATGCTTTACTCTATGAATATTCATGAAAGAAAATGATTATTATCATGAATATTAATTAGAGGAAATTTAATAATGGCATATGAATAGAAGAAATTTTAGCTTTGAATAAGATCTATATAATTCCAGACTCTGATCAGGGTCTACTTGGTTTGCAAAGGTGTAGAGAGCAAAGGGTTAATGAATATTCATGCCAGAGATTAGCGAAATTAGCATATGAATAAGGGAATTATTCCATTTAACCCTTTCCTACATAAATACGCCTTTCTACGCCTCTGTAATAATCACTTCTTGAAACCATTGTGATAAATAGAACATTTGCTCCTGTAGGAGCAAATGCTCTATTTATCACAATGGTTTCAAACTATTAAATTCTAAAATTTTACTTTTCTCTAGTAAATGCTCCTTTTGGGTAGATTCATTAAAAGCGGTTTGGTCTAAAAATAGCCTATGGAGGAATGGGTTAAGCAGATGGAACAGACCCATATCAGACAGATTCCACAGGATCTATTTGATCTTGATCTATTCTGTTTTCAAATATGTAACTATACATCTGTATCAAGAAAAGGATTGCATCGGACAAATTGGGTAATGTCAGCTTCTCATTTTCTGTTTCCCTGTTTCCTTTCTTAATAGTTGAAGATGACGATCAGCCAGATCTACATGATCTTCTTAAGAAAAAGAAGCGAGTGTTTGAGGCTCCGCGAGCCCAAAATTACTACCACTTGGAGTATTACCTGGTGCCGGATGTTGATGAGCTTATGAAGACAGATGTGGTGACATACGGCATGGGCGCTAAAATCTACATGGAACGGCATGATCCATTTGTAAAGAAGACATGGCATGATGGAGACGTCACTTGGATAGCTTGGACACAAAAGTAAGTATTGAAACCATTCCCACTTGTAGATATTACAAAGAGAAATTCACTCAAACCCAGGATACGGTTGCATGGTTGGCAATGCTGCCATGGTTTGGTCTTATGTGAATTTCATACTCTGTATGCAAAGGTGTAGAAAGGCATACTTATGGTGTAAATTGTGAACCCTTTAATCTATTAATACACCTTTCATCATATTTAAAAAATATTTCTGTTTTCATATGTCATCATTAACAGTCAGTCTATTAATATTCATGATGTCATTGATTCTTACATTAATATTCATGAAGTAAAGGGTTAATATTTACTCTTGTATTTACTGATGGATCTGTATATCCACCAGCTGTCCAGTGAATGTATCAATGGATTTGTATTATAGAGAGTAATGGAGAACTGAAATGGATATGGACACATGCATAAACATTGGTGTCCATTTCCAACTCTATTCATGCAAATTCATTGTCATTTGCACACATTGTCTCTGCAAGACTTTTCAGAGTTAATGGAATCTGATCTTTATATTTACGTCGGAGAAATCGTTTGACTGCATGGCTATTTTTCATGCAAAATGTAGCAAAATTGAGTCCTTTTATGCTGAATATTCTCTACCTACACAGTGATAGCTCTATTAGCATTTTAACCCTTTCCTTCATATAAATGTGTTTTCATGCATCTGCAAACAGAGTAGACCCAGATTAGACGGCTCTTATAGGAGCTGACTGATCAGGATCTGCTCTGTTTGTTAATGGAATTTGAAAGATCTGTTTCCTTACTTTCTGAATTGGCCGTAATTTCCCACATTCCGTATTTCATCATAACTATTTTGTCCATGAATATTCATAAGGTATTGAAAATTGAAATAAACATAGAATAGGGAAAGGTTTAAAGATTAAATTTTGCAGTGTTGTGCAATTGTCATTCATGTACTGTTTACTGTGTTCAGGCACAGGCTGTTTGTTACCAAGGATGTGTTGATGAAGCTGTACAATCACACCCTGGAGCTTAGAATCTGGGACACTAAGGACAAGGTGGGCACACGGGCCAAGTTTGACAGACCCAAACTGTTCAAGCTACCATCTATCAAGCAAGGTAAGATGGTTCACATTGTGAATTTGGGATGAGAAAGAAAAAGACACATCCAGTAATTTTTAGCTCACCAGAGCACAGAGTGCTCAAGGTGAGCTATTGTGATACCCCTGTGTCCGGCGTCTGGCGTCTGTCTGTCCGTCTGTCCGTCCGTCTGTCTGTCCGTCAACAATTTCAAACGACTTCTTCTCTGAAACCGACTGCCCAATTGTAACCAAACTTGGTCAGATACATACTGTGGGTGTGTGCTTCAAAAATTGTTAAAAGATAGTGGGCGGGGCCATCGGTCTTGTTGCCATGGCAACTGTACACAATATCTAGAAAAATCTTCTTCTCCAGAATGACTTGTCCGATTTGAATATAGTTTTCACTAAAATGTTTCTCAGTTGATAGACTGTTAAAAGAATTTTGATCCGGCAAAAAACATGGCCGCCAGAGGGCGTGGTCATTTTTTCCATATATGGTAATATATGAAAATCTTGAAAAATCTTCTTCTCTGAAACCATATGTCCTAGACCATTGATATTTGGTATGTAGCATGATCTTATGGTCCTCTACATAGATTGTTCAAATTATGACCCCCGGGCCAAAAATGGCCCCGCCCAAAGGCTTATCAGTTTTTCATAGGAAAATCTTTAAAAATCTTCTTCTCTGAAACTGTAAGGCCTAGACCTTTGATATTTGGTTTGTAGCATTATCTAATGGTCCTCTACAAAAGTTGTTCAAATTATGACCCCTGGGCCAAAAATGACCCCGCCCAAGGGCTTATCAGTTTTTCATAGGAAAATCTTTAAAAATATTCTTCTCTGAAACTGTAAGGCCTAGACCTTTGACTAGACTAGTCTCTCTCCTACATTCACCATAAATTTGTAGGTCATGCCAGACACGACCTTTGCTGTGTGATGATGGAGGGCAATCTTCAAAAACTATGCACCGAATACTTTGCATAGCGCTCGCAAAATTACAAATGAACAGGCTGTAATTCAGAATCCAAATTTTCCAAATTATTGCAGCTTAGGCAATGTTATTTGTGCATTGGATGGGTGGTCAGGCAACCAACTTTGGAATATCATTGAATTATTTGGATGTCTGTTTTTAAAACTTGTGAATGCCTATAATGACTTTCTACACTTATGCCAATAGCCGGTGAGAATGCATGTATTTGTGAGTAGGGCGATTGTTTGTTATGTATATTTGCTTTACCTTAGTTTTATCATTCATTTGCCATATAGGGCTTTCAACAGTCCAAGAGGAGAGATTGGAGGAGAGCATAGAACGCTCTTGTTCTCTGGTTTTTCAACATTTCAGATCAAAATTACTATTAGCAGATCGCTACATTATCCTAACACCAGGTTAACATATCTTAGAGCTAACCTCATATGCCAAGTGTAAAGCAAATGTGAAATTTGGATACAGTTTGTTTCACTTAAATGTTTTCGTTTTGCATGCACTTTACCACTGTATTTGCCATTGCGGTTGTTGTAGATTAGTCTTAGAGGGGATACGTTTATTTACACTGTTTGTCTTTTAGGGCGGGGATGGAGTAAGTGTGATGTTGGGTGCCCATTAACCCCAGTGACTTTTGTCACTGACCGTTCCAAGGCGGTACTTCCATCTTCCCCCTATTGTATGTTTGTTTTGTCTTTGTGCATCTTATTATGGTTTTGATAGTTATGTATATTTACTGTGTTTTCTTGTGTTGTGTTGCTGTTTGGGCGGCTGTTTGTTCTGTATGTGGTGTTTCCTGCATGACTCATACTTGTACTTTTGAATCATATTTAAACCTTTGTAATAATCTTTGGGGCGATCCCTTCAACCGCAGTCTAATTGGAATCATGTTGAAGAAGATCTTGCAGAACAATGATATGATAATATGTTTTCTGTAACTTATGTGTCAGTGACCACGATCAGAGAAAACAGAATGTATTCAGAGAAAGGACACTGAAGGGTTTTGTTATATTAACTCAACTGCCCCATGTTCTAATTTAAAACAACATGTCATTCAGATGTGCCATTCACCAACCTACATATTAAATTCCTGATCATAATTACAAAATTGTAATTGATCTGTATTGTGTTGTAACCGTATTGGATACCTCCATGCGACAATGAAATCACTAAAAACATGTATGTTTGATTGACACAGATGTCCATCAAGAATGACCCATAGCTCATCTAGGAATATGTAATTGTGTACGAACCAATACGGATGATGTCTTTGAATGTGGCAGATTCAAAATGAAAGAAAATATTCATATTCTTCAATATTATATCACTGAGTATTTTGTTTGACACTACATGTACATTCAGTCACAAGAAAAGTATGAACATAATGAATCCCATACGCACATATCTTCATCACACAGAAAGTTTGAGGATGTTTTAATCCTTAATTACAATATTTAACTCTTTAAATTAAAAAAAAAGTGACAGTTTATGCTATTCCTTGCGGATAGTGATTTCATATCTATTGTATATCTTTTGCATATCTTTCACTGACGGGATGGAAAATCATGTAGTTCCTTCCGGCTAGTGATTTCATATATATTGTACATCTTTCATTGCTTGGATAGATAATCATGCGGATTGTTCCGGTTAGTGATTTCATCCATGTGAAGCGCTTTTGAACGCACATATCCAGTGTGAAAAGAGCGCTATATAAATGTGGTATAATAATAATAATAATAACAATGAAACAATTCAAGCTAAAGATGGTCTAACTAGAACTGCAAGCAATGATTGCTAATGATAACAAATATCCACACCCCGCCACATCCCATCTTACAGGCAAACTAATTTATATTGGGATAAAGTGGACCAATAAATAAAAAATGATCAGATCCAATGAAACTAGAATGGTTTTTATACAAAAACTGCTGTCACTCCGTCCCCGCACTGTAAAAGTTTTCCATATACAATTTTCAAAGTCCCATAACTCTGTAGAAAATCGTCAAACCGGTACAGGAATAATATAAGCACAACTAGGCATAATGCTGATCAATCCTATTAAGTTTCATGAAAATCTAACAGCATGTCTTGGAGAAACCGCAAGGACAAACTTTCAATGTAAAACAAGATGTGTTTGTGAAACACTATGCCCCTGACCTTTGACCCTGAAGGATGACCTTGACCTTTGACCCATGGATCAGGGAGTTGAACGTGATGCATCGTCTTTGTGTGGTGAACATTTGTGCCAGGTTATTTTGAAATCCATTCACAGATAAAAAAAAAGTTATAGAAGGGACACAGAATTTGGGACAGGCGGATGGAAGGACGGACAATGTGATTACTATATGCCCACCACTGGGGGGCATAGAAATCAAAGTCCCATAACTCTGAAGAAAATCATCGAACTGGAACAGGAATACGATAAACGCAACTAGGCATAGTGCTGATCAATCCTATGAAATTTCATGAAAATCCGATCAAAGGTTTTGGAGAAACCACACGGATAAATTAAAATCGAACAGACGAACGGACAGACAGGGGTGGCAGCAGACATACGGACGGACAGACAGACGGACGCCACACAAAAAAAATGTCTCCCAAGTATACAGTAGCAGGTGCATCAGTTATTAAAATAATAAGAATATCAAGTTTTAAGCAAATAATGTGTCTATAAATGGACAGACAGGCAGAGGGACGAATGGACGGACAGATGGAGGGACGGACATATGGGAGGACAGTCAGACTGACAACCTGATTCAGGTATATCATCATAATTTCGTTGTTGGGGTATGATACCAAATGTTGTAAATCTGAAATCGTTAGCTTTACTTTTCAATGATAATTTTTTGTCTCGAAATGCGGATATTGTATAGCATAATATAAAACGCATTAACACATAGAAAGCTACCATCGATGCAATGCTATCACATATTTTCTAACTCTATAGATGTATATGTTGTAAAAAATCACAATGAGAATTATTCCCCTGAAATGTAACCGACCAACCCTACTGGCTCATCGACTATAAGGGATACAGTAAAATCCCTCTTTAACAGCCACTAAATTACATCAAGTATTTTGTGTTAAAGGCAGGTGGCTGCTTAAAGCATGGTGAAAGTAAAACAGAACGCTCCTGTAGGAGTGTTCTGTTTTACTTTCACCTTGCTTTAAGCAGCCACCTGCCCCTTAATACCAACTAATTGACACAATTTAGTGGCCGTTATAGATGTTCTACTGTAATTGCATAAATACAGAATTTTTGGTATTAGTAGAATCCATTATAAATTCATACGCAAACAGAGCAGACCCTGGTCAGATTACTCATACCGGAGCCATCTAGTCTGGTCTACTCTGTTTGCTGGGGCCATCTGATCAGGGTCTGCTGTATTTGCTGATGATAAAAAATAAATCTGATTCTACCGTTTCTGTAATAGCTAAAAAGTCCAGTTTTCATGTCATAGATTTTTAGGTAGTTAACCCATTCCCACATATAGACGCCTTTTGACACTTCTTTTAAAGTCACTATGTGAAACCATTGTGATAAATAGAGCATTTGCTCCATAGGAGCAAATGCTCTATTTATCACAATGGTTTCAACACTATACATTTCTAAAATTTTCCTTTTCAGTAGTAAATGCTCCTTTTCGGTAGATTTGTTCAAAGAGGTTGGATCTAAAAATAGCCTATGAGGTAATGGGTTAATGTTCATGATGTCATTATGTCTTACATGAATATTCATGAAGTAAATGGTGACATTGTCACATGGATTAGAAAGAAAACTTTTATCATTTTTGATTGTCAGTTTGCACTGTTGTTTTCAGGTGAAGATATAGAGGATTTGGGAGGGGTGAAATCAGTCGTATCCCAACAGTGTCGCAGATTCACTGACATGCAGCCAAAGAAGTCCCGAGAAATCCGCCCACTTCCAAAAGAGATAACTTTCCAAAAGGCTGATCCAAATGCACACAAGAAAAGAGGTACAGTCAAGCCTGTTTTAATCCATTCTCACATAGCCTATTTTTATACTGGACCTCTTTGAATAAATCTGCTGAAAAGGAACATTAACTAGAATAAAGGGAATTTTTTTTAGAATTGTGTAGTTTCGAAACCATTGTAATAAATGGAGTATTGGCCCCTTATGGAGAAAATGCCCTATTTATCACTGTGGTTTCAGAAAGTGACTTATACAGAGGCATCAAAATGAAGGAATGGCCTATGCAATTGTATCCCTCACTGATAAAAACATGCAAGTCTTAACCCATTCCCACTGAGGCTATTTTTAGACATAACCTCTTTGATTAAATCTACCAAAAATCTACCAAAAAGGAGCATTAACTAGAGAAAAGGAAATTTTCAGAATTGTGTAGATTTGAAACCATTGTGATAAATAGAGCATTTGCTCCTGTGGAGCAAATGCTCTATTTATCACAATGGTTCCATAGAGTGACTTTTACAGAAGCGTCAAAAGGTGTCAATATGCGGGAATGGGTTAAAATGCATGTTGGCACTAAACCCTTTTCCTCAGGAATATTTATATAAGAATTCATTACTTCTTGAATATTCATTAACTTGCCAATGGCAGAATCTCGAGGGCTTGGTGCAAAACTATTCTAACTCCTTCACTTTGTGAAGGAGTTAGAATAGTTTTGCACGAAGCCCTCGAACTGTAGAATTAGATCTGTATTTTCTTCATCAGCAAACGTAGCAGACTCTACAGGAATAGACTGATGTGTCTGCTCTGTTTGCAAAGGCATCAAACATGTTTCTATCAGGTAAAGGGTTAACCCATTACCTTATAGGCTATTTTTAGACCCAACCTCTTTTGAATAAATCTACCGAAAAGGAGCTTTAACTAGAGAAAAGGATTTTTTTTAGAATTGTGTAGTTTTGAAACCATTGCATTGTGATAAATAGAGCATTTAAATTGCTCCTATGGAAGCAAATGCTCTATTTATCACAATGGTTTCAAAAGTGACTTTTACAGAGGCGTAGAAAGGCGTATTTATGTAGGAAAGGGTTAAACAGCTTCAGTTAGACTGTTTATGATTGGTCGCTATTGAATGTAATACTGTCATAAACAGCCTGTCAGTTGTAAAAGCCCATAAGTTTTCATCAGTATATTTAACCCTTTCCCTAATATAAATGCATTTTCATGCATTTGCAAACAGAGAAGGCCCAGATCAGATGGCTCCTGTAGCAGCCTTCTGATCAGAGTCTGCTCTGTTTGTTAATGGAATTTGATAATTCTGTTTCTTTACGTTCTAAAATGGCTACAATTTTCCACCTTCCACATTTCATGATAACTGTTTTGTACATGAATATTCAAAAGGTATTGAAATTTAGAATAAACATAGAACAGGGAAAGGGTTAAAAACGAAATCCTCTATCAGTTTTATGTATCTTGCAGAGCTGAGGTAAAAAAAAAAAATATTAAGAAAATTTGGTTAAATATTTACTATATTTTTTCACTTAACTCTATCTTGTTGGCACTAATTTGAATCGCCTCACCAGAATCACCATTCTGAGGTGATTGTACTAAAACTTAGCAGAGTAACTTAGAAATGAGAGATTTAGGTAGATGTGTACATTAACCCATTCCCTCATAGGCTATTTTTAGACCCAACCTCTTTGAATAAATCTACTGAAAAGGAGCTTTAACTAGAGAAAAGGATTTTTTTTAGAATTGTGTAGTTTAAAACCATTGTGATAAATAGAGCATTTGCTCCTATAGGAGCAAATGCTCTATGTATCACAATAGTTTCAAGAAGTGATTTACAGAGTCATCAAAAGTCGTCAATATGAGGGAATGGGTTAAAACCTGGCTTATCTGAACTTTTAGTAAAGGTGAATTGAGAACTTTATAAGTATGGTGACTGCTTAATTGCAGATTAGAGGTCATGCAGATAGCTCCCGAAGGAAATTTCTGTGTGACTTTCACCTTATATTAAGTTGCCATAGATCTTAACTCTCTTCCTCATGAATATTTAATCAGAAAATTCATTAAATTATTTTTTATAATGGCCCATGAACAAGGGGACTTTTGGCCATTTCAGAAGCTGTAGAATCAGATCTGTATAATTCCATAAGCAAGCAAAGCAGACCCTGTCAGAGCTGTCTGGGTCTTCTCTGCTTGCAAAGATATGAAAAAGGGTTTATATGAGGGAAAGGGTTAATTGTCAATACATGTAATTGAGTGTTCAGATTAATGAACTTTTATTATCATTACCAACAGTTTTAATCATATTTTAGTCATATTTAGTTTATATCCTTGAATCATTTTGAATTTTTTAGACGGTACCCCAGGCCTTGACAAGCCAGGATCCAGAGTTAGTGGGGACAAGTCCGGCGGTCCCCAGGGATCGTCCTCTCCCACTCCACATACTCTAGTAGCAGTACCAAACAGGGACGATGACATGGATGGAAGGTATAGATTTATCATGTAATCTTTGAATGCCAAGTGTTTGTCGTCTGCAAAAATTGTCATCTGCTACAATTCTGAAAGTATTTTTTCCTCTGCCATTTAACCCATTATCTCATGTCTATTTTTAGATCAAACCTAAATAAATCTAACAAAAAGGAGCATTAACTAGAGAGAACGAAAATTTTAGAATTTTGTAGTTTGAAACCATTGTGATAAATAGAGCATTTGCTCCTATCTTTATTTATCACAATGGTTTCACAAATGTGACTTACAGAAGCGTCAAAAGTCGTCAATATGAGGGAATGAGTTAAAATAATAGAGTCTAGATATCAAACAGTTTTCCTTCAGATCTCATCTGATCTGTATCCAAACTGTTTGCAAAGGTTATTGCTGCAAGTGTGCAAAACCCTTTACTCCATAAATGAGCCTTTCTACGCCTTTGCAAACAGAGTAGACCCAGATCAGACGGCTTCTATAGGAGCCGTCTGATCAGAGTCTGCTCTGTTTGCTTATGGTATAATATAGATATGATTCTACAGTTTCTGCCATGGTCAAAACATTCCCGTTTCCATACGTTATTGTAACAATTAATCTAATTAATATTCATGATGTCATTATTTCTTACATGAATATTCATGGAGTAACAGGTTAAATAATTTCCATCCAGCATTGAGCACCCTGTTAGATAAAAGGAGATGCAAGATAAAGCATGATGAATTATCAAATTTAAGTCATGGGTTTATGAGGCTTTCAGCTGAGGTTTTCTGTGATAAATGTTCCTTGCGTTCTTAATCTTCCTTGGGGATTCCTTGAAGTTTTCATAATGTTTGGGATTACATAGTTAATCCATTTAGCTGCTAATTCATTGAAACCTTCCATGTCCTTTAAGCCTTTACCTTATAGAGACACCTTTTGACACCGTTACAAACAGAGTAGACCAAGATCAGACAACTCCTGTAGGAACCATTTGATCAGGATCTGCTGTGTCTTTTTTTGAAATTATCCCTTTACTCCATAAATACGCCTTTATATGCCTTTGCAAACAAAGTAGACCAAGACCAGACGGCTCCTATAGCTATAGGAGCCATCTGATCAGGGTCTGCTCTCTTTGATATAATATCAATATGATTCTTCAGTTTTTGCCATTGCCATAAATTCCTACATCCATGTGTTATTATAACAATAAAACTTATAAATTGATATTTATGATGTCATTATTTCTTACATGAATATTCATGGAGTAATAGAGAACTAATTATACAGTTTCTGCCATGACCAAAAAAATCATATTTTCATAAACCACTAACCCATTCCCTTATATTGACGACTTTTGACGAGTCTGTAAAAATCACTTTGTGAAACCATTGTGATAAATGGCACAATTTAGCACAATGGTTTCAAACTACAACATTCAAACAATTTTCTTTTCTCTAGATAATGCTCCTTTTCGGTAGATTTATTCAAAGAGGTTGTATCTAAAAATAGCCTATAAGGTAATGGGTTAAGGTGAAGGGTTAATTCATTGTTTACTGTTTTCCCTGTTCAATATTCATATAAGAAATAATGATGTCATGAATATTTATTAGCTGATTTTTTACAATGGTACATGATTTTTTAGTATTGACAGAAACCAAAGAGTCAGATCAATTTTGATTTCATAAGCAAATGGAGCAGACCTTGATCGAATGGCCCCTGTAGAAGCTGTTTGATCTGGATCTTCTCTGTTTGCAAATGCATGAAAATGTATTAAAGCACAATGACACTAACTTACACTAGGCCACGTTATCCTTACACAGGTGTTAGTGACACTCCTGTGAGAGAGGTGATTTTAAAGGGGGAAAAAAAATCTATTCTCCAGGTTGCTTGCAGTTATTCACACGCCGGATTTTTTTTACAAATAAGCAGATTTGATCTTGCCGCTGGTACTAAATGTGTGCAAACCAGTGTCACCACAAAAATCATCTTTGGTACTAGACAAACAGCTTAGTTACTCAGTACTGTGTCAGAGACTGCAAGTAACTACACCTGGGCAATTCCACGACAAAAAACTGTTGTAGTGATTTGTAAACAATGTAGACTCGGTTATCCCTTATTTCTCCAATACAGTCTCTTATTTAGTGCATCTGCACTGCTTGATGTCGGGATTATGACTAATGTACAGTTAAAGCGACATAAAACCCGATACAAACAAAGAAATAAACACTGATTGACACTTTGAAGGTTAACAGTTCCTTTCTGTCTGCTACATCTGAAAACAGTGGAGAACCAGATATATCACTGTGTGGAAGACTAGTAGGCTGTTCTGGGTGTATACATTTTGCAGTACATTCACTCCAGTTTTGGCATAGAACAGCTGCACTGTTTTCAAAGCCCAGAAGACATCTTTATTGTGATGCATCTCATATCGAGGGCTTGGTGCAAAACTATTCTAACTCCTTCACAAAGTGAAGGAGTTAGAATAGTTTTGCACCAAGCCCTCGATATATGAAGCATGTTTTTGCACAACTGGCATATTGAACAGCGTATTAATAAACCCTTACACGGCTGAATTTTCAATTGAACTATTCCAAAATTCAAACAAGTCAAGCTTATGGCGAATATTTAGGGATTTTTCTAAAGAAAAGTGTAACATGACAATCAGTTCAGACCCTGATGAGAGGGCTCCTCTAGGAGCCCTCTCATCTGGGTCTACACTGTTTGCAAAGGTGTCCCAGCACTGTAAGGATTAAATAAAGGTTTTGTATTTACCATAAATATTCAGATACACAATCTCCTTTCTCCATAGCTTTGTAAAGCTGAATAAGTCAATTTGGCATTTAAATGAAAATAATGGAGTGACAAATAGCGTAGACCCTGATCAAACTGCTCCATCAGGAGCAGATTGATCTGGGTCTACACTATTTGCCTTGGTTTATTCAAATACTCACAGTAACTAGACTAACCACAGTGCATTTAAAAACCTTTTACAGCATGTTATAATATGAGAGCCTAATGGCTTTCAGGACGGTTGTTAATTAGGTTTTATTCCCTCAGGATCTATTCATACAAGACAGGTTACTAGAAAATGTGAACTATCAAATAACAATGCAGGTTTAATGAAGCTGTCTTTAACACTTTGCACTATCGTGGTGAATTTACGGTCCCATATGGAATGCAGTCAGTACGAATCCAGATGAGTTGATGAGTGACTCAGCGTCTGTTTGACGTTTTGGTTATATTTTAGAAGAGAAAAGAAAGAAAAGTTTAATTTTTAGAATTAGAGCAGATATGTCATTTTTTTTACAGATTGTAATTTATTTGCGTGCATGGAGTAAAAGCCCTCAGCAGAAGTTTATGTATGAATACCTGGCTTAAGCGTCCATTAATTTTTTGATCATAGGAGTCTTAAAAAGCAGGTGGTTGCTTAACCCATTCCCTCATAGGCTGTTTTTAGACCCAACCTCTTTTAATAAATCTACCGAAAAGGAGCAGTAACTAGAGAAAAGGAAAATTTTAGAATTTTGTAGTTCTGAAACCATTATGATAAATCAAGCATTTGCTCCTTAGGAACAAATGCTCTATTTATCACAATGGTTTCAAAAAGTTACTTTTACAGAGGCATAGAAAGGCGTATTTATGGAGGAAAGGGTTAATGCAGGGCAAAGTAATGCAGAAATCTCCTTATAGAACTATAATCAGACCTCTTTTTGATGGTTGCTTAACCCTTTCCCTCATACAAACGTGTTTTTACGCATTTGCAAACAAAGTAGACCCAGATCAGACGACTCCTAGAGGAGCCGTCTGATCAGGGTCTGCTCTGTTTGCTAAAAGAATCTGATAGATCTGTTTCTTTACTTTCTTAAATGTCTACAATGTTCCACTTACCATATTTCTTTATAACTATTTTCTTAATGAATATTCAGTAGGTATTGAAATTTGGCCTAAATACAGAACAGGGAAAGGGTTAAGACAGGTTCTATTCTACAGTAAAGCATTGCTTATCTGAACCCTCAAATAAGTATTATTAACATATTTATTAGCTGAACTTTTATAATGGCATATGTAAACAGTATTTTTATGCCCCCACATAGTAGTGGCATATAGGGCTGCCGTTGTCCGTACGTCAGTTCGTAAGTACGCACATCTAGAAGAATTTGTTTGGGCTCTTTCTTGGAAAGTATTTGTCCAATCCACACCAAACTTTACACACATGTTTATGGCCATTATATCTTGGTCAATTTTGATAGCCATGTAAATTGCTTCAGTCATTTAGGAGTTGTGGCCCTTTATTTGCAAAAATGACTTTAAAAATATCTTGTCCGGACACTTACTTTCTGTGACAAAAAGTCTGAAGTGGGGGCATCAGTGTCCTATGGACACATTTCTAGTTTGGTACAGTAAAACCCTCTAAACAGGGTGTTCAAGTTAGAATTACTGTTTGTCTTTAACCCATTCCCTCATAGGCTATTTTTTAGATCCTACCTCTTTAAATAAATCTACCGAAAAGGAGCATTAACTAGAGAAAAGGAAAATTTTAGAATTTTGTAATTTGAAACCATTGTGATAAATAGAACATTTGCTCTTATAGGAGCAAATGCTCTATTTATCACAATGGTTTCACAAATCGACTTTAACAGAGTCGTCAAAAGGACAGGTGGCAGCTTAATACAGGGTGAATATCATGCAGAAAGCTCCCAAATATCTAATTCTACAGTTTCTGACATGGCCAAATACACCTGTATTCATATACTATTATAAAAATTCAGCTAATTTATATTACAAAATGTCATTATATGAATATTCATTAGGTAAAGGATTAAGTGCTGCATAGTCCTGAATATTTATTTATAATCAGAGGTCCAGAAATGCATGAATTAAAACATTTTCAAGATTGACTTCTTTATTTCTGCACCAAACCCTATGTAATGACCACTCTTTAGAATCGTCTCAAAGAGATGATTCTAAAGAATGATCACAACATAGGGTTTGGTAGAGAAATGAAGATTTTAGTATTTGAGTACGCACATTTATCTGTTGCTCTGTATAATTATATAAAATATTATCTTTCAGATCATCCTTTAGTAGACTTGGTCGACTGGCTGGTTATGATGAGACCCAGGTCCCATCAGGTGGCTATGACTCAAGAGCCAGCAAGGTCAGCTCCAAGAAGTCTCACACTGCTTCCCAGGCCTCCAAGGTCCGCACTGATCACAGCAGTACACCGACATCTAAGGCAAACAAGAAGGGGCCAAAGTCAGCTGGGTCCTCTGGTATGATTGCGCAGTCTTTTTTGAAACAAAATCCGTTTAGTATTAATGAGATTACAGTAAAATCTCGATTATACGAACACTCAACTCTGTATCATTATTGATCTTTAAGGAAGGTGGTATCTTAATGCAGGATGAAAGTCATGCAGAAAGCTCCTCTAGGAGCTTTCTGCATTACATTAACCCTGCATTAAGCAGCCACCTAGCTACAAAGACACAAGTTATTCATTGCTAAAATTTCGTAGTATCGTGTTTTTAATGTATTAGTAATTAACAAAAGTGGTGCATTACATACAAGCACATACTGAAAGGGTTTAAAGGTTTTCATATCTTTAATTGTACCCAACATAAATGTTTGGCTATTCAGGAACCCAGTTTGTCAGTTATAATTGCCATTGGTTGTTTAATTGGTTTGTCAATATTTCTGATCATTTTCAAAATCTTTTGATTGATTTCTATTAAGTTATTTATAGTACTCACAAATCGTATTGCAGGCTCAAGCAAGGCTCTACAGGCCTCCCACCAGGGGTCTTACCAAACAAGACGGAGAAACAAGAAAGCCGAGCAAGCAGCACAGACAGTTGCAGAACACATAAAGAAGCATGGCGTCTGTATGGTGCCTATTAGGATGTCTGTATTCTTTGCAGGTACACTGACTCTATTTTTCCTTGAAATGGTCCATTAGTGATAATCCTTTCCTTCATATAAACACCTTTTCACGCCTTTGCAAACAGAGTAGAACCAGATCAGACAGCTCCTATAGAAGTCGTCTGATCAGTGTCTGCTCTGTTTGCTTATGAAATTATATAGATCTGACTCTATAGTTTCAGTTAGTTTCTACCAGTGCCAAAAAGTCATTTTTTTTATGCCATTATAAAAAATCAACAAATAAATATTCATGAGATCATGATTTATTACATGAATATTCAACAGGGAAAGGGTTAACTCTATTCTGTATGAAAGGATTCAATTTGCTAATGGAATTTGATAAATAGTGCTGACTTTGTCAAGAGGGCTCCTCAGAGGTTTTGGCTCAGTCTACTTGCAAATGCCATTTAACCCTTCGCTTGCTATTCACGTCAATATATGTACCTGTAAATAGTGAAGACCCAGATGAGACAGCTCCTGCAGGAGCTGTCTCATCAGGGTCTGCACTATTTACAAATTGTATGTGCAACCAGTGCACTCCACAGCAGTGATTTCACAGCGAAATACTTGTACACAGTGAATATATATATGTAATTATACAACAGGGCATGGGTAAAGGAGGAGAAATGTATTTTAATATTCAGCAAGAGAAGGGTTAAATCATTTAGCGCATTCCATCATATTGATGACTTTTGATGCCCCAGTAAAAGTCACGTGAAAGTCCATAGGAGCAAATGCTCTATGACAATGGTTTCAAAACTACACAATTCTAAAATTTTCCTTTTCTGTAGTAAATTCTCCTTTTTGGTAGATTTATTCAAAGAGGTTGGGTCTAAAAATAGCATATGAGGTAATGGGTTAAACAGTTAACAATTAAGTAATGCATAAATACTTGAACTGCTCTGATCTAATATTTCGACCACTAAGGGCCTTTTTCAAAGATTATCATGTCAAAATACACGTCACATTTTTATTGCTTTCGAAGAATGCAATATAGCGATCGGTCGTTTTTACGGCAAAGAGTTCACTATTTCTTGTGAACATGCGCAAGAGAAAATAGGTCTCTTCAATTCTAAACTAGTTTTGTTGTAAATTGTTCATTAATTTATTTACTTTTCATGCATTTAATAACACTTCGCTTTGTCAGATAACTTCTAGTCTACACAATATCAACCTTTTAAAAGCTTGAATTATTGAATATACTCCCAAAAAACGCGAAAGAATATCGGTATGACTAAACACCGGATCCGACCAGATATGAAGTTCATATCCGCGGATATGAGTTGCGCAAGCTTGAAAATCAGCATTTATCATATACGCGTATATGAACCTCATTCCTGGTGTTTAGTTAAACATTGTTTTCGCAACACATTGGCGTTTCTACAGCAGCAATAGCTTGTCTGTAAATTATAAATTTCTTCTCCGCCGATAGTAAAGACTTCCCAACTAGAAAACCTGTTGTGTTTTTCATTGATCAATTACCTCTCCGCCGATAGGGAGGGAGAGGGATTTTTTTATATCGACACCGTGTACGTGATAAAACGCTAACCGCATTTCTATACATCCGTCTAACCTAGAGATCCGAGTAATCCGTATAGCGTTTATGAATCGCAGTGTCTGTACTTTCGCTTTCATACCAGCTGTACCACAACAATTTCTTTCTATTAGCGTAATTTTACTGATGAAACACGATAGAAATGCCAACTTCTCTTGCAGTGTTAACAGGCTAGTATGCGTATTACTCTCTACAATGGATTTAATTAGTTTCTCCACAAACCGAGATGGAACTTTCCATTCATGCCATTGTCATCGCAAAAATGCGAGACATACAGGCTTCTTCATTTACAAAAAATGCCGATGATATCTTTATCTACCAAAAGTCCGATCATATTTGTCTTGGTTAATGGAATAGTTGAGATTTACCAAGATTTCTGATTTATAATGGGTTTTTATGAAAACTCATTGATGATGTGTTTACAATTTTAGTAATAGCCAAGAGTTATGCAGTTGCAGACAAAACACACAAGAAAAACACCATTAAATTATCAGAACTGCATGAAATGCTTTTAATTGAATTGTACTGTCACTTGATAGAGAAAATATGAACATGTTAAATGTTATGTTGATATTTTCTGACCTTCTCCCCATAAGCATTCATTTCACGCTTATTTTCCCCCTCCGGTAAGGCCATGCCCTTTCCCTAAAATCAAAGAAAAAAACCCTGGGAGATGTCATAGCAAAGAACATTTGACAACAAATTTGATATGAAATAGCCAGAGATGATATCATTCTTGGCCATCAATATCCTGATCTGATGGAAATGAAGTTATATTTTAAAAAGGTGTGAAACAGTGTCTACTCTGATCATGTATATTTACATGTACAGGGGTTAGTCTCCGTTTGGCTATTTTTTTGAATAGACCCAATAATGATAGAACAATTATAGAATTCATTTGAAAATGATTTATCTGTAATCTTGAGTGTTAATAACAAAATGCTGTCAGTCCAAATTTCAAGAATAAATTGGAATATAAAAGTTGGGATTCATATAAGTTTATGATCAGTGGAATTCATGGTGGAGTTTTGATAGGATAAAGCATCATATGGATTATTAGGAATTTACTGTACATTTGATATCATTATGAATCCACCAAGATTTTGGATTAATGTGTGTGTGTTTGCATACATGTATATAAACCCGAACAAAATTTAACTAAAATTTCATACTACATTGTCTATAAACAGTAGTTAAAATTCTAGGATTCGTAATTAATAAGGAGGGTAGTGCTTTGAAATACACAACAGCATTTGGTATTGCTTTGATATGAATTGAAAGATGGACACTGTCACTCAGCATTGCATTTCTGACTTGTTGGGGTCAAGGACTGTCTGAGTGTTACTAATAACCACTTTGCTTATGGTCTGACTGTTGCTACAGTCTGTCATATTTTTAGTATTACATTAAACAATTCCAAGACGTCAAAAATGGTGATTAACATGTACAGCAACTTCTTCCCTTATACTTAACATCCTTATCAAACTCGAAAGCAATTATGGCTGATCAGGCCTTTGATTGTTACATGCGGTCAGCCATAAAATCAAAGAGAATAATGATTATTCTCTTTGATTTTATGGCTGAATGCATGCTACAGATATCTAGAAACACATGTTGCAGCTTAATACAGGTCTAAAGTAATGCTTTCAGCATTGTTTTAGACCTGTATTAAGCTGCAAACTCGAGAACTTGTTCAGATTAGAAATCGGATAACTCGAACTTCTGCTATCTCGAACTAATTTGTATGGTCCCTTGAAGTTCGACTTATCAGAGTTCAACTGTAGATCTGATTCCACAGTTTCTACCTTAGCAAGAAATTCTGTGTTCATATGCCATTATAAAATTTCAGGTAATAAATATTCATGATGTCATTATTTCTTACATGAATATTCATGAAGTAAAGGGTGAAATAGAAATGAGGGAAAACATGACAGAATTTCAGTGGATGACAAACTTTTAGACAAGAAATTACTTAACCCTTCTCTTGCTGATTTTTAAAACACATTTCTCCTTCTTTACCCATGCCCTGTTGTATAATTACATATATCTTCATTGTGTACAAGTATTTCGCTGTGCAATCACTGCTGTGGAATGCACCGGTTGCACAATCAACTTGTAAATAGTGCAGACCCTGATGAGACAGCTCCTGCAGGAGCTGTCTCATCTGGGTCTTCACTATTTACAGGTAGGTATATTGACGTGAATAGCAAGCGAAGGGTTAAAATACAGAGAGTTGCTACTTACGTAAGATGTTTATTTTATAGGCATTGAGAGTGTGACAAACAGACTGGAGACGCCGGTACCCGGTGTTGAGGATATGTTTGTCACAGTACAGCTTAATGGTCCCCTGCTCAATGAACAACAGAAGAAAGAGCTGAATCCAATGATCATCAAGATCCACTCCGCCACAAACATGCCAGAGACCCCGTACTCACTGGATCAGTTGAAAGAAAAGTAAGTCATGCTTTTCATTGATTTAATATCAGTCTTCTTTAATGGTTTTAATATCAGTCTTTTGTAGAACTTAAATAAGATGAGTACAGATCCCAAAGTTATAAAACTTCTGAATTTGAGATCATTCTCAGGTATATGATTGGTCAGATTCTGAGCAAGCTCAGAATCTGACCAATCATATGCTTGAGAATGATCTCAGACTAAAGCAAAAAGTTTTATAACCTCAGGGCCCGAATTATCAGGATTTCCTATTTCTCATCCATACCCTGTCTTTGTTGGTACATTTACTCATTAGAATCTGTGAGAGTACCAGCAGGATAGGTTGTGGTAGAGAAGTATTGGAAATATGTTAATTAGCCCTTTCCTCCATAAATATGCCTTTCTACGCCTCCGTAATAACCACTTCTTGAAACCATTGTGATAAAAAGAGCATTTGCTCCTATAGGAGCAAATTTAATGCTCTATTTATCACAATGGTTTCAAACTACACAATTCTAAAAGTTTACTTTCCTGTAGTAAATGCTCCTTTTGGGTAAATTTATTCAAAGTGGTTGGGTCTAAAAATAGCCCATGGAGGAAAGGGTTAGATTATCTAGATACTGCTCTTATTAAGAATTCTGCTTCTGTACTCGTACACAGAGCAACAGATAAAAGTGTGTAATCAAATACTGAAATCGTCATTTCCCCACCAAACCCTATGTTGTGACCACTCTTTAGAATCGTCTCGAAGAGACGATTCTAAAGATTGGTCACAACATAGAGTTTGATGGAGAAATAAAGGAGCTATTCCTGAAAACATTTTGATTTGCTCATCTTATCTGCATACATTCATCTTTACACCTGAAATTTAAGTTCCACTGAGCTGCATAAAAGGAAAATAAAGAATAAAGGCATCTTGATATTGCTAAAAATGAAGACCCAGGTCAGTGGCCTTCTTAAAAGCCAATATCTGACCAGGATGTTCACTTATTGCAAACAGCATACTGTTTACTCAGAAGCCAAATACAGATGAATTTATTTGTCCCTTTACCTCATGAATATTTATACAAGAATTCATGATTTGATGAATATTCATTAACTGAATTTTTATAATGACTTATGAGCAAGAGAATGTTCGGCCATGAATGAAACTGAAGAATCAGATCTATGTAATTTCTTAGTTAGGTTACAGAGCAGAACCTCATCAGATGGCTTCTACATGAGCTGTCTGATCTAGGTCTACACCATTTGCAAATGTGTGAAAATGCATTTATATCAGATGAAGGGTCCATATATTTCATTCTGCTTAATATTGGGTGTTTGCTTAACTTAACTCTTTTGGCGCCAAATTTAAAAGTGTCGTCTGCAATAATAATTTCATATTAAATATAATTCTAAACTAAATAATAAAGGTATATTAGTACATTTGTTTTTAAAAACTTGTATGCTTGGGCTAAAACAATACAGAAAACAGTGTAGTCCCAGGTCAGATGCCACCTTGAAAAGGCGGCATCTGACCTGCGACTGCACTGTTTTCAATGGTGCCGACAGGTGACATTGGCCACGAAAGAGTTAATGAGTAAGTGTTCTAATACAGATACTCAGAGGTTTGTTTTCTTTATTACTTTAGTTATATTGATATATCAAGGATATATTCTTCTTGCATAAACCAAAATATTGAAGCAGAAGTTGATTGATAAGAATTTAACATGTTATCTGATGAATAATAATTAAAACAAAAAATTGCATCAAAAGAGTGGTAATGCTCTGTACCAATATGTTCTTTCACTTCTTTCTGTTTTTATCTTCATTATAATACAATCATATCATATCTTAACCCATTCCCTCATATTGATGCTTTTTGATGCCTCAGTAAAAGTCTCTTTTTGAAACCATCGTGATAAATAAAGCATTTTGTCCATAGGAGCAAATGCTCTTTTTATAACAATGGTTTCAATGCTACACAATGTTAAAATTTTCTTGTAATAAATGCTCCTTATAAGTAGATTTATTCCAAGAGGTTGGATCTAATAATAGGCTTTGAGGGAATGGATTCATGTGATTCTGCACTGTTAGTGCTATTACATGTATTCTAATACAAAGGATTGTTTTGAGGCAGCCTGTTGATATCATTATAAATATTCATATGTACAGCTGTTTGCTTTATTAACGGAAGCCATTTTAATTACGTACGTCAATAGTGAAGTGATGGTAAGCTTACCTATTGTGTCACAAAGAATCTTGTCATGTCTCACCCTTCGATATGAGTCAGTTTTCTTCGAGGATGAAATTTTTTTATTTTTTCGCTGTTAACCTGTGGTCAGATTTATGTTATTTGTAGCATGCATGGTATATGAGAATGTCTGTCCATACACAACTCATTTGAGATTTGTTCCTATTTTGTAATGCAACACTCATTCTATGGTGTCATGTCATGTTATGGCATATCCTGCCAATCAAAAATCTGTCAGATCACTTTTATTGTGTTGTTGTTAACCCTTACACCACTGAATTTTCAAATGGACTTTTCCAAAATTCAAACAGGACAAGCTTATAATGAATATTTAGGGATTTTTCTAAAGAAAGTGTATCATGACAAACAGTGCAGACCCTGATGAGAGGGCTCCTCTAGGAGCCCTCTCATATGGGTCTACACTGTTTGCAAGTAATTCTAGTGACTTGTAAGGGTTAATTTTATGTACGTGTTATCTGTAAAATGTTTTCCAACAAAAACAAAATCATCATTTATTCATCTTGCTTTTAACTGACAAAATACATTGTATTCTTGTTTGCCATAACTGAAATGTTTGGGATTCAAAATTGTAAATTAATTTGAGGCTTTTAGTTAGAATAAGCTCTGTTTTCAGTAACGATTTTTCATTTAAGAAACATGCATTTACTGTCTTTTACACTAAAATCCCTCTAAACCAACAATAACATTAGTATAAGTGCCAGTCTTTCAGCCAGCTTAATTTGAAAGTCAAGCAGAAATCTTCTTTGGAAGCTTTCTGCATGGTTTTCATCCTGTATTAAGCAGCCACCTGCCAAAAAAGAGACATAAATTGCTCTTTATTAAAATTCCAATTTAGAGGGATTTTACTGTACTTTCCTGTACCTCATTACAGTATTGCAATATTGTGTCCCTTAATTCACCACCCACAATGGATCGGAGGAGGAGCAATACTGGGATTTGGTTGTCTACTGCTCTATCACTCTGTACATGATACAAGAAGCTCTTTTTAGAGTCGGTTATGTAAAATTATAGCTATTTTCCGACAAACAAAGCAAGTAGCAAGTAATCAGTAAATAAAAGAACAACACATATTTCACATGCTGAAATTATCGATAAGAGTTGACAGCATAATTTCAAAATCTGAGGTAGGATTTAGTTTTGTGAATAATTGTATTATGGGAAAAGATAAACAGAAAGTTCATGGTCACATATCTTTAAAGAGGAAGTCCCTACAATGATTGCATATTTTCAATAATATCATAACACTTGGTATTTGTTATGCTCTATCATTATTATGAAGGTTCCCAATTTGAACTTATATCGAAAAATGCCCCTGTAATACAAATAAACCGATTTCATCAATACTGATAATTTTTGTTCTACAACACAATATTATCGGCCTTTTCCGTTAAGTTCTTCCTCGTTTTGCCGATGATCACCCGATCCCTCCATTGTTTACGTAATAGCTTTCTCGGAAGTGGTCAGAGAATCGCGAATAGAGCGAACAGTTACGAAACTAAAACCCAACCCGAATAAAACTGAAACATCGGGGAGTAAAACCGGGATCGGCGATATCAAACACATGGATGTTTTGTCATTATAAACAGTAATTGGATGGGGCTTTTTGCGATATACTACTTTTCAGCATATAAACAAATGAGTTTTGTATATTCAAGTGTTTATGAAACGCATTAAATGTAGGGACATCCCCGTTAAGATGGTTTCCTGATTAGAGTCCACATTCTTTTGCAAACTTTAACAATAATCAAAAGTAGTAAAAACACATTTTATAGACAGTGCGCTCACAGCATGCAGGATAGATAAAAAATAGTGTATATAACTAAAAAGAATACATTATCACAGACCTTGATTACATATTATTTGTAGTCAGGATCTATTTTGTGTATTCTTTAACCATTTCCTCCATAAATACGCCTTTCTACGCTTCTGTAAAACTCACCTATTGAAACCATTGTGATATTCAAAGAGGTTGGGTCTAAAAATAGCCTATGGAGGAAAGGGTTAAGGAGAGACTAACTAATCCTACAGTATAACTGTAAACCCTGCTTACAGTGACCACTAAACATAGGTCTAAATCTGAGTTTTTAAGATCATGATGTGTGGTAGCTTAATGCAAAGCAGAATGAAAGTTATGCAGAAATCTCTCCTAGAAACTTTCTGCATTACTTTCATCTTGCATTAAGCAAGCACGTTTACTCATTTTATAGTCGTTATAGATAGGTTTTATTGAATGTCACTTTTTTATGAGAGTACATAGAAGGGAGGGTATATTATGTTGTATCCTGTTGCATCTCCCTAGATGGATGCCTGTAACTAGTGGAACCATTGTCTGTCTTGTGTCTTGCTGTTTATTCCACATTTCTTTCGTGATTTACTGTGACCACATTGGATCACTGATTTTTTGTCTGTATGTCCATCTTGAGTTTGTCTCTTGTGCTTTTTCTAACACATCTACCTGAAGGTGACACATTGTGTTTCACATCGTTCTTATATTTGTTTTTAACTCACCAGAGCACAAAGTGCTCAGGGTGAGCTTTCGTGATTGCCTGGTGTCCGTTGGCATGCGTTGTGCGTCGTCCCGCATCAACAATTTGACCCTTAAAAAATCGTCTCCTCTGAATCTACAGGGTTCCCATCTTTCATCTTTGGCACATAGCATTATCTGTAGGTCCTCTACAGGAGGTAGTGCATTTGCAAAAAAGTAGTGAAGACTCTGATAAGCCAACTCTTAGAATAATCACACTACAGTGTTATTGCAGAAGTGATACATCCATCCATGGTTCCACCAAAAATTTTAAGCTCGTCAGTTGTTGGGTTTTTTTTTGAGAAAAAACATGCGAATCGTAACTCCGGTCTCCACATTGTCATCATCATTGTTGTCGTCATTGTCGTCTGGAAACTTTAATGTTGGCTTTTACCTCTTTACTATTCGTGCAAATCTTATTAACCCTTTCCTCCATACATACGCGTTCTACGCCTCTGTAAAAAGTCACTTTATGAAACCATTGTGATAAATAGAGCATTAGCTCCTATAGGAGCAAATGCTCTATTTATCACAATGGTTTAAAGACATTACCCAGGTCCATTCAATGATTCCCCCCCCCCCCCATTGTTCTCAATAGGCGTGAAAGTAACAGTAAAAGCATGATACAAGTGTGCAAAATATGGCAAGCCGTCTCATTCTGTCTAGAGAGGCCCTGACATACAATTAGTCAAGGGGAACACACTCAAAAGACCATTGTTGGTCAGAACCCAATAGAAGTTCAACCCTTAAGAAGCCTACCACTATCAAACAAAGGGCCATATGCAAACAGGTTGGATCCAGATGAGACGTCAAGTAACCCGGCATCTTATCTGGATCCAAGCTATTTGACAGACAACATTTTCACAAATCTTTACAAACTATGAAGCACTTTCACATTTGAAGCAGACAAGCAATTTAGCAGATGAATATTTTATAAGGATTAAATACATTAAAAATCAAAGCGCTGAAAGCGCTGAAGGCCTGGGGATCTTAAAGCTGACTAGTGTAGGTACAAAAGATAACATGATAGCAAAATAAAGATTTGTATATTTATTTTGAATGGCATCATTTGAAAAAAGTAACAGTTAAATCGAAAGCTACAAAATAAAAAGAGGTCCAAGAGGGAGAGCTACAGCTTTTGGGGACAATTGAATCCTAAAAAACGAAGGATTCTGCACTACAGTCTTGGACCTTTTTACTTGTATTTGTATAAAGCATATCATTACATAGGTAAAATTTGTGGAAAATGGTAAAAGAAAGTAAATGCATTCAAATGAAAGCAAGAGAATCAAGAAGGAAAGTAACAATTAGTGAAACTGCAAACTTCAGAAACACATGTTCCTACATTTCGTTCTCAGATGTGTTGCTTTTATTGGAATAACATCCTAAAAGGCACATAATATCTACACTACAGAGCAACAGTTTAAATATCAACATTAGGGAAGAATAAAAGAAATTGCATTTAATAGACAATACTGGCACAAAGCTGCATATTATAGGTCGGTCCATGTTTGTTCAGTAAAACCTTCCGACTATCACATAATAAAAGCTAATTGATTGTAAGACAGGAGACAGCATATAACAATAGGAAAGCAAGACAGAAAGCTACTGAAGGATCTATCTGTTTTGATCTCAATTTGATTTTATGCCACCTGCCTTGAACACGAAATGATTAATTATCAATGTAAGTTTGTGTTTGTGATAGAGACAGTAGAACAAACAGAAATTTGTCTAAACCAATGAATATGTCAACTTTATCTCCTGAACTGAAGAGAAAAGTCCATGACATACATAAATGAATAGGCACAATAAGGGATATTTACTATATTCTATAGCTGGTATTTCATGAAGACTGAAGGGATGTCTTTCTCTTATATAAGAACATTAAATTTTCCTCCATAGTTCAATGGTTCACAGTCATGATCATATACCATAAGAAATATATTCTATATCCTAGCAGTTGATAGCTTAAAGTAGGCTGAAAATAAAGCAGAAAGCACCTTAATGCGCATTCTACTGAACTTTCAATCTGATGAAAGTGGACACCTGTCTTCATAACTAGAAACAGGTTATTGGGTTAAGGATTTACTCATTTAGCAACATAGCCAGCCCACTTTAAGAAATGATCGTACAAGGTAATGGTAAATTTTTGAAACAGTTATCAACTAGTGACAACTGTCATTATAAATATTATCACAGCATCACAAAGCATAAATTTTTAACATGAAAAGCATAATGAATGATATTGTGTTTGTAAGGCACTTTCATTAGTATGATCGAGCAAGACGAAAACACAAAAAAAGAAAATGTATGTAATTGAGCTACTCAATTAAATACTATTTATTTATCATTCAAGCTATAGACATGTCTTACCAAAATCTAAAATCATGTTGAGTAAAGAAATACCTAGCAGGAAAATCAACCTTAGATTTGTCACTATATAATATTGATAGTAACAGTATGTAGATGATTTTGGACATCAAGCAAATTACAAGTACAAGACAAAAGATGCAATTTGGTAGAACCATGGACTTTCCATAAATAAACAGATTGACATATTTTATTGAATGAGTAAAAGGTATAATGTGAATGTGGGTAACAAAGGTGAAGTTGTGCACAGAAGACATGTACATAAGATGAGGTGTAATTTGGATATTATACAAAAACAGAAAACAATACTGAGAAAGACTGAGCATGAGCAACAAGGGACAAACTGTACAAACAAGAGTAAACATGTTATAAAAGTGACAAAACTAAAACTGAGAAAGGCAATAGACATATATCAAATGTGTTATTGACTTCTCATTGGTTTAAATCAAGAATGACATATTCAAAACCTACCACTTTCAGACAGAGGCATAAAATATCCAGTGCAACAAGGTTGAAAATGAAGAAATTCGGATTTGAATATTGCCATCATTGCATACCACCTCTTTGAATCTAACAAAGATGAGGAGGAATTTGGATTTCACACACAAAGAAAAAACAAAACTGAGAAAGACTGAGCATGAGCAACAAGGGTGAAACTGTACAAACAAGATAAAACATGTTAGAAAACTCACAAAAATAAACTGAGAAAGGCAAGTTAGAAAACTCACAAAAATAAACTGAGAAAGGCAATAGACATATTTCAAATGTGTTATTGACTTCTCAATGGTTTTTATCAAGAATGACATATTCAAAACCTACCACTTTCACTTTTTTCAGACTAAGGCATAAAATATCCGATGCAACAAGTATGAAAAAAGTGAAATTCGGTTTTAGAATCTTGCCATCTTTGCATACCACCCCTTTTAAATCTAACAAACTACATAAGCACTTCTTATAGAAATATATAATGATAAGGGTATATATTATATGCCTTTATGTGATATCAAGCTTTCCGAGTCTCATCTGATCAGCCAAATACTAGACCTCGTTTTCAATAAGAGTGATGTTTTGTATAAGCACAGCGTTATATCTGAGGGCATGAAAGAGTTCTTGTTCTGCCTCAAATATTTCTGGATAGGAACTACTATTTATTTGTTACTGTGGTATATAAAGGCATATAATAAATACATGACCAGTTGGCAGGCTTTACACTGTTTGCATAGGACAGGTGTACTTATCACAGGTACACTATTATTTAATGCCAAGTAAAGCTAGTTACTAGGGTAGAATGTGTTAACAATGAATGAAATCCTAACATAACATATTTTTAAAAGTTGTTGTCAACAATCCATGTAAAGGTTATAAACAAGGAAATAAAAAGTGAATGACAAAAATTCATGAATACTATCTTTTTTAAATAAAAACTTTAACTACATGTTGTTTTTTTCAGTGAATAGTTGACAACAGCTAAAATAGTCTTCAGAATATTATGTTAGTGATTGCTATTTTCCAACTTCATACACCCCATCCAAGCACTTATTCTGAAGACTATTAGTGGAGTATTTTTACCTGTCGTTTACACATATTCAATATACAAACAGTGTAGACCCATATCATAGGGCTCCTACTCCTCCAGGAGCCCTCTGGTCTGGGTCTGCACGGTTTTGCAACTCCATACCCAATCCCAGCACTTATAACTAATTTTGAAGACTATCAGTGGAATTTTTTTACCTGCCATTTACACTCATTCAATAAACAGTGCAGACCCAGATCAGAGGGCTCCTACTCCTCCAGGAGCCCTCTGGTCTGGGTATGCACGGTTTTGCAACTCCATACATCCCATCCCAGCACTTATAAAGTATTCTGAAGACTATCAGTGGAGTATTTTTACCTGCCGTGTACACTCATTCAATATGCAAACAGTGCAGACCCAGTTCAGAGGGCTCCTGCTCCTCTAGGAGCTCTCTGGTCTGGGTCTTCACGGTTTGTCATTTTGTTTATTTATTGTTGAAATCATCACTTAATAAAAAGAAACTGACTAGACTTGATTCTAAACTGAGACTGTCTATTAGAAGTATCAGAGTTAAATGAGTGCTTTTAACTTGAGAATAAAGTAACACATTGGCTCCACCTTGTGGCAGCACATAAGCATATCTGTGTAAAGTGGAGAAAATGTTATTCTGTCCAACTAGTACTAACTTTATGCAGAAGGACGACCGAAATATGTGCCTAGTCTTCTTACATGCAACAGAGCAGTGTACACAAATTTCAATAGCAAACAAGTATAAAAATAAAGTAAAAATAACTTTTATATTAACATTTAAAAAATATATACAGCAGTTAACAACACATATAAATACCCATGGGTGAAAGTTTCCAAATTTAAAATAACTGAAACCAATGAAAGACACATTTATTTCTATAAGAACATCAGAGTGTAAAAAAAAAGATGCCGAAAAATCTTACTAAGATCAGTATCAATACTAAAAACTTTCACCTATGGATAATTTCAAAAGAGACTAGATATGTAACATGTAAGATTCTGTAAAAAATCTATTGAACTGTTTGAAAACACACGATACTACCTTTCAATGTTTTGGTTCAAATTCTTGCATCCAGTACAAAAGGGCATGAAAATGGAACTTTTTTATAACCTGTATTCAATTGTGGTTAATGGAGGATAGTTAGAAGCTCTCTGCTAAAACCCTTTCCCTTATAATAACAAACAGCCACTTGTGAATTTAATTGATTTCTCCATGGAAGAGAAATAAGTCAAATTTATAGTTATGAACATAAACCATTAAGAAATGTCTTCTATTTCATAACAGGTGGTTGCTTAAAGCAGGCTGAAAGTAAAGCAAAATGTGCCGCAAGGCATGGTTAACTTGCTGCATGTTGCATAAATGAACATAGGTAGGAGATGGTGGGGTGGGGGTTGGGTTGTAAATGTGTCCTTAAGCTTAATTGCAACAATCTGTCAGTCAAATCATGAAAAAAGCAAAGACGGACATCTTTAATAGCCTAGCAGAACAAATGCAGAAATACACGCAAGGATTTTTTGAACATCAAAATAGCATGCTTTTAACACACAATCAAGTATGCTGAAATGACAAACACAAAATCGTGCCGGCAGTAATAAAATTCTTCAGCACATGGCAGTATAAAACCTTCATAACAATCATTATTCACCCTTTACTCCATAGATGAATATTTAACGATTGCAATTTATTCCTTCACAAAAATATTAACTATAAGAAATATTTCCAAATATCAAGATAGATGGTCGCTTAAGCAGGCTGAACATTCAGTCTGTTTTATACAACTACATGTCTTCAAAACTGATATCAGGCTATGGAGGAAAGAGTAAACTGGTAAAAAACAATAATTTTACTACTGTGGCAAGTTATTATAGGGTAAATTGTACTGGAATTTGAAATGGTATGTGGTTTTTAACGGTCCCAAAGTGTTTTAATGATGCCGCCAAAGGGGGAGTCGTTAAAATCTATTTAAGACTGTTAAAAACCTCGTATACCGGCGCAAATTTAAAATAACAGAAGGATTAAACCTATTCTAACGCAATCAATATAGCAGAAATATACCCTAACTCCGAAGAAGTGACTTCTACTGTAAAACTTAATGTCATTGAAAACTGACGCTTTGCCGCGAAAAGGCTCATCTGACGCCATTTCGATATGACGTCATCAACGTTAATTGATCAAAATATTGATCATTCTTTTCATAAATATAAACTAAATGTAAAATGAAGTGAAAGTGGACTGTTACTGAACTTCTGTTAATAATTCAAAACGATAGCTGAGTTTAACTCTTGAATCTTAGGTATCCTAATAGACTGTTTTTTTATTGGTTAAATTTGCGACATATAAAACATATTTTATATGCCGCAAATTTAGTCAGGTTAGCCAATCAGATTGCTGCAAATTGGTAGATTGCGTTAAAATATTCATTACATTAGGAAAGAAAATGTGTTGGTGTTTAAAGCAGAGCTCCAGAGCAAAACCTAAATCCTTCCACCAAATCCTATGTTGTGATTACTCATAGAATTATGGTTCATTACAATTCTATAAGTAGCCACAATATAGGTTTTGGAAGATGGCTATAGAGAAACATGTTGGATTATGTGTCTTAGACAAAACCTTGTAAAGAATGAGTTTGAAGTCCACATAAAAATGTAAGAACTAGTAAGAACTTGGCATGGCAGACTACAAAAATACCCTCTCGGTGTTTCATTTAGTCTCTAATCACTAGATTCAGTCAGGTTTTAATAGTAACAGTGATATTGTGTGTGAAGTTTAATGGGAATTGGATCAAAAAATAAAATCTGTAGAAAACAAAAATGGAACCCAGAAATATCAATTTGAGGCAGTTTTATCCAGACAGGGAAATTTAGGATTCCACATCCAAAGTAGTCTTTAGCTGCAATGAGCACACATCAGTCCCTTTGACTCTCATGACAACCTGAGTTTCTCCCCTTTCCATGAAGAAACTTTCAGCAGCAGATCCTTCAGGGAGTGCATCACTCAACATTTCTGAGTTAACCACCTTTACTGTGTCATCAGACAAGAGAAGCTCCGTTTTGTCGTCCTCCACACAAGCGCCTATAACTTTCACAAGTATGCTTGTGATAGGTTGCTCCATTTTCTTAAAAAAAAAATAGAAAAAGAAAGTTTTATTACAAATGTTAAAACAAGACATCACAGACAGCAAGAATATCCTCACAGTAATCTACCCACATTAAAGACAGTCAAAGACTACTAGATCCCATGAAGTTTTATTTATAGTTACAATGACCAAGATTTTGACCAAAGAACGTAAACATGTAGTGAACTATCTAAGAAGTGGATTTTGTGATAATGCATGTGAAGTTTCATGGAAAATTTATAAGAAAAGAAGATTGGAGAATGGTTGAATCTATAGGATGAAAACGCTAGAAATATAGCCAAAATCAAGAATGAACAAGGTAGACGGGTGACAGTTATAGAAACAGTCAAGTTTTATTAATAGTAAAGGTGACCTATTTAACAAAGCAAGAGGGTCAAAATGCAAACTTATTGAAGAAGTGAAGTTGGAGAGCATATGTGTGAAGTTTCATGAAAATTGGATAAGATTGAGGACTTTGAAGCAGGGAATCCATCTGGGAAGTGTATGTATGCATGCACATACAAACCCACAAATGTAGGGGCGGATTCATACACACTCTTTAAAAACGCATTGCAAGGGTATAATAAAGGTATATTTTCATAACAATGATCAAACCTTCTCTTCAGTATATTCCCCTTTTAATTCACTAATCATACATGTAACATGCATTGATTATGTAATTTGCTTAATTTGTTAGAAATGTCAAGAAACTGACAGTTGATAAAAAATCTATATGAACATTTTATTCCATAACTAGAAGGGTTTTTTTCACCGAAAACAGATGTCTCCCCCTCATCATTGCCACTTGCACCAATACCCAACACACACTCACGTACTGTGAAATGGCTTGGAATGCCAATTTTAATATTTTTAATGGTTCATATTATTTCCTTAAGCTGGGAGCCAATCAAAATTCAGCAATATAAAGTACATGACATCCCAGAAAAAGGATAATAACTCCTAAAATATTCTTCCCAGAGTTATGGCCCTTGTGCACAGCCCTTCCCATAATAAATTCTATGGCATATATGCAATTTCATTTCACTAGTCTAAGCAGAACTGGTAATATTTTCTGGACAAGACACTATGACAAAGGGGAGTAACTCCAATAATACTGATGCTACAGTGGTCCTAGCAAATAGCACTTCCTCTCATCAAATTTTTTCCAAATAAGAAATTTCAATACACTAGCTTCAGCAGAACTGCATTTATCTTTCGGACAATTTGGACACCTATTGGAGATAAACTAGTGTATCTGATTCTGAATATGACCTTAGTTGTTTTGAGGTTAAACTTTTACATTATCAGCCATGGACAGATTGAGTAGTAAAAGTTTGCAAAATAAACTGAAGCAATCAACGTAGATTCAAGGTATTCTTCAAAGAATGAATGGGTATGAGTAGATAACTTGTACTCACAGTGACTAGGCTGGTGAAAGTGGTGTTTAGTGTCGTTTCATTTCTGTAAATGTTCACGATGACATCAGACACCTTCACATGGTTCCCAGTCCTTAGCTCAGGACAGGTGTTTCGCCAGAGAGCAACCTTCACTTTTTCCATACTTGGGTCTTGTATGAAGATGTTCCGGATCTTGGTCGGAACATCCCGGACCATTACTTCCCTCTCTTCTTCATCCTGTGAAATTAGTACATAAAGAAAGTAAAATAATATTGAACTAGAACTAGAGTTTTATTTTCGATGAAAGCAGACGTCTCCCCCTCCCTCCTTCAACTCTTTCACCAGCACTCAACACACAGAAATAGGCTGAAATGCCCATTTTACATTTTAAAATGTTTCATATAATATCCTTAATTCTTTCCTCCATAGCTTGATTCAGTACCAAGGACTCAGGGGTATAATTTGAACAATCTTAATAGAGGACATTTAGATAATATTTCAAACAGACAATCTAAAGAGGCTGAAAGAAAAGCATATTTTAAAAGACTTATTTTCTGTCAACATAATGCTTCCACGAGCAAGAATATAGGAAATATTTTTTATGATGTATATTTAAAAGATTCTTTGAGTGAAGATATAAATGATAAAAAAATGTGTCAATGGAGTAAAGAGCTAGGTGTCAATCCAGGGTTCGAAATAAGCAGTTGCAAGTGGCAAATTTGCCACCAGGAATATCCAGTTTGCCACCAGATGAAAGAGAGGTGGCAAAATGTTTCAACATTAAACAAGGGCCAACTGGCCCTATGGCGTTCACCAGAGACATTAGAATATGATAAGGACTGTACATATAGATGTCCACAAAACCTGTTTGAAATGATCAAGTTGGTCATTCTGACCTACAGACCTCATTCAAATTATGACTAGTGATGACATATATTCATGTATTATCTAAAAGCTTGTTCTGTGATTTGACATTCTGACCTACTTGATGACCCAATCAGAATTATATTCATGAATGACCTATATTTCATCAAGGGCATGACTGTGACAAAATTTCATGAAGACATAGCCATAAATACAATTTCTATAAGGTTCTTAACTTCAAATTCCATATTTCTTTATACAGAAAAAAATGATCACACACTCTGGCGGCCATGTTTTTTTTGCCAGATCAATAATTTTTAATGTCTTTTAAATGAAATTAGTAGCCACTAGTGTTAACGAACCAATTGTGGACGGCGGACGACTAAAGACGGACAACGGATATCCAACGATCCTAATAGCTCACCTAAAGCTCCTTTTGATGTTAAAAGACGGTAAAATTATGTGATGGAAAACAATTTTTTCTGGGATTTAATATCGAAATGGCAAGAACATGATGACCGTCAAAGTAAATGTTGAACATGATGAATACATGGGAAACCAATCACCAAAAATGTTAGGTGCAACAAAAAATGTTTGATAAAAGTCGTATAAGTACCTGGACAATCTTCCCACAGACAGAGACCTTCACCTTAGGTGGGGAGCTTAAAGCCTTCCTCAGGGCCACCACGGGAGCTGGAGGTGGATGCACTAAATTCTCTCCTTGGCTTGTCATGCATTCTGGGAGTGTTATGGCTTGAGTAGGGAATAACTTTGAAGCTGATGTCAGAATGATGCTGGAGTCCCTCCTTACGAAATTCCTCACCATCAAGGTGGATCCTGTTGCCAGCCTGGCAAATTTGGCAGGGTCATAGCATATGACCTTCACTGCCATGCTGTTATCAGCTATGGCCACTGTCTTCGCCTGTCTCGTCTCCTTCTGGGCGTTGGTGTATGTGACAGGATCCCCTGCACATACAACCTTTCCTCTAATCGATTTCTCATACGGACTCTTGTCCTTACAATCCATTATTTCTTTTAAGGTAGACATCTGCAACAAAGGCAAATTTTAAGTTCAATATTCTGTCAAATGGAGAAAATGTCAATTTGGATAACTCTTTACAAATAATTTATGTGTTCCAATAGAAACTGAATGTACAATGTTCAAATAACAAGGTGTTTTTACTTGGGTTTTTTTGGTGGCTACTGAAAATAGGCGTACAGAACAGAGCTTTCTATTCTGCTTTAGAACTCTTTTAATATTAAATCCATAGTAATTGTTTTCAGTATATAAGACAGGGCTGCTTACATCAGACTGACTGAAAAGGATTCCTACAGAAGCATTCTGCTCAACTTCAGTCTGCATTAAGCTACCTTCTGATAGGATGGATATAGGCAGGTAATATTTCTGATGAAACAATTTGAAAACTATAATGTTGAACAGTTTCCCAGCGAGGGGTTATAATGAGTTTCTATGAAGGTGGCAGTTTTGAAGAAAGATAGCAGCTATATATTCAGATGCAGGCAAACTGACATGTGGATATTCATCTGAACATAGAATAATCATTGAACTATGAGTAAGAAATGTGTCTACAAAAAAACTCTTTGCATGCTGGGTAAATTAGTTGTCAGCAACAATTGTTGTCTGCTACTGTTCTAAAATTTGAATGTTGAATAAATTATTTCCATAGTATGCTCAGACTGCAAACAGTTCTGATCCTGATGAGACACTGCTTTACACCGTGTCTCATCAGGATCCAGACTATCACAAAGGTAGTCACTGATACAACAATTTCACCGCTAGCGTGCAAAGAGTTAAAATACAATTCGGACAAGAGTAAAAGTGAAACTGTCCAAATCAAGACAAGCTCTAGACTGAAAAAGCAGATTGAAAACAGACATTTGTGACATAATATGACTAAACAACCAGATTGAAAAGATGTTTGTCATAATGAAATGGAGATATGACCCAAGTTAAGTGTTGTGTTAAAGCCATTAAAATAGAAAATATGCAGCAAAGATAGGGACTTGAACCGGGGGAACCATGGCTTACTGTGCAAGTGCTCTACAGACTGAGCCACCAGTCTGTTTACACAAATCTCTAACCATTTAATTCTAAACTCAGCAAGGCAAATTGACATAAAATTTTGTCAAAGAAACAGGACTGGGACGTAAAATAATGTACTGTTTATGGTTGAGTTAACGCTTTCTTCTGCATGTGACGATAAATACCCTTAAGGTTGTACATTTCGAACAAAGTCTGGTCATTTCAATAATCTTCATAGAATGATCAGCAAATCTTGTAAACTAGCATTTGTACTGGACCATGGCAGAAGAGAATGGTTAACTGCTAGATACATAGATGACAAATTGACAAACATGATCCCATCACATTCAGGATGTTCAACCTTAAAATTAAATCAGGAAACTCAAATCTTTGTTTGATACAGGTGGCATCTTTCAGCAAGATAAAGTTAAGCAGAAAGCCCCAAGTGGACACCTACCTTTAATGAAAAATTAGAAAATATATTTTTTTAGATAGAAAGGGTGATTATTATTGAAGGCTATGGAAGAAATGTTCAATATCTATTATCTTTGGTCCAGGTATGAAGCACCTATATGCATCCAAAACAGTTGAAGTGTAAATTTCTTCTGCTGAACTCAAACTTTCTAGACCATCTGTTGTCTTTTTAAACTTCCACTCACTCCTCCACGTTAAAAAGTCATGAACATGAGCCGTGAGATTTTGTTCCTATATCAATCAAATGGTAGCTAAAAGCAAGCCTTATGTAATGCAGAATGCTTGTGATGGAGCATTCTGCTTAACTTTCAGACTGCTTTAAGTTACCATCTGTTATCAATAATGAAAACCATGGAGGAAAGAGTTAAGTAATATCTACATGATTATATAGACATCATTCTAGTGGAGGTGTTCTTAAAACTGAGGACAAAATTGAAAAACCTATAGTTGTGCTCACTTTACATATTGCAAAAGATTATGTTTGCTTATGTGGACAGAAGACACCCTTCTTCAAGTGTTTCAAACATGTACTGTAAGGATGTGGTAACACAAAAACAATTCAGCACTACGATAAGCTGGTTTTAAAAATAATATGCAGTGATTGCCTTCATTTATTTATTTACAGAAGTCATTGTTCAAGGTGGAAGAGTTTGGGCTCTGGGTAAAAGTGCATAAAATCACTAATTTTCAGTGGGGTGGTGGGTTCTATTTAATGCCTCTACTATTGCGCTTACTCAATAGAATTGTAGCTGTCGTGCATGGAAACATTGGCCAAAACAAGGACCGCAGTTATTCATGTTTATATTGAACAAATATTGGTTTGTGGTCTGAATAGTATGACTCTAAGGTCCCAGTTCTGTCAATAAGGAATGACTCTGATGATATGTATATGTGGTCAAGACAAGAACCATGGTCATTTGTTGGTGCCAGCAGAATTCGTGTAAATGGATGAAACTTCTCTGTACTCAAAGAGTTTTTGTTGTATGGGTCAAAGTTGAAGTCTCCCAAAACCATAATTTTTTCTGAATCACCATGAAACTGATGTATTGCAGTAAAGAAAGCTGCTATGTTGCCAACAGTAGCATTTCTTGGAGGACAATAAGCAAAAACAAGAATATCCCCGTTATGCAAAGCAAGAAGAGCGCATTCAACACCATGAAATGTGGTGAATGTCATTTTCTGAAAATCAAATGAATTTTTACAGTACACAGCAATCCCATGTGCACATTCATCAAATGTTGATTGATTTATAGAATATCCTTCTATATCAATTCCACACTCAAGCCTTCTTGAAGTGCGTGTTTCAGACAAACCAATAACATCTGCTTTCAACATATTGTATTCCATGCGAATGTCTTCAATATGCTTCCTCAAAGAACGACAGTTTTGGAAACATATAACAGAATGCAACAAATGCGAATGACCCAAGTCAGGAACACTAGTCGCTAAACATTTTGTTTTTCTCAACCTGTCCATTTCCCAAATAACAGATTCTGAAAGACTTATCTTTTCTGGGATGATGCCAGTATGGAAAAGCTGTGCTTTGCTTGTTACACGACTCAATGCTACATAATGGATATGGTCAATTTTTCTTTCTCCAAAGTCAACAACAACACTGCTCATAGTAGAACCTTGTGCCTTATGGATAGTTTTCCCAGAAGACATGTGTATTGGAAACTGTCTTCGTACAATAAGGTATGTTTTATAGTACTGGCATGTAAACTTCCGTGTGACCTCAAAAATTGGAGTCCATAACAACTGTATATCTTGCTGGTACAGATGTTTGTATTTTTGTCTCCATTGCTTGCCAACTACGGCATCTTCAAATTCAACCCAAACAATACTACACCTGTCATTATTCACAATCCTATAATCAAACTTTTTGATGAGACCTGCAGCACCATTTGTAAGACCATCAACTACATCTACATTGAGAGACAACTCAGCAGGCAACCCACACCCCAAGACCAAATCCTTTTCAAGACCAAACGTTTTACTAGAATCTCGAGGAATCTTAGAGAGAATAGCATCTCGAACAGAGGCAGAAATGTCACCAGATACAACATCTATAGCTTCCACAAGAATTTTTTTTTCATTAGGCAATTCATTGAGCACCGCTAAGTTGTGTGTCATTGCACCTTTCCTTGTACTGAATAAATGAGGCATGGAATTCAATGCGCTACATCTGCTATCAGCGTTAACTATTTCACAATCTTTCAAAGCTTTCAAATCTTCATCAGTGTGATTGCCTTCTCTTAACCTATTCAATAACAAAGCAAAGTCTCTGTCATCTCTTTGTCTCATAACTCGCCTTAGTTCAAAAAAATCAAAAAGTTCAACCCACAGATTTGTTCCGAGGCAAGTCATTTGTACAGAATGGTAGACCTGAGAGAACAACCATGCATCCATGACTGGTTTCAACTGAAATAGGTCGCCAACTGCCAATACGCTAATCCCACCAAAAGGTTTGACATTTCCCATTACTTCTTGCAGACGAAGATTGATGAAATTGAACATTCCCCTACCCACCATGGAGATCTCGTCAATAATAACCATCTTTAATTCATGGTACATTGCATGCATAGTATTCAACTGTTGCATATCAAGAGGCTTAAAATTATAACCTTGACTAACAGGTATACAGAAAGCTGAGTGAAGTGTGACACCAGAAATATTGTGTGCAGCTTTTCCAGTTGGGGCACATAGTAAAACGTGAACTTTGTCTGGTTGTGCATTCTGCTGATGGCCAAACAATTTTGTTAATGCCTGATAAAGACTTCTTATTGTGACACTTTTTCCAACACCAGCACCTCCTGATAAGAAAGTGTAGAAAGGCATCAATCCGATCTTGGCAAGATGAAGTATATGGTAGAAGAAAGCTTTTTGCTCATCATTTAAATTCCTTACGAGACTGTAATACTCGTCATTTCCCAATTCCTTATTGGGAAGAACATCTTGAATATCTTTCCTTTGAAAGCCAAGATCATGGCCAACATCATAACCTGTCCCATGATTTGGATCAAAATAATCTTCCCTTTCATTTTCAAGTTCATCCCTGTCAATCAACTCATCATGCTGAACTATTGGATTTATAGCAATATTGTCCATAAAATCAGCAATGTCACCTTGACAGTCCTTTCCACTTTCATCTAAGACGCAATTTTCGTATGCGCTTTGATTTTCTAGAACGATTTCAGACTTCGCCAGATAGCTGCTCTCAAATGTTTCAAAACCGTCCAAAAGGTCATGTTCATCATCTCTCCAATGATAGTACAGCATCAATTTCTCTCGAAAATGCTCCTCTTTATCTGAATTTATTGGAGTAACCCTGCTATATATAACCTTTTGCTTTGTTCGCTTCCGCATACAAGTTCCACAAGGAAATGTTATAATACTGCTGTTGCTGTCACTTGTTTCAGTATCAATATCAATATCATCTTCCTCATCGTGTTCATATTCTGTCTCAGGAAGTTCTGATTCATTTATGTTTACAGATGTGCGTTTTTTTGCTGATGGACAAAGATCAAACCAAGAGGCAAAATCTGCTAGACACAGTGATTCCAAGCTTTTAGGGCGACGCTTATATCTTTTAATGGCACTGTCTGTCTCTGTATTTGTCGAGTTTTCTGGCATTTGTTTCAGGTCAGTGAAAGATTTAATCAATGATGTTCTTTTCTCCATTTTTTGACTGTCCACAAATATGACTTCTCTAGAAGCTCTACGCAAGGGTAACTGTAGAACCAAATACACCGCCTCCTGTGCACCTATCTCTACATTGGCTAAAAACTGATTGCCAATTCTCCTAACTTGTTGACGTATATCACTATCAAATTCCCTTGCTTCAGAACAAGCATCATGGAGTAGATTAGAAAGACCCCTTTGACCTTTAGAAATGTATGACACAATGTATGATACACAAGCATAAGGATCTAACACATACTGTATATCCATATTAGCCTGCCATGCCTTCATAAGCACAGTGTTGTAATTGTTGATTCTGCATTCAGAGGGAGATCGCTTCAAAAATATTCTTGGCCGTTTTAACTGGGACTGAATTACAAGCAAATACCTTTCAAATGTAAGGTTTATGCATGTTAAGAACTCAGAAAAGGACATGTCATCAGAAGTGCTATTCACATCAGACATTGCTTTGTCATAATCTTATCATACAACTGTTTGTGTTTTTCAAAATTTACATCCTCATGTAATGGTTCAAGAATGGTCGTTTCTGGCATAGGTGGTAGTGGGAAATTAAATCTACAAACTGACTTCCCTTTGGTTCTGCAGGTCTTAGCATGCCTATGAGTTTGATAGTTTACCAACTCAGACATTGAACTATCTTTAGAGCATGTGACATATTTGGCTATAAACATTTGTATGTCCTTTGTTTCAGCTTTCCCATAGACGGGTGCGTTTTTTATCCACACTAACATGTGTATATGCGGTGAACCACGCTGTTGAAATTCCACACGATAAAAAAAATCAACTATTTCACCAATTGGGAATTGCTTACTTCTTAAAACATGATTTATAAATGCCTGTACTCTATAATCAAAGTACCTAGCACATGTGACTGGGTCTGACTTGATAAGTCTGCTTTTTTCCTGCCAAGACATGGCATTTGCCTCAGGTTCAGTTAAATTCTTTTTATCAACAAGTTTGGACAAGGATTTAAGCAACGGAAACCATTTAGTTTCTGCAGCTGAGAAAGAACAGAACCATGTTGGAATTCCAAGTTGACGAATCATAGCAAACACATCTTGCTTTGCTTTTTCCCAATATGGGGGGGATCCCCGTATATTTCTCAGAATTCTGTATCCATCATTTTGTAGAGTTATTGTTTCTACAAAACCCGGTGACAATATTTCCCGAGCAGTATATTTCCTTTCATTTCCTTTGTGCTTTCTTATAGCCAATGAAACTTTGTCTCGCAACTGCTTTATTTGCAAGCGTTTCAATTTGAAGAATATGTTTGGTACACTGAGTGCTACTCTTCTGTCAACATTACGGAGTTCCCATTTGCAAATTGAGCTGTAGTGTAGAGGAACACTGCGTTCTTTATTTGTTAGGCGCTTCATGCCACAGAAAATTGTCGGGAAAGAAAGGACTTCTGATTGAAAATCGTGAAAAAGTCCAATTGGACTGTTGTTTTCACCTGGTGCTAAAGAGAGTATTTGATTAAATTCCCTAAAGTCGGCCGATTGTAGAAAAGTGTCTTGAATACCAGTTGGTCTATCTGAGAAATTGTCACTTTCTGTCCAACCATCTCCCTCATCAATTTGGGCAGCAGAGGCATTACCATCAGGTTCACATTGGTATGGACGGCTTTCTTGCCTTTGCAACCATAGATCATCAACAATAATACCTTCATTCCTGAAAATAACACTCCGGTCTACCAACCACTTTGCAGCAGCAAACACCTTGTGTGGACGAATATTCTCAAATGCAACAAAATGCTTATATGACAGCTTTCGTTTCAATTTCACCATGATTGTTTCCGTGTCATCAATCAGTCTTGGCAATGCCTTAATTGTGCTATTCACATCAGCAGGCACATTGACTATGTTTCCCTTATGACTTACTTGACCACCCCTTGGCAATTCCCTCAACTGCATAAATGGCAGCCTTGGCGACACTAATCTCTCCTCAAGGTTGGAAAGTCGAAGCTCCTCTGGTATTGGTGGAAATTGCAGGCCATTTTTTATCCAGAATTGTGGCACCTTTCCCTTTTTCAATGCTTGTGAGCATGAGCGACAAAGCCATTGTTCATTATCAACACTGAGTAAACCAGTGAGGTATTTTTCTAAAACATCACCAGCAATGCCTTGCACTCGGCCAGCATTAGAAACGGAGTGTCTAAAAAAAGTTTGGGTACAACAAGAGCAGACATAATCTGGTCCATTCTGAATTAGTTTTTTGAATGTGTCAAAGTCTCTATCTGATGAGTAGTGTTCTTCCACAATGGCTGTGTCTGAAGAATCATTATTGGACAGAACATTGTAATTGTCAACACGTAGAAAAGATGTACCATGTGGTAATTCAACAGAGGATTGTTCTGCCACATTTACTGTCTTTGCAGAATCTGTATTTGACAACGCATTGTAATCACTTACACATTGCAGAAAAGATCTACCATGCATTAATTCATAAAGCCGCTTTGCTTGCTTAGAACAGGATGAGCTGTTACAAGACTTATCAATTTGTGCATAATGTCGCTTTCTACTTGGCCTTTTATCAATCTTGAAACTCAAAGCTTTCATATCAATACAAACGGCATGCCATTCCTTTCGGTTTTTGCGATCAGGGTGTTTCATCAGATCAATGACATGAAGTGCAAATGGAATAGGTTGGTTTAAGTTCACACCACAAGATCTTCCAACATTGAACATATGCTTACATAATGCCTCTACAGAAGGAACTGTACCCAGAACACCAACACCATCAGAACAGCTTAGTCCATTTTCATCACGGGAATGACTATCAAAAATAAAAAATTGATGGTTTCTGTACAAAATCCCTATAGACAGACCACTAAAAACCAGTATAAAGTAACGGTCTTTGTCTACATGTCTAGTAAGTGAACTTGTAAAAGCACTGTTTATTGTGTGAATATTCACGAAGTCGGTCTGATCATTTCTGCTAAAATGTCCGGACTTGAGGTCTCTGTGTTTAATATAGAACTGTTTGTTTCCATAGCCTATTTGATGGGGTAGTTCATTAGGGTCGACCAAATCCAGTGACTCTTCCCCAATTTCTTTCATAGCACAATACAGAAGACTTCCGGCAAACATAATAGCATGCAAATCTTGGGTTTGAATAGTATGTATAGCTTCAATGTCTTTTACAACTATGAAAAACAACAAGCATATTGGAACACATTGCCTTCCCCTTGCATCACTTGGTAAACAATGGTCTGATTGATTGATTTCGGCTAAACACATATGATGGAACGCCATATTGATATGCTAATGAACTAGCTATTGAAAGTGGTTAACATTTAGCTTGAACATCAAATTTTTTCTCGATTTTGTAATGTTGAAAAAATAAGCTATCATGTTCCATGTATTTTTACAGCTCATCATAACCTTTTGAACAGAGATTGCATATTCTTGTGTTTTTTCCTCTGCATAATGAACGTAGATTGCTAACAATGTCTCTTTTCAATAATAGATCAATTATAATAAATGTACTTCCAATCTGTAAAATTAATATCTTTCCCAAGATAGTGTATAAACAAGTCTTCACTCCAAGACATTAACACCAGCATTATTTACACTCAAATATTGATCTCCAACAAATGATCTATTCATAGTAACACATTGTCTTGCTAATTACTGTTCATCTCCGAGTTATGTGATGCCTTTTCATGTATTGTGCTATAGAAATTTCACTCCAAGAAATAGTATATACAAGCCTTCACTCCGAGATATAAACTCCAGCAATATTTACAGCTAAATATCAATCTCTGAGACAATGATACATTATAAATCCGGGTACTTTTTATCTCCTAAACCCATTAAATATGTGATGCCTCAAAGGGCTTTTCATGTATCGAGGGTTCAACGCAATAAGGGCGTAACTACATATTTTGTCAAATATGGTTTTTTTTAATTTTTCACTTTCTTTGTCTGTTAGGCATAAACTGTGAAAATGGGAAAAAAATATTTCAGACATTTATATCATTTTTGTGATATTGCAATAAGGGCTTAACTCAGATAGCTAAAAAATTTACATGCAATATGGTAGTAAGTTGACTTACTACCATATTGCAGGCTAAACAGTGTCTGGTAGCCTTATTATTTTTCATGCAATACAGGCGTAAGTAAACAAATAAATGTTCTGTGAGGTCATTCTGATGACATTATTATAATATTTATAATATTGACACAATTTATGAACTCAAGACAGCATAACACTGTCACATTTTATGTCCTTCAAACTTTTGAAGAAGACTCAAAGGTACCGGTATGTTGGTTTTTTTCTTTTTGATTTATTTTGGTACCTTATTACAGAAGCTTATTCAAACTTTTAATGCAGTAAAAAATTATATATATAAATTTTATATAAATACATACTGAATGACTAGTTTTTACCAGAAATTTCATGACTGGTTGCTGCAAACCAAAAAAACACACAAAAAAACGCAGAAAACTAGCTTGATCGAACAATAAGATAATAAATATAATGGATGTCTATTTTCTTATTTTGACTGAAAGTTATTTTATAAAATCATTAATCTTAACTAATTTCATCATGTTTAATTGTGGTTTCCATTCTGGTGTTGAAGTGAAAAGGTTCACCGAAAATAATGTGAACAATATTAGTTTGAAAAAAAATCTTAATGTCTTTAGAAATTTCATTGTAACATTTTTGGGAAAGGTGCCATCACGATGTTGCTTCAAATCAGTTTTATATCGGGAACACTCTTCCTTGAAAGAAAGACAGAAGCACTGCTTAGCCAATTCTGTATGTGCTGTACATAAAAGTTATATCAGCACCAACAACATGGAACAAATCTTTGACGATATTCTTAGTGAAGGTGACAGACTGTACCTCAATATTTGTGAAAAGTACCTGACAATAGAGGATATACCATGCCATGTTAAGCCCCGTTCCCACTGTCCCGGATTGGCCCTCCAGTATGTCCCGGATGTGTGGTCCGGAGGAAACCGTGTCAAACCGGGAGTAAATCCCTGGCGGGATGATCCCCGATGAACGCTATTGATCCAGTTTAATCCGGCAGACAGCACCGGATGTTTTAAAATGTTTAAAACTACCGGGAGTCACCGAGAGTCACCGGGAAAGACATCCAAAACCGGCTTAATCCTGGCAATTCCAGGACAACCCCGGTATATTCCTGTGCAGGTCTGGGTCTCTACCCTGGCTTTACTGTGATAATACCTAGTATTCTGGGATGTTGGCGAACAGACTTTTGGTGAACCCCCCGCATTAGCTCCGGTGTACGACGGTATAGTCTCGTTTTGTACCGGTGGAGTTAGGGACTGGCAAGGTGTGAGCCAGTTTGTCTGCCGGTCAACCCCCGTTTATACCTGGGTAACGCCCACTTGTCACAGCGCACATCTGGGATATGACGGGGTGATACTGGCGGTCACCGCGGCACTACCGGCGTCACACCGAATTGTATCTTGTTCAGCCAGGAAAACACCGTAAATACACAGTGCCAAACCGGAAACTAACCGGGATAGTCCGGGGTCAAACTGGAAGATCCTGCTTCTAAATTGGGGGTCCACCGAGGCAACGTCTGGAATATGGGAATGTACATTAATTTTTGAAGAAATAAGGTCCCGTATCATCCCGAACGCCGACTATTTCTTTGCCAGGAAGTACCTTGGGTTACCGGGACCAAAACCGTGACAGTGGGAACGGGCTTTAGAAAAATGTCTGAATCCAGACCTTATGTACTTCACAACAGCAGGTGTTAAGTGCTTGTGTGATGACTGTAAAAAGTCACCCATACTTCATTCTCAATGTTGTTATTTCTTCAAGTCTTTCGGGATCATTACTTTCTGTGAATAGTTTTGAAAATTGAATACCACTTAAGCCAGTGCTTAAAGGGGCATGAGTAGTGTTGCACTTTTCATAACTGCTCATGAACAGACTCAATAAAACCGAGTCTGCAATTTTCACTTTTCACATTGCTGATTTTGCTTTTGAAGAATCTCTTACTTTTAGAACTTATGAACTTCACAACAGCAGGTGTTAAGTGCTTGTGTGGCGGCCATTAAAAAGTCGCCTCATACTTCATCCTCAGTGTTGTTATATGTTCTGGTCCTTTGGGATCATCAGTTTTGATGTTATTAGTTTTGAAAATTGAATATAGCTTAAGCTTAGGCCAGGGGGCGTGAGTAGTGTTGCAATTTTCATTTTTGCTCATATTGAATAGACTCAATAAAACAGAGTCTGCAATTTTCACTTTTTGCATTGCTGATTTTGCTTTCGAATGATCTCCTTCTTTCAGAACATAATATTATGTTCTTCACAACAGCAGATGTTAAGTGCTTGTGTGGTGGCTGTAAAAAGTCTTCCTGTACTTCATTCTCAGTGTTGTTATATTTACTGTTCCTTCAGGATCATTAGTTTTGATGTTAGTTTTGAAAACTGAATACTGCTTAAGTAAGTGCTTAAGGGGCGTAAATAGTGTTGCACTTTTTATAACTGCTCATGAACAGACTCAATAAGACTTGAGTCAGAAATTTTCTCATTTTGCTTTAGAAGGATCTCCTAAGTTCCAGAAACTTATTTACATGGCACATTGTCACCTACTTGCAAAACTGGTCATGTGTTTATGATGGAGGATGCTCGGTTGGAGAAAATCAAGTGCAAGAATATGCTGGCTGAGCACAAACACAGGTTACTCTTGTGCAATTCTGAAGAATTCCACCAAACTTTACTTCTTTGACCTGTATAGCCATAATGAATGTGGAATGGTAGTTTGTAATGGCTTTGATACTCATAATAACCTGCCATAAGAATATTGGTGACCTTTGTTTGTGTATTATTTGTTATTAGATTCTGTATCTTTGAAATTATCGTCTGATGTTCAGTTTGAAGTTGGAGGCCTAAAACTTCCAGGTAAATTAAATTCCCATACATAATTATGTGGTCTGTATATCCGTGGCACAATCTTTTGATTTGGGATCAAGGCAGTATTCCATCACCTTTAGTGATAGTTGTAGTTTTTATATCTGTTTGAATTCAGCAGTTATTGCTGTACTTTCTGATTTTGTCAAAAATAATAATTATTATGTGCCTTATGAAATAATTGAAGCAAAAGAGGCATTAGGTGACAGCATTTATTGTGAAATTGTTTCAGATTACACTGTTCCAATATAGAGATGTAACTTATATTGTGTTACAGTGACCAGTAATTTAATGTATAGGTTAGGTTTAATTATGAAAATTTAACAGATAATTCATAATGAGATTGAACAAATTGTTGTAAAAGTAATGGTGGAATATTGAGTTCTGCATTTTATTATCTAAATAAATTATGCGGACAAAATCAAAAAATATCTAGTGCTTTGTTATACATATACATAATACTATTTTGAATAACAAATGACAAAATTCTCAAACTTCTTATCAGAGATCTTACTGTAGAAGAGTTTATGGAATATTTATGCCCATCATGCATGTAAAATATCCAGAATAACTTGAAACAAATCTTGCAATAAGGGCGCAAGTCAGATGTTTTTATACAATGTTGCAATATTTTGGTTTATCAGTCCTGATCTTAAAAGTTTTATTGAAGGTTACATATTAAAGTCCAAAAATGTTTTACTTTAATGTACTTACTACCATGTTGCATTGCAAAACTTCACCAAATTCAATAGAAATCTTCCTGCAACAGAGGCGTAAGTGCACTTACGCCCATCTTGCATATAACATTTCTCCAGAATCACTTGCAAAAGAGTGCAATAAAGGCGTAAGTCCAATATTTTAATATATACTGTTTCTTTCTTAGATTTAATTTACAGTGTTGCATATTTCCTGTAACATGTCTAATTTTAAAGCTTTCACAAAGGAACATTTGCATGTTTTTCAAAACAGAATAAAACAGTTTGGTTTTTTGGCTCTCCTGTAAAATTTTCAAAAATGTAGTTACGCCCTTATTGCGTTGAACCCTCGGTATGCCTTCACTCAAAGATATAACAGTCTTCATTCAAATAAACTCCTGCTTTATTTAAAATGGCCACCCGCTAGTTACAAACAAGTAAGAAACCAAGATTAATCTTCTTACAATGAAAGTACTCCAGCATAATTTACACTCAAATATTGATCTCCAAGAAACAATGATCTATTCAAAGTCGCACAGTGTCTTGCTTACAACTGTTCATCTCCAAGTTATGTAATGCCTTTCATGTATTGTGCTCTAGAAATTAATCTCCAAGATACAGTATAAACAAGCCTTCACTCCAAGATATAAACTCCAGCAATATTTACAGCCAAATATCAATCTCTAAGAAAATGTGATATAATACCAGGTCTTGCTCAGAACTTATTTTATCTCCTAAACGCATTTAATGTGATACCTTAAAGGGCTTTTCATGTAGGCCTTCACTCCAAGATATAACAGCCTTCAGAAATAAACTGGTAATGTATGGAAATATTTCTGCCCCGATTATTGTAAATGTGTCAATAACAGGTCACATTTTTTCCCAAAACGCTGAACCCATTTGAATCCAGATTAGACAACTTTACTGTTAATGTGAGCTAATCAAACGATTTCACTGGTAATGTATGGAAATATTTTCTGCCCCGAGTATTGTAAATGTGTCAATAACAGGTCACATTTTTCCCAAAACGCTGAACTCATTTGAATCAAGATTAGACAACTTTACGGTTAATGTGAGCTAATCAAACAATTTCACCTAAAGATTGCTTTGACAGACCTAAAAATTCTTTTAACTCATTTCATTCCAGATTAGACAACTTAACTGTTAATGTGAGCTAATCAAACGATTTCGCCTACAGATCTCTTTGACAGCCCTAAAAATTCTTTACCAGCTAGTTTGCAATTCTAATATGGCTTTTATAACGTCACAAACATCTTTGAAATCCTGGCTATTTAATTTGAAAGGGAATTTACACAATGAATGTGAACAACCTATCGTTACCCAGGCCTAAAAACGATGGTGGGTATGCCACTAACCATAAGGGTTCGCATAACTCTTCCATAGCCTTACAAAATTAACAAAGTTTTGGGGCAATTTGTATAACGTCACATGAAGCTATTTTGAATACAGATCAGACAACTTAATTGGATATCTGATATAAAAGATAAATAAGAACAAACTAAACTCATATGAATCCAGATAAGATCGCTTTACTGTTAATGTGACCTAATCAAACGATTTCTTCAACAGCCCTAAAGTTTCTTTACCTGCTAGTTTGCAATTGTAATATGCCTTTTTTTAAACATCACAAACATCTGTTAAGTCCTAGCTTTTTAATTTGTTAACGGATTTAAACGATGAATATGAACAACCTATCGTTACCCACACCCAGTCCTACAAGCAAGGCGCTCAACTCTTCCATATCCTTACAAATTTTACAAAGTTTACGGGCAATTTGTGTAAAGTCAAATGAAGCTATTATGAATACAGATCAGACAACTTAATTTGATATCGGATATAAACGATAAATAAGAACAGCTTATCGTTAGATTCTACATTTTGAAAGTTTGTACAAATCTTTGAACATCAAAACATGGCGGGGCGGGTCGTCCTACATGTCCTATCTCCTCGAAATGTATACAAATCATTACACACTTGTTCACTCTTTTATGCTACGCTATAAGCATAATATTTCACAAATACATAATCCGGACACTCATATATATCAGAAATATGAACATTAACAGGACTTACCGCTCAATATTCGTTGCTTTCTCTTCACTGTTTGACCTACTTCTGTAAAAAGACGCGCTGGATAATGATCACGTGATCGTTTTCTCTTATGGTTCCAGGCTTCTGCTATTGATTAATATCAGTGGTCGCTGAAGGCCGGATACCAGTCATCCGCGTCCTTGATATCACGTGGTCTCCTCGTTTTAGCTTTTTCTTCTAGAATGGTACCCGGCCTATACCCTGTTTGTTTTGTTTCGTGTGCTCAATATATCGGTAACCGGACTGTGCTTTATTAGCATGTTTTTGTAAATATTTATGAACAAATGTATTTAAATTGACAGGAAACTAGTAATATTAAATTGATTCAATTTATATTTCCCAAAGTCGAAATGTTTTCTAGATTACAAATAAACCCTTCCGCTAACACACTCGTGAACTTCCGCCTATAACTGTGTTTCAGCGAACCGTTCGGTCGTTTAGTAAGAAATCACTACGCCGTTTCCCAAGCGTTCATTAATTTCGGACAATAATTTACCTCAATTTAACTTGCACGAACTTTTAAGAGAATCTGATTAAACACATCTATTCATTTGCACAACACTCTTTCAGAGATCTAACTTGAAAAATAGCTATTTTTCTGCGTATACAAGGGATTACTTGTTGAGTTAACCGGAAGAAGAAGAAGACGTTGTTGTTCGGGCTTTTTTCACGAAACCTTTTGTGTCCGTAGACGCCTTAGTCTGCTTGATTTTGCTTGATAAATCCTTACCGAAAAGCCAAATTCTTAAAATAATAATCCAATTCCACTGCGTATTAAGCGTTTGAATGAATGTTGTAAAAAACTACCATTGATTTGGATCGGAAAGAAAAGTATAAACAGATTTGTTGCGACATTGCTGTGTGCATTGTAAGGGTGGGCAGTCGTATTCAAACTCAATGGCCTTGGGGTCTTTCGACCCCAGGCCAAAAACTGAGCGCTTATGTATATCAGAGATAAAACTCTGGACATTTGGCCTGCAGTAGAATCCATTTAACCTGCAGTGGAGGAGAGCTATAATATGTTCAAAGGCGCCCTAATTAAAGCTGAGAATTCAATTTTGTCTTGTAGAGCTGGCGTTCATATATACATGCCATGTTTGTTTGTACAGTGGAGAAAACGTTATCATTTCCCGTTTAAACGTATCTATAGGCAAATGCATTGAAGTAAAATGTAGAAAAATACACCTTGTTGAAATATCTAAAGATATTTTTTATCTGAATGGCAAACCGTTTGGAGCCTGATCAGACGCCGGGTTACCCGGCGTCTGATCTGGCTCCTAACTGTTTGCAATGGAAATAATTGTTTTAGCATAAACGCGTTTAATGGAAAAGAATAACGTTTTCTCCACTGTGTGTGTGTGTTTGTGTGTGTGTCTGTGTGAATGTGTGTGAAGGTCTCCTTTCTTTGGAATTATTATTATCACTTTAACTCAAGAAACACTGCAAATAGAGTAATCACCCGTTCTCACAGCATCTCTCGGTAAAGAATTGCTGAAATATGATTTTTCGTTAGTGTGGGTCAAGTACTTTCAGCGAAAAAAAAGACAGATTACATAGGGCAATACTTCCAAAAGAGATGTCCCACAGAGTTATTATCCTTGGACACAGCTGCCTTTTCTCCCAACAAGGTCTATCAGAATATGTAAATACTGCTCAGAAAGTTATAATTTAACCCCTGCACCCTGCACTTGATCTCAATGAGATATATTTGTATGTGGAGTGTCATGAATGTAGGTTGAGCACTTTAGAAGACATTCACAGGCCGAACGGACAAAGCGGGGCCTATATGCTCCTTCTTATAGTTTCAGGGAGCATAATAAAAAATAAAAACATATACTGCATTAGTGACAATCTAATCATTTCCAAATCATCAAATGTAAGAGACGGGCCTCACATGGAACGCTCCAGTGGTTCTTGACAGGCAGACTGCTATAGCTCTTACCATGTGCCGCATGCTTTTTCACAGGTTAGCTGTAAAGACCCAAGCCGGCCAAGGGAATGTCTTTATAACTCCAAAATTCAAAATGTTTCCTTTACTTTAGTTAATGCTCCTTTTCGGTAGATTTATTCAAAGAGGTTGGATCTAAAAATAGCCTATGAGGGAATGGGTCAAAATTCACACTCTTGTTCACTGTCAGATAGGCTATATAATCAAACAGACTATCAGTTGTTGGCCTCTGCAGGAGGTGCTTTTGTTTATCCTTTTACTCCATAAATATGCCTTTGCAAACAGAGTAGACCCAGATCAGACGGCTGATATTTATGACGTCATTATAAATATTATCTTACATAAATATTCATGGAGGAAAGGATTATATTTGAGCCCTACTGTATGAAAACCAACCTTAAGGATTTGCAAAAAGTGTAGACCTCATTAAAAAATTGAATCTGATAAAGACCTTCACTGTTTAACTCATATTAACCTTTCCTTTGTATAAATGCTTTTTTCATGCCTTTGCAAACAGAGTAGACCCAGATCAGACAGCTCCTGCAGGAGCTGTCTGATCAGGGTCTTCTCTTGGCTGCTTATGAAATATTTTGATACATAGATATGACCAATACAATTTAATAGATATGACCAATACAAAAAAGGCCTATGTACATGTACCGGCAAATTAATATTCATGTTGTCATTCTTTCTTGCATAAATAAGGAAAGGGTTAAGCTCGAGTTTCATATCAAGTATCCATTCATACAATGTGATCTTGACATGTATAGAGATTCTGTCACAGAGTATCTGCTCAATATCAAAATGTTCAATACAGCAAAAAAATCTATGAGATGGCATGTTTCAGTTATATATAATGGATACGACTGTCAGTTATAAATGGAATTGGGAGTCTGTGGAAACCATACCGTAGAACCAGTCTTATTCCTTTCGCTGTTCTGTATTTAGGTCAAATTTCAATACCTACTGAATATTCATTAACAAAATAGATATAATGAAATATGGAAGGTGGAACATTGTAGACATTTTAGAAATTAAAGAAACATATCTATCAAATTCTATTATCAAATAGAGCAGACCCTGATCAGACGGCTCCTCAAGGAGCCGTCTGATCTGGGTCTACTCTGTTTGCAAATGCGTGAAAACATGTTTATATGAGGGAAAGGGTTAAGTGGCCATTCATTTATTGAACACAGGAGTGTTGGAAAACAAGTGGTTGCTTAATGCAGGGCAAAAGTAATGCAGAAAGCTCCTATAGGAGCTTTCTGTATTTTGACCTGCATTATGTTACCACCTGCCTTACAGATCCATAATTAGATCTCTTTTTGATGGCCGCTTAAGACTGGTTCTGCTGTAATCGTGCCATAAATTATCCATTTTGGACAGAAGCTACCCTATCCCATTCCCTCATAGGCTATATTTAGATCCTACCTCTTTGAATAACTCTACCAAAAAGGAGCATTTACCAGAAGAAAGAATTTTTTTAGAACTGTGTAGTGTAGAAACCATTGTGATAAATAGAGCATTTGCTCCTATGGAGCAAATGCTCTATTTATCACAGTGGTTTCAGAAAGTGATTTTTACAGAGGCGTCAAAAGGCGTCAATATGAGGGAATGGGTTAATTATCCTAAGTATTAGAACAAACTTAGGCAAATATTGTGTACCTACAATAAATGCATATTTTCAATAATTATCATTAAACTTGATATTTGTTATGTTCAATCATAATTATCGTATGAAGATTCAGTGATTGTCAATTTGAATTTATATAGAATACAATTTACAATGGTACAATTTAAACTGTTTTTATCGATACTTATATTTTTGTTGTACAAAATATTAGCGACCTTTGTTGAAAAGTTAATGAAACTAAAATGCAACCGGAATAGAATACTTATTCATTTGCTAAAGAACATCGGGTCGTCGATATAAAAAATAACGAAAGTTTTGTCTTCTTCAGCACTTATTCAATTGGTTTTCTAGTGATATATGCTTCTTTTCAGTGTATAAACAAATGATTGTTAAGCATTTTTAAAACTTGTAGCAAGTAGAGACTATCACTTTAACCCATTACCTCATAGGCTATTTTTAGACCATTACCTCATAGGCTATTTTTAGATACAACCTCTTTGAATTAATCTACCAAAAAGGAGCATTAATTAGAGAAAAAGAAAATTTTAGAATTTTGTAGTTTGAAACCATTGTGATAAATAGAGCATTTTCTCCTATAGGAGCAAAATGCTCTATTTATCACAATGGTTTCAAGAAGTGGTTATTACAGAGGCATAGAAAGGCGTATTTATGGAGGAAAGGGTTAATATTAAAATTTTGTTATAGCATAGCAAATTTTGACCTCGGCAGAAACTGTAGAATTGTATCTATATCATTCCATAAACACATAGAGTAGATACTGATGAGACGGCTCCTATAGGAGCCGTCTCATCTGGGTCTACTCTGTTTGCAAAGGCATAGAAAGTCATATTTATGGAGAAAAGGGTTATAAAGTTATCAGATTAGTGGTAAAATGAATTATTCAGCTTTACAAACAAGTGGAGAGGGGAAACTGGATGTTTGAATACGTAGGGTAATTTCGGTAAAAGATGATTTTGATAAAGAAAACATTATCAGGCACTGATTTTCTTTGAGTAAGTCTCGGTGAAGTTTTACTGGTATTGACCGCATAGTTTCCTATTTTAGATTCCACATGGGAAATAAACTTCGTTTTCTATATGCAAATATCTCATATAAACAGTTCAATTTGATTAGACCAAAGCTGGCCTGTGCTGACGATATGGATTGCAGCGAATTTATCGTGTAACTCTTATGATCCTGGTTTTTGGCTCCAGCAATTTCCTAAGCCTTTAAAGAGCTGTTGATATTTCATTTGTTATTTCATTTTTAACCCATTCCCTCATATTGACGCATTTTGACGCTGAAAGTCGTTGTTTGAAACCATTATAATCAATAGAACATAAATTTTGCTCCATAGGAGCAAATGCTTTATTTATCGCAATGGCTGCTAAACTACAAAATTCTAAAATTTCTTTTTTTTTTAAGTAAATGCTCCTGTTCGGTAGATTAATTCATAGAGATTGGGTCTAAAAATAGTCTGTGAGGGAATGGGTCAAACAGAGCAGACCCGGATCAGACAGCGCCTATAGGAGCCATCTGATCAGGGTCTGCTGTATTTCCTGATTTAATGATGTAATATCGATACATTTTCTGCCACGGCCAAAAAAATGCCATGTTCATAATTATGCTCATGTAACAATTATTCTAATTAATATTCATGATGTTATTATTGCTTTACATAAATATTCATGGAGTAAATTGTTAACCCATTACCTCAGAGTCTATTTTTAGATCCAACCTCTTTGAATAAATCTACCGAAAAGGTGCATTAACTAGAGAAAAGGAAAATTTTAGAATTATGTTGTTCTGAAACCATTGTGATAAATAGAGTATTTGCTCCTTAGGAGCAATTAATGCTCTATTTACCACAATGGTTTCAAAAAGTGACTTTTACAGAGGCGTAGAAAGGCGTATTTATGGAGGAAAGGGTTAAACTAGACAATATGCTAAGCATTATGAGTGTGGATAGGAACAGAGGAGCCAGTAAGGACTTAGTCTCGCCATTGATTTTCTCAAATGCCGCACGAACTCTTCAGTTTGAGCCTTGTTACGAATGAAAAAACTTGACTACCCATTTCTGAAGCCAATTTACTAGTTGCGTGATATGCCTTTACATCACATGTCATACTGATGGAAAAATAATTCTCCTGTTAAGCCTGTACTCCATAGATGAGCTTTTTAACCCTTTCCTCTATAAATATGCCTTTCTACGCCTCTGTAAACATCACCTATTGAAACCATTGTGATAAATAGTGCATTTGCTCCTATAGGAGCAAATGCTCTATTTATCACAATGGTTTCAAACGACAAAATTCTAAAATTTTCCATTTCTCTAGTTAATGCTCCTTTTTGGTAGATTTACTCTCAAAGTGGTTGGATCTAAAAATAGCCTATGAGGTAATGGGTTAATGCCTTTTGCAAACGGAGTCTTGTTCCTGCAATGTCTAAATATTGCTCTGTTCATACGCCAAAAATGTTTAAAAGATTTTTTTTTATATCAATAAATGTCATTATTTCTTACATGAATATTCAGGGAATAAAGACTATTCGCCCCTAGACTATTTCTAGACGCAGCCCCTTTGAATAAATCTACCGAAAAGGAGCATTAACTATAGAAAAGGAAAATTCTAGAATTGTGTAGTTTTGAAACCATTGTGATAAATAGAGCATTTGCTCCTATGGAGCAAATGCTCTATTTATCACAATGGTTTCACCAAATAAAGTTTACATAGGCGCAATAAGGCGTCAGTAGGAGAGAATGAGCTTAACTATATTTAGCAGTGCTACAGTTCTCCATGTACTTTTCCTTTCAAGAAGACTTTCAGTAAATTTTGGAACAATTTAAATCCTGTTAACCCATTCCGTCATATAAACATGTTTTCACGCATATGCAAACAGAGTAGACCCAATATTATTTATACGCAAACAGTGCAATACCCTGATTAGACGGACCACACAGGAGCCATCTGAGCTGGGTCTACTCTGTTTACAAAAGTGTTAAAAGACATCACTATGGAGGAACAGGTTAAATACAGCTTAACCCATTACCGCATATTGACGCCTTTTGACGCTTCTGTAAAAGTCACTTTGTGAAACCATTGTGATAAATAGAGTGCTTTGCTCCACAGGAACAAATGCTCTATTTATCACAATGGTTTCAAAACTGCACAATTCTGAAAAAATCCTTTTCTCTAGTAAATGCTCCTTTTTGGTAGATTTAATCAAAAGAAAAATGGATCTAAAAATAGCCTATGTGGGAATGGGTTGATTAATAGATGATAATTTGCAATATTTTTGCATGGTGAGCATGCAAAATACTGATAATGTTTGTTACGGGTTGGAACTTGTAATGTGAGCTGGCCACAATAAAAACACATGTTGTTACTACATTACACTCCGAACTGTTTTTACGTCTCTTGGGAAATAAGTTAGAATAAGTAGTGATTTTTATTATTTTGGTGTGTGTGTTTGTTTTTATTTATATTTTTGCTTTCTTAAGAAGTGGGTTGCTATGCAGAGGTTCTGTTAAAGTTCCTTTTACAAGATACATATACTAAATATTTTGAATATTTACCAAAGTTTCCAAATCTTTTCACTGATTTTTTCAAGACCACACTTCTCAAGTTTAGAAAAACAATCTTGAACCGTGACACATATTTTGTCTGCCGTTATTCTCCCCGACACACCAAACCAATTTCGTTAACTCTTTGAAGGCTTGGTTATTGTCGTCTGCAAATATTTTCTCTTCTAAATTTCCGAATGTTAATTATTCTTCCCGTTCTCTTTGTCAATACAGTCAAAATGAAAACCAGGTTGGATCCTGATGAGGTACGGAATTACTTGGCATTCCTTCTTGAGCCAAACTACCGCGGTATTTGCATAAGTAATAACGAATTTGCCTCTAGCGTACAAATAGTTAACCCTCCTAGTGTTATTAACATACATACCTGAATTTGCAAACAGTGTAGTCCCATATGAGACAGCTCCTAGAGGAGCTGTCTCATACGGGTCTGCACTATTTGCCATTATAATTACGTGGCTACATGTGATCTAACTTTAGAATGGTTCAGCTAATCAATATTGATAGTGGATGGATTCCCATTTTAATATTCAGTCCGAGAAGGGTTAAGCCTTATTTGCACACAAGGTTCTACCAGGCTGTCAATATGTAAATCCAATATAGGAAGGAGAATTATTCTGGGGATTTTGTGATTAAACAGATTCCACGACCGGAATTATTTGTACAATCATCCAAGTGACGGCCTGAATAGAAAGTGGCTGTTGGTTATATTGGCTTTAACAATGACAAAGGGTTGCAAAAACTAATTTGGTAGAAAAGAACGAACAGAATGTTTCAAACAGTACAGATCTGAGTGAGATTTCAGGTGATTAACCCTTTTCCTCATATAAACGTGTTTTCATGTTTTTGCATACAGAGTAAACCCAGATCAGACGGCTCCTAGAGGAGCCGTCTGATCAGGGTCTGCTCTGTTTGCTAATAGAATTTGCCTTCTAAAATGTCTGCAATGTTGCACCTTCCATATTTCTTTATAACTATTTTGTTAATGAATATCCAGGAGGTATTGAACTTTGGAATAAACATAGAACAGGGAAAGGGTTGAATGCATGTTAGAGGGGATTTTATGATTGCCATTGTAAATCATTGGGATCCTCAGATGTGATCGGAGGTCCAGATAAGATACGTAAATTTAAACATTTTCAAGATTAATTCCTTTATTTCTCCAACAAACTCGATACTGTGACCACTCTTTAGAATCGTCTCTTCGAGACGAGTCTAAAGAGTGGTCACAGTATAGGGTTTGGTGGAGAAATGACGGTTTTAGTATTTGAGTATGCATTTTTATCTGTAGCTGTGCGTGATACCGACTAACTCTGCGTCTCATTAGGATCTGAACTATTTGTTTCTCAGGCTCAATTGAAACATTGCATTCAAAAAGCTCAGACGGTTGTTTAAACCATTCCCCCCCCCCCTCCTCTATTTATTACAATAGTTTCAAAGCTACACCATTCTTACTATTCCTTTTTTAGCTCCACTTTTTCAAAAAGTGTAGCTGTTGTCATGACCCTCTTGTCGGCGTTGGTTAACTTTTTTGTTGGGGTCCATTTCTCAGAAACCATCTAAGATAATTATGGTAATAAAAATGGTTCACATTTGGTATGCATATTTTACTATCACAAGGGGAACCCATTTCACAAGGGTTGGTAACCCTAAAATTAATTTTGCCATAGTTATTCCCCTTTTTTGACTTAGAACTTTCATTGTTTTATGTTAAGGTCCATGTCCCATGTCAAGATATTTGTTCAAATTTGATATGCATGTTAACTATTTAAAGGGGGACCCATTTCACAAGGGCAGGTAACCCTAAAATTAATTTTGCTATAGTTATCTCCCCTTTCCTACTTAGACTTCCAATACACTGCAGCACTAAAGAAATAGGAGCGCACTGTCCACGGACAACTCTTGTTCTAGTAAATGCTCCTTTTCAGTAGATTTATTCACTGAGGTTGGTTCTAAAAATAGCTATGGGTTAATACAGGACAAATGTAAAAGCTTTCTACATAGGGTTTATCCTGCATTAAGCTACAATCTGGCTCTACAACCCAGTGTTAGACCTTGATTGAGTAGTTGCATTTGAGGTATTTTACTGTGCCCTAATTACTCTTAGTATTTAGACACCCAATATCCACTGTCCATGACTTTGTATTGCTAAATAAGTCACTTTGGCACTACTTTGATAACATTAACCCATCACCTCATATTCTATTTTTAGATTTATTAACCCATAGGCTATTTTTAGACCCAACCTGTTTGAATAAATCTACTAAAAAGAAGCTTTTACTAGGAAAAAGATTTTTTTTTTAGAGTTGTATAGTCTTAAAAGCATTGTGAAATAATGTTTTCAAAAAGTGACTTACACAGAGGCATCACCCATTCCCGCATATAGACACCTTTTGACGCTTCTGTAAAAGTCACTTTTTGAACCATTGTGATAAAAAGAGCATTTGCTCCATAGGAGCAAATGCTCTATTTATCACAATGGTTTCAACTCTACACAATTCTAAAATTTTCCTTTTTAGTAGTAAATGCTCCTTTTCGGTCGATTTGTTCAAAGAGGTTGGATCTAAAAATAGCCTATGAGGGAATGGGTTAAAATAGACTGACATAGTATAAATAGGGTAGACTCCTTTATGAGTGATTTGATCTGGGTCTGCATGATTTGACTGTCGGAATTTGTCTGTTGGAATTCTCAGAGTAATTAAGGTAGTTACTGGTCTGTATTGTTTCAAAGGCTGACAGATCAAAAGACTGGTTTTGTCTACTCTTGTCTTTGATGTGGTATTTAACCCTGTGAAATGCTGAATTTTCAAAGCAAAATTATCTAAAATTGTTTCAAAAGTAGAATGTATTCAATATGAAAGAATTACTGAAGGATTTCTAAGAACAAACTATTGAATCTAATCAGATGGCTCCACTATGGAGATCTATGGTCTAGATATGCACTGTTTCACAATTCGCAAATGCCAGTTTACTTATTTCCAACATTTTAACTCTTTGCACGCTAAATAATTTTTCGGTCTGCAACAATTGTCATCTGCTTCAATTCTTAAAATAAACTTTCTCTCATTTTTTTGCAAAAATATAGTCAAGATGACAAACAGTTTGGATCCTGATGAGATGCCGCATGATGCGGCGTCTCATCTGGATCCAAACTGTTTGCACAGGTAATCAGTTTCGCCACTAGCGTGCAAAGAGTTAAAGGATTCAGAAAGATGCAGCTTTACTTTTGTTGGAAGCCTTTGTCAGCAAGCAGATTCTTGGATCATCCGAAGCCTTTTCAAAGTGGATTCTTCTGGCAGGAAACATCTAACATTGAAATTATGGAAACAAGCCCCTCTGGGGAATTTAGACAGTAGATGTAAATGAATCTAGTCAGTTCGTAAACAGATATAAAGAGACATCACCTTTGTCATGCTAATTACCAGAATGTATTGATGTTTTCTATGATAACTTTTTTCTGTATAATTTTCTTGGCCCAGTTCTACTTATTTGGTTTTCAATAGAATAATATGTTGGAGGCAACTGTATTGAGTACCAACTAGACAGAGTTTGCCTGAGAAATACAATACAGTAAAACTTGTCTACAGCAACTTACCAAAATAACTCTAATTCTGGTGTTTTAACCCATTACCTCATAGGCTATTTTTAGATCCAACCTCTTTGAACAAATCTACAGAAAAGGAGCATTTAGTAGAGAAAAGGACAATTTTAGAATTGTAATGTTTTGAAATCATTGTGATAAATAGAGCATTTTGCTCCTATGGAGCAAATGCTCTATTTATCACAATGGTTTCATAAAGTGACCTTTACAGCGGTGTCAAAAGACGTTAATATGAGGGAATAGGTTAAGGCAGGTGGTAGCTTAATGCAGGATAAAAATCATGCAACCACCTTCTCTTATAGACACTCTTACTGTACTTGTTGAAAAAATTAGAAATTGTGCCAGGCAGCACTTTTAAAACTAAACATTTTTAATGTGCAGAGGATTAAGACATCAGTAACATTCAACAGATTATGTTTTAAAATGTTTGCCAATCAGACTGCATTTTCAAATAATAAAATTAACTCTTTGCAAGCCAGAGCTAGCATTTTTTGCAAACAGTTTTAGTCCATATGAGATTACGCAGGATCTTATAAGGAGCTCAACTGTCGGAGACTTTAGTTGAATTTCTGATGAGAATATTAACCCTTTACTCAATAAATATTGGTATGTGTTGAACATTTGCAAATAGAGTAGACCCAGATCAGACGACTCCTATAGGAGCCGTCTGATCAGGGTCTGCTCTGTTTCCTAAATGAAATAATAAATATATTCTACAAAATTTGCTATGGCCAACAATTCTTATGTTCATGTGCTTTTATAACAATTAATCTATAAATTTATGATTTCATTATTTCTTACATGAATATTCATGGAGTAAAGGGTTTTAAAAAAAGTCAGAATTTTCTAGAAAAAAATATAAACGCCTTTTCACGCATTTGCAAAAAGAGAAGATCAGAAGTTCCTGTAGAAGCCATCTGATCAGGGTCTGCTCTGTTTGCTAATGAAATTTGATAGATTAGTTTCTTTACTTTCTAAAATAACTACAATGTTCCACCTTCGATATTTCATTATAACTAGATGTATGTTTTACTTGAAAATTCAGTAGGTATTAAAATTTGGAATAAACATAGAACAGGGAAAGGGTTAACCCTTCGCTTGCTATTCGCGTCAATATACCTACCTGTAAATAGTGAAGACTCAGATGAGACAGCTCCTGCAGGAGCTGTCTCATCAGGGTCTGCACTATTTACAAGTTGATTGTGCAACCACCGCACTCCACAGCAGTGATTGCATAGCGAAATACTTGTACACAGTGAAGATATACATGTAGTAATTATAGAACAGGGCATGGGTAGAGAAGGAGACATGTATTTTAAAATTCAGCAAGAGAAGGGTTAAGTAAGGTCCAGACCAAAACACCAGTAAGCTCCAGACCATATTAGTGGCTTGCCAAGCATTGAGATGATAATATTGGAAAGTTTGATGTATCGGTTAAATCACTGAGATCGTCACTGGCGCTGACTGAGTGTTTGTCACGCTTCAAACATAACGTATTTGGTAATTTCATAGAGTTTCCGAGGGATTTATCAAGTGAGGCAGGCCTTATTGGCCTGGGTTTGGAATAGGAGCTGATCTCTCTGAGCAGGCTAGTTGAGAGTTTTGTGATAACGTATAGCAAGCAGTTTTGATCCAGATGAGACGCTGTGTAACTCAGCATCACATTAGGACCAGAATTGTTTGACACCCTTGATTATAGTTGTTGTTTTTTTTAAAAAAAATAAAAAGCCAAAAAACTTTGAGATTTTTAGCAGATGACAGTTTCTGCAGATGAAAAATTACTTTGCAGGCGAAGAATTATTGAAATGAATAAGAGAAAACTGTGGAATAGCCAGTGTGGATGAAATCTAGGTATGTAATGTATTAGACTCGGATTATGCAACTTGTTAAAAGTGCACTAAGCTTAATAACTTACCGTATGAATATTCAAGCATGACTCCACCCATTATACATATTAACCCATTACCTCATAGGCTATTTTTAGATCCAACTTCTTTGAATAAATCTACCTAAAAGGAGCATTAACTAGAGAAAATGAAAATTTGAGAATTTTGTAGTTTGAAACCATTGTGATAAATAGAGCATTTGCTCCATAGGAGCAAATACTCTATTTATCACAATGGTTTCACCATGTGACTTTTACAGAGTCGTCAAAAGTCGTCGATATGCGGGAATGGGTTAATGATCAAAGTTTTGATTTGAAATTATGAATTTTTTTAACATGGTTAACGCTATCCCTGTTCTATTTTTATTCCAGATTTCAAAATATACTGAATATTCATGGTCAGAATAGTAAAGAGAGAAAAAGATCTTTCAAATTCCACTGGCAAACAGAGAAGACCCTGATCAGACAACTCCTGTAGGAGCCATCTGACCTGGGTGTACTCTGTTTGCAAGTGCATGAAAACGCGTTTATATGAAGGAAAGGGTTACCAGCAGAGAATCTGTAAATAAAAGTAAACAGAACAGACCTTGATCATTCGGCTCTTAACCCTTTCCTCCATAAATACGCCTTTCTACGCCTCTGTAAAAGTCACTTCTTGAAACCATTGTGATAAATAGATAAATAGAAACCATTTTGATAAATAGAGCAAATGCTATTTATCACAATGGTTTCAAACTACAAAATTCTAAAAATTTCCTTTTCTCTAGTTAATGCTCCTTTTGGGTAGATTCATTCAAAGAGGTTAGGCCTAAAAATAGCCTATGGAGGAACGGGTCAAAGGAGCAGGGAATCTGTACAGAAAAGTAAACAGAACAGACCTTGATCATTTGGCTCTTATAGGAGCTGTCCGATCTGGGTTTTCTCTGTTTGCAATGGTGTCAATAGGTGCCTGTATCAAGTAAGGAGTGAAACTTTTCCTTTTCACACATTTGCAAACAGAGTAGACCCAGATCAGATGGCTCCTATAAGAGCCATCTGATCAGGGTCTGCTCTGTTTGCTAATGAAATTATAATAGATCTGACTCTACAGTTTCTACCAGTACCAAAAATGGTATAAATATACCATTATAAAAAAATCAGCAAATAAATATTCATGATGTCATTGTTTCATACATGAATATTCATGAGGGAAAGGATTATCGATCCTGTTCTATAATTATTCCAAATTTCAATACCTACTGAATACTCATGCTCAAACTAGTTATAATGAAATATGGATGGGTGAATATTGTTACCATTTTAAAAAGTAAAGAAACGGATCTATCAGATTCCATTTGCAAACAGTGCAGACTCTGATCAGATGGCTCCTCTAGGAGCCGTCTGACCTGGGTCTACTCTGTTTGCAAATGCATGATAAAGCGTTTATATGGAGGAAAGGGTTAAAACATTTTAAAGAAGAACTCTATAACGCCTAACCCTATGCTAAGACCACTTTTTAGAACCGTCTCTTTGTTTTTATAGGGATTATATTTTGTATTGTGTGGTATTTTAACTTTATAATATTTAACCCTTTACTTGTTCGCTATTTATATAAGATATAATAACATCATTAACCCTTTTCTCCATAGACTATTTTTAGATCCAACCACTTTGAATAAATCTACCGAAAATGAGCATTATCTATAGAAAAGGAAAATTTTTAGACTTTTGTAGTTTGAAACCATTGTGATAAATAGAGCATTTGCTCCTATAGGAGCAAATGCTCTATTTATCACCATAGTTTCATAAACTGAGGCATAGAAAGGCGTATTTATGGAGGAAAGGGTTAATATTAATTCAATTAATTTTAATAATAGCATAAACACATGACATCTTTGCTAAACTAGAAACTGTACAATCAGGTGAATATTATACCATAAGTAAACAGAGCAGACCCTGATCAGATGGCTTCTATAGAAGCCGTCTGATCTGGATCTACTCTGTTCGCAAATGGGGGAAAAGATGTTTATATGAAGGAAAGGGTTAAATGGATGTTAATGAATGTCATTCAAGTTTTCTGTAAAGTTCATTAATTTATTTTTCAGAAAATCTAATTATTTGACTGCCCATATTTGATTATTAGGCTGCCAAAATTTTATTTGATTATTAGTCCCCCACCGGTTACCGGTTGGGGGACTATAGGTTTGCTCGATTCCGTCTGTCTGTCCGTCTGTCCGTCTGTCCGTCCGTCTGTCCATCCGCACTCACCAAAGGGTAGTTGTGTGACTTTTTCTAACTAGTCCCACAAGTAAAATCATTAACCTGGCCATCTCTTGTGACATTAACCTGGCCATTTCTTGTGACATTAACCTGGCCAGTTGTGGGACATAGGGTTAGGGTTAGGGTTAGCTTCCAGATCATTCTTTTCCAAAGTTAGAGCCAAAAATAGTTTTTCTTGTGGGACTAGTCACACAAGAAAAGATCAAAGGAAAAAGTCACACAACTACCCATTTGTTAGTATGTCCGTCTGTCCGTCCGTCTGTCCGTCTGTCACGCTTCGTGTCCGGGCCATATCTCCTACAAAGTTATGCCAAATTCATTATAACTTCACACATTGAAGAAGCATGATGAGGGCTAGTGTCATTCACAAGGGTCATAACTCTAGCATCAATATTTTTTGAGTTATTCCCCGTTTGCATATTTTTTTGTCCGGACAATAACTCTTTATCTACTGGTTCAATTGATTTGAAACTTCACATATGGAACAATCATGATGAGGGGTAGTGTCATACACAAGGGCCATAACTCTAGCATCAATATTTTTGGAGTTATTCCCCTTTTTCATATTTTCTTGTCAGTTCGTCTGTCACACTTCGTGTCCGGGCAATATCTCCTACAAAGTTAGGCCAAATTCATTATAACTTCACACATTGAAGAAGCATGATGAGGGCTAGTGTCATTCACAAGGGTCATAACTCTAGCATCAATATTTTTTGAGTTATTCCCCTTTCACATATTTTTTTGTCCGGACAATAACTCTTTATCTACTGGTTCAATTGATTTGAAACTTCACATATGGAACAATCATGATGAGGGGTAGTGTCATACACAAGGGCCATAACTCTAGCATCAATATTTTTGGAGTTATTCCCCTTTTTCATATTTTCTTGTCCAGTTAATAACTCTTTATGTACTGGTTCAATTGATTTGAAACTTCTTATATGGAACAAGCGTGATGAGATGTAGTGTCATGCACAAGGGCAATAATTCATGTATCAATATTTTTGGAGTTACTCCCCTGTTTCATATTTTCTTGTCGTGACAATAACTTTTTATTTACTGATTCAATGTATGAAAGAAGGTACTAATACCATTCAGGTGGTCATGTATATACCATGGTTAACCACACCATGGGTGGGTGGGGTGGGGAGAGTGGAGGTTTTTTTCAGTCCGGTGGGGGACTCATGTCTTGCATAGCAATACAACATGCCCTTGTTCTTACTGCCCCTGTGAAGTTTTGGTGTGTTCCCACTTTCCCCACTTTTTTTTAATTGGTAAAGTAATTGGGGTGTTTGGTGTGGGGAATTGGGGAATCTATTGTGTAGGGTAACAATAGACTAAAAGGTGTTATTGGAAGTTTAAAGGTGTATCACAAATTTTGTCTTATTTTTGTCAGATTGTGGAGTATGAAGATGAAATGTTTTACTATAAATTTTTGTAAAATTAGAAAATGGCCATTGTATTTTCCTATTTTTTCTTATTTGTGTCAGATTATGGAGTATGAAGAAAAGTATTTTACTTTAAAATTTCGAACCAGAATTTAAGAGAATTAGGAAAATATAATGACCATATTCTGATTTGTGAAAATTTATTTCACAAATTAGAAAATGGTTATTGTATTTCCCTAATTTACTTAATTATTCTGTAACAAAATCTTTAACTCAGATTCTGAAAATGCAGATCATGTAAATGCAATATATTAAGAGATCTGATATAATGTTTTTCCGGAATTATTAAGGAAAATAACATGACAGTTATCTAATTTGTGAAATAAAATGAATAATTTTCACTTTAACTTGGACAAATTAGCAAACAGAGCAGACCCTGATCAGATGACTCCTACAGGAGTCGTCTGATCTGGGTCTACTCTGTTTGCAACTGCGTGAAAACACATTTATATGAGGGAAAGGGTTAAATAAATGGACATGTTAAAATTGAAGATTATTTAAAAATTTCACAGATGAAAAAAATTGTCTTGTTTCTAAATTATAAATACATGTAAAACGAAACACAATACAATTTTGATATTATTCATTAACATACAATGAAATATTAGCAAATTTTAATTTTTATTATAAAGCAAAACAGTGATGTAGTAAATACATAATGTATATAAAGATCATTAATCAGCAAATCTGCACATCTAGTGTTCTGAAATTGTTACATTATAAGTATTCAGCTTATAATACATGGCCCACGTTTATATTGGCCCTTTACTGCATAACTATGCCTTTATGCACCTTTGCAAACACAGAAGACCCAGATCATATGGTTCCTATTGGGGCAGTCTGATCATGACCGAGTCTGCTCTGCTCGCTTTTGAAATACAGATCCGAATCTACAGTTTATGACATGTCAGTATTACTTATTGTTTGATTATTCATGGAGTAAAGGGTTAAATGACATTGAATTGCAAGTATATTAATATTTAAACTTTATGCAAACAGAAGAGAAGCAGATTAGATGGCTCCTGTGAGAGCCGTCTGATCAAGGTCTGCTCTGTTTCTTATATGCCGTATTATGTTTATTAGTTTTATTACAATTGCTATAACTATATTAAATTCTATAACTACATTCCGCTTTCTAAAACTATAAAGCAATATATGCATTTCTTTAATTATCACAATGTTGATAATTTTTTCTTCTTTTTTTTATTCTTTTTTCAGTGTATTGCTATTGTAACCATGTTACTTGCACATATTGAAATAAATAAATCTTTATACTATTTAATAGTGAAATAATGGAAATTTTAGCATTATGTTCGGTAGGCTACATGTACCTTTAATTTTTATACAGGTAAGGTCTCATTTTGCAGCACTTGCTAATTGGACCCAATTACCCTAATAGGTGTGAATTTAGAAATGTGGGGAAAGTGAGAACAAACCGAAGTTTTAGACAAGAATGAGCCACACTTAGAGACAAGTACTTTTTTGCAGTTATCCAGATGAGATAAATATAGATCTATATATATATGTAAAAAAGAAATTCATTCATGTTTCACAAAACCATAGATTGCTGGTTCTCATTAGAACTGCCACCCCAAGTCCCAACAAAATACAGTAAAACCTCTCTATAACGACCACTAACTTATATCAGGTATTTTGTATTAAAGGAAGGTGGCTTCTTAAAGCAAGATGAAAGTAAAACAGAATGCTCCTGTAGGAGCATTCTGTTTTACTTTCACCTTGCTTTAAGCAACCACCTGTCCTAAATACCAACTAATTAACACAATTTAGTGGCCATTATAGAGAGTTAAATTTACTATATAATTTGATTGAGAAATATTTCGAGGGCTTGGTGCAAAACTATTGTAACTCCTTCACTTTGTGAAGGAGTTACAATAGTTTTGCACCAAGCCCTCGATTTAGAAGAACATTACTCTTCTTATCTGATGCCTTGTTCATGTCCAAGTAACCCAGGTGTGGGACATTTAACCCTTTATCTCATGAATATTCATTTAACCCTTTCCTCCATGAATATTCATGTAAGAAATAACAACGTCATGATTGTAAAAATTAATTATATAAAAATATATAATTTCATTTTCTCTAGTTAATGCTCCATTTCGGTAGATTTATTCAAAGAGGTTGGATCTAAAAATAGCCTTTGAGGAGCTTTCTGCATTTCTTTTGACCTGGATTAAGCTACCACCTGCCTTACAGACCCATAATGAGACATTTTTTATGGCTGCTTAAGAATTTAGGCAGGTTCTATTGCACACATTTGAGCTCATTGCACAGTAAAGATTAATTCAGTTAATAATACAGTAAAACCTCTCTATAATGGCCACTAAATTGTGTTAATCAGTTGGTATTTAGGACAGGTGGCTGCTTAAAGCAAGGTGAAAGTAAAACTGAACACTCCTATAGGAGCGTTTGGTTTTACTTTCACCTTGCTTTAAGCAACCGCCTGCCTTTAACACAAAATACTTGATGTAATTTAGTGTCCGTTATAGAGAGGTTTAACTGTACCTATGGAAACAGCTTGGATCCAGATGAGGTTCTGAGTAATTCGTTGTCTCATCATGATCCAAACTGTTTGACACTGAATTTTCTAAGAGAGGGAGAAGAAAAAATTACTGAGAATTGCACTGCACAAGAAATTTTGCAGCCGACAATTTCGTTCTGTGCAAAGAGTTGGCATTTTATGTTGTTATTGTTTTGTGGGAGAATGTTGTAATCCATTTGTATTTGAGTGAGTGCATGATTTGGTTGCATTTCTTGTCTCACTACACATTTTAAAGTTGTTCCTCTAGATTCATAGTCAATACAGCTGTGTTAAGAAATAGGGCCTTTATTGTACTACCTTTAGCATTTACGCCATGACTATTCATGTAAGAAATAATGATGTCGTTAATATTAAATACACAAATTGTTGTAATAGCACTTAGAGACAGGAACTTTAGGCAATGGCAGAAACTATAGAATCATATCTATATTATTTCAGAAGCAAACAAAGCAGACCCTGATCAGATGGCTCTAATAGGAGCCGTCTGATATGGGACTACTCTGTTTACAAAGGCGTAGAAAGTCGTTTTTATGGTGTAGAGGGTTAAGAAATGGGCTGTTATACCTTTACTCCATGAATATTCATGCAAGAAATAAAGATATCATGAATATTAATTACATTAACCCTTTCCCTGTTCTATGTTTATTTCAAAATTTAATACCTAATGAATATTCATGAACAAAATAGTTATAATGAAATATGGAAGGTGGAACATTGTAGCCATTTTAGAAAGTAAAGAAACAGGTCTACCAAATTCCATAAGCAAACAGAGCAGACCCTGATCAGACGGCTCCTATAGGAGCCGTCTGATCTGGGTCTTCTCTGTTTGCAGATGCGTGAAAACATGTTTATATGAGGGAAAGGGTTAATTGTTATTATAGCATTATATATATAGGAAAAGGAATTTTTGGCCTTGGCAGAAAAGGTAGAATCATATCTATATGATATCTTAAACAGATCAGACCCTGATAAGATGGCTCCTACGGGAGTCATCTGATCTGGGTCTACTCTGCTCCCACTGGGAATTTAGGGAGTAAAGGTTTAAGCCTTTCCCTCATATAAACGTGTTTTCACACATCTGCAAAGAGAGTAGACCCAGATCAGACGGCTCCTATAGGAGTCTGCTCTGTTTGCTAATAGAATTTGATACACCTGTTTCTTTACTTTCTAACATGGCTAAAATGTTCCACCTTCTATATTTCATTATATCTATTTTGTCCATGAATATTCAGTAGGTATTGAAATTTGTAATAAAGACAGAACAGGGAAAGGGTTAACTGGACATGTTGTTCAAGATGCTGTTACAATGTTTTTGAAACAAAAATGGAAGAAAATTCAAAAATGAAAAATGGAGCAGTTTACATATTTTTCAAACAATATTTTACAGTGAAAGAGTATAATGGCTTTCTGTTACTAATGTAACAATGTTGTGAAAGTTATTAATTTGAAGTTTCAAATGTATTATTTTCCCACCATAAAACTGAATTAGATCTTGTTGAGTGCATATTATTTCAGTTTATTGAACACGCAAAAGCATTTACTAATATGCACTATTGCAGAATTAAACTACAAAGCTGCTATTTTACGACACATTCAGATTTTTGATACAACGGAAACTGGAAATCTCGAATTTTAAGGGATAAAATAAGTTTGAGTCATCTGATTTCTAATCTGGATAATTTCTCAATTTCACAGCTTAATGCAGGTCTAAAGTAATAATGAAAGCTCCTGTTTTTCTTTCAACCTGCATTAAGCTGTCACATCCTATAGGAGCAAATGCTCTATTTATCACAATGGTTTAAAACTACAAAATTCTAAAAAATTTCCTTTTCTCTAGTTAATTCTCCTTTTCGGTAGATTTATTAAAAGAGGTTGGATCTAGAAATAGCCATTGAGGGAATGGGTTAATTACCCTAAGTATTCAGAAGTCTGATCTCCACTTTCCATAGGCTTGTAAAGCTGAATAAGTCATTTAGTCACTATTTTATTAAAAAACAGAATGGAACTTAAATTTAAACTCACTTAGTAGCAAGTGGTGTAGACCCAGATCAAACTACTCCTTGAAGGATCTACACTGTTTGCCTAAGTGTGTCTAACAGAATACTTAGGGTAGTCAGGATAGATGCAACAGTTTTGCATAAAAACTCTTGAGTTACAATCGTCTGCCTTCTACATTCAGAATTCCGTGTTTCTTGCAAGACCTTGCTACTTTCTTTGTTAAATGTCGGGGAGGTTTTGCAAAATTTATAGCCCGAATCCTCATAACTGCAAAATCCTTTTAGTTTCTTGGAAATAATTCCAATTTAATTGGCCGGTGGTGACAGGTTGTTTAGGAAATTCTTCATCATTTTGGCTCAGTATTGATGTGTTGTTTAGGCTGTTTGAAGTTCTTCAGTTTCCGTAAACACAAGACAAGGTGTTGTTGGAAGCTTTTTACCATTAACCATTTCTATGCTGGAAACAAGTCGCTAATGTCCTTAGCAAACAGTGTAGACCCAGATGAGAGGGCTTCTATAGTAGCCCTCTCATCTGGGTCTATACTGTTTATCATGTTATTATTTTCCTTTTAGGAAATCCCGGATTTTTCACAGTGAGCTTGACTTGTTTGAATTTTGGAATAGTCTATTAGAAATTTCAGGTTTGAAAGGGTCAAAATGCGACTAGTGAATCAGTAAAGACATTGCATACAGTTTGAATCCAATTGATGCAGATTTTTAATTTTTTTTGTGTAGTTGAACTTTGATATCTCGAACTTCAAGGGACCATACAAATTACTTTAAGATAACAGAAGTTCGAGTTATATGATTTATGATCTGAATAATTTCTCAAGTTTACGGCTTAATGCAGGTCTAAAGTAATGCTCAGCATTACTTTAGACCTGCATTAAGCTATAACATGTGTTTGTAGATTTGCATTTAGTGATACATTTTAGAGCAATTCTGTATCGTAAATTTTGGCAGGACCGAATTTATTATTAATATTATTATTATACTACATTTATATAGTGCTCTTTTCACACAGGATATGTGCATGCAAATGCGCTTCACATGGATGAAATCACTAACCGGAACAAACAAACAACCTTGTTGTTCGAGTTATCCCGAAGTTCGAGTTATCTGAATTCAAGATATCAAGGTTTCACAGTGGATGTTAACCTGTTAGGCATTGATAAATATTTTTCGTAAACAATGTGTCCTGGTTCGATAGACAAATTATAATGGATGATCCTTACAGACAATGGTAGTTTTCAAAAATAATGGAATTGGCCAATAGGGACCTCTACATCATATTCAGCAGTCAGTCAGTGATTTCTAGTTATGGGAAGACTCGAAACTACATTGCAACTACATGTATGTTAGAAAACAATATAAGATTATGAGCTCTCTGCACACTGGCATCAGATTTAATTGTTTAGATCCAGATCAGATGCTGGGTAACTTGCAGTCTCATTTGGATCCAAACTGTTTGATACACTGACTTTAATTTAGAAAAACGGAAGAAAAACTAACTTTAAGAATTGTGGTAGCAGACGGCAATATTAGCAGATAGCAATTACTTAGCATACAAAGAGTTAGCCGTTTATCTCATACAGATGCCTTCGCTGCCAATGTCGCATCTGTGATTGCCTATGCAAACAGATTGGATCCAGATGAGACGCCGAGTAACTCGGCGTCTCATCAGGATTTAAACTGTTTGTTACTGTGACTGTTTTTGAAAAATAGAAACATACGAAATTGTAGCAGACGAAAAAATTTGCAGACGATAAAATTCGGCAGCGAAAGAGTTAATGCCTTCATAAACAGAGTAGACCGAGATCAGATGACTCTTTCAGATCAGGGTATACTCTGTTCGCTTAAGAAGCAAATGCTCTATTTATCACAATGGTTTCATAAAGTGACTTTTTCAGAGGCGTAGAAAGGCGTATTTATGGAGGAAAGGGCTAAAGTTGTAAAATTAATACGCCTTTCTACGCCCCTGTAGTAGTCACTTCTTGCATAATATGAGGGAATGGGTTAAACATTGTATACAATGTTGACTTCTGATCAGGGTCAAAACTGTCAAATCTGATACATGTAATACCCCAGATAATTGTGAGTATACACCTTGATTAGAATTTGACTTTTCAATACAGTGCTCCCTCTCTACAACGACATCCTTTGGGATACGAAGATTGTATGTGTTGTTCAGAGGGAGTTGTTATAGGGAGGGAAAATCGAACGTAATTAGCTTGTTTGCAGATCCCCAGATAAGGTGTACTTTGTGAACTAAAACCGCTATGCCTCCATCAAACCCTATGTTGTGACCACTCTTTAGAATTGTCACAAAGTGACGATTCTAAAGAGTGGTCACAACATAAGGTTTGATGGAGGCATAAAGAAAATACGATGGAAAAAGTTGTTTCTGGAGCCTTGTTGTTTCAGAAACGGTGACATGCGTTGTTGTAAGGAGGGAATTTTTATTGAGAGGGCCATTGTAGGGAGGGAGCACTGTATAAGGGTGATCCAGGACTATGCTGTCTGATTGAAATTTACCTTATGAATATTTATGTAATAAGTATTGAATATTAATTAGGTGAATTAATAAATAATAAATGCATACCAGTGTTTTATCGTGCAATCGAACACTGGTACGAGTTGAGATGCGTAGTAATTAAATCACGAGGCCGATAGGCCGAGTGATTTAATTATAAGCATCTCAACGACTACCCGTGTTCGATTGCACGATAAAACACTGGTAAAAATTTATTATTTCGATTCTAACACTTCAATTTAACTATAATTTGCATCGCCAAACGGCACTACGTTTCTTGACGCGTGCGGTGTTTTATTGAGAATTCAAACATAGATACGTCCCTTCTTTGTTTATGTAGATGTGTGCACGAGGTGTGTTAGAATAATATTTATGTAATAAGTACTGAATATTAATTAGGTGAATCATTATAGAGACAATATGAACAATAGAATTTTTTACCGTGGCAGAAAATATAGAATCATGGTCCATGCTTATAAAACTTTTAGTTGACTCTGAGTTCGTTCTCAAGCTTTTGATTGGTCAGATTTGAGCCAAAGGCCTTTGGCTCAAATCTGACCAATCAAAAGCTTGAGAACTCAAATCTGACCAATCAAAAGCTTGAGAACGAACTCAGACTCAACTAAAAAGCTTTATAAGCATGGACCCTGATTTAAATTATTTATTTCCTAAGGTAACAACAGACCCCAAATCAGACCGCTCCATCCTGGTCTACTTTGTTTCAAAAGCATAAAGAGGCGTTGCTATCATGGATTGGGTAAATCAAGGTTCTCATCAAAAGTTTTCTTTATCCCATTACTTGATAGTAACGCTTTCTCATGCCTTTTTAGGGTCTGCTCTGTTTGCTTATGAAATAATATTAATCATATTCTACAGTTTCTGCTATGGCCAAACATTCCCATTTTCATATACATGTACATGTACCATAATAAAAGTTATTATGTCCCAAAAACAAAGTAGGAGGACATATTGTGTTTACTCCTTTGCTTACTGTTGTTGTTGTTCTGATTATTATTTATTTTGGTACCCTTAACTTTATTGTAAGTGTTTCGCATGGTGTTAGGTTTGGAAGACATCCTGTAACGGAACCCGTTACAATCAGATCTTGTTATAATTAATGATGAAGACATGAACTCTTGCATTAACCCATTCACTCCTACTGACGCATTTTGGCGCCTCTGTAAAAGTCATTTTTGAAACCATTGTGATAAATAAAAGTCATTTTTGAAGCCATTGTGATAAATAGAGCATTTGCTCCATAGGAGCAAATGCTCTATTTATCACAATGGTTTCAAAATTACACAATTCTAAAATTCTCCTTTTCTATAATTAATGTTCCTTTTCAGTAGATTTATTCAAAGAGGTTGGGTTTAAAAATAGTCTAGGAGAGAACGTGTTAATATTCATGAGATAAAGGGTTACAAATGCCATTGACAATTTCAAACTATCTTGAGCTATTGGAATATTGCATATTGCAAGGTAAAATATGCAATCTGTAGTAATACCATGTTTTCCTTATTTCAGATGCATGTCACCATACTGCCGATACTCCTTTTTCAAACTGCCAGCTCACAACACTCTAAAGAGAGCCCACACCAAGAATGTCTACTGGGACGATATCAATGTCATATTAGCAGGTACAGTGAAACACATTTTAACCCTTTATTCCATGGATAAACCTTTAACCCATTCCCTCATATTGACGCCTTTTGACGCCTCTGTAAAAGTCACTTTCTGAAACCATTGTGATAAATAGAGCATTTGCTCCAAAGGAGCAAATGCTCTATTTATTACAATGGTTTCAAAACTGCATAATTCTAAAAACTTTTATTTTCTCTAGTAAATGCTCCTTTTCGGTATATTTATTTAAAGAGGTAGGATCTAAAAATAGCCTATGAGGTAATGGGTTAAATGCCTTTGCAAACAGAGTAGACCCAGATCAGGTGGCTCCTGTAAGAGTCATTTGATCAGGATCTTCTCTGTTTGCTTACAGAATTATATAGATCGGATTCTCCATTTTCTGCCATGGCAGATATATTCTCTTATTTATATGAAAATTTATATGAAAATTAATCTAATTAATATTGATACCTATATCATTTCTTACATTCATGGAGTAAAGTATTTAACGACCAGCTGCTGAATAAATACAGGAGTCTGAAAATGCAGGTAGCTGTATACAGCAGAACAAAAGCAAAGGGGGATATATAAATTACTTTGTCCCACAAATTAAGCTGCCACTTGTCTATATCTCCTATAGGATCAGGCACTACATTTGATTATGCAGTTTCCTACTATGGCCATGAGTTTTGAAGTTAATATCACATAATAACTGTTCATGAAATTAATATTCATAAAGTCATTATCTATAACATGAATATTTATCAGTTACAAGGCTAACAATGGTTTTGCAGTGATTTTTCTGGCAGGTATTTGTTCATGAAAACACTTAACCCTTTACTCCATAAATAAGCCTTTCTATGCCTTTGCAAACAGAGTAGACCCTGATCAGGGTCGTCTTTGTTTGCTTAACCCTTTACTCCATAAATAGGCCTTTCTACGTTTTTTCAGACAGAGAAGACCCAGATTAGATGGCACCTATAGGAGTCGTCTGATTAAGGTCTGCTCTGTTTGCTTATGATATAATATAGATATCATTCTACAGTTTCTGCCATGGCCAAACATTCCTGTGTCCATGTGCTATTATTACAAATTAATCTAATTAATATTAATGACGATATTATTTCTTACATGAATATTCATGGAGGAAAGGATTAAGGAGTAATATAGACACAGTTTCTGCTTTGGCCAAACTCTTTTGTTTTCACTAGCCATTATAAAAAAAATAATTTAATGAATATCCATGATGCCATTTATTTCTTACATGAATATCCATGGAAATATTTAACTCTTATTCAACTGTATCCCTTTGAAGGCTTAACATTCAATGTGGAGTGGCCCATAACTGTTTTAATCCTTTCTCTCATATAAATGTGTTTTCACGCATCTGCAAACAGAGTAGACCCAGATCAGACGGCTCCTATAGCAGCCGTCTGATCTAGGTCTGCTCTGTTTGCTAATGGAATTAGGTAGATCTGTTTCTATACTTTATAAAATGGCTACAATGTTCCACCTTCCATATTTCATTATAACTATTTTGTCCATCAATATTCAATAGGTATTAAAATTTGTAATAAACATAGAACAAGGTTACCTGATCACTTTTCATGAAAGAAATAATGATTTTTATTTAACATGAATATTCATTTGCTGAATTTTCAAAATGTAATTTTTTAAGGAACAGTTTTGCTCTGACCAAAACTGAAGAAACAGATCTACAAAATGTATTACATGGGATAAGCAAACAGAGCAGACCCTGGTCAGCCATCTGATTTTGGTCTACTCTGTTTGCAAATGTGTGAAAAAGCGTTTATTATGTGAGGATTTCGAATAACAAAACAGCGTAGACCCTGATCAGAAGGTCTTAGAGAGTCTACACTGTTTACAAATGCCAGTGCACTTGTTTCCTGCAATCAAACAGTTAACCCTTTCCCTTATGTAAGCGCATTTTGACGCATCTGCAAACAGAGTAGACCCAGATCAGACGGCTCCTACAGGAGCCGTCTGATCAGTGTCTGCTCTGTTTGCTTATGGTGTAATATAGATCTGATTCTACAGTTTCTGCCTGAGCCGAAATATCCTGTGTTTATAAGCCATTATAAAAAATAATCTTATTAATATTCATGACGTCATAATTTCCTATATGAATATTCATCAGGGAAAGAGTTAAGCATAAAGCGTCGCGCCGCAAGAGTGTTCATAATAAATGACCTCTGTTTCTATTAGCCCTTGAATCCTTTATTCCATGAATATTCATGTAAGAAATTATGACATCATGAATATTAATTAGATTCTTACAAGATAGAAAGAAGAAATACTTGTAGTAATTATGTTTCTAGCATAAAACTTAAATTTTTGCATAAGCAATATTTCTGTGACTTGATTACCATCTTTGCATACATATTAGTATGTTTTCCCACTGTTCCAATCTAATCGATACTTCAGTGAAATATGTTATCCTTTTGGATGCAGAATATTCGAAGTGGAATGGCCCATCAAGGGTGATCCCTTTACTCCATGAATATTCAGTAAAGAAATAAATGACATAATGAATATATTTATTATTTTAATGTAAAAGTTTCAAAAGAATATTTTTCTTTAACAAAAACTGTAGAATCAGATCTATATCTGTAGACAGTTCCTATAAGATCTAATCTGGGTCTGCACTATTTGCTTTTGGTATTATTCCTTTCTGAGCCAAAAATTAACCCTTCGCTTGCTGAATTTTAAAATACATTTTTCCTTCTTTACACATGCCCTGTTGTATAATTACACATATCTTCACTGTGTACAAGTATTTCGATGTGCAATTACTGCTGTAGAGTGCACTGGTTGTACAGTCAACTTGTAAATAGTGCAGACCCTGATGAGACAGCTCCTGCAGGAGCTGTCTCATCTGGGTCTTCACTATTTACAGGTAGGTATATTGACGTGATTAGCAAGCGAAGGGTTAGTGTCCTGTGCTCATTATATGCCATTATAAAAAAATAATCCAATTAATATTCATAATGTCATTATTTCTTATTTGAATATGCAACAGGGAAAGTGTTAACCCATTCCCTCATATTGATGTTTTTTTAATGCATCTGCAAAAGTCACCTGTTGAAACCATTGTGATAATTAGAGCATTTGCTCCTATAGGAGCAAATGCTCTATTTATCATAATGATTTCAAACTACAAAATTCTAAAATTTTCCCTTTCTCTTGTTAATGCTCCTCCAGATTTATTCAAAGTGGTTGGATCTAAAAATAACCTGTGAGGTAATGGGTTAAAAGATTTATCTAAACCAAAGACAATTTCATGATTGTACAAATATATTTGCGTGCTTGTCAGGTTTCTGATATTCTGATTTCTCTTACTCACAGGCACATTTGAACAATCTGAGTTCCGTCAGTATCTCAATGGACCTCCACTAGAGATAGAAGTGCATGATCGCGATCGCAGACCCGAGGAAAACAAATTAAGGGCCACTCTCTTTGGTGACGACCTGGAAGATGAGAAAATAAGTAACGTTGGAATAGTAGCAAGTATGTATGAGATATTTATTTTTGTTTGGATATACACATTAACGCTTTTTCAAGTCGTTGCAAACAGGGTAGATCTAGATCAGATGACTCCTGTAGGAGCCATCTGATCAGTGTCTGCTCTGTTTGCTCATGAAATTGTAATATACATACATGTATCTGACTCCACCAATACCAAACAATCGTGTGAGTATATATGTAATTATTAAAGTTCTACTAATAAGCCCTTTCTTTCATGGTTACACCTTTCCATGCATCTGCAAACAGAGCAGACCCAGATCGGATGGATCCTATAGGAGCAATTTGATAGATCTGTTTCTTTAGCTTCTAAAATGGCTATAATGTTCCACCTTCCATTATAACTATTTTGTCCATGAATATTCAATAGGTAATGACAATTAGACTGAATATAGAACAGGGAATGGGTTAATATTAATGTCATTTTTTCTTACATGAATACTGAACAGGGAAAGGGTTAATTCTTTGCAAGGTACATGTAGTAGGGAATGGTTAAAGTGTATAAACAGTTTGGATCCAGATTAGAATGCCAACAACAATTATTTAACAGTTTACTCCATAAATATCCTTATCTGCTCTCATTTCTGGCATGAATATTCATGGAGTAAATGGTGTTCCTTGTCTCCATAAATACGACTTTCTACACCTCTGTAAAAATCACTTCGTGAAACCATTGTGATAAATAGAGCATTTACTCCTACAGGAACAAATGCTCTGTTTATCACAATGGTTTCAAACTACAAAATTCTAAAAAAATTACTTTTCTCTAGTAAGTGCTCCTTTTGGGTAGATTCATTCAAAGAGGTTGGGTCTAAAAATAGCCTATGGAGGAAGGGGTTAAAATCAGACGGCTACTTATTATTATTATTCTTATTATTTCTTACATAATAGTCCTGAGGGAATGGGTTAAAATCAGCCTACTGAGATCATAGGATGACTAATACATTCCATGCTTATCCCCTTTGACACTACAATGTTTAACCCATTCCCTCATATTGACGCCTTTTGACGCCTCTGTAAAAGTCACTTTATGAAACCATTGTGATAAATAGAGCATTTGCTCCTGTAGGATCAAATGCTCTATTTATTACAATGGTTTCAAAAAACAAAATTCTAAAATATTCCTTTTCTCTAGTAAATGCTCCTTTTGGGTAGATTTATTCAAAGTTGTTGGATCTAAAAATAGCCTATGAGGTAATGGGTTAAAATGGAAAATTCTTGCACTATGTTTCAGGTAGAAGAACATTACACAATCCATTTAAAGACAAGGCTAAAGTGTGGGACCCTTATGGCGTGGCTAAGGTTGACCTCTCTGACCTCCTGCTGGGAAACAAGTACCTCTACCTGAAAGTACCAGTCCATAACTGTCCACCTCCAGACCTGCTGGGACTGACCGACAGCAGCATGTCAGGGAAAATGGTTGGAGTGGCTGGTGCAGTCGATGGCCCGGGTAGGTTGAAAAAAAATATTGCAACAATAATAATCGGCAACAACGATAATTGTTTAACCTTTTACTCCATATATACACCTTTTTCTGCCGTTGCAAACAAAGTATTATATACCCTGATTAGATGGCACCTGTAGGACCTATCTGATCAAGGTCTTCTCTGTTGGCTTATGGATTAAAATAGATCTGATTCTACCATAGCTGTCATGGCCGAAATTCCTGTGTTCATGTTCCTTTTTAAAATAATTATGCCCCCACATAGTGGTGGCATATAAGGTTGCCCTTGTCCGTTCGTACGTCCGTCCATACGCACATCTAGAAGAATTTGTCCAGACTTCTTCTTGGAAAGTATTTGTCCAATCCACACCAAACTTTACACACATGTATGTGGCCATTATATCTTGGTCCAGTTTGATAGCCATGTAAATCGCTTCTGTCGTTTAGGAGTTGCGGCCCTTTATTTGCGAAAATGACTTTAAAAATGGCACTTACTTTCTGTTATAAAAAGTCTGAAGTGGGGACATCAGTGTCCTATGGACACATTTCTAGTTGATATTCATACCATTATTTCTTACACATATTTCTTTCTCCAATAGGAGCTTTCTGCGTTGCTTTCATTAAGCAACCACTGTATACTAAATGCAGGAAGCTCCTTTTTAAAAAATGTTTATTAGAGATGATGCACTACACCTCTTATATTCAGCTCTGTTGAAGAATTAGCTAATTTTGTCTATCTGTACTAATAGTCTAATATTGGTTTGAAGTCAGTTACTGTGGCATCAAAATTGTATTTGCCTTTAACCCATTCCCTCATATTGATGACTTTTGTCGACTCTGTAAAAGTCACTTTGTGAAACCATTGTGATAAATAGAGCATTTGCTCCTATAGGAGCAAATGCTCTATTAATCACAATGGTTTCAAACTACAAAATTCTGAAGTTTTCCTTTTCTCCAGTTAATGCTCCTTTTCAGTAGATTTATTCAAAGAGGCTGTATTTAAAAATAGCCTATGAGGTAATGGGTTAATTTGACATAAAGCATTATAAAACTCAAGCAAGTTCAAACCTGATTCAGAATACAATCTGTTTATGTTGGTTAAGTTATGTCTTGTCTTTTCCCATAGCGAGTTGCTGCTAAGGCATTTGTGTCTTGTTTTTTGTGATTTGGCCAATATGTAGGAAATTTTTGAGTTTTATCCACTTATTTCAGTGGACAGTCCAATGCCCTCTGGCCACTATGTGTCCAGTCATACCATGCTGAAGCTGAAGGTGGAACTAGCCCACCCACTGGTCACTCCGGAGACAGTGGCAGCAAAAGAGCCTGTGCCAGCCACAGAAGAGGTGAGTGGGAATATTAAGTCATATGGATGACCAATTACAAGACAATCTCACATTGACAAACAATGAAGACCAACTAAACTGCTTTATTGAACTACAGTACCTGATCAGGGTCAGTAATGTGTGACAGTCTTGATTCTTTCCATCATGGAAATGTTTTCATGCCTTTCCAAACAGAGTAGACCCAGATCAGATGGCTCCTACGTTACCGAAAATTATACTTTTTTATACCCCCTCAAACATATAGGAATTTCCTTGAAATTTGACATGATGCTTTATCATAAAGAGGAGATGAGCATCCAATTATAGTTTTCCAGTCCAGCTGATTGATTTTCTTACAAAGTTATTCTCCTTGTTTAAAAGTTTTACAAGTGTTGGTCTCTATCTCTTGACTTTTATTCCGTACAATGCACATCCAATAATAGTTTCCTTACATAGTTATGTCCCTTTGAATTTTGGTCTGTCGATTGGTCTGTTGACTTTTTTTTGCGCGGTTTCTTGGCAACTGCTCACTGGAATCCAATGAAACTTTACATGATGCTTAAGAGGACATGCGCATCCAATTATAGGTTTCCAAATGATTTATTTTCTTACAAAGTTATGCCCCTTTGTTTAAAATTTTTGTGTTTGTCCATCTGTTGACTTTTATTCCGTGTGGTTTCTAAGTAACTGCTGACTTGAATCCAATGAAACTTGACATGATGCTTTATCATAAAGAGGACATGCTCATCCAATTATAGTTTCCAGCTTATCTATTTCCTTACAGAGTTATGCCCCTTCGAATTGTACAAAGCTTTTTCATGTGGCAGTCACGTTTGTGGGGATATTAATCACCTTCAGTGATAGATCTAGTTTTAATGGTCACTTAAGACAGGTTTTTATGGCAATCTCAAACAGCGCAGACCTATATCAGTGGTCTCATTTTGTTGTGCCATCATTAAGAACATAATCCTGTGCCCTGTTTTCAGGGCGGTCAGACATTTCAGACAGATAGGCTAGAATGTGCCATTACAGTGATTTCTCTCCCTAAAGGCACCGTTTCAAGAGACAATTTCAGGATTTAATGGATATTTCCGCATTAATGCATCTGCAATTATCCATTTACTTTTGCAGTAGTGTGTGAAATTACAAATTTTGTTTTCCAATTAGTTTTGGAAACTGTTTGTGTAAAATAATTGCTCATTGTATCTGTATACTTAACCTTATATACACAACCTCTAACCCATTACCTCATAATCTATTTTTAGATCCAACTTTTTTGAATAAATCTACCAAAAAGGAGCATTAACTAGAGAAAAGGACAATTTTAGAATTGAGTAATTTGAAACAGTTGTGATAAATAGAGCATTTGCTCCTATAGGAGCAAATGCTCTATTTAACACAATATTTTCAACAGGTGACTTTTGCAGAGGCATCAGAATGGGTCAATATGAGGGAGTGGGTTAACCCTGTACTTCACAGACATGCCCTTTAGCACCTTTGCAAACAGTGTAGATCCAGATCACACAGCTCCTGGAGGTGCTGTCTGGCCAGGGTTTGCTCAGTGAGCTTATGGAACAATGTTGTTCTGATTCTACAGTCCCTGCCATGAACAAACTGTCCTTCATTTACATGCCATTATGATAATTAATTAATTATAATCCTAATTAAACCTAATTAATATTCATAAAGTTATTATTTCCTTTATGGCTACTCATTAACTTCTACATGTTTCAAAATTGCAGCATTGTGTATTTTATACTGATATTTTTTATGCCCAGACAATGTAGGGGCGGAGTATACAGTGTTGATCTCCTTTAGGAGCCGTCTGATCAGCGTCTCCTCTGTTTGCTTAATCCTTTCCTTCATATTAATGCATCTGCAAACAGAGTGGACCCAGATCAGATGGCTCCTATTGGACCCATCTGATCAGGGTCTGCTGTGTTTGCTAATGGAAATTGATAGATCTATTTCTTTACTTTCTAAGATGACTACAATGTTACACCTTCAATATCTTGTTATACCTCCTTTGTCCATGAATATTCAGTAGTATTAAAAGTTCGACCAAATATAGATCAGGGAAAGAACATGATATAGATCTGATTCTTCAGTTTCTGTCACGGCCAAAACTTTCTGTGCTCATATGCCATTATAGTATTTCATCTAATCAATATTCATAATGTCATTATTTCACGCATAAATCTTCATGGAGTAAGTTGTTAAAGTCAGATATTCATAAACATACTAACACAATCCCTGTAGGGCTTTTATTCCGACAAACAAGAGTAGAAAAGCAGTTTATAACATAAAATGTATGAGCATACATAAAAAAAAAATCACATTAGCACGGATAAAAAATGATTGCAGTATGTCCTTATGTAAGTAAATATCTCAGTTGATTTATCGAGTTTGAAACTTGAGAGAAAGAGAAAACCTTAAATATTGAAAAATGAATTTGGTAAGAACAGGAGAAAGTCGATTCTACACCCGGAGAATCTGGATCAAGCAAATGCCTAAAGTTGCTCCATGGGCTGTACAGAGGATTCAGCATCTTTTAACCCCTTCCCTATTCTATGTTTGTTTCAAATTTCAATACCTACTGAATATTCACGGACATAATAGCTATAATGAAATAAGGAAGGTTGGATATTGTGGCCATTTTAGAAACTAGAGAACCAGATCAAATTCTATTAGCAAACAGAGCAGACCCTGATCAGACGGCTCCTATAGGAGCTGTCTGATCTGGGTCTACTCTGTTTGCAAATGCCTGATAACACGTTTGTATGAGGGAAAGGGTTAAGCCTTTACTCAATAAATATGCCTTTCTATGCCTTTGCAAACAGAGAAGACCCAGATCAGACAGCTCCTATAGGAGCTATCTGATCAGGGTCTGCTCTGTTTGCTTATGATATAAAATAGATATAATTTTGTAGTTTCTGCCATGGATGAAAAGTTCCTGTTTCCATGTTCTGTTAAAACAATCAATCTTATAAATATTCATGATGTCATTATTACTTTACATTAATATTCATATGGTCAATAATCTAAAACTAGATACCGCAAATTCAGCCATATTTCCCTCTCAGTAGCATGAACTATGTAGGTCACATGACTAGATAAGCTCAGTACAACACATTTCTAATCAAATTATGGGTAACTGGTAATAAAATCAGCATTTTTAAATGATCGGGTAGAAGAAGAGGGAGGAGCTTAGTGGAAAATGTCACTCATGATAGGTCTATGCTCTACATTGAATATAAATATAATCGAAAGCTATAAATAATTATAAGATTAAACAACATGATTGGGGTTTCCTTTTGTATGTTGATGTTTCCAGCTGATGCAAACTAAAAGGGTCGGCTTTTTCACACATACATAACTTCTGTGATTTGTGTACATATTAGAAGTGGTTTGCGGCATATAAAAAATCATTCTCACAGTGAGATATCCATGTCACTGTTTTTGATAGCTTGCTTTGATCGTCTAACATCAAATAAAATGTAATGGGAGGCAGACTTTCAACAGTCTTTAAATTAAAATGTTGCATCTTTCAAACTGGCACATTGAAAAGGATTTTAAATGTTGGTTTCAATAGGATGTTTTTGAAAAAAAAAATGAAATAAATTAACATACCTAACCAGCATGGTTTAGAACAAATAACCTGTGATAGTATTTAATACGATTCTTTGATGGCATGTGCAGAGGGTCTTCCGCTACCTGAACTTTCAGTCTGATGATTATTCATGTTATAAATAATGACATCATGAATATTTATAAGCTGAATTTTTATAATGGTATATGAACACCAGATTTTTGACCATGGAAAAAACTGTGGAAGCAGAACAATTCAATTCCATAAGCAAACAGAGCAGACCCTGATCAGATGGCTCCTATAGGAGCCATCTGATCTGGGTATTCTCTGTTTTCAAAAGCATCCCTATGGAGTAATGGGTTAAAGATGTTTTATTATACCATTCCTCATTTTCAGTGTCCGTTTGGTCGTATCGTTTTCCTGTTTGACTACAAGAACACCATGCTCCTGAATCAACTCCAGTCTTTAGTCACCAACATCAATGCCCGGGCTCTGGAGTTAGACGACATGCCCCAACATGTTATAGATGCAGCCCTGTCCACTTACAAACTGTCAGCGTAAGTACATAAATGTTATATTTGCATTTGCTAAGGTGCCATGAATACCAAGTTGCTGTTGTGTAGAAACTATTATTCTAAGGGAGGTAATCAGTATTTACTAAATTCAGCAATAGGTAGGAGTTGTCTGCATTGTGCCTTTTCATTATTGGATAAATAGTCTACACAAACCTGGTTAAAATTTAAAATCAGTATTTACTAAATTCAGCAATAGGTAGGAGTTATCTGCTTTGCGCCTTTCCATTAATGGATTATATAGTCTCCACAAACCTGGTTAAATTTAAACCCAAGGCAATATTTTCTCTAAACCTTTTACTTCAGGAATATTTATGCCAGAAATGACATCAGGAGCATTAATTAGATTAATTTCTATAGCAGCATAATTATGAACACAGAAAGTTTTATCTATGACAGAAAAGGTGTTTATATGAAGGAAATGGTTAATGATAAGTATTGTACAGTATTGTATGGATTACAGGATGCAGCAACAGAGTCGGACGCTGGACATCGTCACTGGTTTCCAGGTGTTGGATGGTACCCTGCACCTGTTTGTGTTGGAGGGTCTGCGGGACCAGGCCATCAAAGAGGTCTGGGAAACGCTGCCACAGCCGGAAGGTTCAGGTAACAAAACACAGTCTGATCTCTTACCATGATTGCCTTTGTAAACAGTTTGTTTATCCATTTATTCCATAAATACACCTTTGCAAACAGAGTGGACCCAGTTAAGGGGGGGGGGGGGTCAGTTTTTGTATCAAAAACAATTCCAGTTTAAATCTGATTCTGCAGTTTCTTCCACTGTACCAATTCCCTTGTTCATAATGCCATTATAAAAATTCAGTTACTCTGTAAATACACCTTTCTATGCCTTTGCAAAAAGAGTAGACCCAGATCAGACAGCTCCTATAGGAGCCACCTGATCAGGGTCTGCTGTGGTTACTTATGATGTAATATAGATATTCCGGTAATTTTGCAGTTTCTGCCATGGACAAAAAATTCCTGTGTCCATGTGCTATTATAACAAATTAATCCAATTAACCCTTTCCATCATATAAACGTGTTTTCACGCATTTGCAAACAGAATAGACCCAGATCAGACGGCTCCTAGAGGAGCCGTCTGATCAGGGTCTACTCTGTTTGCTAATAGAATTTAATAGATCTGTTTCTTTGCTTTCTAAAATGTCTACAATGTTCTACCTTCCATATTTCTGTATAACTATTTTGCTAATGAATATGCAGCAGGTATTGAAACTTGGCCTAAATAGTAAATACAGAACAGGGAAAGGGTTAATATTCAAGACGTCATTTCTTCTTAAATGAATATTCACGGAAGAAAAGGTCGATATTCATCAGGTAAAGTTTTAAGTTACATTGTACTTCATTTTCAGATGTTACTGTGCTGTACAACTCTAGCCTGAGTTTTAGCCACAGACTGTATGGACCTCTGGACGTGGATCTTTGCCGCGTGAAATTGCACGAGCCACTCACACAGATAGTACAACAGCCTTTGTTATATGTCAGAGACATGGTCCCTAAACCCTGCTTTGAGGCCTTGGTGAGGCTGCATGAGGTAAGGTTTAGTTAACCTTTAACCCTTTTCTTCATATAAATGTCTTTTCATGCATTTGCAAACAGAGTAGACCCAGATCAGATGGCTCCTGTAGGAGCCGTCTGATCAAGGTCTGCTCTTGTTTGCATATAGAAGAAAAAGTTTTTTTAAGCCAAAACATGTTGAAGTAACAAAATAAAATACATTGACAACACATGTTGTAGATTGGTTATTTACACACTTGGTTGCTTATGAAATAATATAAATACAATTTTATAGTTTCTGTAATAGCCAACAGTTATTGTCATTACAATCTATAATTCAGCAAATTAATATTCACGGAGTCATTATTTCTTACATGAATATTCAACAGGTAAAGGGTTAACATCATAATGACGCCTTTTGACACCTTTACAAACAAGGTAGACCCAGATCAGACAACTCCTGTAGTCTACTGTTTGCTGATGGAATAATATAGTTCTGATTCTAGTCGCTGAAATGGCCAACAATTTCCTTGTTCATTGGCCATAATAAAAAAATTATTAATGAATATTCATAAATTCTTGTGTATACATTATACTCATCTAATTCATATTCATGATGTCATTATGTCTTACATGAATATTCATGGAGTAAAGAGTTAATTAAAAGGATTGTTTTCTTTTACAGCTGATCAAGGTGAAGAATGTGAGAGGGGCCATCCGCAATGAGCTTTTCCCAACAGCAGAGATGGTTGTCTCCATGAGTAAAGAATTTGGAGTTCCTTTCACCATAGAAGACTTTGAAGGTATTATATGATTAGGCAGTAAATTGTATGCTTGTGCAGAGGTTCAGATAAGATGTGTTAATCCTTTCCTCCATAACCTATTTTTAGACCAAACCTATTTGAATAAATCTACCCAAAAGGAGCATTTACTAGAGAAAAGGAAAATTTTAGAAGTTTATAGTTCTGAAACCATTGTGATAAATAGAGCATTTGCTCCTTGGGAGCAAATGCTCTATTTATCACAATGGTTTCAAAAAGTGTCTGTTACAGAGGCGTAGAAAGGCGTATTTATGGAGGAAAGGGTTAAACCTTCGAGACAATTCTAAAGAGTGGTCAAAACATAGGGTTTGGTGGAAATTTTAGTATTTCAGTGCTAATATCAAATATCAACCTTGCTTTAGCTGTATGATGTTAGACGAATAAAGTCAGGGTAAAGTCTTTATTTTACGACAAACAAACAGCAAAGTTTGTCTTCACCTTATTAGCGAACCTTCCAAATAAGTTACCTGAACCATTTTAAACTAAATTTCATTTTAAGGAGGACTCCTTCAAGATTGTTATGCCCCCTTTTCAAGGGATTTTGTTTGTTTTTACAAAAACAAACTATAGAATCACATCTGTATCATGTCCTAAGAAAGCAGAGCAGACCCTGATCAGATGGCTCCTATAGGTATATGTGTGTGTGTTTATGTTACCTATGTGGATAGAGAACATCTGTACCTGCCAATACAATATAGAAATCATTGTTGGGCCATAATATTATAACACACTTTTGTATTTCTAATTTTCCCAGAGTTACAACTGAAAGAAGAGAAGTCGTTCCTAGCAGAGGCTACGACTGCCACAAGGGAGCAGTCATTTGTGCGTGAGTCTTCTCGATACTGGGAACCAATAGACAATCTCAACATCTCCTTCATGGAGAGGCTGGTAGACAGGGATAGACAGGGTCAGCAAAGAAACTTCCAACAAGAGTACAAGGTAGGAGTTCTTCTGTTGAACCCTTTACTTAGATGTAAGAAAAAATGACATCATTGACCCATTGCCCCATAGGCTATTTTTAGATCCAACCTCTTTGAATAAATCTACCGAAAAGGAGCATTAACTAGAGAAAAGGAAATTTTTAGAATTTTGTAGTTTGAAACCATTGTGATAAATAGAGCAATGGTTTCAAACTGAAAAAAAATCTGAAAAATTTCCTTTTCTCTAGTTAATGCTCCTTTTCAGTAGATTTATTCAAAGTGTTTGGTTCTAAAAATAGCCTATGGAGGAAAGGGTTAAGCAACCAAATTAACCCTTCTCATGCTAAGCATCACTCGACCAACATTTGCAAACAGTTTGGATCTAGATGAGATGCCAAGTAACTCATTGTCTCATTTAAATTCATGCTGTTTGCCACTTAGTTAACGTTTCTTAACCCTTTACTCCCTGAATATTCATGTAAATATATAATGACATCATGAATATTGATTAGCTGAATTTATATAATGGTATACATGTATATACATAGGATACTTTGGTCATAGTAGAAACTGTAGAGTCAGATCTATTATATTTCATAAGCAAACAGAGCAGACCCTATAGGATCTAGGTCTAGGTCTACTCTGTTTGCAAAGGCATTGATAGGCTTATTTATGGAGTAAAGGGTTAAAGTTTAAGCAACTCAGATTGTAAAAAGATCAAGGTTTAGCACACTTAAAAAACAGTTAACACTTCGCTTGCTATTCGCGTCAATATACCTACCTGTAAATAGTGAAGACCCAGATGAGACAGCTCATGCAGAAGCTGTCTCATCAGGGTCTGCACTATTTACAAGTTGATTGTGCAACCAGTGCACTCCACAGCAGTGATAGCACAGCAAAATACTTGTACACAGTGAAGATATATGTAATTATACAACAGGGCATGGGTAAAAAAGGAGAAATGTATTTTAAAATTCAGCAAGCGAAGGGTTAACCCTTTACTCCATGAATATTCATGTAAAAAATAATGATATTATGAATATTAATTAGATTAATTGTTATAATAATAGTGCATGGACACATGAATGTTTGCCCATAACAAGAAATCCTAAAATTTTCCTTTTCTCTACTTAATGCTCCTTTTCGGTAGATTAATCTAAAGAGGTTGTTTCTAAAAATAGCTTATGAGGTAAAGGGTTAAAAGCAGTGTTTTTTTTCCATTTAACAGACTGAGCTGGCATTTGCCAGTCAAATGAATAAAAAAGAGAAAGAGAAGATCAAACCTCTGACTGTGAAAGCCGATGTTGATGTGGCCCACAACTACAGCTCACAGACCCTCAATTCCACTGAATTGGCCAAGGAGAAACTCAGGAAGATGCTGGAAAAGGTAAACAGAAAACATTATGCCTGGGGCTAATTAATGTGTTATATTAAGGGATCACTTCTCCATCATATGTCTTCTCTGCCTGTCTGTTACAGTTTCTCGTCATACTTTCATTGAAGCCTTCACCTGATGAAATTTTTGTGTCCCCTGCGAAGCATGGCAGACATATAGGGATCACTTTGTCTGTCGTCATCGTCATTGTCGTCGTCATTGTAGTCGTCACACTTCTTGTCCCGCCTGCATCTCCTATTCTACTGATGCCATTGAATTCAAACTTCACACATGGAACAGGCATGATGAGAGAAAGTGTCATGCACAAGGTCCATAACTCTAGCTTCATTTTTTTGAGTTATTCTCCTTTTTTCATTTTTTTTGTCCGGCCAATTAGTCCTATTCTACTGATGCCATTGAATTCAAACATGGAACAGGCTTGAGGAGAGGAGGTGTCATGCACAAGGTCCATAACTCTTCAAATTTTACTATTGAGATATCAAGCTTCCACTGCACAGTAAAACCCCTTTAAACCAGACATTCAATTTAGTACAAATATTGGTCTAGGGGACAGGTGGCAGCTTAATGCAGGGTGAAAGTCATACAGAAAGTTCCTCTAGGAGCTTTCTGTATGACTTTCACCCTGCATTAAGCATCCACCTGCGTAAAAGTATCTGAACTCTTCTTACTAGAATTCCTGTTTAGAGGGGTTTGGCTGTATTTTGTATTATTATAAAGCAAATGCACTGATATTTTGTATGACAGGATCCAGACACAAGGTACACCTACTGCCAAGACTACCTACACTCAATGACAGTGGTACCGGTGAATGTAGAGGAACTCAAGAAACAGGCTGAGTATGACTCCTGGGCCCGCTGGCAGACAGAGGATGGCTGGGTATACCCGGGCATGAAGAACGTGTTAGAGGCAAATGAACATCCTAAAAGACCCCACCAAGCCAGAATTGATGAACTCCAAACAGTATGTAGTAGAAATGTGTTTCAGTCGTTAACCTAATGAACATTCATGCAAGAAAAACTACCTTATGAATATTAATTAGTTTAATTTAACCCTTCGCTTGCTATTCACGTCAGTATACCTACCTGTAAATGTGAAGACCCAGATGAGAGAGCTCCTGTAGGAGCTGTCTAATCTGGGTCTGCACTATTTACAAGATGATTGCGCAGCCAGTGCACTCCACAGCAGTAATTGCACTGCGAAATACTTTTACACAGTGAAGATATATGTAATTATACAACAGGGCATGGGTAAAGAAGGAGAAATGTATTTTAAAATTCAGCAAGAGAAGGGTTAATACTGTTGTATAGCTTGGAAAATTTGACTTGAAACCTGGCCCATATGCAGAATGCATAATGAGAGAGATGATACTGTATAAATCAAACACCGTCGCTCAATCGTGATGTCTATTCTAGCTGAAATTGCAAGAGAGCAATAACCCGTGCATATGTAAACCATACAATCACGAGTGTGTCCATGCATAGTTGCTTACCAGGACATGTGCTGGGGAACAACCCGTACAAATGCCGATGATAATAGTAAAAATGTTACGAATTTTGATTTATGCAAATTAAGTAAGTGAGGGTCCAGGTCAAATTTTTCGAGCTATATGATGATGTTTTGGCCATGGCAGAAACTGCAGAACGAGATCTGTAATTCCATAAGTAAACAGAGCAGACCCTGATCTGACAGCTCCTACAGGAGCCGTTTAATCTTTTCTGTTTGAAAAAATGTCTTTTAACCCTTTGAATACATCTTTCTACACCTTTGCAAACAGAGTAGACACAGACGGCTCCTGTAGGACCTTGAACAGATGGCTCCTTAACTCATTCCCTCCTAACCTATTTTTAGACCCAACCTCTTTGAATAAATCTACTGAAAAGGAGCATTTACTAGAGAAAAGGAGAATTTTATAATTGTATAGTTTTGAAACCATTGTGATAAATAGAGCATTTGCTCCTATGGAGCAAATGCTTTATTTATCACAATGGTTTCAAAATATGACTTTTATACAGGCGCCAAAATGCGTCATAAGGAGGGAATGTGTTAAGGAGCCAGCTAATTTGGGTCTTCTCTTTTTGCAAACTTTTTGAATGAATTAAAAGGCATATATATGGAGGAAAGGGTTGAAAGTTTATTTGTTCAGAAGGAATGGACTGGGTATCAGGTCTATAAATTCAGTATCAGATGTTTCAAGCATTGGAAGAAACAGTGACATCATGTAGGCGTCATCTTATCAGGGTCTGCTCTGTTTGCTTATGGAATTATGTAGTTTCTAAAATGGCTACAACGTTCCGCCTTCCATACTTCATTATAACTACCGTATTTTGTCCATGAATATTCGGAAGGTATTAAAATTTGGAACAAATATAGGACAGTGAAGGGGTTAATTAATGATTTATTCATCTTGCATAAAAATAGTAATTCAACTGTCATAAATTTGCGTGTATTTATTCCAGAAATGGCGTGAGAACATTTTACATGTTGGCCTGTTGCAAGCTCCTCTTGACCGCGACAAGTATCCATGGGACATTAGAACTCAGGATCTGGAGTTATACAAGAAGCCCGAGATTAACTTTGGAGTCCCAGATCCTCTAACTATACATTTGGCCGGAGAAAAGCTCCGTCAGGAAAAACTGGCGGCACAGAGAATGAACTTTGAGGAATGGAGGTCCAAGATTGTAGTTGGTGATACAAGACAGTACTTCCACAGGTATGTAGATAGATAGATAGATAGACTTATTTCGGCAAACAGAAAACATAATATGGTTCACAAACATGTATCACATCATAATAAATAATAATTCGTAAAATGATGCATAGTGAAAAACCATGGCATGCTTTCTATACCAAGGATAACACAATAAAGAGCATGCTCTTATTTCCATTGTGGTCCTTATCACAGGTAGCATGACATAGAGAGGCTTTAAGATATAATATGAATACTATCACAAGTGGATGCTATATCACATGATTTAAACTGTAAGTCATATTATTAAATAGAATATTAAAACTGGCATCAAAAGCAGTTATATTTATAAATACTATCACAGTCACAGACAAAAATGGGTACACAATTGTTGTATCACAGTCCCTTAATTTAAAACGTAAGAAATACAAGTTATGTATAAACTGGCAAATAGATTAAAGCATAACCCTTTCCTCCATATGCCTTTAGACGCCTTTGCAACAGAGTAGAACTAAAGCCGTCTGATCAGGGACTGCTCTATTTGCTTATATGGAATAATATAGATCTGATTCTACAGTTCCACATGCTTATGTGCTATTATAACAATTAATCTAATTTGATATTCATGATGTAATTATTTATTACATGAATATTCATGGAGGAAAGGGTTAACTTTTCCTCAATATACATTTGTGTACATGTAAATGCCTTTGCCAGCAGAGTAGACTCAGATCAGACAGCTCCCACAGGAGCCATCTGTATCCATGCTTATAAAACTTTTAGTTGAGTCTGAGTTCGTTCTCAAGTTTTTGATTTCAATCAAAAGCTTGAGAACTCAAATCTGACCAATCAAAAGCTAGAGAACAAACTCGGACTCAACTAAAATGTTTTGTAAGCATGGACCCTAATCAAGAGGGTCTGCTTCAGAGTCCATTCAGTGTTTAATCCTTTCCCTGTTCTATGTTTATTTCAAATTCCAATACTTAATGAATATTCATTAACAAAATAGTTATAAAGAAATATGCAAGGTGGAACATTGTAGACATTTTAGAAAGCAAAGAAACAGATCCATCAAATTCTATTAGCAGAGTAGACCCTGATCAGATGGCTCCTTTAGGAGCCGTCTCATCTGGGTCTACTCTGTTTGCAAATGCGTGAAAACAGGTTTATATGAGGGAAAGGGTTATGGCTTAACCATTTCCCTCATATAAAAGCCTTGTCACACATTTGCAAACATTAGATCTAGATCAGACGGCTCCTATAGGAGTAATCTGAACAGGGTCTGCTCTGTTTTCTTATCAAAATATAACAGATCTGACGCTACATTTTCTACCAATACCAAAAAATCCTTTGTACATTATACCATTATAAAAAAAAATGTCCAGTAAATATTCATGATATTATTACTTGAATATTAAACAGGGAAAGGGTTAATTCTTTCCTTCATATAAACGCCTTTTCATGCATCTGCAAACAGAGTGGTCTCAGATCAGATCGCTCCTATAGGAGCAGTCTTATCAGGATCTGCTCTGTTTGCTTTTGACATGATATAGATCCGATTCTACAGATATTGTCGAAGTGAAAAGTTCACGTTATGCCCAATTTAGCATATAAATATTCATAATGTTATTATTATTTCTTGAATATTAAACGGGGAAAAGGTTAAATTTTGCGAAATTGCAGACCCTGATCCAAAGCCTACTCTAGATTGTTTGCAAATGCCAGTACACTTGTTGTCCGTATTCAAAGGCAGAGCTACAAATAAAGGCACTTACCCATGTACTAAACTAGTCATTTCTCCACAGAACCCTATACTGTGACCACTCTTTAAAATCGTCTCGAAGACTCTTAGAGACGATTCTAAAGAGTGGTCACAGTATACGGTTGGGTGGAGAAAAAAAGGAGATATTCTTGAAAATATTTAAATTTACTCATCTTATCTGGATCTCTTCAAGACGATTCTAAAGAGTGGTCACAGTATAGGGTTGGGTGAAGAAAAAAAAGGAAATATTCTTGAAAATATTTAAATTTACGCATCTTATCTGGACCTCTGCAAAGGGTTAATAAACTTCGCCTAGGTACTCAAACCCTAGACATTGAACTATGATTTTCACTTCAGGTGTTTGACAGAAACTGAACTTAAACACAAAGGTCGAGATGCCAGTAACCAGATAGCTCGCCTTCAGGGTCTTCTGAAGGACCAACCTGATAAACTGTCACTTAGAAAGTCTGGAATGAACCTCAGGAATATTCCACCCCTGAATGTGGTCCTTAATCCAAGTGTGGATACAGATGCACGCATGGAAGGGAGATCTACAAGCCCTGCAGTGGAGAATGAGGGCGATGAGAGAAATAAGGGATTCAAACCTGGTCCCTATGAAAACCACAGCTGGGTTCTTGAACGAAACAAGATAGCAGCCATAGACTATGAACATGAAAAACATAGGAAGAATAAAGGACACGATTTCAAGTGAGTATGACTATAATGCTGTGGTTTGCATTTCAGGATTTTATTTTATGGAATGATCAGGCTTTACATAAAGGTTTATTGATATATCTGTACTGACCTTTTCCTTCATATGAACCGTTTTCACACATTTGCAAACAGTGTAGACCCAGATCAGAGAGCTCCTAGAGGAGCCCTTTGATCAGGGTCTGCACTGTTTGTCATTCAAAATCCTCTAGTAAGTCTTTCATACTGAATGGATTCCATAGTTAACCCTTTCCTCCATAAATACGCCTTTCTACGCCTCTGTAATAGTCACTTCCTGAAACCATTGTGATAAATAGAGCATTTGCTCCATAGGAGCAAATGCTCTATTTATCACAATGGTTTCAATACTACACAATTCCAACGTTTTTCTTTTCTCTAGTAAATGCTCCTTTTCAGTAGATTTATTCAAAGAGGTTGGGTCTAAAAATAGCCTATGATGGAATGGGTTAAATACTAATGGGCTATTCCACTCTGGTAATTCAGCGTTGAAATGCTTAACCAACTTTTTTCTGGAGAGTGCTCACATAGACTATGCCTGTTGTCCAATCCTTTTCTTTATTGAATAAAATATTGTTGAAATCAACCTTCCTTCTTTTTATAGTGTCTACCACAAAGAACGGAGCAAAATGTGGAGAAGACCCATCATCCCCCTCACAGACGATGAAAAGGATAATCATCTCTTTAGAATTCCTGATGACCCTAAAAGATTCCGAATCTTACCAGAACTCTCTACCTTTAGAGAAACATTCAAAGAGCGCTCCCTTACACAGCCCCAGATGTCCACAGGGAGTGCTCTAGGGCCCAAAACTGACCAACAGGTGTCACAGCTGACGGTGCCCTCATCCTTCAATGATCCAACGTTGAGGATGACCTCAGAGCTGACAGGACATGTATCACAACAAGATTCAAGTTTAGCCAAATCCTTGACACCTCAGAAGTCTCTACAAGCTGTCAGCTAGGAAGGAAGAAAGTTGCTTTTTAGTTAGTCCTGGTGAAGAGCCTTCATAGATGCAAAGAAAAACTTTAACAATGGATGCAAGAAAATTTATTATTAGATGTACTTACATTGACATATGGAGTATTTATCATTCTATCAAATGAATACAGCCTGAGGAAATCAAAAAACGATTTACAAGATTAGTGGTGGAAATAAATATTGAATTAGAATTTTTATGGTAATTAAGAATGATTAATCCTTCACTCAATGAATATTCATGTAAGAAATAATTATATCATGAATATGAATTAGCTGAATTTTTATAATCACATATGAACATATAATTGTTTTGGTATTGGCAGAAACAAAAATCAGATCTACGGGTTTATAATTTCACAAGCCAACGGAGAAGACTCTGATCAGATCGCTCCTAAAGAAGCAATCTGATCTTGATCTACTCTGTTTGCGCAGGAGTGATAAAGGGTTTGTTTGAGGTAATTGGTTAATGGAGTTTTAGTTGTATAAGTTGTAGCTACGGTAAAAACCTCTACAAGGGATACTTAAGCCTCAGTAGATATACCTTTTAATATTTTTGCAAACAGAGTAGACCTAGATCAGATGGCTCCTGTAGGAGCCGTCTGATTAGGCCTAGTTTGCTCTTTTTGTTTATGGCATAGATCTAATGATTCAGCTTCTGCCTTGACAAAAAGAATTCATGCCTTCATAAAAAATTATGTAGTTAATATGTTCTAATGTTATTATTTCATTCTATGAATATTCATGGAGTAAAGGTTAAAAGAAGTCTCATTCAGAGTCTGTTTGGCAAGTGGTAGCTTAATGCAGATTGAAACTAATGCAGAAAGTTTTGGAAGCTTTCTGCATTACTTTCATTTTATATTAAGCAATCGCCTACTTTCTAAAACATATCTATGTTTATTCAACTTAGTGACCGTAACCTAGAGGTTACCATTTATTCTGTAATATCTAGTAGGAGTTATGATTGGTGCTCTGGAGCGCATTGAGTACTGCCAGAGAAGAGGGCCACAAATCAAGTGGTAAATACTGCTGAATTGTACAGTTGTTTGTTGATTGAGATTGTAATCTAGGATATTTTATTGTGCTTACTGCTAGTACCAGAGATCCAGATGAGATGCGTAAATTTAAACTTTTTCAAGATTTTTTTTTATTTCTCCATCAAACCCTATGTTGTGACCACTCTTTAGAATCGTCTATTCGAGACGATTCTAAAGAGTGGTCACAATATAGGGTTTGATGGAGAAAGGACGATTTTAGTACTCGAGTATGTAACTTTATTGCTCTGTGTATGAGTACAGAAGCAGAATCCTTGATAAGAGCAGTATCTAGATAATCTAGTTACTACTCTTATCAAAGATTCTTAATTTCTCCATCAAACCCTATGTTGTGACCACTCTTTAGAATCGTCTCTTCGAGACGATTCTAAAGAGTGGTCACAGCATAGGGTTTGATGGAGAAATGACGATTTTAGTATTTGAGTATGCACTTTTATCTGTTGCTCTGTGTACATTCATGCTCAACCACTATTCGTAAAATAGTGGATGTAGTTTACACCTGTCCGTCTGTTTGTTCATCTGTTTTTGAAATGGTTCCGAAATAAATTGTGGATTTCACACTTGACACTGCAATTTTACAACAAAATGTATGCATAGGTTGTTTGAATTTAGATAAGTTATTTGTGACCCTGTAAGTTTTTCAATGAAAATATCAAGCAATTTATTTCTGTGGGCAATTCTGTAGTTTATGTATACAATTTCATGTATATGTGAATGCTGTGTTTTATATATTTATTTCAGTCACACAATATATGTACATGCAAATTATTTTAGAATAAAAGATTTTTGTTTGTGACTGGTAAAAACTTTAACCCTTTACTCAATGAATATTCATGTAAGAAATAATATATGTATGAATATTCAGTAGCTAAATATTTATAATGACCTTGGAACAAGAACAGTTTTGACCTTGGTGAATACTGTAGAATCAGATCTATACAATTCAATAAGAAAACAGAATAGACCCTGATCAGAGTAGACCCTGATCAAATGACCCCTACAAGAGGCAGTCTAATCTGGATCTATTCTGTTTGCAAAGGCATATCTATGGAGTATAGGGTTAAGGATGAATCGGAAAAGCCCTACTACATATAACTTATTTGATTACAGATATTTTCACTCTTTACATCTTTGAATATTCATGTGAAAATAATGTCATGCATCATTAACCCTTTCCCTCATATAATCGTGTTTTCATGCAATTGCAAACAGAGTAGACCAAGATCAGATGGCTCCTAGAGGAGTCATCTGATCAGGGTCTGCTCTGTTTGCTAATAGAATTTGATTGAACTGTTTCTTTGCTTTCTAAAATGTCTACAATGTTCCACCTTCCATATTTCTTTAGAACTATTTTGTTTATGAATATTCAGTAGGTATTGAAATTTGGTCTAAATATAGAACAGGGAAAGGGTCAACTGAATTTTTATAATGGCATATGAAGACAGGATTGTTTTACTATAGTTGAATTTGTAGAATCATATTTATATTATTTCTTACAAACTGTGCAGACATTGATCAGACAACTCCTACAAAAGTCATTTGATCTGCGTCTACTGTTTGCAAAGACAGTAACCCTTTCCCTCGTATAAACGTGTTTTAACACACCTGCAAACAGAGTAGACCCAGCTCAGACTGCTCCTATAGGAGCTGTCTGATCAGGGTCTGCTCTGTTTGCGAATGGAATTTGACAGATCTGTTTCTTTAGTTTCTAAAATGGCTGCAATGTTCTACCTTCCATATTTCATTATAACTATTTTGTCAATGAATATTCAGTAGGTATTTAAATTTGAAATAAACATAGAACAGGGAAAGGGTTAAAAGGTGTGTCTGTGGAGTAAAGGGTGAATGTACAGTTTTGCTCAAGCATTTATGTTGAGAACTAAATCTTTTAATTTCTGGAATGGCTATGTATTAACCCTTTCCTCCATGAATATTCATGAAAGAAATAACGAGTCTACGCTGTTTGCAAAGTCATAGAAAGGCATATTTATGGAGTAAAGGGTTAAGAATTGTTGACATTTGTGTACAGATGTTTTGTGCGAGGAACTGAGATGTTGACAGTAGATTTCAGTATTATGATGTAACTCATTACTTGATGAATATTTATGTAAGAAATGACATCATGAATGTTAATTAGATTTTTTATAATGGCATACAAAAACAGGAATGTTGGCTTTAAGGTACCCCTTTCTACACCTTTGCAAACAGGGAAGACCAAGATCAGACAATTCATGTAAGAGCTGTCTGATCAGGGTCTGCTCTGTTTGCTTATGATATGATATAATATAGATATGATTGTACAGTTTCTGTCATGGCCATAAAATCCTGTGTCCAATTGCTATTATAAAAAATTATCTAATTAATATTCATGATGTGATTATTTCTTACATGAATATTCATGGAGTTAAGTGTGAAGGGCTGTATATGAGACAATGAGAATCAGGTTTTTAATACTTATGTTATAATACTGTAACCATTAGGCCAACACAGTTGTCTCTCCATGCCAGTGGCAAGTTTGTGATATGCAACAGTTTCGATTTAACCTATTCTCTCATATTGACGTCTTTTGATGCCTCTGTTATTGTCACTTGCTGAAACAAAAAAATGTAAGGTTGTGAAGAAACCTGTTTATTACTTATTTGTGTGAGCAATTTAAATAGAAGTTCTCAAAATAAAACAGCATTGAAATAGACTCTGTAGCAATAAAATACCAAGCTATGGATTGGCTCCTATGGAGCAAATGCTGTATTTATCACAATGGTTTCATAAAATGACTTTTACAGAAGCGTCAGAATTTGTCATTAGGAGGGAATGGTTTAATACATGGTTTTGTCTGACAGAAGTGAACCAAACAATATGTAGGTCTGCTTATAACAAATCTGGCTATTAGGGTAAAGCTTGTATCAATATTTGTTATTTCTATTAGTTTGTCCAGTTAAGGAAGGCATGTTTTACAGAAATTTATTTATCATAAGGCTTCCAGATTCTGTTGGTTGAATGCCATTGTTTAGATGCATATGGACCTATGTTTGTACAGTTCAACAATTCTTTTTAAACCCTTTAATCCATGAATATTCATGAAAGAAGTAATTCCATGAATATTGTATTTAAGATATACGATAGGGAAATTCTGTAGAATCTCGATATATATCATATCATAAGCAAACAGCAGACCCTGGTGAGATGGCTCATACAGAAGCGATCTGATCTGGGTCTGTTCTTTTTGAAAAGGTGTAGAAAAGTGTATTTATGGAATAAAGCGTTAAATCTTAAACAAATGTACATTATAATACTGAATATCTTTTTGGGATGATATAGAATCCATAGACATGTCTCTCTTTGCAATGAGAAAACTCTAATATATGTGCTTATATTTATTTATCTTTTGAAATTTAAATGATTGACAAGCAGGACAGAAGCATCTTTCTTTATTAGCAACGTTTGTTAACACATTACGCCATGAATATTCATGAGCGAAATAACATCATGAATATAAATAAGTTTAAATTTTATGACACATTAACACAGGATTTTTTTATCATTTATGAAACTGTAGAATATCTTTATTATATCATAAGCAAACAGAGCAGACCCATGTCAGATGCCTCTTATAGTTGTCTGATCTGGGTGTACTCATTTTGTGTATTTAAGAAGTAAAGTGTTAAATTATATTAACCCTTCGCTTGCTATTCACGTCAATATACCTACATATAAATAGTGAAGACCCAGATGAGACAGCTCCTGCAGGAGCTGTCTCATCAGGGTCTACACTATTTACAAGTTGATTGTGCAACCAGTGCACTCCACAGCAGTGATTGCACAGAGAAATACTTGAACACCGTGAAGGTATATGTAATTATACAACAGGGCATGGGTAAAGAAGGAGAAATGTGTTTTAAAATTCAGCAAGCAAAGGGCCTATATATACCTATATATACCCTATACCTAAAAGTTGATTGGATTTGTCTAGCATCGACACAGTATTATTAATGTTACATAAGTATTACGTATGATTATTTAATTAAATCAGAATACAGATTAGTGTCTGGTCCATTACGTTTCAGAAAACAATGTTGGAAAAGACTGGTCCAATTTATTTTAGAAATCCGTCCATTCAACACTGTCCAGCATATCTGTGATGTTTTTATTTTGAATTTTGTTTTTTATTTATTCTGCACTTTTATTTTCACTAGTTGTATACACACTCATTTATACTCGATAGTGCACAAGGACTAAACGAAGACATCTTAAAGCTTATAGCTGATGAATATTCATGTAAGAAATAACGGTATCATGAATATTTATTAGTTGATTTTTTTATACTGGTATACAGTAAAACCCCTCTAAACTGGAACTCCAGTAGGGAAGAATTTAGATAATTTTTGGCAGGTGGCTGCTAATGCAGGGTGAAAGGCATGCAGAAATCTGCTAGGAGCATTAGACTGTCTCCAAGACCTATATTTATACCAAACTCAACGTCCAGTTTAGAGGGGTTTTACTGTATGAACAGAATTTTTTTTGCCATGGCAGAAACTGCAGAATCAGATCTATACGATTCCATTAGCAAAAACAGCAGACCCTGTGCAGACGGCTCCTACAGGAGCCGTCAGTTATGGATCTATAGTAAAACCTCTCTATAACGGCCACTAAATCACATAAAATATTTTGTGTTAAAGGCAGGTGGTTGCTTAAAGCAAGGTGAAAGTAAAACAGAACGCTCCCATAGGAGCGTTCTGTTTTACTTTCACCTTGCTTAAAGCAGCCACCTGCCCTAAATACCAGCTAATTAATTCAATTTAGCGGCCGTTATAGAGAGGTTTTACTGTACTCTGTTTTGGAAGGTGTCTCTATCAAGGGACACAAGTTTAGAGTGATAGTCTCTTCACCAAATGCATATTTTCAATACAGGCGTACAATATTGTGTTGAATATGTTCAGTTATTCTTAATAGGAAAGATTGTCAGTTTGATCTTATATTGAAACATGACCCTGTGATACAGAGTAAACCATTTTCGTTGACACATAATTTTCTGTTGCACAGCAAAATATTATCGGCCTTTTCAAGCAGTTATAAAATAAATTCCAATACATTGGTGAATAAAATCAGGGTCACTGATACCAAAGTCTCATTGCCTTCAGCATTTCTTGCAATATATTTCTTTTCAACATATAAACAAATGATTATGAATTATGTAGGGTTGACACCAGTGCAATCTGATGGTTCGGTCGGTCGGACACATTGATTTTTGAGAAACTGTGTATTTTCTTTGCGGTCACTGGTTTGTAGTGACATATTACAAGAGAATCCAAGAATTGACGCCCTTTCATAGAGAACTTGTCATTTTGTTAATGCGAAATAGTTTATAAAGACTTCACTCTGAATAATACGGAAAAACTCCGCCAGCTCTTTAACTCATTCTCTTCTAGGCTATTTTTAGACCCAACCTCTTTGAATGTATCTACCGAAAAGGAGCATTAACTAGAGGAAAGGAAAAAGTTAGCATTTTGTAGTTTGAAACCATCGTGATAAATAGAGCAATTGCTCCTCTAGGAGCAAATGCTCTATTTATCACAATGGTTTCATAAAGTGACTTCTATAGATGCGCAAAAATGCGTCACTGGGGGGTAAGGGGTTAAAGGCATGGACATAAAGACCGAGGTGTCCGATCATACCGGTGTCGACCTTAGGCTAATTTATAAGCATTTTAAAACATGTTGCAAGTAGGGGCTATCACTTGAAGAAAGTAGGGTTGTTACACTATCTGGATGTCAGAGCTTGGATTTTCAGGTACTTGGTGGTGAAAATCAAAACTTACTGTACCATGCTGCTGAAGTATTTCTGAAATTAACTGTGTACTAGGGGTGCAATGAATAAAATTTCAGTACATGGTTGGCTATATTTATCTTTCTCTTTTCCCATGCCCTTCTGATAATATTAGTTATACAGTTCTTTCCCAGGGTACATGACGATTTATTCCCGGCTGAGGAAAATCATGTTGCCCGAGCCGTTAGGCAAGGGTTACATGATTTTACTAGCGGGGAATAAATCGTCATGTTCCCTGGGAAAGAATTGTATAACGAATTTATTATACTGCAAAGTTTTACGGTCCGGATAATTTATATAAATCCATTTTGGCATATTTAATCACTAAACAGGTTAATTCCCCTAATAGCGCCCCAATACATTATTTCTACCCGAAGGTATCCGAAGTGGTGTGCGTGTTGTATTTCATCGGCGTTCGTGTTATAATAGATGGATGGACGATATAGTAACTCCTCTAAAACCTGTTGTATTTGTCATTTCAAACCAAAAGTGTTTTTAATTCATTTCTGCATTTTTAGCTCACCAGAGCACCAAGTGCTCAGGGTGAGCTTTTGTGATCGCCAGATGTCCGTTGTCCGTCGGCGTGCGGTGTCCGTCGTCCGTTGTCCGTCGTCGGGCGTCAACAATTTGAACCTTTAAAAATCTTCTCCTCTGAATCTACAGGGTTCTCAGCTTTCATCTTTGGTACATAGCATCACCTATAGGTCCTCTACAAAAGTTATATAAATTATGCCCCTGGGGTCAAAATTGGCCCCGCCCCAGGGGTGGGAAGTTTTCAATAGAAACATATAGTAAACCTTTGAAAATCTTCTCCTCTGAAACAAGAAGGTTATTAGCTTTCATATTTGGTACATAGCATCATGTTCAGGTCCTCTATAAAAGTTATATGAATTATGACCCTGGGGTCAATATTGGCCCAGCCCCAGGGATGGGCAGTTCTCAATAGAAACAAATAATATATATAGATTAAGGCCCTGGGGTCAAAATTGGCCCTGCCCCAGGGGTGGGCAGTTTCCAATAGAAATATATAGTGAAAACTTTGAAAATCTTCTCTTTGAAACTAGAAGGTTCTCAGCTTTCATATTTAGCACATAGCATCATGTTTAGGTCCTCTACAAAAGTTATATAAATTATGGCCCAGGGGTTAAAATTAGCCCCGCCCCAGGGGTGGGCAGTTTTCAATGCAAACAAATAGTGAAAACTTTGAAAATCTTCTCCTCTGAAACTGAAAGGCGCTTAGCTTTCATATTTGGCACAGATCATCATGTTCAGGTCCTCTACTAAAGTTATATAAATTATGCCCCTGGGTTCAAAATTGGGGCCGCCCTAGGGGTGGGAAGTTTTTAATAGAAACATACAGTAAACCTTTGAAAATATTCTACTTTGAAATCAGAAGTTTCTCAGCTTTCATATTTGACACATAGCATCATGTTCAGCTCCTCTACAAAATTTGTATAAATTATGCCCCTGTGGTCAAAATTGGCCCCGCCCCAGGGATGGGCAGTTTTCAATAGAAACAAATAGTGAAATCTTTGAAAATCTTCTCCTCTGAAACTGGAAGGCGCTCAGCATTCATATTTGGCACAGAGCATCATGTTCAGGTCCTCTACAAAAGTTATATTAATTATTGCCCTGGGGTCAAAATTAGCCCCGCCCCAGGGATGGGCAGTTTTCAATGCAAACAAATAGTGAAAACTTTGAAAATCTTCTTCTCTGAATCTGGAAAGTTCTCAGCTTTCATATTTGGCACATAGCATCATGTATAGAGCCTCTACAAAAGTTATATAAATTATGGCCCTGGGGTCAAAATTGGCCTCGCCCCAGGGGTGGGTAATTTTCAGCAGAAACATATAGAGAAAACTTTGAAAATCTTCTCCTCTGAAACTGAAAGGTTCTCAGCTTTAATATTTGGCTCATAGCATCATGTTCAAGTCCTCTACAAAAGTTATATAAATTACCCCCCTGGGGTCAAAATTGGCCTGTCCCAGGGCCGGCTAGTTTTCTATAGAAACATGTAGTGAAAACTTTGAAAATCTTCTCCTCTGATTGTCTGGTGAGCGCTTCAGGGCCATTCTGGCCCTCTTGTATGGTTAAGCTTTTGAGCAACTACAGAGTTTTAACCCTATCCTCCATAGGCTATTTTTAGACCCAACATTTTTGAATGAATCTTCTGAAAAGGAGCATTTACTAGAGAAAAGGAAAATGTTAGAATTGTTTAGTACCGGTATAGAAACCATTGTGATAAATAGAGCTCAATGGTTTCAAGAAGTGACTATTACAGAGACGTAGAAAGGCGTAATTATGAAAGAAAGGGTTAACCCTTTCCCTAATATAAACGTGTATTCACGCATTTGCAAACAGAGTAGACCCAGATCAGACAGCTCATAGGGTCTACTCTGTTTGCTAATAAAATTTGATAGATCTGTTTCTTTGCTTTCTAAAATGTCTTCAATATTACACCTTCAATATTTCTTTATAACCATTTTGTAAATGTATTGAAATTTGTAATAAACATAGAACAGGGAACCAGGGTTAAACAGGTTGGATTGTGATGAGATGCCAAATTACTCAGTGTCTCACTGGAATCCAAGCTCAAGGTTAGGGGCAGTGCTCAAGCAAGAGAGCGATTTTGGAGAAAAAGTCTCCCTAACCCTGCTGACTTCTCCCTGTTTTGAACTGAGGGAGAAGTGTTAACCCTTCTCTTGCTGAATTTTAAAATACATTTCTCCTTCTTTACCCATGCCCTGTTGTATAATTACGTATATCTTCACTGTGTACAAGTATTTTGCTGTGAAATCACTGCTGTGGAGTGCACTGGTTGCACAATTAACTTGTAAATAGTGCAGACCCTGATGAGACAGTTCCTGCAGGAGCTGTCTCATCTGGGTCTTCACTATTTACAGGTAAATATATTGACGTGAATAGCAAGCGAAGGGTTAATATATAGAACATATAGGGAGATACAAATCAGGATCAAAACTTCTCCCTCAATACCACTAAACTTCTCCCTGGTGGAGAGTTCCAGCTTGAGCCCAGAGGGGTTTGATAACTTACATGACAAATGAAATTCATTTACACGGTGAAAATCCAAGACTTTTAAATCTTTCCCTGTTGAAAATTCATGTTTTTTCATGGCAGAATTTTTATAATGGCATATGTACACAGGATTGTTTGGTATTGGTAGAAACTGCACATATTTTCTTGGTAATGACAGAAACTATAGATTTAGATGTATACTGAATCATTAATTCTGTTTTCAAAGGTGTTAAAATCTATTTTTCCTTCACACAAATGCTCTTTCATGCCTTTGCAAACAGCATAGACCAAGAGCAAGCTTTTGATTGGTCAGATTTTAATTCTCAAGCTTTTGATTGGTCAGATTTGAGCCAAAGGCTCAAATCTGACAAATCATAAACTTGAGAACGAACTCAGACTCAACTAAAAGTTTTATAAGCATGGACCCAGACTGCTCCTATAGGAGCTGTCTGATCTGCTGGTCTGCCCTGTGTGCTTATGAAATAATAATAGATCTGACATTACAATTTCTAGCAATACCGAAAATTTACATGGACATGAATATTTAACAGATAAAGCGCTAAGGTGAAGAAATGCTAAAGCTATGCTTATAAATGAAGAGTTCTGCATGAGTTCAATACTATTTTACGAAAAAAAAGTTTGCATTAAAGAGGTTTTACTTCATAAATCGAGAGTTGTCTGTCGCATGTCGCCGTGCCATTCTGAACACATTTAACCATTTCCCTGTTGTATATTTAGTCCAAATTTTAATACCTACTGAATATTCATGAAACAAATAGTTAAATGAAATATGAAAGGAAGCACATTGCAGCCATTTTAAAAACTAAAGAAACACCTATCAAATTCAGTTAGCAAACAGAACAGACCCTGAGGAGACGGCTCATATAAGAGCCGTCTGATCTTGGTCTTCTCTGTTTGCAAATGAGCGAAAAGGCGTTTAAAAATATAAAGGAATGTGTTCATTTTTCCGACCCATATGCTATATTCGCTTTAAATAGTTTGGATCCAGATAGACACATTATTTTATCTCCTACTACATTCTTGTCATTCTATTGGTCAATTGAGGTTACTAAAATCCTTATCATGGCTTTACAAGAGTTACTTCTTTTCATTGACCATTCTTACAGTTTTAAAAAATGCATACGTATAAATTTATGCTTTAATTGGAGTTGAAATATAAACATTAATTAGTTTTACAATGATATAAAAGAAAATATATAAACAAGATTTGAGGCAAATAAAAAATATTTTCTTTAATTCTATTAAAGGGAGGTAATTTATTCTGCTCTTATAATTGTAATATCAAGTTTTCAAGAGTTAATTCCCTTGTTTTCCCACGGAAAGCCATACATGTAGGTCTTTGATGCAAACATGCGTGTAAATACTTGAAATTAAGGGTAGTCGGTGTGATAATTTCGTTATGCAGTGCTTAGTGTCCCATATGAATATTTGATTCGCCTCGTCCCTTATGAATATTTGGTGGCAGTGTAAGTCCATATTAGGGACACTAAGCACTGCATAACTAATAATGTAACTTGGCGATATGACGCAGTGTAACTTGGCGTTTCATCAGGGTCTTGGCTGTTCGACACTCTATGTCCAGGAAGGATGTGTTTGTATCGAGTTTAATGTTGCTTTAACGGTCATATCGTGACGTCCAGCGCACTCAAAGTGGAGGAAGACCCCAGATGTTTTTTCGTGCACAGAACAAATTCAATTGATTCGTGCACAGGAAATCACTCGGGTAGAACCACCGACCTACCGCAAGACAACCGGAAGGCTTCCTGACGTGATAAATCCAAATGTCTAGACCAGGATTCGAACTACGGCGGTGAGGAATTTGTGGAGAGGCTCTGCAAACTACTGATGAATTCTGTTGGGGTTTAAAGATCCATACAGACAACTGTTGGTACGTTTGCAAATAGAGTAGACCCGGGCCAGACAACTCCTGTATGAACTGTTTGACCAGAGTCTGTTCTGTTTGCTGATAATATAGATCGGATTCTGAAGTCTCTGTCACAACCGAAAATGTCAGTGTAATTCTTGTAGTGTTCTTGTGTCCGTACGAGCTTAGAAACCTATCTATATAAAAAGTTGACATTTTTGGTTCATTTCGTTTCACTTAATTTCGAAGGTACGTAACTCCCAAAATACATACATGAATCCAATTAACACATTGCCCCTTAGTGACGCATTTTTGCAAAATTCACATTGTGAAACCATTGTGATAAATAGAGCATTAAAATGCTCTATTTATCACAATGGTTTCAAATTACAAAAATCTAAAAAACAATCTTTTTGTCCATTAATCACAAATTACTTTTTTCTGATGTGATAACTCAATTCTGACTTTAGATCTGCACTCAGCATACCGAAATACATATACATGTAGATCTAATATGTGAATTTGAAGAAAATCTGAGACAAACAAATATTTTTTGGGAAAAAACCCCACGGAGGGTACATTTTTCGTCGTCCATTAATCATGACTCTTTTTTTTAGCTCACCAGAGCACAAAGTGCTCAGGGTGAGCTTTTGTGATCGCCTGATGTCCGTCGTCCGTCGTCGTGCGTCGTCCCGCGTCAACAATTTGAACCTTTAAAAATCTTCTCCTCTGAATCTACAGGGTTCTCAGCTTTCATATTTGGCACATAGCATCATGTTCAGGCCCTCTACAAAATTTATATAAATAATGCCCCTGGGGTCAAAATTGGCCCCGCCCCAGGGATGGGAAGTTTTCAATAGAAACAAATAGTGAAATCTTTGAAAATCTTCTCCTCTGAAACTGAAAGGCTTTCATCTTTCATATTTGGCACAGAGCATCATGTTCAGGTCCTCTACAAAAGTTATATAAATTATGGCCCTAGGGTCAAAATTGGCCCCGCCCCAGGGGTGGCCATTTTTCAATAGAAACATAAAGCGAAATCTTTGAAAATCTTCTCCTCTGAAACTGAAAGGCGCTCAGCTTTCATATTTGGCACAGATCATCATGTTCAGGTCCTCTACAAAAGTTATATTAATTTTGCCCCGGGGGTCAAAATTGGCCCCGCCCCAGGGGTGGGTAGTTTTCAGAATAGAAACAAATAGTGTAATCTTTTTTTTTTTTTTTTTTCCAGTTTATTACTGTCAATTTATTTATAAATGCATTACAATATTTACAACATCTACATGTCAATGTTTAACTCTTTAGTTTTGTTGTCGCAAAAAAACGTCAAGAGCGGGAAAATCTGGTAAGTTAAATCTACAGTCGATTGAGAGTTTCCGCTCTTGAAACTTTTGCCAAGATAAACATTTATAGTGCCAAACATTGTAATGTAGTTTTAGTTATAAAACTTAACAGTTAATATTAAGTTCTTGTGGTGATAGTAAATGTTTTAGCATGTATTTCTCGAATTGTACACCATAGAACGCTAAACATTTCCCTGTTCTTTATTCATGTAACGAATGTTTATAAGCTGAATGTTTATAATGTAAAGAATTCAAGTAAATTATTTTCTTTGACAGAAACTGTAGAACCAGATCTATTCCATGTCCAAAGCAAACACAACAGACCCTGATCAGACCGCTCCTATAGGAGTCTTCTGATCTGGGTCTAATAAGTTTTTATAAGTTTCCAAGCTGTGTGATACTAGATTGAAGTGGATGCTAAATTGTGCATCTTCTCAGCGGAAGAGATAATTCTTTACATAATAAACATGTGCCGTTGTAAACAAAACCGATACAGACCAGACAGCTTTGTCGGAGCCATCTGACAAGGAACTGCTTGCTAATGAAACTAAATTATGTTGATACTGTACAATTTCTGAAAGGCCAAAACTCCGCCGTTTATATATCATTATAGAAATAATGTAATTCATATTCATATGTATAGTTAATATAACCCTTTTCTTAATGAATATACATGTACAAAATTATGACACCATGCATATTAATAAGTTGAGTTGTTCTAATCGTATGTTACCGATTATCGTTAAGGTATTGTCTGATCATAAATTTCAAACTGATATGTCGTCTGGAACGTGTATTATTGTCGGTGGTATAGACACTTCGGGTTGTGGCTTGCCATCTAGCCCCTCCTCGTGTATACTTGGCAACGGGTAAGCGTCAACCTCGTATACCTCCCTGACTATGTCTTCCGTCACCACCTCCTCTATTATACTTTTAACGATTGGGACACTGATGACTGTAGAGTCTGTATAATCGTTCGAAGTGCTCGGAAGAGTATCATTGAAACTGTGATAGCGGTATGTCCCACAGTGTGTTTTGCATCCACCAATGAGCAACAAACTGACTGCGAACAAAGCCACAGCTGGGAGAATAATGGCTGCAATGGGAACACTAGTCGAACAATCTGTTTCTTCGCATTTGCATTTCTGTTGACCTTCTTCCTGGTCACACATTCCCATATCACACGTTCCCCGGAACTTGTACCAAAAGCATGTCGTCTTAATTGGAACTGGATCAGACAGGCCATAATAAAAATTCGGAGCTCCCAGTATTCTTATGGCGTTATTAGGATCGTCATTTGTGTCGGCTATAAGCTGAATAACCTCTCTTCCAATCGTCGTTATAGATTCATCCGTCCACACGGTCTTGTTGAATACCACGACAAATTCGTATATTCCGGACTGGTCACCCTTTTCTTGGACAATAATATCGATTACCTCCCTGTTGCCAATTTTGCTGTTGTTCTTTAACAGATCACCACGCACAATCCGTTCAACCTCTGACCGAGGTGTACCATCAGGGACAGACAAATCGAATGTCAGCCTTCCTGCCGCAACGAACTGCACGGGAACAATATCTGTTGAAATAGATACTCTCGCGTTACATACAACAGTGCCAGAGCTACAGATAATGGTGCGTACCCAAATACTAAAACCGTTGTTTCTTCACCAAACCATATACTGTGACCACTCTTTAGAATCGTTTCGAAGAGACTATTCTAAAGAGTGGTCACAGTATAGGATTTGGTCCACAATAGACGATTCTCAAGAGTGGAAATAAAGAGCTATTCTTGAATTTGTTTTTTTTTTTTTTTTTTGGTGAAGTCTTGCGACTTCGTTTATTTCATTTTTCTACACTCTCATACATATATATATACATGTATACAGTATGTACAGTCTATAATAGCATAAGCTATTAATAGTATAAAGTCTTATTACTAAACTTCTAAATATTTCTTGAAATTCTGTATTAATGGAGTTATGTTTTTCTTATACTGTAGGTAGGAATACATAATGTTAAATTCATATAGGAATAAATTATAAATATTGTAGAATTTTGATCTCTTGTCGCTAGCATAATATCCTTTGTACATGCAGAATGTCGCAAGGTTTATAATCAAGTTAATATCGTTATAATAGCTATTACCTGTTTTATACCCAATTATTACTGTCTGAAGCTGTTTAATATTATTTGAAAATCCACATCTATGTAAAATGTGTTCAAGTGTATCCCAGATGGATGTTAATGAAGCACAATCGATAAATAAATGTTTATAGTCCTCGTGTGTATTACATAGGTTACAATTGGAGTTTTCTTCAATTTTCCATTTACACAAGTTTTCTTTAGTAGCTAGTATGTCGTTAACCAGTTTATATTTAAATTGTTTAACCCGGTTATCAAAGCATGTAGCATTTAAACTCAAATAAAAGCGATGCCAATTAATTTCTGAGTTAAACATTTGATCCCATTTTCTGTGGATATATGGTTTAACAAAGATATGTTTCGTGATGATATTATAAATGTATTTATTTGTCATGGTTAAGAAAGGCAGTTTGTTGAATTCTATATCTAGTTTCGTTTTAACATGAGTGAGTACAGATTCATTTGTTTTAATATTTTTTATCCATAATTTAGGAATCGCTGTTTTGATAATGGTTATCTGGCTAATCCAGTTTGTTTTATTGTGAAGTTTTTCTAATACTATTTGTTCATCGATTTTCCCTGATTTTGGATCTAAAATGTCGTTAATAAATAAAATGCCAGAATCTATCCACTGTTTAAAGACCAAACATTTTCCGTTTATTTGTATATGTCTATTTCCCCATATGAGCTGCCGTCTTATCTCGGTGAAATCTTTAGGGAACATCTGTTCAGACCCGCCCACTTGTTTAAAAGAAATCCAGGCATTAAGAATGTCGGCATAAAAGGGGGAAAGTTTGATATTCGGGGATGGGAGACATTTTACTGTTGTTAGATTCATGTTAAAAATTAAGAGTTTTTCGCCGAATTGGTTAAATAAAAAACTCGGTATTATTTTCCAATTGGCTTTGTCGTCATTTAAAAGCGCCTTTACCCATTTCAGCTTAATTGATTTTATAAACGACTCAAGATCTATCATATTGAGCCCCCCTTGTTCTTCAGAACCAATCAAAGTTTTGCGTTTAATTTTTTCGCGTTTTCCATTCCATAAGAAATGGAATAGCATTGAGTTGATTTCATTTATAGTTTTTTTTGGCACAATAAGCGATTGAAACAAGTAAACAAATTTTGAGATTAATAATGTTTTTATTACTTTAATTCTACCGTAAATTGAAATGTTTCTCCTGGACCAGTTTTTAATTGTATCCCTACACGCGTTTAATGCTTTATCCCAATTTTTTGCTTCACATATGTATTTATCGTGTCCAAAAGTAATCCCAAGTGCTTTAATTTCTTTTGAGTTTTTTATGTTATCTATATCTTCAGTTGAATGTTTTGATTTCCCTATCCAAAGGCATTCTGTTTTTAGCCTATTGAGCTTTAAACCTGAAAACAATCCAAAATGTTCAATAATTTGAAGCGCATGTTTTGCGTCATCTTTATTTCTTGCAAATACAGTAGTATCATCAGCTAGTTGGGTAAGTTTAAAACAAGTGTCAGGTTTAATTATATCAAAATTCAGGCCATTAAATGTTTCATCATTTCTTAATTTGATTGCCATTATTTCTGCTACTAGAATGTAGATCAGGGCGCTTAAAGAACATCCCTGTTTTAATCCTCTACTTGGGTATATTGTTTGAGATCTCCATCCGTTATTGTATATACAAGAAGTTGTGTTTTTATAGAATGTTCCTATCCAATTAATAAATGAGTCGCCAAATCCAAAGGTTTCTAAAACCTTAAACATAAACGTATGTTCTACAGTATCAAAAGCTTTTTTAAAATCTAAGAATAAAATCACACCTTCAATATCCATTAAATCTGCAAAGTCAATTATATCTTGTATCTGCCTAATATTAAATCCAATATATCTATTTTTGATAAAACCTTGTTGATCCATGCTTATCAAAGATGGTAACACTTTCTGAATTCTCTTTGATAGACATCGTGTAGCAATTTTATAATCTATATTAAGAAGTGAAATTGGTCTCCAATTTTCTATGTTTGTAGGATCTCCTTTTTTGTAAATTAATGATAAAATGCTGTGTTTTTGAGATTGTGATAATTCTCCTTTTTTATAAGCATGATTTAAAGAGTTTACAAGCATTTGCCCGACTTTAGACCAAAATTTTCGATAAAATTCAACTGTGAGACCATCGTTCCCCGGACTCTTATTTAGCTTCATTTCTTTAAGTGCATTATAACATTCGTTTTTAGATAAATATCCATCACAAAGAGAAGAAGATGTTCCATTGAGTTTGGGTATCTGTATATTATCAAAATAACTATTAAGGTCTTTTTGGTGAACTTCGCATTTTGTATATAAATTTTGATAAAAGTCTGCTTCGGCTTTTAGAATTTCGCTTGTGTCTGTTAATAATGTTCCGTTTACTAAGAGTGTCTGCATTAATTTTCTTGATTGTCTTGATTTTTCTAGACTAAAGAAGTATTTTGTACTTTTTTTTCATTTTCGTTTAAAAATTGAATTCTTGATCTGATCATAGCTCCTTTTGATTTATATGAGTAAATGTCTTCTATTTGCTTTTGTATGGTGGAGGTTCTATATGCAATATATGGTGGAGTAGGTTCACTATCGTCATATTGTTTTCTTATTTGATTAAGTTCATTTTCAAGATTTCGCAAGATCTTGTTTCTTTCTTTCGCTTTTTGTTTCGAGTATTCTAAAGTGAATGATTTTATTTCAGCCTTTAAAAGTTCCCAGCTTACTCGGGGATCGATATTCAAAATTTCTAAGTTTTTACAGGTAGAATCAATGAAAGTATTCATGTTGTTTATAAATGTTTCATCATCTATTAAGGAGTTATTGAATTTCCATGTTCCTGGACCTCGTTTATTACTTAAACTTATCATTAACGATATCGCCATATGATCAGTTGATTTTATTAATGCCGGGCGAATATCGCATGAATGTACTGTCGGGAGTATATCTTCATTAATTAACCAATAGTCTATTCTGCTTTTTTCAATTCCATTCTTGCGTCTCCAGGTAAATTGTTTGTTTAAATCGTTTTTTATTCGCCAAATGTCGCTAAGGTTAAGGTCAGACATTAATTTTAGAATACTGGGGGTGTTAGTTAAACTACAGGGCTTCGGTTCACGATCGATGCATTTCAACACTTCATTCAAGTCCCCACCTATAATTACAACACTAAACCCTTTATCCTTCAGTAAAGACAAAATGTTTTTAAAGAAAGCATCCCGTAATTTTCTGTTATTGTGAGCATAAATGTTCAAAAGTGTTAAGTAATCAGGTTTTTTTGATACATTTAATAGGAGGAATCTACCAAATTTGTCTGGCAAGACGTCTTCTATTTCTAGACATAGACTATTATGTATCATAATCGAAACACCTCTACTATTGCTATTTCCGAAGGCATGATAACAATTCCATCCTGTAAATTCCATTTCTATTGTAAGTTCTAGTTCACTAGTGAAGTGTGTTTCTTGCAGGTATACGATATTTGCCTTTTGGTGTGTTATCCATTGCAGAAGACGCCCTCGTTTACTTGCATCTCTTAGCCCTTGTGCGTTTAGAGATAGGAAATGAATCAAATCATTCTGAATCATATATAATTATAGAAGTTGTCTAGTGATTAGATGAAGCTGTTCCTACAAAACATCTGGATATAATTACTTTTGGCCGTTTACGGTAGGAGAAAGCTAGCTTTTATGGTCTACAAAGGTTAAATCATATTTATGAATGACACACCCATTAGCCCACATTTCTGTGCATTGAAAAAAATATAACTCCAGAAAATCTATAATACTATCCAAGAGTACATAAAACGCACAGCCAGTCAAAACCATGTAATCAGCGACCTAAGACCTGTGTCTAGACCTTCCTAAAACTCGGTACACCTTACTTGGCACTGTCTTACACAGAACCGATCTGGGTATCCACAGTTTTGTATACTATTCAAAAGTACCTATAATGCATAACCAATCAAAATCACCTAACCACAGTTTTGTATATTGCCAATCAAAAGCATGTAAGCAGCAATATAGAGCAACAGATTCGCCCCAGGGATGGGCAGTTTTCAATAGAAACAAATAGTGTAATCTTTGAAAATCTTCTCCTCTGAAACTGAAAGGCTCTCATCTTTCATATTTGGCACAGAGCATCATGTTCAAGTCCTCTACAAAAGTTATATAAATTATAGCCCTGGGGTCAAAATTGGCCCCGCCCCAGGGGTTGGCTGTTTTTAATGGAAACAAATAGTGAAATCTTTGAAAATCTTCTCCTCTGAAACTGGAAGGCTCTCTGCTTGCATATTTGGCACATAGCATCATGTTTAGGTCCTCTACAAAAGTTATATAAATTATGGCCCTGGGGTTCAAATTGGCCCCGCCCCAGGGGTGGGAAGTTTTCAATAGAAACATATAGTGAAATCTTTGAAAATCTTCTCCTCTGAAACTGGAAGGCGCTCAGCTTTCATATTTGGCACAGAGCATCATGTTCAGGTCCTCTACAAAAGTTATATAAATTATGACCCTTGGGTCAAAATTGGCCCCGCCCCAGGGGTGGGAAGTTTTCAGTAGAAACATATAGAGAAAACTTTGAAAATCTTCTCCTCTGAAACTGAAAGGTTCTCAGCTTTCGTATTTGGCTCATAGCATCATGTTCAAGTCCTCTACAAAAGTTATATAAATTATGTCCCTGGGGTCAAAATTGGCCCGCCCCAGGGCCGGCTAGTTTTCTATAAAAGCATATAGTGAAATCTTTGAAAATCTTCTCCTCTGATTGTCTGGTGAGCGCTTCAGGGCCATTCTGGCCCTCTTGTTTTTTTTTATCTGAGGTGACAATTCAATTCTGATTTCAGATATGCACTCAGCATACCAAAATACATAAACTATGTGAATTTAAACAAAATCGGAGACAAAAAATATTTTTCAGGGGATTATTTTTTTTGGAAAAAGCCCATGGACTAACCCCATTATTTATTAATAACTTTTTTTATCTGATGTGATAACTCAAATCCGACTTAAGATCTGCACTCAGCGTACCGAAATACATAAACTATATGAATTTGAACAAAATCGGAGACAAAAACATTTTTTTTTTAAAAAATTCAAAGGGTACATTTTTCGTCCATTAATCATCAATAACTTTTTTATCTGATGTGATAACTCAATTCTGATTTCAGATCTGCACTCAGCACACCAAAACACATTAACTATGTGAATTTGAACAAAATCGGAGACAAAAAGGTTTTTTTCGGGAAAAAAACCTCGAACTAAGCGTTTTTTTGGAGAAAAAAACTTTTTGTCTCCGATTTTGTTCAAATTCACATATTTTATGTATTTTGGTGTACTGAGTTCAGATCTGAAATCAGAATTGAGTTATCGCATCAGATAAAAAAAAGTTATTGATGATTTAAAAATTAAGTTAGTCCAGGGGCTTTTTCCAAAAAAAAAATTGTCCCCTATTTTGTTCACATTCACATATTTTGTGTATTGTAATATGCTGAGTGCATATCTGAAATCAGAATTGAGTTATCAAATCAGATAAAAACGTTTTTGATGATTAATTGACCATAAAAACCAACCATTGAAAAACAAAATTTTCCGATGTTCCCCTTTAACTGGATTCAAGCATGTATTATGGGAGTTACATACCTTCGCATTTGAGCAAAAAATGAACGAAAATGGTGACTTGGTGTAACAATAACTCGCCGTCTCATCAGCATCCAAACTGTTTGAGACCCTGTTTATCTTTTTATAAAGACATTGAACAAACGTCCATTCTAATTTACGTCCAGCAGACGACAATACTGGCACTGAAAGTAATATAGGTTAGTTTTTTTTGCTTTTTTCTATTTTTTCTCATTAATTACTATTTAGCTTGATATAAAAAAAAAATAGTATACGCAATAATTGATTTTCAGAGTAATACAACTGAAAAAAAGTAAAATAATTATTAAAGGGAGGTAATCAAGGAGCGACATTGAACTACTAAAATACGTCCGTGAACAGAGTTCTATAAGAATAGGTGTACTTGGATAAAGTATAGATCTACTGTTCGTGATAACACCAAAATAATAGTAATAATAATGTTGTTGATGATGATGGTAATAATAATAATAATAATATTAATAATAATAATAATAATTTTAAGGGAAACAACTCTTATAAGCTTTCCTTTTAGTAAAGTACTAATGCTCTCCCTTCGACCATACATATTCTATTTATGAAATGTGATTTATGATTAATATAATAACACAAATAATTATGATAATTATTATTCAGAAATAGTACGGCCTTATTGCATACACTTTAATAGTTACCCACCAGCCAACTGAAACATATACTACTCACTTGACCCATTACCTCATAGGCTATTTTTAGATACCTCTTTAAATAAATCTACCAAAAAGGAAGAGAAAATGAACATTTTAGAATTTTGAAACCATTGTGATAAATAGAGCATTTGCTCCTTTAAGAGGAAACTCTCTATTTATCAATGTTTTCACAAAGTGACTTTTACAGAGTCGTCAATGGGGAAAAGGGTTAATAGATAGTAAAGTTAAACCCCTCTAAACCGGAAGTTAATTCTAGTATAAATATTGGTTCTGGAGAAAGGTGACAGCTTAATGCAGGGTTAGTCATGCAGAAAGCTCCTCTAGGAGCTTTCTGCATGACTTTCACCCTGCATTAAGCAGTCACCTGCCTGAAAGTATCAAAATTCTTCTCTACTATAATTCCGGTTTAGAGAGGTTTTACTGTATATATTTCATAAGGTATTAATTTTTTCTTGATTTTTAATAGTTATTTTGCAACTTTTGACATTTTAATGCGTGTTTTGTTTTTTTAAGAATTGGTTTATCACTGAAGCGTGACACTGGCTGGATCTAGATAGTGGGGTGACTTTTTTAAGGTTTTAGTGCATTCTTGTCAGAAGTGAAATGATTTTAAAAGCTAGCCAAAAGTGACAGGATCTTTTCAATATCGTGTGTGGTGCCCATTGGCGTTGATTACTGCCTGGCATCGTCTTCTCATGCTACTGATAAGCCAAGGAGGGCTTGTCGTACCTCCTGGATGGTGGTAGGCTTAACAGGGCGTGCAGATATTGCAACCTGAAGCATGTCCTCGCAGGCCAGGCCATCCTGACGATTGTTTCAGTTTGGAGGTACTCATTAGTCACTCTGGCATTGTCGTCCATTAAATGAAATCTGGGCCTACTGCACCAGCATATGGACGAATGTATACATCCAAGACCTCTCTGATGTATCTCTGAGCTGTCAGAGGGCCGTTTTCAATTATGTGCAGATCGGTCTTCCCCTGCCCAAACCATTACTGAGCCCCTACCATAACGATCATGGTTTGCGATGCATACGGTGCAAAACGCTCATTGGTTGATACGCCTATCTTTAAAGTCAACACAGAATCTGGACACGTCTGTGAAAAGTGCCGGTGTGCAGTCGTTCAAAGTCCATATTACGTGACCATGGGTCCATTGGAGACGTGCCTGGATGTGGTTGGGCATCAATGGAATGTGAATTGCAGATCGTCTAGCCCTCGTGCCAATACCATGCAGTCTGTTCCGAATGGTTTGAGTTGAAACCCGAACCCTGTTGCATTCTGGAGGACCGTGGCGTTCATAAAACGGCCTTCTGCCTGTGTAGTAGCCCTCTCAGGGTCTGACGACACCCCCCATGTTTGTCACTGTGGAAAACATCACCATGGCAGCAGTTCCACATCCTCGCTACAACGCTCTGTGCAACGCAAAGTTGACATGCCACGTGACGTTGTGGCACCCCTGCTCCAAGCATCCCAACCCCTCTGTTCATTTCTTATATAGGTTAGACTGCTTTAAGACAGGTCTTCATGAAATAGACCGGGCGGAGCGACAGCGAAGCCCGTCTATTTCATGAAGACCTGTCTTAATGCAGTCTAACCGATTTAAACCGCCCTCTAAATCCAAATAAGGCATATTGTTTCCAAATCTACGTCACTGTCTTTACTTCTGCTATTTGGCGCAAAATGTCTGACCACGGCGAAATTTTGGGAAATTTCTGTTTGGATGATTTAAACCATCCATTAAATCCAAATAAGGGACACTGTTTACAAAACCACGCCACTGTGTTCATCACTATGTCAGTAGATGATTTTTTAATAAAAATGCGGTTTAAATACAATCAGCTTTATTATTCTATAAACAAAGACAGCTGACAACTCCTGTAGGCACTAAATGAAAATGCCGATATTACCAGGTAAAGAGATAATGTTCCTTAGTGTTCGCTTAACCATTTACTCCATTAATGCCCATCTTAGAAATGATAATGTCATGAATATTAATTAGCTTAATCTTTAAAATGGCATATTAAAATGTGAATGTTTACCAGCGCAGAAACTTTAGATTTATATTATTCAATAAGCAAACAGAGCAGACCCTGATTAGGCGGCTCCTATACACTATTTGCAAACGACATATTTGTGGAGTAAAGGGTTAATAATAAAATAAACCATGCTGATGTCGATTTGAACCGCCCACTAGATCCAAATAAGGGATATTGTTTCCAAATTTACGTCACACAGGGTTCCCACAAAACAGAAAAAATAAAATTTCCTGACTTTCCCCTGACCGAATTTCAATTTTCCCTGACCCCATGTTAACAGAAGCTTAATTGGTCATCTAGAGCATGATCAATAAATGTTGGCCTCCGTCCTCCCCATCAGCCAGTTCTTACCACCTCTCTCTTAATGACAAATGTATATACTGCAGTAGTGTTTTGATCATTTTAAATAAAGAAAATATTATCATAAAGTTTTTGACATTTTCATTTTTAATTGCTCAATATTGAATGTAACATGCATAATGCCAAAAATGTCCTAATATGCATCCTAAGTATAAAGTCTCTTGAATCTATTCTACCTCTCTTAACCCTTTCCTCCATGAATTCTTATTAGAGACTCCATCTACTATGAATATATAATTAAGTAAAATTCTATTTTTAAGCAAAGTTAAGAAATATTTTGGCAGTAAACTAAAGTAAAAACTCAGATTTATGATATTTTTCTAAGCAAACAGAGTAGACCTTGGTCAGGCAGTTCCTACAGGAGCTGCCTGATATGGGTATATTCTGTTTGCAAAGGTGATAAAATGTGTATCTATGGTGGAAAGGGTTAATCTTTCAATTTTTCTGTGTAAGCTGAATTTTAAAATAGTACATACAGTGTGTAAGACACTGATATAGCATGCTATCAAAATGGGGTCAAAATTGGCCCCGCCCCAGGGCCGGCTAGTTTTCTATATAGAAACACAAAGTGAAAACTTTGAAAATCTTCTCCTCTGATTTTCTGGTGAGCGATATCAGGGCCTTTCAGGCCCTCTTGTTTCTTTACTTATCAATAGTTGTCTGTTATGAATTTTGCTACTGTTTAGCCGAGTCGAGAAGTCGGTCATTTGGTTTCTGATCATCATAATGTAAGGCTTGCCATGGGGAATTTCTATGTACCCTGTCAGCTAACAGGGTACATGGACTCATGTACACGGCTAGTTAACCAATCAGAAGTGAGGATTTTACTTTGCAATATAATAATGTCCATTGTTTGCATGCTAAGATATTTGTCATCTGCAACAAAAGTGTAGTCCGTTCCTTCATATAAACACCTTTTTACGCTTGAGTAGACCCAGACGCCTCTAATAGGAACCGTCTACTCCGTTTGCTTATGATATAATATATATACAATTCTGCCATGACCAAAATCCCCCCCCCCCACCAGTCCATGTGCTGTTATAACAATCCTATTAATATTCAAGCTATCATTATCTCTTACATGAATATTCAAACAGGGAAAGGGTTAAATTTTCAAAGTTCATTTTTCTTCGTTTGGATTGTAATGAGACACTGCGTCTCATCTGGATCCAACCATCTGCATAGGTCATCGATGCTAGTTTTTGAAGAGTTAATCTTTTCCTTCATATAAACACTTTTTCATGCATTTGCAAACAGAGTAGACCCAGAAAATTCAAGAAGTAATGACATCTTGAATATTAATTAGCGGATTTTAGTCTGTTTTCCATGAAATGTCGAGCTATTGTTATCACCGGGGCGTAGGCGTTGTAGGCATCGTCGTCTTCATTAATAAATTTAATGTAGTTAATTTCTCGAAAAGTATGAGGTATCAACGTGAAACTTCGTAGGTGAGTAGATCTCATTGAGAGTCATAACTCTTGATTTAATAATTTTTGAGTTATGGCCATTTTATTTTTTTTCAAAAAGTTTTAATTTAGCTGGACAAGCACAAAATCAGACGAGCTCTTTTTATAATGGCATTATTCATAGGGATTTTTTTACCATGGCAGAAACTGTGGAATCGGATCTATAATATTTGTGAGCAAACAGAGCAGACCCTGTTCAGTCAGCATCTTTAGGAGCTATCTGATCTGGGTCTACTCTGTTTTCAAAGGTGCCAAAAGTTGTCTTTCCCTTTCCCTCATATAAACGTGTTTTCACGCATTTGCAAACAGTAGATCCAGATCAGACGGCTCCTGGAGGAGCCGTCTGATCAGTGTCTGCTCTGTTTGCTAATTGAATTTGAACGATCTGTCTTTACTTTCTAAAGTAGCTACAATGTTATACATTCCATATTTCATTATAACTACATGTAATGGTCAATAAATATTCAATAGGTATTGAAAATTGGACTAACATAGAACAGGGAAACGTTTAACTATATGGTGGAAAGGGTTCTCAATAAAGGACCCATTCACAGAGAGTTACAAATGGTTCTTCAACATTTTCTGATAGGGTCTGATGGACACGTTCACAATCTGGCTCTTCGATAATAGTTTTCCTTTAACCCTTTCCCTATGTTTATTCCAAATTTCAATACCTACTGAATATTCATGGACAGAATACATGTAGTTATAATGAAATATGGAAGGTGGAACATTGTAGCCATTTTAGAAAGTAAAGAAACAGATCTTTCAAATTCCATGAGCAAATAGAGTCGTCTGATCTGGGTCTACTCTGTTTGCAAATACGTGAAAACGCGTAAAGGGTTAACCCATTCCCTCATAACCATACCTCTTTGAATAAATCTAGCAGCATTTATTGAAAAAAAGGAACATTTTAGAATTATGTAGTTTTGAAATAATTGTGATAAATAGAGCATTTGTTCCTATGGAGTAAATACTCTATTTGTCGCAATGGTTTAAAAAAGTGTAACGGGGAAAGGGTTAACCCTTTTCTCCAAAAATACGCCTTTCTACACCTCTGTAAAAGTCACTTTATAAAACCATTGTGATAAATAGAACATTTGCTCCTATAGGAGCAAATGCTCTATTTATCACAATGGTTTCAATACTACACAATTCTAAACTTTTCCTTTTCTCTAATAAATGTTCCTTTTTGGTAGATTGATTCAAAGAGGTTGTGTCTAAAAACAGCCTATGGAGGAAAGAGGTTAAGAGCTGTAGAAAAAGGAATGTTTAGATTTTTTTTTCAAATATTTCTCCATGTTGTTGGGTAATCATTAGAATTGTGTATCCACAATAAGTCTCATGAGTACCAACAATATAAGGTTTTGGCTGAGAATAGATCAGGGTCCATGCTTATAAAGCTTTTTAGTTGAGTCTGAGTTCGTTCTCAAGCTTTTGATTCGTCAGATTTGAGTTCTCAAGCTTTTGATTGGTCAGATTTGAGCCAAAGGCTCAAATCTGACCAATCAAAAACTTGAGAACGATCTAGACTCAACTAAAATTTTATAAGCATTGACCCTGTACTCCTCTTACCTATAGTTTCGACCTTGATGTTTGTTCTGACAAAAGTGGAAAAAGGGTCACCTGACCTTGATTTTGATACTGGCGAAAGTGGAAAAAGGGCCACCTGACCTTGATGTTGGTATTGAGGAAAGTGGAAAAAGGGGTGACCTGACCTTGATACTGACGAAAGTGGGAAAAGGGTGACCTGACCTTGATGTTGGTTCTGACGAAAGTGGAAAAAAGGTGACCTGACCTTGATGTTGGTTCTGACAAAAGTGGATAAAGGGTCACCTGACCTTGATGTTGGTACTGAGGAAAGTGGAAAAGGGGTGATCTGACCTTGATGTTGGTACTGACGAAAGTGGGAAAAGGGTGTCCTGACCTTGATGTTGGTTCTGACGAAAGTGGAAACAAGGTGACCTGACCCTGATGTTGGTTCTGATGAAAGTGGATAAAGGGTCACCTGACCTTGATGTTGGTACTGACATAAGGTGTAAAATGATGACAACATATCAATAAAAATCCAATTTTCAAAAACTTTAATTGTTCCCAAGTCACACACATAACAAGTATAAGAAAAATATTGTAAGAGATTTTACGGGACTGATTTAAGTTGACCCTGTAACCTTAATCTACTAATACTGATTTGCAAACAGACTGGATCCAAATTAGTGTCGAGTATCTCAATGTTCAATCAGGATCCCAGCTATTTGGCACTCGGTAGTTTCTCAAAAGCTTGAAGGAACTTGAAGTAACTAAAATTGCTATTAGGTATGAGGGCTGTTACATTTAAATGTGTATGGGGATGCAGGAAGGCACTTTCAAATTCGGCCACCCACCCATAGAAGTTTTTTACTAATGCACAAACCAATTAGTACCATTTTTGCAGTGAAACCCATCCATGCATAGCTGTTTTTTAAAGTGCCTTCCTGCCCCCCAATACACATTTAACCCTTACAACGCTGAATTTTTAAATGGACTATTCCAAAGTTCAAACAGGTCAAGCTTATAGTGAATATTTAGGGATTTTTTATAAAACATTGTAACACGACAAACAGTGCAGACCCTGATGAGAGGGTTCCTCCAGGAGCCCTCTCATCTGGGTCTACACTGTTTGCAAAGGACATAAGTGACTCGTGTCCCGCACTGTAAGGGTTAAATGGAACAGCCCTGATAACGTTTGGGCTTTTTAGACAAATCATTGAATACTTTTATCTTTAGTTCCAAGATGAGATCATGACCGATCTAATGAGGATACAAACTGCTTGAAACTCCCCATGTATATTTGAATATTTGAAAGAACTTTGTAGAGTACAACTGCTTTAACTGAACCCTTTCCCTGTTGTATATTCATGTAGGAAATAATGATGTCATGAATATTAATAAGATTATTTTTTATAATGACATAATTATGAAAACAGGACATTTTAGCTCAGGCAGAAGCTGTAGAATCAGATCTATATTACACCATAAGCAAATAGAGCAGACCCTGATCAGACTGCTCCTATAAGAGCCGTCTGATCTGGGTCTGCTGTTTGCAGATGCGTGAAAATGTGCTTACATAAGGGAGAGGGTTAATCATTCTCTCAAATTCTCAGTAAAATCAATTTTTTAAACAATTCTGATAAATGGAATATTTGCTTCATGGGAGCAATCTGATCTGGGTCTAAACTGTTTGCAAAAGCATAGAAAAGGTGTATATTTGAAGTAAATGGTTAATACTTTTGCAATGTTTACTTATGACATAATATAGATACGAGTCTGCAGTTTCTACAAGCCGTTTGACACTCGGTCAAGTTTCTGCAAGCTGTTTGACACTCGGTCAATAGTTTCTCAAACTTCAAAGTAGTCAAAATTACACCACATCCAAATCTGAGAAGACATGTTTTACAGTGAGGTAAAGGATTTTTTTGTTGTTTTTTTTTGTTTTGTGTTGATTGACATCCGTTTCTGCTCACTATGGGCTAATTGGATGCCCCAGAGAGAGGGGAGAGGATACAGAAAAACCCAGGCGCGATGCCCTACTCTTATCATCGACTGAGTTTCTCTGGTTCTTTTAGATGCCCAGTGTAAAGCACCGATACATCGGACCTCGGTTTATAGTCTCATCCGAAGGACTTGGTACAGGTAAACCAGGGAACAAAGTTAGCTATATGATAAAAGCTTCTTAAAAGTCCCCTAACATTTTTCACAATACTGCCATAGAAATTCAGTTTTGGCTTTACAGTAATCTCTCTTTGATTTGTCATCTTAAATGGACTCCCTGAACAGCACAATTCTGTTGATTTTACATGTGTGCCAGTCCAAGATGATTTTACATGAGTACCAGTCCAAGATGATTTTACATGAGTACCAGTCCCAAGATGATTTTACATGAGTACCAGTCCAAGATGTTGGTACAAGATGATTTTACATGAGTACCAGTCCAAGATGATTTTACATGAGTACAAGCACATTCTTCTGGTTTCAATTTGTGTCCATTTCAGCAGGCTGGCTCCTGTTCTCTTCCAATGACTTCTCTTCATCTTCTACTGATAGAAAGAAAAGATTGTAAAACCTAATTTTCTTCTTTAACTCTTTACTCCATTGAGGCGCATTTTAACACCCTTGTAAAGATCAGACGACACCTACAGGAGCCATCTGATCAGGGTCAGCTCTGTTTGCTTTAATATGAAACAAGTACTGGGAGCATTGAAAGCAATGTCATAGTCCCCTACCGTCTGAATTTTAATTCCAAATGCTGTAATTCTATGACAAATCAATGTAGTGTAAATTCAAACTTGATCTGTAACTCATCTTAATAAAGCTACATACCAAATATACCTTCATTATCTGCTAAGGTTTAGAAAAATAATCTTGAAATCATAAAATTTCTGGAAAATTTCTAAGTCCAACTGCTGTAAATCCGTAAAAAATCAATGTAGCATAACAAAATTCAAACTGGATCTGTAACTTATTATAATAAAGCTACATATCAAATATCACTTCAATATCTGCTAGAGTTTAGAAAAAAAATTCTAAGTACAACTGCTGTAATTCCGTGAAAAATCAATGTAGCATAACAAAATTCAAACTGGATCTGTAACTTATTATAATAAAGCTACATACCAAATATCACTTCAATATCTGCTAGAGTTAAGAAAAAAATTCTAAGTACAACTCCTGTAATTCCGAGAAAAATCAATGTAGCATAACAAAATTCAAACTGGATCTGTAACTTATTATAATTAAGCTACATACCAAATATCCCTTCAATATCTGCTAGAGTTAAGAAAAAAAATTCTAAGTACAACTCCTGTAATTCCGAGAAAAATCAATGTAGCATAACAAAATTCAAACTGGATCTGTAACTTATTATAATAAAGCTACATACCAAATATCACTTCAATATCTGCTAGAGTTTAGAAAACAAATTCTAAGTACAACTGCTGTAATTCCATGAAAAATCAATTGCATTGCCGGTGTAACAGTCCCTATCTTTCCCCCTGGCCAGTTTTTCCCCGGGGAAAAAAAAGGCCCAAGCCTTTTTTTCCCCCAGAGAAGAAAAGGCCCAGGCCTATGTTTTCTCCGGGGGAAAAAAGGCCTAGTCAGTTTCTTTCCCCCCCCCCCCCCCCCCCGGTCCCCCCCCCTTCCCAGCCTGGGGGGAAGAATGGGCCTGGGCCTTTTTTTTCTCCCCTGTGAATTGATTTTATCTTTTCAGATAGGGGGGAAGAAATGGAGTAGGTCTATTTTTCTCTCCCCTTTGAAATGATATTATCTTAGGACTGATAATATAGATCTGATTCTACAATTTCTGTCACGGTAAAAATATTCCTAGTTCATGATACCATTATGAATAAATTCATGAAGATTCATGAAGTAAAGATTTAATCTGAATACACTAAAGAAAAGCTTCTCTGTAGAAACCACTTAACCAAGAAGCGTAAATTTAAACATTTTCAAGAATAGCTCCTTTATTTCCCTACCAAACCCTATAATTTGACCACTCTTTAGAATCGCCTCTTCGAGACGATTCTAAAGAGTAGTCACAGTATACACTCAGCAAAACTACTAAACCGTCACCTTGTGTTTTATCATATTGTAAAGGGATGCAACAAATTGTAAAGGGATGCAACAATATTTCTATTTCATTTTTGTGTAAATGGTAACATTTGCTTTTCTCAGCCATTAGACAGCAATGTTATTTGTGTAATTCGATAGAAAATATGGTAGGGATTATATGCTGAAAAAATGAGGACTTTGTGAAGTATATTTCTCTTTAAAATAGAAAACAAGAAATGTTCAAAGGGGCATAACTCCAAAATATACATTTTTTACTTTTGACCTCTAAGTATGACCTTGACCTTTCAGTTATTGACACGGTTTTTTCATGCGAGACACCGCACCTTCTAGAGGAACATTTACGCCTTGTGATTTCAAAATCCATCCATGGAGTCCTCAGAGCCCGGACAAGACCGGATGCGCGCAAGCATTTCTAAGTTCAAAGGGGCATAATTCCAAGAAAAACTGCAGAAGGATAATTCCCTGACAATATATTGTGTTCTTGCTACATGCAAGGTTTTATGAAAATCTGTTAAACAGTTTCAGAGGATTTGCGCTTACAATATTGGCAGACGCCTGCCTGCCAGCCTGTCGTACATCACCATTTCAATAACATGAGTATCATCATCAAGATGAGGCATGCATATTGTTACACTGTTCCAACTGTTCAGTTTTCACAGAGTTATGGTTCCTTGGTTCTTCAAAATATAAGTCCGACAAGTGCTTGAGTCGGGGTATTAACCATTTACTACATGAGTATTCATGTAATAAATATTGTATGTAATTAGCTTATTCTTTTCTTTTATAATAGTAACACATGGATTTTTGATGAATTAATAATAGGAATTGATATGAAAACATGGATCAGATCTATATGATTCCATAAACAAACAGAACAGACCCTGAACAGCTTCTACGGGAGATGTCTGATCTGGGGTTACTCTGTTTGCAAAGGCCCTAAGACTGATCTATGGAATAAAGGGTTTAACACATTCAGTGGTTATTCTAGTTCTTTTCAAAATCAATTATGAGGGTTAACCCTTTCCCTCATATAAACATATTTTCATGCATTTTCAAACAGAGTATACTCAGATCAGACGGCATCTAGAGGAGCCGTCTGATCAGGGTCTACTCTGTTTGCTAATGGAATTTGAAAGACCCGTTTCTTTAGTTTATAAAATGAGTACAAACCACTTTATTTCAGTATGTCTGTTTTGTTTATGAATATTCAGTAGGCATTAAAATTTGAAATAAACATAGAACAGGGAGAGCGTTAATAAAATTAGATCCTGATAGGATACCATGCAGCCTCGGATTTCAAACAGTCTGCATAATTATCACAAATTCCCCTAATGCACGGAGAGACACCTATACAGTATAGAAAATAGTGCAGACATAGCCCAGCCTCCAAATGTGATCAGAGTCTACACAGTTTGTCAGCTTGGATAAACAAATACTTGGGTCTACACTGTTCACAGTCATGTGTTGCATTTCCTTATGGTCCCAAGGTTATAAATCTGTTTTGAGTCCGAGTTCATTCTCAAGCATCAGGTTTTGAGTTGAAATCACGATCTGACCAATCAGACACAGGAGAACAAATTCAGACTTGAACACGAATGTTTTATAACCTATGACCAGGACGAGGGTTTGGTGCAAAACAATTGTAACTCCTTCACAAAGTGAAGGAGTTACAATAGTTTTGCACCAAGCCCTCGAAGAGCAGCCTCTGGAGTACCCTATTTGCCATGTTACCTTCAAGCATGCTCTGCAATTCATGGATAGAAGAGACCAACACATGGAACTGTTTCCTCCGTAGTTCAAGCTGAAATGGAAAGAAAACGAGAAAACTGCAAGTTCTGACTGACAATAGTCTAACAATTTTTGTTATTATACTTCATGTGACTTTTCCTATACAAATTTATATCCATTCACCTGCCATGAAACAATTTGTACTGTTCCATGCAAAATTATCCTGTGAGGGCAACATTATATCTAGATCAGTGAGTGCTTATTAAATATTGTGTATGCAACATCATCTAACACTTGCATTTTGATCACTAAGCGACAGTTTGTTCTTGTCTAATAATTTGAGAAATGCCGCATTTTGCAACTATTTCGGAAGAGGAACTGTCAAGATTGGACAGTGCAAAGGACTCCACCAGTACCAAATGTGTAATGAATAGAAGTGTGAAGATGTTCCGTGATTTTTAAGCACCGAGAATAACTTTTGTTTTAAATGGTTTATTGTTGTCATTGAATAAATCTTTTTGCTGATGATGGTTGTGATGTTCAGTATAACTAGAAAATTGTGTCTGTAAGACACGGTGTGGCCCCTATGGTGGTGCTTGCCTAGCTGCACGTAAAATTCCTAAGTCATTTGACCTTGACCCTGGGCTTGCGGACAGCATGGGCTGGGTGCGCAATGAAAGTATGGATGGCGTTTAATGTCATGTGTATATGCAATTCCATGCCAATAGCTATAGTGGTTAGTGAGATATAAGACAATGAAAAAACTGTGACAAGCAGCTGCACATAAAAGCATGACACACGGACAGACATGTGCAACGGGGGCATAATAAAATGAATAATAAAATAAATGTCACATCCCATGGCAGGCGACAGCATGTATTATCAACCCTCGGTATGGTAATGTCCAACTCGGCTAATGCCTCAGTGGACATTACCAAACTTGGTTTGACAATATGTGCTGTCGCCCTCCATGGGATGTGATATTTGTATACTGGTTCCATATGAGGTTCTTTATCTCATTACTCCATAAACATTCATGTAAGGATTAATAACCTCGTGAATAACAAGAGCGTGGGGCGCTAATGCTCATCGGATCTGGTGCTTGTCCAGCTAAATTTAAAAAAAAATGAAAAAAACATAAAGGGCAATAACTCCAAAATTTAGAAATCAAGAGTTATGGTTCTTATATAGAGGCCTTCCCCTCAATGAGATCTACCCATACCCACCTATGAAGTTTCATGATGATACCTCTTATACTCTTTGAATAATGAGTTACATTAATGCTTTTGCACGCCGCCACCGACGACCACGACAACAATTACGCCTGCAACCCAGTGATCACAATAGCTCGACATTTCTTCGAAACAGACGAGCTAAACATTACCTGAATTTTATAATGGAATATGAACCCAGAATGTTTTGACTAAGGCAGAGACTGTAGCAAACAGAACAGAGATCAGACAGCTCTGATCAGTGCCTGCTAGATATAATTCTAGTTTCTGCCATGGCCAAATATTCCTGTGGTTATTTTTGTTCAATTAAAAAAATTATTCTAATTAATAGTCATGGTGTAATCATTTCTTACATGAATATTCATAAAGTAAAGGGTTATTGTCTCATCTGCTTCTGCAGAATAACACTTTGGGATCACTTCTTTGTCATCGATCTGTTATGTTTATTCTGTCACATTGGTTTCGTCACAATTTCACCTGAACACTCTTGTATTCAACAAATAGCCAAAGGCTTACTTAGTATTTTACTAAAAATAGACTGTTCCTTGAACAAAGCAACATTTGCTGCACATTGAAATAAATAAGCATGGAATAAGGAGTTGACATGAATATATTTTCACTTTAACGTATTATTCTATGAATATTCATGTAAGAATGACATGTATATATATATATGTATATAGCTATTAAATGTTTATAATGGTATATAAATAAACACAAGATTATTTGGCCTTGACAGAAATTGAATTTAAGCGCTTTTGAACGCACATATCTAGTGTGAAAAGAGCGCTATATAAATGTGGTATAATAATAATAATTACCATATCTATAATATTTCGTATTAATTAACCCTTTCTCTCATATAAACGTGTTTTCATGCATTTGCAAACAGAGTAGACCCAGATCAGACAGCCCCTAGAGGAGCCGTCTGATCAGGGTCAGCTCTGTTTGCTATTGGAATTTGATAGATCTGCTTCTTTACTTTCTAAAATGGCTACAATGTTCTACCTTCCATATCTCTTAATAATTATTTTATCCATGAATATTCAGTAGGTATTGAAATTTGGCCTAAATACAATGTATAGAGCAGGGAAAAGGTTAAGTAAACAGAGCAGTCTCTGATCAGACACTGTTTGAAAAGATGTCTCTATTACATAAAAGTTCAACTCTTTGGCTGCCGTTAGCAAACCTGGGGTTACCTTTGCAAACTCGGATGTAAACTGAAGCAGGTGACAAATGTACATGTACTTAGAATGCAAAGAGTTAACTCTTTCGGCGCCAATGTCACCTGTTGGCACCATTGAAAACAGTGCAGTCCCAGGTCAGATGCTGCCTTTTAAAGGTGGCATCTGACCTGGGACTACACCGTTTAAAAACAAATGTTTTACAAATATACCTTTATTACTTAGTTTAGAATTATATTTAATATGAAATTATTATTGCAGACAACACTTTTAAATTTGGCGCCAAATGTTCATGTAAGAAATAATGACATCATGAATATCAATTAGAATTTATATTGGCATATGTCTGGAGTATGAATATTTTGGCTCAGACAGAAACTGTAGAACCAGGTCAATATCATACCAGATCAGACCCTGATCAGACTGCTCCAACAGGAGCCATCTGTTTGCAAATGTGTGAAAAAGTGTTTACATGAAAGAAAGGGTTAACCCTTTCCCTCATATAAACGTGTTTTCACGCATCTGCAAGCAGAGTAGACCCAGATCAGACGGCTCCTAGAGGAGCCGTCTGATCAGGGTCTACTCTGTTTGCTAATGGAATTAGATAGATCTGTTTCTATACTTTCTAAAATGGCAACAATGTTCCACCTTTTCCCTATTTCATTATAACTTTTCTGTTCATGAATATTCAGTAGGTATTGAAATTTGTAATAAACATAGAATAGGGAAAAGGTTAACAACAGTGTTAGCCCTTTACCTAACAGAGACAACTTGTCATTGTAAAAATCAGGTAATTGATATTCATGATGTCAGTATTCCTCACATGAATATTCATGAGATCAATGGTTGATAGCATAACCTGGCAAGCTTTTGATTGGTCAGATTTGAGTTCTCAAGCTTTTGATTGGTCAGATTTGAGCCAAAGGCTCAAATCTGACCAATCAAATGCTTGAGAACGTTCTCAGACTCAACTAAAAGTTTTATAAGCATGGACCCTAGCAACAACAGCACTACCTTTTGGTCCAGTCTCTGTTTGGTGTCTTGAAGCTGAGCGATTTCTTCATCTAATTGCTGCAATTTTCTGAAACAGAACAATTTTTTCCATATAAATGCTGCCGAGTTAACTTGTTACTCCATAAACAGCTTTCCTCATGGATCCGTCTGACCAGGGTCTGCTCTCTTTGCTGATTCTACAGTTTCTGCCTTGGTAAATACATTCCTTCTTCATAATGTTTTTATGAAAATTTAGCTTAAATTTATGAAAATTCATAATGCTTTTATGAAAATTCATTCAAGGTGTCATTATTCCTTACATGAATATGCACGAGGTAAAGGATTAACCTATTACCTCATAGGCTATTTTTAGATACAACCTCTTTGAATAAATCTACCAAAAAGGAGCATAAACTAGAGAAAAGGAAAATTTTAGAATTTTGTAGTTTGAAACCATTGTGATAGCAAATGCTCTCTTTATCACAATGGTTTCACAAAGTGACTTTTACAGAGTCGTCAAAAGTCGTCAATATGAGGGAATGGGTTAAGAGTTCTAATAATATCTTGTTCAACAAAAACATTTGACAATGCAGGACATATGTACATGTATATGAAGCATGTCTGGAAAATAAAGTATCTTCATGAACTCAACCACTTTTACAGTAGTTTATGACTCAGAAAATGTCACTAGCAAGCAGTGAATGAAACAGTTTGGATCAAGAAGAGATGCAGAGTTATTGGTCCTTACAGCAGGTGGTAGCTTAATGCAAGATAAAAACAACTAATAAAGCTTCCAAATGGAGCTTTATGAATTACTTGTCGGTCTTGCAACCACCTATCTTTTTAAGATTTTTATATTTAATCATTACTGTTCAGGTTTAATGTTGGAAAGTTTTTACTATTTCTGCAAACAGTGAAGACTCATTTCAAATGCTGCAGGTGATCTGGGTCCATTCTGTTTGCAACGTCCAAGTGGCCCCTTTTCTTGTGTCTACAAATTGTAATACCTTGTGGTCCCTTGTCTGTCTGGCTGCTGTGAGATCACCTTCGCCAAGGCATCATACTCTAAAAAATAACATAAATATTGTACTATTTAGGCACATGTAATTTGATCCAGATCAGGGTCTGCTCTGTTCGCTTATGGAATATTGTAGATTCGATTCCACAGTTTGTGCCATGGCTAAATATTTCTGTGCTTGTATACCATTATAAAAATCAATAAAAATTAATGATGATGTGCCCAATTACATTGTAACCTTTGAATACATATGAGAGTTAAAACCTAGACATCTGTGCAAGAAAAAATCAGACAGGAGAAATAGATAAATAGAGTAATAACATTTGTATATGACATACTGTCTACTCCTGATAAACCCTTTCCTTCATATAAACATGGTTCACACATTTGCAAACAGAGAAGACCCAGATCAGACGACTCCTATAGGAGTCGTCTGATCAGGGTCTGCTCTGTTTGCTGATGGAATGTGAAAGATCTGTTCCTTTACTTTCTAAAATAGCTACACTATTCCACCTTCCATATTGCATTGTAACTATTTTGTCCATGAATATTCAGTAGGTATTGAAATTTGAGATAAACATAGAACAGGGAAAGGGTTAATATGTGTGCCAATATTTGTATATCGAAAAGAAAGTAACAGACCTGCACATGCAAACACTCAACCATGTGGAGTTGTCCACCAGTAGGAATGAAACGTAAGTGGACCATATTGGCCCTATATCGTTCACAAGAGCTAGGGTATGTAACCCTAGAACTACAGATTTAATTTTACTTACAAAATCTCATAGCCATACACATAATGACTGAATATGCTAGAGTGTAAAAATGATAAAATATGCTGTGTTAACCCTTCGCTTGCTATTCACGTCAATATACCTACCTGTAAATAGTGAAGACCCAGATGAGACAGCTCCTGCAGGAGCTGTCTCATCAGGGTCTGCACTATTTACAAGTTGATTGTGCAACCAGTGCATTCCACAGCAGTGATTGCACAGCGAAATACTTGTACACAGTGAAGATATATGTAATTATACAACAGGCCATGGGTAAAGAAGGAGAAATGTATTTTAAAATTCAGCAAGCGAAGGGTTAATACCTTTTTCTAGGCATTTGCAAAAACAGTAGACCCAGATCAGACTGCTCTGCTGTTTGCTTAGGAAATAATACAGATGGGATTCTAAAGTTTATGTCATGGCCAAAACTTCCTATGTTCAAGAGCAATTATAAAAATTAATCTAATCAATATTCATGATGTCATTATTTCTTACATGAATATTCATGGAGTAAAGGGTTAATAAGTAACAGGCACCTTACTATTGACCTACTGACCTGATTTTACGAATATTTTTTTTTTTAAATTGGCTGATTAAAGGTCATACACATTATTTTCAAAATGTTAAAGATGTATGCTGCGCAAATTTTGCATTTCGAACAGACTTCAGAATTGGAATCTATGTACCTTAACACTTATTTAACGCTAAACAGCACGGTCAGTAAATGGTTATTTGTGTCGAAAACAAAACACTAGAAAAATGGATTGCTACGGAAACCAATGGAACAGCCTTCGCCACTGGCCGGAATCTGTCGTAAGATTCAATTTTTTACATATCGGAAATAATCATTCGATGTACCATTATGCGTTAGCTCCCTTTGACTGTTATATTTGATTGACACCATTGAACGGTATATTTAACTTATTTGCATATAAATCATATGTGGTAAGATGGGCATATTGCCTTATTTTGCTGAATAAAATCTACATGTATTATGTTGGCCAACAACCAGTGTCAGCCATTGTACACGTGGTAACAACCTAATTAATATTCAAAGCGTTGTTCCGAAATAGAATCGGAGTCATTCAGAACTTGGCTGAAGATGTCTGCTGAATTCCGTACAAAATCCCCGTTTCTAAAAATTAAGGAGGCTCCTTTTTAAGAATTTAGCAGTATTCGGATAGCGATAATATTTAGCTGAACACATATATCCTGTCGGAAAATGGGTTGTAAGCATTATTTTCATTGTATGTATACCTGTACAGCTTCTGGTGTTGATTGATTAATATGAAAAATGCACATAATACACCATTAAGCATCCATACAGATACAAAGGTGCTAGTAAAAAATAGTAAAATAGACCAGTTTTAATAAATCAAGGGCATATAACTGTAGACCTACAACTCTAATTTTGCTCATTATTGAACTTAGCTGAGTTCTTATACTTACAACACAATTTGTTTAACACTGCATGAGAATTATTGATGCTATAGAGTTAACAAACTAAATGTGAACAGGCAAACAACAGACACTCAATGATCCTAAAAACTCACCTTTGTCACCAAAAGAAATGCTCTATTCATCACAATGATTTCAAAATGTGACTTTTACAGAGGCGTCAAAACATGTCAATGTGAGGGAATGGATTAATTAAAGCTATCTTTATGCAAGTTTCACATTTTTGGTGTCTTGTTTTGCATTAGGAACAAGAAATGTGTCACAGTATGTGACAAATGCCCCCAAAGCAAAGCGCTGACAATAAAATGCGTTTTGTAAGCAGGCCTGCAAAATGCAACTGCAAAATGAAAGTAAAGATTGCAAAGTAGGACCACAATTTGAACTCAAGTTACCCCAAATGACAAGATTTTTTGTATTTGAGATCAAAGGTCAAGGTCATGGCCACATGACCTACAAAAAGTATGCAACTATCCGCCGTCCGAAGATGAACTCACACACCATATTAGTTATCCTTGCTGATTCGGTGTAGGGGTATGCTGTGGACAAGCTATTTTGGAAATGAAGCTCAAGGTCAAGGTCACACTGACCTATAAATAGTATGTGACACTCTGCTATCCCAAGATGTACTCACACATCATATTTGGTGATCCTAGATGAAGTAGTGTTGGAGATATGCTCCGGACAAGCTTTTTTTTTAAATGAGGTCAAAGGTCAAGGTCATGGTCACAATGACCTATAACTAGTATGTGATCCCAAGATGAACTCACACACCGCATTTGGTGATCTTAGCTGAAGTAGTGTAGGAGATATGCTCCGGACAAGCTTTTTAGTAAATGAGGTCAAGGTCATGGTCACATTGACCTAAAATTAGTATGCGACACCCCGCCATCCCAAGACAAACTCACATGCCATATTTGGTGATCTTAGCTGTTACGGTATAGGAGGTATGCTCCAGACAAATTTCTTATGTAAATGAAGTCCAAGGTCACATTGACCAATAATGCGACACTCGGCCATCCCAAGATGTACTCACACACCATAATGGACGGTTCAATCGCAATATGCACCAAAGCCTAGCTTTGGGGGAATAAAAAACTGTTATGGGATTGCCATAGCCAGTGTCATCCATGCAGAGTTAACAGTCACTATGCAAAAATCCTACCTCAACATCTTTTCAGATCAAACTTCATGTTAAGGTCATAAACAGACTAAGGTCATAAACAGACTAAGGCCATACATTTGGTTAACCCATTACCTCATAGGCTATTTTTAGATACAACCTCTTTAAATAAATCTACCGAAAAGGAGAGTTAACCAGAGAAAAGGGAAAATTTTAGAATTTTTTAGTTTGAAACCATTGTGATAAATAGAGTATTTGCTCCTATAGGAGCAAATGCTCTATTTATCACAATGGTTTCACAAAGTGACTTTTACAGAGTGTCAAAAGTTGTCAATATCAGGGAATGGATGGGTTAAGGAACTACACCCACCTTGTCTGTGCTTCCTCACTTTCTTTGCTTGCTGCAACTCATTCTTACACCCCAGTATCTTCTCTTCTGCTTCCTTAATCTTTGTTTCTGAAAATGTATCACTCCATTAACCCTTTACTTGACAAAATATTCATTCAAAACTGTCAATTGTGCATATTAATTTACCCTTTACTCCATAAATATTCATTTATTAAAGAAAAAAGGATATGTATACAAGTATTAATTAGGAGCCATCTGATCTAGGTCTAGTGTGTTTGCAAAGGTGTGAAATGCTATAACAAGAGCTGTCCGCAGACAACGCACTCCACTTTATTTAGTGCTGGATAGTGTAGTGGAAGTCTAAGTTGAAAAGGGGAGATAACTATAGCAAAATTAATTTTAGGATAATCTGCCCTTGTGAAATGGGTTCCCCTTATAATAGTTAAGATGCATACCAAATTTGAAACAAATATCTTGGACAGTTTCTGAGACATGGACCTTAACATAAAACTTAACCAGCAATGAAAATTCTAAGTCGAAAAAGGGACATAACTATGGCAAATTTAATTTTAGGGTACCTGCCCTTGTAAAATGGGTTCCCCTTGAGATAGTAAACATGCATACCAAATTTTAACCAAATATCTTTGATGGTTTTTGAGAAATGGACCTTAACAAAAAGGTTAACCAACGCCGACGAGAGGGTCATGGCAATAGCTCCACTTTTTGAAAAAGTGGAGCTAAAAACCAAGCTAATTATAATATTCATGACTATTTATAGGGTTCAGGGTTAAATTTACCCTAAAGCAAGAAACTGGCAGTATGTATGTTCTTTTATTTAACTCTTAACCCATTACCTCATAGGCTATTTTTAGATACAACCTCTCTGAATAAATCTACTGAAAAGGAGCATTAACTAGAGAAAAGGAAAAATTTAGTATTTTGTAGTTTGAAACCATTGTGATAAATAGAGCATTTGCTACTATAGGAGCAAATGCTCTATTTATCACAATGGTTTCAACAGGTGACTTTTGCAGCCAGAGGCATCGAAAGTCGTCAGTATGAGGGAATGGGTTAACTCCATGAATATTTATGTAAGAAATAATGATGTCATGGAATATTAATTAGAGTCATCTTTACAATAGCATTTGAACACAGGAAATGTTGACCATCGTAGAAACTATAGTCATATCTGTTTTATTTCATAAGCAAACAGAGCAGACCCAGATCAAATGACTCCTACAGGGGTCATCTGATCTGGGACTACTCTCTTTGCAAAGGCGTAGAAAGGCCTATTTATGGAGCAACAGATTTAACAAGAGCTGTCCGCAGACAGCGCGCTCCACTTTCTTTAGTGCTGGATAGTGTAGTGGAAGTCTAAGTCAGAAAGGGGAGATAACAACAGCAAAATTAACTTTAGGGTTACCTACCCTTGTGAAATGGGTCCCCCTTGTAATAGTTAGTATGTATACCAAAGATGAACCAAATATCTTTGACAGTTTCTAAGACATGGTCCTGAACATAAAACTGAACCAACAATGAAAATTGTAAGTTGAAAAAGGGGCATAACTATGGCAAAATTAATTTTAGGGTTACCTACCAATGTGAAATGGGTTCCCCTTGTGATAGTTAATATGTATACCAAATATGAACCCAATATCTTTGATGGTTTCTGAGAAAAGGACCTTAACAAAAAGGTTAACCAACGCCGACGCCGACGCCGACGAGAGGGTCATGACAATACCTCCACTTTTTGAAAAAGTGGAGCTAAAAATCATGTGAATCTGGTAATAAGTAAGAAGATTTTGAAAACTTGCATATAATTCTTCTACATAGATTCTTAAATATCTAAGAAAACTGTGACATGCTCATTAGCAGATAAAGTGGTGCTGGTCCTAATTATATTGAAAATCAACATTCCTGCCTTTGAGTAACAAACATTGCTGAACTTGTAGAAAGCTTTATTGTCACTAAAACAGTATAGTAAAACAGACGCCTACCAATTTGCTGATTCAGTTTCTCATAGTTGGCCTGTTCTAGTTGGTTCATCTTATACACCTGTGCTGCCTTCTGTATGGCTTGCTCACTCTGGGCCAGTGTGGCTAACATTCTTTGTACAACTAAGTGGCTACAAAAACACATATTTAGTTATAATATAATGCAGCTAATATAATAATTAGTTGTCATAAGGGAAGTACATGTAGTAATAAATCAGTTACAAACCACATCCTATTTCAAACATTCAGACTCATGTACCTTTTTAAACAAAACAAATTTCTGTGAATTTTAAATTACATTCTTTTTTATGCCTCATAATTTGTCCTTGTAAAAGGACATGAGTCCTGAAAATTTAAATAAAGTCGTTTGTATTTTTTTTTTACTAATACACATTTATACAAATTACAAAATCTAGTCTCAGGAAATTGTTTTTGATTACTGAAGACTGAAAGCCCTCAACAGAACAGGAAAACCTTTCATAATCCAAACACAAGTAAGTATTAACACATTACCTCATAGGCTATTTTTAGATACAACCTCTTTGAATAAATCTACCGAAAAGGAGTATTAACTAGAGAAACGGATTTTTTTAGAATTTAGTAGTTTGAAACCATTGTGATAAATAGAGCATTTGCTCCTATAGGAGCAAATGCTCTATTTATCACAATGGTTTCACAAAGTGACTTTTACAGAGTCGTCAAAAGTCGTCAATATGAGGGAATGGGTTAATATACGTCTTTAAGACAGGTGGCAGTTTAATAAAGGATAATATTTCAGCAGGAAGCTCCTCTGGGGACTTTCTGCATGATTTTCACTCTGCGTCATGCAGCTCCATGTCTAAAAAGTTCCCGATTCCTCTTAAAACAAATTCCATATAGAGAGGCTTAAATGTAACTAGAACTATCACTAAAGGTGGTGGAATACCCCACCTTGATCGCAAATTAAACCAGGTTGTGCCACGGACAGACAGACCAACCAACCGACCAACACACTGACTCATATATACACCCTCTCAATCTTCATTTGTGAGGGTACGAATCATACGATTAATCATTATCATGATTTATAACATAACACGTGGCTTCAGCGTGACGTAACACTATCATTTATTTTTTGATAATCATGGGCATATAATCACTAGTGAATAACATTCGAACGACCGAATGACATTCGAACGATTCATACGCGCTGTCAAAACAAACAAACTGGCGGACGGTGGTCGACCTACCTGTCCACGATTGAGTCACGATAGATGGCAAAGGATTGTTGGCACTTGCGCCTTAATTTCGATAAAATTATACAAATTGTAATCGCTGTCAGGAATCGTATACAAAATGTATGCCAAAAAAGACCTACCAGCTACTCTGACCCATACAATCAATTCTACATTTAAATTAAAATGCCTCCTCAACTTTGCATTTTCTTCACCGCATGTCCTTTTGTTTATGCAGATTTCTACTCATACAGATATCTCATCAATCAACAACAATAGTCATCTGAATCCAGCACAGCACAAACATATTTCAAATATGCTATACTCACTAACTCAGCTGATCGCGAAAATCTTCCTCCTGTTCCAACACATTTTATGCAGCAGTTCGTACTGAATCTTTTGTCCACTTCAAACATTTTCACTGAACTTGAATCGAGATTTTTTTTCTCGGTGGAAATGTCCATGTCCATGTGTATACATACAACACTAATGAAGGGCTTAATATACCAAAACGAAGGCGAATTTCGAATCCCATTGACAGTGAGTGTCGGACATGTTGGCGACTGTATGTAGGTCTTCATGTAAATGGCGCGCTTTACATAGACACATTTTGTGTACAATGACGTCATAATGTGACGTGTTTGTAACTATGTATGTCAAAACTGTAACTCAAAAATTATTTTGACGTGTTTCTGTATGTTTTTGTATCATAAACTATCACAGTTAAATTGAATACCAGAGAGGTCTGAATTAGATCCTGGTTGATATGACAGTAAGTAAAAAATAAAGTTGGAAAATTTGGACCTACTTTGTCCCAGTTATACCTAGCGAACCTAATAACACCTTTCATTCATCATTTCTATATGTAAGGAGAATTTATAACAATCCACGTTACTGCTGAAATATTGACTGCAAATAACATTTGTGTGTGTTATGTTATAAATAGGATCTTGCATTCGTGTTCATGATTATTGGATTTATTAAATTCGTCTTTTTAAAACGATAAAAAACTCGCTAAAGCTCGTTTTTTATCGTTTTAAAAAGACTCATTTAATAAATCCAATAATCAAGAACACTCATGTAAGATCCTCTATGTAACTTGTTCCATGTGATTATTATTCATAGAGCTGGGTATCGCCCCTGGAAAATGTATTGCGATATATCGTGATATTCAGTGCTATATCGCGATATATATCACGATATTTTTTAGTGGGATTTTCTGTATGCTATTCCTGGATAAGAATGCAATAATATCTTTATAATGCAATAAAGGGTTGGTTATCAAAATTGCTACTGTGTTTTCATTAACTTAAATGTAACCAATAAATATGTAGTATTAAAGTCAGGTGTTTGCTTTCAGAACTGAGAAGAATGAAAGGAGCTGACTGTATTTCTTTGTTCCTGCTTTAAGCAACTTACTGTATTATTATCACTTGGTTTGTAGGGAATAAAAAATTATTTGTTTAAAATTTTCTGCATAGAAATACATCTGGATGCACTACATGATATATAACACAAGAAATATTGGTTTGTGGAAAAAATATTGTGATATGTATTGTCCCCTGTGAATATCGCGATATACCGATAAACCGATAATACCTCCCAGCTCTAGCAATACATTTATTTCATGGGGAAAGTCTCACTGAAGCAGAAAAGCAAAATGTAAGGTCTAAATCTAGGACAATCTGCTAAATAATTCACCTTTCCTCCCCGGTTTCATCACTGTTGCACCATCGTATAAAAGTCCGCAGCAAATTAGTAAGGCGTTTGTCATCATTTCCTGCATCTCCATCAATAAGTAGCTTCTTCTTAATGATTTCATCTACATGTAAACAAATGCACAATTCATAATATGATATTTCAAATTAAGAGTTTTAATTCTAGCTGGAATAATGCGAGAGAAAAAGTTAATTACTGTCAGGTGCTTTGTAAACAGTATAGATCCAGACCAGCCATCATGACATTTGTCTCTCAGATCAGGGATTACAATTTGACAGGTTCACAGGTTAGAAAATGATGTTTTGCATAAAAAAGCATTTAATCTTTACATAAAACACAGGTGATTTTACCATAAGTAACATGCATTATTTAAACTCTTGCCAGGACAATCATCCACTTACCATGCACATGGTTATATATCTTCATAACCGAACCCCAGAACTTACAACCTTATCACTAAACACTGTCTAGCTCACTCCTTGACTTGATTTGACAAGAACATTTGGGTAGAGTGGGTCTTAATAACTCATTATTGCATCAAAGGATAGGCTGCTGGTATATGGTTCAAGAGGTATAGATAAGCAAGGAACTAACATTCATGGTCCATATTTGGTGCCAAATGTAACAGGTTTTCTCTGAGAGTAGTGTGGGGATCAATTTTGAGACTTAAATATTCCTCATCAAAGACTCTAGTGCCTTGTCATAAAGGTTGGATTGACCAGCAAAACTAAACATGTGTATATACAGGTAAAGTACACACTTTGACATAGATTTGGTTGACATACGGGATCTGGAACACACTCCCAAGAATAGCCGAGGTTCCCTCTTTAGACATCCATGAAGAGGGAGATCTATGTGAGTCCAGCCCTTCTAAGGGGAATTTCCATCCTGACTGCAGTACCTCAGTATTTGGAGGGAGCTCTGCCAGCGGGACCTTGAGTCCTGGTAGTGCCATGCAAGTCGGATTGGTCTCTCTTATGGGGTATTGTAGTTGAATGATCTTTACCTTTTAACTTTTGCAATCGGTTTTCTTGACCGCACTTTTTTTACCTAAAGTTACTATTTTCTCTTTATTTTCGTCCTCTTTCTTAGCGCACTATCACAGTATAGTCAATATTGACTGTTTGGCGTACAGTATAGATGTAGGTGTAGATGGATAGACCTCCGAAGATACTTCTATTATCTACAGTCAAAGTAGCGTAGTCTTACTGTCTTTTGAACCTCTTAGGAAAAGTAGACTGCAATTACCTGTTTATGATGCATGTTTCATATTTAAAGCTATGAACGTGTTATTTACAAACAAAGCATCATACTCATGAAAATTAATGATGTAGTGAGCACTTGCGCATGCACAAAAAAGCACAAAACATTGAAAGTTTCGAAAGCAGGTGGGTTCGAATGTAGGTGCGTTGATGATATTGTTTGACATGACATTACAGGTGGCATCTTGTGCAAAATTAAATGACATTGGCCAATGATTGTATATAATTCAAACGACATCTGGATGAGCAACTTACAAGTTGTATTTTCTCATAGTATGCAGAAAACGCACGGTGGACCACTCATTGAATGAGAGTCGTTGAGACAGACCGGCGACTTCTCAGCTCGCGAAAACATGTTGCAAACTGGCTATATTATGAAAATGATGGTTTACACAGGTAAATACCATTATAGTCTGATTGACCAATATAAACAATATGTAAGTAAACCAATAGTCTTTTCTCAACACCCATGAAATGGAATCATTTAGAATGGAACTTACCATCAGTTACCCCAGCCATCTTCGGTTGATGCTTAAGAACTTGACAATAGAACAAAACAGTATTTGATTTTCTTCGGTGTTTAACTTCAAGTTTAAATCACTATCTTTCCTGAAATATACGTTAACATTTCATTCAACACTAGACAGACTTATTTTGTTTAAATCTATCAAAATTATTAATTTATTGTTATTGCTTTAGATATAAATTCGCATACGGAAACGCACGAGATTGACGTCACGACCGGTGATATCCGAATTGTAGAAAGCAACAGAAAAGTAAAATGGCGACCCTGGACGATAGTCCGTCGCTATTTTCAGGTCAACAGTGGACCGATTGGGCCAGTTCGGTCCTATCAGACCTTGAAAATGGTAACTACACATTCTGAAATAAATATACACATGAATCATTCCTGTCCCAATCCTCTATTATCATCCATGTCTTTACAAAATAGGTCATGTTTGTATCACGGGGAAACCAACTCAGATGGCACATATCTAAAATCCAGTGACTGTCATGCCATTTCGTTATGTTTTACAGAGCTGAATGACAGTGATGAAGCTGATGATGACACAGGAGACAGTATGAAACTTAGAAAAGAAGGTAAAATATTTCTAGATAGTTAATCCCGTTATTTTTTAAAAAGCTAAACCAAATTGGTTCAAACAATTTTTTTACCACACCTTTTATCTTCGGATAGTTTTTGAATGAAATCCAAAACGACAATCTTAAATGCATTAGCATTATCCCAAGGGTAAAACTAAATTCTGAAATTAAACCTCATTTTAATTGCCAGTTCTCTGAATCGACACAATATATGTCATAATTTGTTGTCATGCATTATTCATAGACTTATTGCTATTATGCTAATACCATTATACAATAGAACAAATCAAGAATGGGAGACTTCATCTATTAAACAATACACTATGATTGTATTTGCCAAACAGTTTCATTCACTACATTAGCAGTAAAGGCATTACGTACCAATAATCTGCATTCATTTTTAATAAGGTTTAGACAATGTGGCGGTATATTCATTGTTGTCATAATTTATAGAGATTGCATTTTATACTTCAAACAGCAAGTGTAATATAACAGTAAAGTTTTTCAAGTACATTATAAATATCAACTGACATTGAGCTGCACAGCGGGAAAACTGACATTTAGACGTCATGGCAAGCAATGATGACCAAGATCAACTGCCAGTCTGCCATTCATGAGAGATTAATAGTGTTACTGTGTATATTGAATACTAGACTTGTAAATTTTATTTTTTGACATGTTCATTGATTTTATTCACTTATTTATACATAGTACTGGTTCCCATGGAATTGGGAAAATACTGCTGCAAGTTTTTGTGTATAGAATTTGAAATTTTCGCTTACAAATTGTGTAAAATGTATAGAATAAAATCATTACAGCAAAAACATATATGTAAACCGTTTCATTACCCTCTCAGGTTACACATTTAACCTGCTTTGTACAAATCAAGAGCAATGTTGTTTTTTGTCACCCACACTACTATACTAGTTTAAAACACAGTCTCTCGCAGTTACTCTCGTAGTATTTAGAGAATGTTGGGTACTGGTCTTACCGTCAGAGCATTATCTTGTTTCAGTGGGCATTGTTAATAAAGGTCACAATGGATCTTGTTGAGTTCAATTAAGTAAGAGCTTATGGTATAGGTCACCAATTCATAGAACTATGATCAGACAAAATTGTGGGGGTGACCAAGGATGAGGTATGCCAACTCCTGCATTTTGAACATGATGTTTTAGCTTTATGCAGAAGTACTGGCTATGACAGATTTTGGTTTCAGTTTAGGTTTTGTCAACTGCATGTGTACATATTAACCCATTACCTCATAGGCTATTTTTAGAAACAACCTCTTTGAATGAATCTACCGAAAAGGAGCATTAACTAGAGAAAGGATTTTTTTAGAATTTTGTAGTTTGAAACCATTGTGATAAATAGAGCATTTGCTCCTATTGGAGCAAATGCTCTATTTATCACAATGCTTTCACAAAGTGACTTTTACAATTATAGAGTTGTCAAAAGTCGTCAATGTGAGGGAATGGGTTAACCAACAATGATTCATCTCCATTTCGCTTCCACTATGCTATGCATTTACAATGAGAGTTAGGAAATTTCCATAATGCAAACAGAAGAGTATCAAGCAGTGTTAATGAAAGTTTCATGACTAAGAAACTTGTACAATGAAAAACTGTTTGACAGATTTTTATAATCTATATTTCTTCCAACTGGGCACAGTGTCGTTTATCAGTAGTGCTTATGTAAGGAAAAATTCACTGATGTTGCAGTTCATATGGATTTACACTTTTGCCATGCCGGATATGGTCGTGTGGTTAACATGCTCGACTACAGTATCAGGGGTCACAGGTTTGATCCCCCCGCCGGACCAAGTCCTTCGGATAAGACTATTTATCGAGGTCCAATGTATCAGTGCTTTACACTGGCCATCTTAAAGACCACAGAAACTCTGTTGATAATAAGAGTAGGGTATCGCGTCCGGGTTCTCTTGTGTTTTTTCTCCCCTCTCTTTGGGGCGTTCCATAGTGAGCAGAAACGGACGTTATTCAATACAAACAAACATTTTTTCCACATCTACATTCTTTGTGATGTGGCTGAAATAGTATCAAAGTGAAAGGAAGTAAACATTTTCTAAATCTTTAGTTTGAAATTGTTCAATGTAATAAATGGAATAGGATATAAATAAACTTTTCTTTGATATACATAAAGTGTATAATTTTTTATAAAATGTATAATCTTTGAAAAATTTACGTTTTACATTCTGGATAATGAGAGATGGAAAATAATCATGGCATTATAAGTGGTTAAGTAAGAATCATAATTATGTTCTGATATGAAACTAGATTTTTATATTTGACTAAATGATTGTTTTATATTTCAGATATGCCCTTGTTTGGTTTGTGTCCGTCCAGAGATGAATTTTATCTGGTTGTGTGTGAAAAATGTAATCAAGTACTAAAACCACAAGCTTTCCAGGGCCATCTTGGTAATTATAATCCAATAAAAAGCTTTCCAGCTTTTTCAATTAACTCAAGGTCTTAAAACAGATTTGTCGTAACTACAGTCTGTAACATATACAGTACAACTCCTTTACATCAACCACCAAAAAAGAGGTTTAATTATAGGTCATAGAGGCAGGGGATAGCTTAATGCAGGATGGAAGTTATACAGTAAAGCTCCTCTAAAGCTCACTAATAATAATAACGACCATCAAAATAAGGTCTAATTCTGGGTGATATAGGCAGGCGATAGCTTAATGCAGGAGCTTTCTGTATTACTTTTGACCAGCATTAAACAGCCATCTGCTGTTAACCCTTTCCTTCATATAAATGCGTTTTCACACATTTGCAAACAGAGTAGACCCAGATCAGACGGCTCCTATAGGAGCCATCTGACCAGGGTCTGCTCTGCTTGCTAATGGAATTTGATAGATCAATTTGTTCAGTTTCTAAATGGTTACAATATTCTACCTTCCATATTTCATTGTAACTATTTTGTCCATGAATATTCAGTAAGTATTGAAATTTGGAATAAACATAGAACAAGGAAATGGTTAAGCCATCCATGTTTGTTCATTGAGCTGTCTCTTTAGATGGGTTCTACTGTATAACCCTTTCCCTGTTCTCTACTTAGGCCAAATTCCAATACCTGCTGTATATTCATTAACAAAATAGTTATAAAGAAATATCTAAGGTGGAACATTGTAGACATTTTAAAAAGCAAAGAATCACATGATCTATCAAATTCTATTAGTAAACAGAGTAGACCCTGATCAGACGGCTCCTCTAGGAGCTGTCTGATCTGGGTCTTCTCTGTTTGCAAGAGCGTGAAAACACGCTTATATGAGGGAAAGGGATAAGCATTTGTAAAATCGCCCTCTTCTTATTTTCTGAAAGCAAAATATACATTTCTTCAAAAATCATAGTCAAAATATCAAACAGAATCATCAGGGTCAAAACTGTTTTTTAACCGTTTCCTTCATATAAATGCATTTTCACACATTTGCAAACAGAGTAGACGACTCCTACAGGAGCCATCTGATCAGGGCCTGCTCTGTTTGCTTATGACATGATATAGATCTGATTCTAGTCTTTGTGCAGTCATCAGAGCAAAAAATCCCCTTGAAAATACTTCATTGTGAAAATTCAGCTAATAAATATTCATGATGTCATTATTTCTTACTTGATTAACCCTTTCCCTCATATAAACGTGTTTTCACGCATTTGCAAATAGAGTAGATCCAGATCAGACGGCTCCTAGAGGATCCGTCTGATCAGGGTCTACTCTGTTTGCTAATAGATTTTGAACAGGTACAGGGTTAAACTTATCACAAATATGCCCTGTAGATTGGAGTTACAACAGGTATGTACTTTGCCCTCACACTGTTTATTCTATGACATATTGATACATGGAGTTGAAGCTAGTTGAACCATAGTTATTTCTGGTTTTAGGTGAAACAAGCTGCCTTGTTTTTCCGGATTGTAAAAAATAACTCATAGGCAAATGGACATATGCGTTTGATTTACTTTTTCCATAGAAACAAATCTGCAACCGATGGATGTGACATGTATTCAGTCTTGTGTGCTTGTCACAAGTGAACAGCCAGGACTGTTCTATTGCCTCCTTTGCTGACATTTTTTTTCCTGCAAAGTTTGCATTCAGCGCCATCAATGGTTTCCTGAAAATAGCCTCAAAGTTAAGTTTACTTTAACCCTGTCCCTGTTCTATATTTAGTTAAAATTTTAATACCTGCTGAATATTCATGGACATATAATTATAATGGAAGGTGGAACATTGTAGAAAGTATAGAAACTGGTCTATCAAATTCCATTTGCAAACAGAGTAGACACAGATCAAATGGCTTCTGTAGGAGCCGTCTAATCAGGGTCAGCTCTGTTTGCAAATGCTTCAAAAGGCATTTATATGAGGGAATGGGTTAAGGTGACATCATATTTGCAGGCAAACTATTATTTGGCAAATCTAGGTCTAGCTCTCTTTAATATATAATGTTTCTGCATTATATAATATAAATCAAATGGGTATGTCCACATGCGAAAAAACAAAATGCTGTTTGTGCATGTTTTAACCCATTCCCACTTAGGCTATTTTTAGACCTAACCTCTTTGATTAAATCTACCAAAAAGGAACATTAACTAGAGAAAAGGAAATTTTCAGAATTGTGTAGTTTTGAAACCATTGTGATAAATATAGCATTTGCTCCTATGGAGCAAATGCTCTATTTATCACAATGGTTTCTAAAAGTGACTTTTACAGAGGCGTCAAAAGGCGTTAATATGCGGGTATGGGTTAATATACAAGTGTAGTTTGAAAGCTTTAATAATTTACTAATTTTTATCCAAAACGACTAGTAAACAAAATAAATGAGAACATTATTCAATTGTCCTGATTGACTACACCTGTCAAGCATTCCTTACTCGGACAGTACTACGGAGGAAGCTGCCCGAAGGTATATGAAAATCTGGATGCCTATTATCTGAAAAGGAAAGTACAAGCAGCGATTGTACTTTCCTGTAACACGTTTGATATACAACTGGACTGTGTGGTTTTTGTTTTTACTTTTATTCTCTTTAAATGATTGATATTTTGTCCGATACAGAAACCTTGGATCTGATTTATCTATCGACTATCTTTCGATCTGTCGAACCTAATAATAAGTACCAGAATGGAGCCGTAATATAAACCTTTGCAGCAGAATCTTTTATTTATTGAACATAGGAGTGTTAAAAACCAGGTGGTTGCTTAATGCAGAACAAACGTAATGCAGAAAGCTCCTAATGCTTTTTGCATTACTTTTGTCCTGCATTAAGCTACCACCTGCCTTAAATACCCATAATTATATCTCTTCGTTGATGACCGCTTAAAACAGGTTCTGCTGTAGTAGGTATATAACCCTTTCCTCCATAAATACGCCTTTCTACGCCTCTGTAATAGTCACTTCTTGAAACCATTGTGATAAATAGAGTATTTGCTCCATAGGAGCAAATGCTCTATTTATCACAATGGTTTCTATACTAAACAATTATAACATTTTCCTTTTCTCTTGTAAATGCTCCTTTTCGGTAGATTCATTCAAAGAGTTTGGGTCTATAAATAGCCTATGAAGGAAAGGGATAATAAATATGTTTGGAGCTTCAATTATTTGTGTTTCATTGGCATAGTCAGTATTTGAAGAACTTGAATTTCATTATGAGCTGTCAATGGATTATTGGTTGATCCTGTGCAAAGTGCATTTGCTAAGTTACAGTTAGCTTAGTACATGACCCTTTACCTAATGAATATTCATGAAATAATAATGAATGTTTTAGCTGACGTTTTATAATGGTATCATGAAGAAATAATTTTTGACCATGGAAGACGCTGTAGACGTACCAGATCTGTATTATTTTATAAGCAAACAGAGCAGACCCTGATCAGATGGCTCAAACAGGTGTCGTCTAATCTTGGTCTACACTGTTTGCAAAGGTGTTTAAAGGCATATCTGTGAGGTAAAGGTGCTGTCTCGTCTGTAGGGCTTCAACAGTACATGTATTGCAAATTCAGTTTATTGTCAATGTTCAGTATAGCCACAATAATGAAAAAAAATTGAACTGCATATCACAGGTAAAGATATGATCACAGGCAAATTATATTGAACAGAAGGCAAGAAAAATGGACAAGAGTTAACCTATGAGATGTAATCAGGGCAAATTTGTCATCCTACGCATGTATTCTATAACCATTTCCCTCATATAAATGCCTTTTCACGCATTTGCAAACAGAGTAGACACAGATCAGACGGCTCCTTATAGGTGCCATCTGATCAGGGTCTGCTCTGTTTGCTTATGACATGATATAGATCTGATTCTACAGTTTTTGTCAAAGCATAACATATCCTTGAAATGTTTATATTATAAAAAATGAGCGAAAAGGAGCATTAACTAAAGAAAAGAACAATTTTAGAAATGTGTAGTTCTGAAACCATTGTCATAAATTTATCTCAATGGTTTCAAAAAGTGATTTTTACAGGGTTGTCAATATGAGGGAAGGGATTAACCCTTTCCCTGTTCAGTATTCATGTATGAGATAGTGACAACATGAATATTTATTAGCTCAATTTTTATGGGAGATTTTGAAAGATCACTACGCATTTATCTATAATTCTGCAAATGCTACCCTTGTTTTTCTGTAGAAAAATATAGATACAAAACATCATATATGAATCTTGTCTACTCAACTTTTTGTCAACATAGGGTTAAGGAATGCTGTTAGGTCTGACCACACTAAAATATTCATATGTTATTGTTTTTATTTTGTTTTTGTTGTGGTTTTTTTTAATAGAAAAAAAGAGACATTCTATAACCATTTTTTATTAGCTCCACTTTTTCAAACTGGAGCTATTGTCATGACCCTCTCGTCGGCGTCGGCATTGGTTAACCTTTTTGTTAAGGTCCATTTCTCAGAAACTGTCGGAGATATTTGGTTAAAATTTGGTATGCATGTTTAATATCACAAGGGGAATGCATTTCACAAGGGCAGGTAATCCTAAAATAAAGTTTGCCATAGTTATGCTTATGCCCCTTTTTCGACTTTAGAATTTTCATTAATGACACAAATAGTTACGGCTTCCACTACACTATCCGACACTAAGAAAAGTGGCGTGCGCAGTCCATGGACAGCTCTTGTTAAGCTTTTATCTGGTACTTTGATGCTACTTAACAAAAATGCTAATGTAATAAAAACAGGGAGTGAACACAACAATAATTGTAGATAAACTAAAAGTACAGCAGCCAATTTTGAGTGTCCATTGTAGAGAGTTGATCCCTTTACTTCATAAATATGCCTTGTAAAGCCTTTGCTAAGTGAGTAGGCCTAGATCATACAGACGGCTCCTGTCATCTCATTAGAATCTGCTCTGCTTGCTTGTGGTGCAACATAGATCTGAATCAACGGCTTCAGCCATGACCAAAATTTCCCGATGTTCTATGAACATGATGAAAATTCAGCTAATTAATACTTGATAATAAATAATGTCATTAGTTCTTACATGAATATTTGTGGAGTAAAGGGTTAAGTACAGAGCTTCTTTCTGGTGAACTTGCAGTGGCTGTTGACTCATGATTTGTAGTACAGTAAAACCTCTCTTAACCGTACATTAAATTTAGTATAAATATCTATCGTAGAGACAGGTGGCAGCTTAATGCAGGGTGAAAGTCATGCAGAAAGCTCCTAGGAGCTTTCTGCATCCATTATTAGCTCCACTTTTTCAAAAAGTGGAGCTATTGTCATGACCCTCTCGTCGGCGTCGGCATTGGTTAACCTTTTTGTTAAGGTCCTTTTCTCAGAAACCATCAAAGATTTTTGGTTCATATTTGGTATGTATGTTTACTATCACAAGGGGAACCCATTTCACAAGAGTAGGTAACCCGAAAATTAATTTTGCCTTAGTTATGCCCCTTTTTCGACTTAGAATTTTCATTGTTGGTTAAGTTTTATGTTAAGGTCCATGTCTCAGACACTGTCCAAGATATTTGGTTCATCTTTGTATGCATGTTAACTATAACAAGGGGGACCGATTTCACAAGGGCAGGTAACCTTAAAATTAATTTTTCTGTTGTTATCTCCCCTTTCTGACTTAGACTTCCATTACACTATCCAGCACTAAAGAAAGTGGAGCGCGCTGTCTGAGGACAGCTCTTGTTACATCTGCAGTTGCTGTTGGTCTGTCTTTGAATCTGGTTAGAACTTGTGCAGTCAGTCAGACATCATCAAAACAAGTGTTTAGTCTACCTACTATTGCAGACAGTGCAGAGTGTAATCAGACTACTGTAAAACTTCTAAACTGGAAATTTAAATTAGTATTGATACTGGACTTAAACCCTTTCCTTGTTCTATATTTATTCCAAATTTCAATAGCTACTGAATATTCATAGACAAAATAGTTATAATGAAATATGGAAGGAGGAACATTGTAGCTATTTTAGAAAGTAAAGAAACAGATTTATCAAATTCCATTAGTAAACAGAGCAGATCCTGATCAGTCAGCTTCTGTAGGAGCCATCTGATCTTGGTCTACTCTGTTTGCAAATCCATGAAAACACGTTATATGAGGGAAAAGGTTAAGACAAATTGCAGTGTGCTCCCTATGGAGCTTTCTGTATGACTTCCACCCTACATTAAGTGCCTACAAAATTTAACTTATTACCCCCACCGGCCACCAAAGGCTGACCTTGGGTTTGCACTTCTTCTGTCCTTGACTTTGAACTTGACCTCAGTATTAGTAAAGAATTGTCTAAAATTTGTTCAGATGATATATTCTCAACTTATTGCGTTAAGTTGTCCAAATTTATTGTGCGAGTGCATCTTGGAAAAGGGAAGTACTTTGATGTCTCTGTGACCTCAGTTTTTGAAAAATGTCTGAAATTTTCCCGGATGATATATTCTCAACCCCTTGGGATAGGATTTTGAAAATTGTGTGGGTGTATTTTAGGTAAGGGAAGTTTTTCATATTACTTTGGTGTCTCTATAACCTTGACCGCAGTTTTAGTTAAAAATTGTCTGATTTTTTTCCCAAATGATATATCCTTGAGCCCCTGGGTAAGGATTTCGAAATGTATTGGGTGGATACATCTTGGGAAGGTAGAGTGTCACATACTACTTTATGTCTCTATGACCCTGACCCTGACCTTGTCCTCAGTTTCATTAAAAGTTTGTCAAGAAGTTTGTCTCCTCAATTACTTGGTTTATAGTTTCAAATTTTCTTGTTTAGGTGCATCTTCAGTAGACAGAGTGTCTCCTACTACTTTTGTGTCTATTTGACCTTTACCCTGACCTTGACCTAAATTTAGGTAAACATTGTGTGAATGATATCTTTTAAAACACTTGGGTTGCAGTTTCTAAATGTTTTGTGTGAATGCATCTTACTGAGGCAGTCTCGAGTGTCAAGCACTGTTTTGATGTCTATGACCTTGACACACCCAACAGGGAAGTAAAATGTTGAAACATACATCTACTCAGATCAGCAGCCACCTAGAATATGAATGAACTGATCTAACAACAGTGTATAAGGACCATTGATAAAAAGTTACACAGCATCACTCTTAAATACTCAAGTGATAGCAATAAATATTCCCTATTAGTCTACACCCAACTCTAGGTGATGACTAGAAATGCTATTGTAACGTTCGTAGAACGTTGGTAACTATGCAAATGAAGCTAAACAGATCATTGTATCTTGGGAAGTGGAGGTATATATATAGCGCAACAAACATCTCTTGATGTGAGCTTAAGCTTTGCACTGACAGGGTTTGTTGTTGCTGGGTCTCTCGGTTTGCACGTTACAAATGGTGGCAGCAGTGGGATAAAGACAACTGCCTGACCGAAGTTGCATTACCCACGGGTCTCCCAAGGTCCAAGTCTTGGGACGAGACTTCTCGGAGGGGAGAGTAATGTAACGTTTGTAGAACGTTGGTAACTATGCAAATGAAGCTTACCAGATCATTGTATCTTGGGAAGTGGAGGTATATATATAGCACAACAAACATCTCTTGATGTGAGCTTAAGCTTTGCACCGACAGGGTTTGTTGTTGCTGGGTCTCTCGGTTTGCACGTTACACTATGAGCAGTTTCCGGTAGTGTATGATTGATTGTTTAATAATACCTGCTTGTTTATTGTCAGATTCAAGATGACTAGCTGGTGGCCATTTTGGATTATGTAAAAGCCTTGTGAAGCAAAATTGTTCTACATTTTCTTGAAAATTCACAAAAGTGATTTGCATGTTGAGGTGCAGTGCATGATATAATTATTATCAGATTCAAAATGACTTGTTGAGCAAACAAGTGTTAACAGTTTTTGCTTTATTTTCTTGAAATTTTACATAGACATGTTGAGGTACAGTGCATGACAATTTGTTTTCCTATTGGATATAAGTTGGCCGACTAGAGATAATTTTGGATTTTGTAATAATCTTGATGAGTGATCTGTTTCTACATTTTTCTATGCATTTTTCTGAACATTTACAAAAGTGATTGACATCTTGAGGCACAGTTTCTGTGATTTTGTTCGGAACCCTGATCGGATTCAAGATGGCCGACTAAGGGGGCCATCTTTGATTTTGCATTGACCTTGTTTAGCTTTGCAGTGTCTCAGGGGAGTGAAATTTTGTTGCATTTTCTTGACTCTTCCTAAATATTGGAGAGTCTTGGGTATTGTCCGTAATAGCATTAGTGTTGCCTAGATCAACACTGACATCTATCAGTTTTCATAAATTTCATTTGAAACATGCTTTTTCCATTATTTTTTCATGTAATATTGGTTCAGTCTTCATATTTCGGCATCCATGATCCGACTGAAATGATGCAAACATTCTGCACTCTGTTGATAATATAACCAAACAGGTACATTTCTCATAATTGACGTATTGGAATAATTTTTTCCTAGGAAAATCTTCACAGAAAGAAAAACTGTTATAGAACATGATTTCTCTGTTTCCAAAGGTCTGAAAAGGCATATATCTGGTAAGGAGCTATTTGTCATTGTTATATATGCAATACTGTTAGAAATCCTGATGATTTATCCTGTCTGTGTGCAAAAATCAGAGCAGCAGATAAATATGCGTACTCAGATACTAAAATCCTCATTTCTCCACCAAACCCTATGGTGTGACCACTTTTTAGAATCGTCTCTTCAAGACGTTTCTAAAGAGTGGTCGCAACATAGGGTTTGGTGGAGAAATAAAGGAGTTATTCTTGAAAATGTTTCAATTCGCGCATCTTATCTGGACCTCTGAAAGATTATCACAGTTTCATTGTTGCATACTTTGATTATATTACTGTATTTCTTCTTTACACACTAAGTAATAATGAACTGCAACATTTTTCGAAGTTAATTTTTTCTTCAGTTTCTCTTTAAAAACTAGTGCCAAACAGATTGGGTCCTAACGAGACACTGGGTTACATGTCATCACAATTTGATCCAAACTGTTTGCATGAAATTCACAACTAACATGAAAAAGAGTTGCAGAATTAACCCTTTCCTCCATAAATACGCCTTTCTACACCTCTGTAATAGTCACCTCTTGAAACCATTGTGATTAATAGAGCATTTGCTCCATGGGAGCAAATGCTCTATTTATCACAATGGTTTGTATACTTCACAATTATAACATTTTCCTTTTCTCTAGTAAATGCTCCTTTTCAGTAGATTCATTCAAAGAGGTTGGGTCTAAAATTAGCCTATGGAGGAAAGGGTTAAGAAGACAAATATGTAAGAAATAACACAATCTGCTAGAGGTTTCTAAATTACGATGGAGACAATAATTACACTCTGACATCACAAATGAAGTTCATTCTACCTTAACAAAACTAGTGTAGATTCACGCTTAAACATCATATGAAAAGATTAAAATATTCAATGATTCCTGCCTGTTCTCTTGCAAGTGTTCCTACTAGTCTCTTTAGTTGACCTGACACAAAGTGCTAATGTGAGCTTTTGGGATCCACCTGTGTCTGTTGTAGTGGGTTGTGCGTCGTCAACAATTTCTTAACCCTTTCCCTGTTCTGTGTTTATTCCAAATTTCAATACCTACTGAATATTCATTAACAAAATAGTTATGACGAAACATGGATGGTGGAATATTGTAGACATTTTAGAAAGCAATGAAACAGATCTATCAAATTCTATTAGCAAACAGAGCAGACCCTGATCAGACGGCTCCTCTAGGAGCCGTCTAATCTGTGTCTACCCTGTTTGCAAATGCGTGAAAACATGTTTATATGAGGGGAAGGATTAAAAAAGCTCATCTTAAATCACTGACTGGATTTTCACCAAATTTTATGGGAGTGATAGGACACAGGAGCTAAAAAATATAATAAAAAAATTAAATAATAATTTATTTAAATGACATAACTTTAACCACCAAAAGGATTTCAACCAAATTTGATTTATTTCATAGAAATGATCCACAGATGACACTCCATGAAAGTTGTATGAATTATTATAGTTGTAATTTGTATAAATTATTATAGTTGTATCAGATTTTTAGAAATCTTGTGTTGTATAAGCAGGTCGCCGGATCTAAAAATATATTTTAGTTAACAATTTTACTCTTTTCCCTTTAATAAATGCAAACAGAGTAGACCCAGATCAGATTGCTCCAGTGGGAGCTGTCTGATCAGGGACTCCTCTATTTGCTTATGCCCTGGGTACATAAAAATTATGCTATTATAGAATTCAGCCAATAGATATTCCTGATGCCATTATTTCTTACATGAATATTCAACAGGGAAAGGGTTAAAACAACAAATTTCTAAATGGATTTTGACCAAATTTCACAGAAATGATTGTCAGATGACCCATAATTGCATAAATTTGTAAAAATGATTCCTGTCTGTTGCGTAAGTAGGTCAGATGAGTTTAAACTTAAATGAGTTTAAATGAGCGATACTTGTTGTGTCACCTGCTTTATCAGGGTACATCACTGGTCAGTCTGTGCATCAATCTGTCTGTCACGCTATTTTCGTTACACTTCTGCTGGCAGGTGACATGTTTCTTGGCATATTCTTGTTAATTTATTAAAAAAAAGGCACTTAACCTTTGATAGCATGGAAAGTGAACCAGGAAGTAAATAGACATTTTCCACACTATTTGCAAATTTAAAATAAACTAAGTGAGATATTAATATCTAGGTTAGAGCCAAGTAACTCAAGATTCAACGTGGTTGACACTGGTTATGTTTTTCAAGAGGTTTTTGTAAAAAAAAACAGTACTTTGAGTGTTACTTAACCCATCGCTTGCTGAATTCTAAAATACATTTCTCCTTCTTTACCCATGCCCTGTTGTATTATTACATATATCTTCACTGTGTACACATATTTCGCTGTGGAATGCATTGGTTGCACAATCAACTTGTAAATAGTGCAGGCCCTGATGAGACAGCTCCTGCAGGAGCTGTCTCATCTGGGTCTTCACTATTTACAGGTAGGTATATTGACGTGAATAGCAAGCGAAGGGTTAATGACATGCTTATGTCTCTCTGCTATTACAGTGGAACCATTCTTAAGCGGCCATCAAAAAGATGTCTAATTATGAGTCTTTAAGGCAGGTTGTAGCTTAATGCAGGTCAAAAGTAATGCAGAAAGCTCTTATAGGAGCTTGTAAATAGTGCAGGCCCTGATGAGACAGCTCCTACAGGAGCTGTCTCATCTGGGTCTTCACTATTTACAGGTAGGTATATTGACGTGAATAGCAAGCGAAGGGTTAATGACATGCTTATGTCTCTCTGCTATTACAGTGGAACCATTCTTAAGCGGCCATCAAAAAGATGTCTAATTATGAGTCTTTAAGGCAGGTTGTAGCTTAATGCAGGTCAAAAGTAATGCAGAAAGCTCTTATAGGAGCTTTCTGCATTACTTTTGCCCTGCCTTAAGCAATGACCTGCTTTTTAGCTCGTCTGTTTTCAAAGAAAAAGTCGTTCTATTGTGATCACTAGGTTGTTTGTGTTAGCGGCGTCGTGCAAAAACTTTAATATAGCTGATTAATCAAAAAGTATAAGAGGTATCAACATGAAACTTCGTAGGTTGGTAGATCTCTTTGAGGAGAAGTGTATACAGTGGACAAGCACCAAATCAGACGAGCGTTGGCACCGCACATGGCTCATGTTAACTCATATGTTTAATAAACACATGGCTGCTTAACCCTTTCCCTCATATAAACGTGTTTTCAAGCATTTGCAAACAGAGTAGACCCAGATCTGCTCTGTTTGCTAACAGAATTCGAAAGATCTGTTTCTTTTGCTTTCTAAAATGTCTACAATGGTCCACCTTTCATATTTATTTATTTATATAACTATTTTGTTAATGAATATTCAGTAGGTATTGAAATTTGGGCTAAATATAGAACGGAAAGGGTTAAGACTACTCTACTGTGGTAGGTTTGCTGCTTTTTACTCGTGAAAGAAAGCAGCTTTCCCACGTTTTTAATGATATATGCCACAAGGTCAGTTTCCCTGCTGAAGATATAAAAAACCTCTAAAAATCTTCTCCAAAACAGATAGTGACCAGCTGGTGACTCTTCAGAATTGCTAAAACCATGCTGATATGAAAAAACATGGCCACCAGGGGCGGGGCTTAATATAACTATAGAGACAACTTTAAATCTCCAAAGGGGTCTCCGTGGCCAAGTGTTTGTGGTCTTCGACTGACCTTATTACTTAGTCCCTCATTACTGTGGTCTGAGGCTTTGGATTTTTCTTGTGAGGAAGCGTTCCAGCTGGCTTTAAGTAGGTCGGTGGTTCTACCCAGATGTTCTGTGCACGGAACTATGCAATTTGATTCATGCGCGGAAAAACCTCTGGGCTCTTCTTTTACAATGAAACCCCTCTAAACCGGACGTTAATTTTGGCATAAATATCGGTTTTGGAGACAGGTGGCAGCTTAATGCAGGGTGAAAGTCATGCAGAAAGCTCCTCTAGGAGCTTTCTGCATGACTTTTACCCTGCATTAAGCAGCCACCTGCCTAAAAGTAGCTAAATTCTTCTCTTCTAGAATTCCGGTTTAGAGGGGTTTTACTGTACCTGTAATTAGCTGGGCATTGCAATATGACTGAAATACATGTACTGTTAAAGTGACGTAAAAATTCAGATACAAATTATTCTCCTGAACTCGTAGTCTATTTTGAATGGAATTTGGTAGGAATGGTCTTCTGGTAACTCTGCCAAAATTGCAAATGATGTGATGTGCCATGTTGATGTGCCAAAAAAAAAGCCTGCCATTGGTGTGGCTATAATTCTTATATTTCTATTTGGAAAACTTCTCCAAAATGAATTGACCAATTTGAATATCATTTATTAGGAACAGTCCCCTGGTGCCCCTTATCAAGATTGCTAAATCTATGCAGTTATCAGAAAAAAACATGGCAGTAGGGATGGGGCTAAATTTCCTTATACATGTGTGACTATAGGGAAAACTTTAAAAATCTTCTCCTCCAAATTGGTGGTCCAATGTGAATGGCATTTGATAGGGATCGTACTCTGGTGACCATATTCAGAATTAATTATGGCTACCACACATTTTGAGCAAATTGAATAATCTTCAGCTGAAAAATCTGAAACACTTATTTAAGGCCGTCTTATCTTCGCTTTCCGGCAATAGTTGTGACTAGTTCACCTCTATCTAGTCCTACAATTAGCAGGTGAGCGATAAAGGGCCATCATAGCCCTCTTGTTTGATATTGGTAGAAACTTTTGTGTCAGATTTATTATAATTTCATATGCAAACAGAGCAGACACTGATCAGACGGCTGCTATAGGATCCGACTGATCTTGATCTATTCGTTTGCAAAGGTGTGAAAAAGGTGTTTATATGAAGGAAAAGGTTGAAAGCATTAAAATTTTGAGATAAAACAAAAGCAACAACAATATAAACAAAAACCCAAGTGAGCAAAAAGGGGGAGAGTCAACTTGTGGACTGTAAGAAGGAATGATTGAGTCAGATATGATGTCAGCTGGTTAAGTAATGGGATGGTTGACAGTAATCAGACACGGAAAAGGGCCGTACGATAGATGGTAACAATTCATATTGGAAATAAAGTAATCAGACAATTTCATTGTAGATAATTTCTGCATACTGGAAATATTGTCTTGGGAAGAATCAGTATTTCAAATTGGCTCGTCTTGAAGCAAGAACAATTGTGTGGTATGTTTTGTCTAGACATTTTACTCATGATAAATGCTGTATAGGAGAAAGCCTTTGATCACATAGATTGATTGCTGTTGATGTATAATATTGAAATATATGAACTTGATAAATGCTTTCCAATGTTGTTGCATCAGCTACCCTAAATGCCAGAGGTCCAGATAAGATGCGTAAATTAAAACATTTTCAATAATAACTTCTTTATTTTTCTACCAAACTCTTTGTTGTGACTACTCTTTAGAATTGTCTCATCGAGACGATTCTAAAGAATGGTCACAACATAGAGTTGGGTGGAGAAATGACAATTTTAGTATTTGAGTATGCAGATTTATCAGTAGCTCTACTAAATAAAGTATCTCAACACCCAAGCTCCCCACTGCTTTGGTTTGTAATGCTGAAAGTTTTGGCAGAGGTTTGATAATTTTAACCCTTTCCCTAATATAAACGTGTTTTCACGCATTTGCAAACAGAGTAGACCCAGATCAGGGTCTGCTCTGTTTGCTAATAGAATTTGATAGATCTGTTTCTTTACTTTCTAAAATGTCTACAATGCCCCGATTTCTGTATTTCTTTATAACTATTTTGTTAATGAATATTTAGTAGGTATTAAAATTTGGAATAAACATAGAACAGGGCATATACTGTTGCATATTCATGTCGGAAATAATGACATCATGAACATATACTAGCTGAAGTTTTATAATGATAAATGTACACAAAATGGTTTAGAATTGGTAGAAACTGTAGAGTTAGATCTATTTTAATTTCATAAAGCAAACAGAGCAGACCCTGCTCAGACTGCTCCTACAGATTCCGTCCATACAAGCAAAGTATCATATTGCATTGATAAGGGAAGGGGAGATGTGTTTTGATGTCGATATCACTGTTAATAACTAATTTTTGCAGATTTCAGTGCTTGGCGTTGAATAGAGTTTTTCTTTCCAAACACTGAAAACTTGCATTTTATTGTGAAGCATTTATCTGGGGCATTCATGCCCTACTGACACAATTCTAGTTGAATATAATTTTTGTAAAAAAGTCAGAGATGGGTTAACCCATTCCCTCATGTTGACGCCTCTGTTAAAGCCACTTTTTTTTTTAAACTTTTGAATGAAATATGGAAAGGGAACATTGTTGCCTTTTTGGAAAGTAAAGAAACAGATCTTTCAAATTCCATTAGCAAACAGAGCAGACCCTGATCAGATGGCTCTTCTCCTATAGGAGCTGTCTGATCTGGGTCAACTCTGTTTGCAAATGCATCAAAACATGTTTACAGGAGGGAAAGGGTTAAAAAGAAAGGGTTAAAAAATACTGAATACTCAGAGTAAGCTTGTCCTCTTTGAATTTTGGAATACTAGTAGTCCGTTTGAAAATTCAGTGTTTCAGTTTTTCTTCCCAAAATTGGATCAGTGCAGTTTTGATCCTGGTAAAATGTAGGGTGTCTCATTGGCGTTTTGTGATCCAAGCTACAACAAAACTGCTAAGCCCTTTACTCCTTGACTATTTATACCCCACATTATATATATAACGAAGTTGCTCTGGGTATATAGTTTTTGAACTGTCTATCCGTCAGTCTGTCTGTCCATCCCCCAGTCTGTCTGTCTGTGTATCATAATACATTTTTGTTCATCTTGCACTGATTTCTTGACCAATTTGTCCCAAATTTGCTTCAAGAATTGTCCTGAATGAAAGCTTGGAAGTTCAATTTCCAGAGGAATCTGTCAGGGGAACCACTTTTTTTCTGTGACATTGTGATGATGTGGGGTACATGTATGTGAGCTTGCTCACTAAAGTTCTATAATCATGTTATATATGATGGCATCACAGATATTAACCCTTTACTCCATAAATACCCTTTTTGTGCCATTGCAAACAGAGTAGACACAGATCAGAAGGCTCCTATAGGATTCATCTGATCAGGGTCTATGTTTGCTTTTAAAGTTGATATAATGCAGATCTGATTCTCCAGTTTCATTATAGAACCATTATAAAAATGCATGAATATTCATTGAGTGAAATGATAATTGATAATTGTATAATTTTTTATAAGGGCATTTTAACCCTTTCCTTGATGAATATTCATATAGGAAATAATGACATAAATATTAATAAGATTTTTTTTTTTAATAATGGCTTATGAACACATGACATTTTGGCTCAGAAAGAAGCTGTAGAATTAGATCTATAATACACCATAAGCAAACAGCAGACCTTGTTCAGACGGCTCCTATAGGAGCCGTCTGATCTAGGTCTACTTTGTTTGCAGATGCGTCAAAATGCGCTTACATAAGAGAAATGGTTAACACATTACTCTGTTTGGCATGTTTGCTTATGAAATAATATAAATTTGATTCTACTGTTTCCGTCATGGAAAATATTCCCTGTGTTAAAATGTCAATTGAAAATGATGCCATTATTTCTAAAATCAATATTCATGGAGTAATAAGTTAAAAGAGGATTGACAAAGGTCATCAAAATTCACAGATACAGAGCCAGAGATCTAATGCAAATATTTGTCTTAGAAATGTTCACCCCTGTGATTAGCCAATTTTGTTCGGCAGGGTTACCAAATGGCAACCTTTATTGATTTGCACTAGCACATTATGTACTGGAAACATTCGTTAATTCTTTACAGCAATTTGATACGCTATAATTGACACTGGCATTGTAAACAAGCTCTTGAAATTGCCAAGCTTAACCTTTTGAATGCAGGGAAATAAATTTACTGGCAATTTCAAAACATTGCAAGACAAGACACAGATCAGAGGGCTCCTGGCTTCAAATAGGATGTGCACTGGTTTTCATTCAAAATCCTCCAGCAAATTTGAATCTTTCATACTGAATAAAATGTATCATGAAACTTTGATTTTAAATATGCCTTTCTGCGCCTTTGCAAACAGAGTAGACCCAGATCAGATGGCTCCCATAAGAGCCGTCAGATCAGGGTCTGCTGTGTTTGTTTATGATTTAGTATGGATTTTTTTGGTTAAGGCTTTGCAGCCTAGTTTATTCATTATTTTTTACATCAGTAACATTTTATTATATAACAAGGAAAGACTATATGAACTAAGTGGAAAACAGTTTATCTATTTTATTATTTACTGTAAAAGACTTTTTGTAAACTATACAGACCTTATCGAGACAAGACAGGTCGAAAAGGAGCTGTCATGTATTGAATTGTACAGTTTACATAGGACACAGTATAATTATCCATAAACATTTTGAAGTCCGTAACCTTAATGTAGGTATATAGGCATAGTTATTGCGAACAGTGTAGATCCATACAGAACAAGATCGTAGGGGTCTGTTTTGGCTGGAGCTGCACAGTTTGTAGGTACATATACAGCATAATAGTATAATAGATAAGTATCATATTTCAATCAAACAGTGATATATGATTTTCAACAACATTCGTGCTGCGAACAGTGCTGACCTGGTCAAGGACAATCTCATAGGAGCTGTCCAACCAGGGTCGGCACAGTTTGCTAGACTCTGCATATGTTTAAGGTAGTTCATCCAATATCACGCGGGTTCACCGTTATATAAGTAAACAGCTTATCTTAACATAATATCAACAGCATAGATGGACGTACTAATAATAAGTAAATATTACTCTTGACAGTTTCTAAGAAACTGTTCAAGAAAAGAATAATCTCGTTCTACCGTTTCTGCCATGGCCAAAACTTCCTGTGTCTGTGTAGTTATAACAGTTATTAATATTCATGATTATCATTCTTTCTTACATGAATTTTCATGGAAAGGGTAAAAGGATGCTTATTGTGAAAATTCTCTGATTGTTACCAGTTGTTAAAACCCTGACTTTACACACTTGATAAAGCTTCATTTGAGCCCCACTATATGAAAACCAATTGTAAGGCTTCACAATCACTATAGAACCTGATTATTTTGGATATACACTGTCTGCCAGGCAAGTCATCAATACAGAATAGGCACTGGTATGTGAGGAACAGTGTAGACCTGATCAGGTGCTTTATTTAACCTTTTCCTTCATATAAATGCCTTTTTCATGCTTCAGGGTCTGCTCTGTGCGGTTGAATTACATAGGCCTGATGTTATAGCTTAAGTTTTGATAATATAAGATTATGGACGTACCCTTTACTCTGTGAATATTCATGTAAGAAATAATGACAAAATGGGAGAAATAATATTAGATCAATAGATCTGTATTCCATGAGCAATCAGAGTAGATACTAATTAGAAGGCTCCTACAGTGTCCAAGAGGCAGAGCTACAGATAACGGTGCGTACTCAAATATTAAAATCGTTATTTCTCCACCAAACCCTATGTTGTGACCACTCTTTAGAATCGTCTCGAAGAGACAATTCTAAAGAGTGGTCACAACATAGGGTTTGGTGGAGAAATAAAGAAGTTACACTTGGAACTATTTTAATTTACGCATCTTATCTGGAGCTCTGAGAAGGAGTAATGGACTAAGCGTACCATTGCCGATACATACCATTTCCTGGACGATGTGTACCAATAATAAAAAATATAAATGATATTTGATAATGACACTAAATAAGCCTTTCTATGACTTTGCAAACAGAGTAGAACCAGATCAGACTGTTCCTACAGGAGCAGTCTGATCTGGGTCTGCTATGTTTGCTTATGATATAACAGATATGATTCTACCATCGCCAAAATTTCCTGTGTCCATATGCTCTATTTTAACGATTAAAACGATAAATTATTATTTCTTACATAAATCGTGGGGTTAATGCAGAAAGGAGACAAGTAACATTTTTTGATATTTTCATGTTTTTACATTTTTGGACATGTTTTGATGATTTCTAAATCCTGTGAAAAAATCTAGATGATATTACCTAAATTGTTGGAGTTATGATATAGAATCAAAAGGGAACATCTACCATTTAGTGTAAACAGAACATGCAGAAAGGTGACAAGTGAACTAGGAGTTATGCAAAAAGGAGTCAAGTGGCACTTGTCTCCTTTCTGCATACTCATTTCTATCACTGGTTCAGAAGTCGGCAACATGCAAAAAGGAGTCAAGTGTATTTAAAACCCAGGTTCTGCTATTGTTTACATTAGCAGAGATGTTGACAAGTGTTAAATGTATCCAATTAATTGTGTATCAGAAAAGCGGTGGTCACAACTCGCCGTATATGCAAGTGCGTGTTGTCTAAGTGCAAAAACAGGGGGAAATTTTAAGGGATCCGTACGTGGTAAGTACCCCCTCCGTACGTATTTAGGAGCACACAGACACGCCGCAGCACTTTTAGTGCATGCAAAACTTTCGCTGCGTTCGGGCTACGGATTCACCAACATACGGATGACGTGCATGCCTTCTACAGCCGATGTGCGCCCAACGCACTGACTCCGTGAGTGTTTTAATCTTTTCCCACGGTCACTTGCTCTACAAACAGCGCACTTAGCACGTGCATGTTCCGCATTTAGCACGTGCATGTTGCGCACGTGATAAGTGCGTGGTCTGTGCTCACACAGCACTTCCACAGCTCCACTGTCCAGTGAGCTGACAGAGCTCACATAGACTGTACGGAGTAAGCACGTGCTCAGCAGTTACAACGCACATATTTCTGCAATATATATAAAAGCCCAGCCGATAGACGAGTATCAACATTTAGTCGCCAAAATGCCAAATAGGAGGACGCCTAAGAAGGGGTTTGCTGCATCTGCAGCTCAAAAGGATACGGCCAGAGAGGTCCAACAGTGAATATTTCAAAGAGATCCTTTATCTTGAATACTTATAAAGATATTTTAATGAGACTTTGAATATTTGCTTCTAGTATCATTGGACACCATTTTAGTCCGCTATCAAGCATGTTACACTAACAATACTGTGAAAAGTCGGGTTCACTGTCCTGTTACAGCTGTTGTTCTAAGATAGAGACAGCAATATTAATGGATTAATAGAATGGATTTGTGAAAGACACATACACCTTGGGTCCCTGGTGACTCGAGGGGTCAGTCAGAGCAGGGGCTCGGCGAAGAGATTGGGAAGAGATTGGGATCCATTCGGATGAATCTGACATAGTCTCCCCACGATTCACGTTCGAGATCTTTGAACAAGGTTTCTTACTGGACAAACCCACTATCTCCTACGTACATCTTGCGCAACCGTGCGTGTGACGTGCGTTGACGTACTTCCTCCCTGCACTTGCCACTCCTTCCCCACGTTTTCAGAAAAACGTAGCGGTCGTGGCCTCCCTAAAAAACGCACGTGCTAAAAACAAGCACGGCGGGTTGTGACCGGGCCTAACTTCTGGCCTATGAACTCCTTTCCTAAGATGGAATCTCATTACTCAAGGAAAGATTAAAAAAAGCAGTACCTTGCACACGATCTAATCATTAAAAAGATGTACACATTGTATTGTGAACAATGCAAAAAGAAAGGTATTTCTTCTGTTGGAATAGGAAAGTACCGAAAAGAATTCTGTGAGAAATTTAATTTGTCATTTTCCAAACCTAAAAAAAGATCAGTGTTCATTTTGCACAAGATTTGAACACCACAGTGCAAATAATACTCTTTCCGACAAGATAAAACAGGAGTATGAAACTCACCAACAAAGTAAGAGGGGGGGGGGGGGCACGTGAAGAAAAGGAAAAAGATAAAGCTAAGGCAAAGCAGAATAGTGAAGTTTAATAGCCAAGTTTGACTTACAGGCAGTCTTGACCACGCCGTCTTCACTAGTGAGTGAAATGTACTATGCACGGAAGTTGTGCTTCTACAATCTAACGGTTTTCTCTCTCTCTCTCTCTTACAAGCAAGTGTTTTGTCACATGTGGAACGAAACCACAGGAAAACGGGGTTCATGAGAAATCGCCACATGTATCCTTAAAAATACCGAATCAATTTGTTCATTAAACCAAAATTTGAAATAAATAAATTACTATTCAGACTCATGTAGTGGAGAGAACAGGAACCAATTTGTTGCAGCTTCTTACTTGTATGCAATGTCAAAGCTACCACAACTTGAACGTATTAATCACAAGTTCTTACAGTCTTGACATACTCAAATGGAATGTGACAGTGTGCATGCTTCTATTGAAGTTGCCAAAAAAATGCACAAGTGTGTTTGTACCTCTCATTGGAGTACAATCATGTGTTTAGTTCGAAAGAGTAAACCATACATTGCCATTGCCCTGAAATATATCCAAGTATGTCTTGATTTTGTATCATTTGTAAAGAGCAAGTCCTTAAAATACCAACAGTCAGTGGATGGAAGAAAGATCAACTGGCTACAGGTCAAATAGATCCAGGTCAGGCGAGAAAATCCACGTTCTGTGCTTGTCAGCAGCACATACAATGCGAATGCATTTATTGAAATTAACACTCAGCCTGAAGTGCACAGGCGCAACGGCCGCATACCACCATGGCCAAAGTGTGATGCTGACATGGATCATTGTTACCAAACAAAGTTACCCGTATCTGTCCTAAAAAAGAATGACCTGGTGAATCTTTGTAAACAAGGAATATTGCCAGAATAGTTCCACCAATACTATGAGATGCTGCAAGTCAGTAAATCATTGAAAAATAAGCTACCTGCACCATCAATGGAAGAGGACAGTGATTGTGATAACGTTTAATAATGTATCTGCATGTGATACTTTCAGCACCATATTTTGTTTACGACATAAAAGTACGAAAATGTTTTCTTTCTGTTTTGGGAACAGATACAATTCAGACTGCATTTTATGATTACATGTGACAAAAATGTATGAATTGCTTCCTTCTGGATATATATTTTCAAATGAATATAACGTTTTATCCATTTATGACAAAGGTTTTCTGACAAAGAGATGTTAGATGACACCTTTCTGCATACACAAATCGTCCCAATCATATAAATGCAGAAAGGAGACAAGTGCTAAAGTAGGTCAAAAGGTCATATGATATGTGCCAAACCATGTCCAAATTTGTCTGCACGTATATCTGATATATAACTACAAAATGGTAATTTCACATTTCATTACATTCCAATTCCTGCTTTGAGACAATAGCTCAAACTTTAAAACTCATTTTTCTCAAAACTTTAAAAATGTCACTTGTCTCCTTTCTGCATTAACCCCACGAAATGTTCATGGAGTGAAAAGCTAAGTACATGTATGTTAGATCTGAATAAAAAATAACCAATAAGAGAGTCCTAAAGATCAGTGACTTGACTTTTAAGAATGTTTCTGTACCATGGACATTATTTTTCAGACAGATTTTATCGTGGAATACGGGAAAAGAGTTAACCCTTCGCTTGCTGAATTTTAAAATACATTTCTCCTTCTTTACCCATGCCCTGTTGTATAATTGCTTATATTTTCACTGTGTACAAGTATATTGCTGTACATTCACTGCTGAGGAGTGCACTGGTTGCACAATCAACCTGTAAATAGTGCAGACCCTGATGAGACAGCTCCTGCAGGAGCTGTCTCATCTGGATCTTCACTATTTACAGGTACGTATATTGACGTGAATAGCAAGCGAAGGGTTAAGTGGCATTTGTAAACCAAACAAAGAAGACCCTGGTCAGTAGGCTCCTCCAGAATTCCTCAGATCAGAGTCTGCTTTGTTAACCATTCCAAATTCTCTTGCAGATTTGATCCTTTTATACTTTGTGGACTCGACCATTAATTAATGATGGATTATTCCACTTGAAACATTCAGCTTTGAAAGGGTCTAGGTGGAATGGTCTACATGTACATACTGGTAGCATCTATTATTTCATAGGAAGAACACATGAATAAATGATGCTTTGTAGTCAGTAGACATTACTAGGAAAATATTGCATTATTTTCCTGTGTTTATTTGTACTCAGAGCATATTTATAGCCACCCGCCTTCTTATTTCTTCAATGTAGTCTTTAAACACAATGTTTGCTCTGCATATAAAGACAATCACTGTCTTGATATGGTGCAGTGGAAAAATACGTCTAGAGCAGAAAGTGACAATACAGACCCCAAGGAGGCTTTCTATATCCAGACAAACAAAAGTTTAACACATTGCACCCTAGTGACGCATATTTGCACCTCTATAAAATTCACATTTTGAAACTATTGTGATAAATAGAGCATTTGCTCCTATAGGAGCAAATGGTCTATTTATCACAATGGTTTCAAACTACAAAATTCTAAAAAAAAGTCCCTTTTCTCTAATTAATGCTCCTTTTTTGTAGACTGGTTCAAAAAGGTTGGGTCTAAAAATAGCCTAGGAGAGAATGAGTTAAAGGTGATATGCAGTAGAACCAGTCCTAAGCAGCCATTCATTTCTTGAACAAAAGAGTCTTAAAAAGAATGTGGTTGCTAAATGCATGGCAAATGCTCCTATAGGAGCTTTCTGCATTACGTTTGACCTGCATTAAGCTATCACCTGCCATACGGACCCATAATTAGATCTCTTTGATGACAGCTTAAGACAGTTTCTATTGTATAGGACTAACAATATTGGTCTGTCAGTCTGTCATTAGGGCCGCAGATTTTCCTTCTCCCTGCTATAATATTTCTCAGCAACTTACAGTATTTCAAACTTAATGGTAGGCTTTCATTATTGAGAGAAGATGCATCCATGTTTACAGAGTTCCAGTCAGATAGTTAGTTGATTTTTATAATTCAAACTTTCCACATGGTAATTTTTTTTGCCTTGGCAAAAACTAGAATCAGATAGATATACATGCATGTAATTCCATAAGCAAAACTAGAAAATTGTGTCTGTAAGACACAGTGATGCCCCCGTGTGGGTGCTTGCCTAGCTGTACGTAAAATTCCTAAGTCATTTGACCTTGACCTTGGGCTTGCGGGCAGCATGGGTCGGGTGCGTAATGAAAGTATGGATGGTATTTAATATGTATATGCAATTCCATGCCAATAGCTACAGTGGTTAGGGAGATATAAGACTATGAAAAAACTGTGACAACCAACTGCACGTATAATTCCTAAGTCATTTGACCTTGACCTTGGGCTTGCGGGCAGCATGGGCTGGGTGTGCAATGAAAGCATGGATGGTGTTTAATGTGTATATGCAATTCCATGGCAATAGCTACAGTGGTTAGTGAGATATAAGACAATGAAAAAACTGTGACAAAAAACTGCACGTAAATGTGACAACCAACTGCACGTAAAATTTCCAAGTCATTTGACCTCGACCTTGGGCTTGCCGGCAGCATGGATGGGGTGCCAACTGATGGCACAGATGGTAATTGATGTGTATGTGAAGTTTCATGTGTATAAGTGTAGAAATTACTGACTTATAACACTTGAAAAACTGTGACATCCAACTGCACCTAAAAGCGTGACACACGGAAAGACAGACAGACGGACATGTGCAAAACATAATGCCCCCTGACTATCGTCAACGGGAGCATAAAAAGCAGACCTTAATCAGATGGCTCCTACAGGAGTCATTTGATTGAGTCTGCTCCATTTGCAAAGGCATGAAGAAGCATTTCATATGAGGGAAAGGGTTATCCCTTTCTTCCATAAATACACCTTTCTACGCCTCTGTAATAACCACTTCTTGAAACCATTTTGATAAATAGAGCATTTGCTCCTATATGAGCAAATGCTCTATTTATCACAATGGTTTCAAACTACAAAATTCTAAAAAAAATTCCTTTCTCTAGTAAATGCTCCTTTTGGGTAGATTCATTCAAAGAGGTTGAGTCTAAAAATAACCTAAAGGAGGAATTGGTTATTTGAAGGTTTTCTGGCAGTTGGATGGTGGTTTTGAAAGGAAAATGTTAGAGAAATGTACATTGAACTGAAGTAAGATATAATTATAGCTCACTAGTACTGCTCCAAGTGTTCACAGGTCTTGTTTTACAAAGGCAAATCAAGGTGAAAGAGTGAATGACACTACAAATTCGGAGAGCTTCTTTTTTGTTGGTTATTGATTGTTGTTCCACGTCATTTTAACTTTAAAAAAACCATTTTGATTGGTTAGAATATGTTCAGATTCCAGAGATTTCTCTTTTGTCTGGTTTAAAGAATTGATAGAAATAGCAAGCAGGATATTTTATTTCAGACTCTTAACCCATAAGGCTTTATTCCGTGAATACTCCTGAAATATTCTTGAAATAATAACATTTATGAGTATGAATCAGATTAATTGTTATAATAGCACATGGGCACAGGAATTTTTGGCCATAGCAGAAACTGTAGAATCAGATATATATGTGTTATTTCATAAGCAAACAGAATAGACCCTGATCAGACAGTTCCTACGGGACCTGTCTAATCTCGGTCAACTCTGTTTGCAAAGGTGTAGACAAGTGTTTTGATGGAGTAAAGGGTTAATATAATGTTCGAGTCTTCATTTAACCCTATTATACTCCATGAATTAATGACATCATGAATATTTATTAGCTGATTTTTTTTTATAATGGAAGTTTGAATAATGGATTTTTTTACCATGGCATAAACTGTTAGAACCAGAATCTGGATCTTCTCTGTTGGCAAAGGCCTGAAAATGTATCGGGCTTAATTATATACAGCAAGAATGCGAGAAGGCCATAACAATTGAAAAAACATATTTCTGTTTTCTTTCAATACATTGGACATCTTTAGGGTCATATTTTACCCTTTACTCCTTGAATATTCATGAAAGAAATAATGACATCATGAATATTTATTAGATTAATTTTTAAAATGGCATAACGCAAGAATCATTTTGCAAAAGTAGACACTATAGAATTGGATCTATATTATTCTAAAAGCAAGCAGACCCTTATCAGACGGCTCCTATAGAAGCTGTTTGGTCAGTCTAATTCTGTTTGCAAAGGCATAGAAAGGCGTATTTATGGAGGAAAGGGTTAAATGAAAACCATATAATGGTGTCTATGATGGCTACATCTTCCTATTTTGTAAATTTCTCTGTCCATGATGTTCACCAAACCCGATACTGTGACTGCTCTTTAGAATCGTCTCTTCGAGAGGATTCTAATGAGTGGTCACAGTATAGGGTTTGGTGGAGAAATGATGATTTTAGTATTTGAGTATGCACCTTTATTAGTAGCTCTGAGCCTCTGATCATTACATTAATATTTGTTATCTTTAGGGAATTTTTATGCCCCCGTTGACGATACAGTTTTTTGTCACAGTTTTTAGCTCACCTGAGCAAAGCTCAGGGTGAGCTTTTGGGAGACTTGAATGTCCGTCGTCCGTCGTGCGTCGTGTGTCGTCAACAATTTGCTTGTGAACACTCTAGTGGTCACAATTGTAGTCTAATCTTCATGAAACTTGGTCAGAATGAATGTCTTGATAAAATCTCGGACGAGTTCGAAAGTGGGTCAAGTTGGGTTAAAAACTAGGTCACTAGGTCAAATAGTAGGAAAACCTTGTGAACCTTCTACAGGTCACATTTTTAGCCCAATTTTCATGAAACTTGGTCAGAATGATTGTCTTCATAAAATCTAGGAGGAGTTTGAAAAATGGGTTTTGTAGGGTAAAAAACTAGGTCACTAGGTCAAACAGTAGAAAAGCCTTGTGAACACTCTAGTGGTCACAATTTTAGTCCAATCTTCATGAAACTTGGTCAGAATGAATGTCTTGATAAAATCTGGGACGAGTTCGAAAGTGGGTCAAGTGGAGTTAAAAACTAGGTCACTAGGTCAAACAGTAAAAAAAACATTGTGAACACTCTAGTGGTCACAATTTTAGTCCAATTTTCATGAAACTTGGTCAGAACGAATGTCTTGATAAAATCTCGGACGAGTTTGAAAGTGGGTCAAGTGGAGTTAAAATCTAGGTCACTAGGTCAAACAGTAGAAAAACCTTGTGAACACTCTAGTGATCACAATTTTAGTCCAATCTTCATGAAAGTTAGTCATAATGATTGTCTTGATAAAATCTCAAATGAGTGTGAAAGTGGATTATGTGGGGTTAAAAACTAGGTCACTAGGTCAAATAGTACGAAAACCTTGTGAACACTCTAGAGGTCACATTTATAGCCAAATCTTCGTGCAAATTGGTCAGAATGATTGTCCTAATAAAATCTTGGACAAGTTTGAAAGTGGGTTATGTGAGGTCAAAAAGTAGGTCACTGGGTCATATCTTAGAGAAATCTAGTTTACACTCCAGTGGCCACATTTTTAGCCCAGTCTTCCTCAAACTTGCTCAGAGTGTTTGTCTTGGTGATATCAAGGTTGAGTGTGATCATGGGTTGGGTGGGAATAAAAAGTAGGTCACTAGGTCAAATCTTAGAAAAAATACTTTAGAGAGCACATTTTTAGCCCAATCTTCAATGGTCAGAATCATTGTCTTGATAAAATCAATATACTAAATCTTTGAAAATCTTGTTCTGCAGAACCACTGCTAATCTATGGTAATCAGGTGAGCAATTAAGGGCCATCTTGGCCCTCTTGTTTCATTGTCTTGTATCTCCCTAACCACTGTAGCTATTGCTATGGAAAAGCATATACACATTAAACACCATCCATACTTTCATTGCACACCCAGCCCATGCTGCCCGCAAGCCCAAGGTCAAGGTCAAATGACTTGGAAATTTTACATGCAGACACAATTTTCTAGTTTACCACAGTACAGGCTGTAGAATCAGATCTTTATGATTTCATAAGTAAACAAGGCAGACCCTGATCAGACAGCTCATAGAGGAGCCATCTCATGATCTGATTCGGGCCTGCTCTGTTTGTTAATTAAAAAAGGCATCCCTTTCAGGTTAACCCATTACCTCATAGGCTATTTTTAGATCCAACCACTTTGAATAAATCTACCGAATAGGAGCATTAACTATAGAAAAGGATTTTTTTTAGAATTTTGTAGTTTGAAACCATTGTGATAAATAGAGCATTTGCTCCTGTAGGAGCAAAATGCTCTATTTATCACAATGGTTTCACAAAATGGCTTTTACAGAGTCGTCAAAAGTCGTCAATATGCGGGAATGGGTTAAAAAAGGCATCCCTTTCGGGTTAAGGACAAATAATACAATAATACCATCAAGATTTGTGCTAAACTCCTCCTTAGTACAAAAGATAATGAAATCATTTCTTCTTTTAGCAAGTTCAAAAGAATGAATTACAAATTACAATGAGACGATAAATTGATTTTCTTGTGTTGTTATTTTTGGCCCTCTCAGAATTTTCTTCTCTTGTATCTTGAAAGAGTATCTGGATTAAATCTGTCTCTGCATGTTAATGCATTAAATAAAGGTTAATAATGGTTATTTTCCCAGTCTGTTGTTCTTAGCCTATAATCTTTTTCAAGGATATCTTGTATGGGATTTAGATCTAGTTTCAGTGTTGTTTTGGGCTTATATAATGAATGAGAAAAACACAATTTATGTTTTAGAGAAATTGAAACGAAATTAAATTTCCTGAAAGTAGCTTGTCAAAAGCTGGTTAACACATTTTAAATTATATCTTGTTACATTTTAACCTGCAGCAGGAGAGTGTGATTACTTTTCCAAACAGTTTTGATCCATATATGAGCAGAGATCCAGATAAGATATGTAAATTAAAACATTTTCAAAAATAACTTCTTTATTTCTCCACCAAACCCTATACTGTGACCATTCATTAGAATTGTCTCGAAGAGACGATTCTAAAGAGTGGTCACAGTATAGGGTTAGATGAAGAAATGACGATTTAAAATTTGGGAAAGCACCCTTATCTGTAGCTCTGTATGAGGCAGAGTAACTCTGATGTACATTTTGATAAAATTGATTAACTTTATTCCTGTTCTATGTGTATTCCACATGTCACTATGTACAGAATATTCATGAACAAAAAGTTATAATGAAATATGGAAGGTGGAACATTGTAGCCGTTTTAGAAACTAAAGAAACAGATCTTTCAAATTCCATCTTTCCCACAAATCCTTTACCTGATATAGTCACCTTTTGGCCCCTTAGCAAACAGAGTAGACCCAACATCAGTTGGCTCCTGTATTCACATATAGAATAATACAGATCTGATTCTACATTTCTTGCCATTGCCAAAATTTTCTTTCTTTATATAGCACTATAAAATTTTCAGCAAATTAACCCATTCTTTCATTTTGACGCTTTTTGATGCCTCTACAACAGTCACCTGTTGAAACCATTGTGACAAATAGAGCATTTGCTCCTATAGGAGCAAATGCTCTATTTATCACAATGATTTCAAACTACAAAATTCTAAAAAATTTCCTTTCCTCTAGTTAATGCTTCTTTTCAGTAGATTTGTTCAAAGTGGTTGGGTCTAAAAATAGCCTATGAGAGAATGAGTTAATATTAATGAAGTCAATGTTTTTTACACGAATATTCATAAGGTAAGGTTTTGCTGTTGGTTGTGTTGATTAGCGTCTGTTTCTGCCAACTAAGGGCTAATTGGACGCCCCGAGAGAGAGTATCGGATACTGTGAAAACCGGGCAGGATGCCCTACTCTTATTATCGATAGAGTTTCTCTGGCTCTTTTAGATGCCAAGGGTAAAGCACTGATACAGCAGACCTTGGTTTGTAAAGTCTCATCAGAAAGACTTTGGGTTGAAAACTAGTATAAACAACATTTTATACCTTTGAAATTCTGCTCAGCATGCCTAGGTTAACCCTTTACCAGATTAATATCGATGTCAGAAAAAATGACATCATGAATATTCATTTTCTGAATTTTGATAATAGCATATTGACACAGGGATGTTTGGCTATGATAGAAACTGTAGAATCAGATCTATATAATTCCATTAGCAAACAGAGCATACCCTGAACAGACGGCTCCTACAGGAACCATCTGATCTGGGTCTACTTCGTTTTACAAAGTTATATCATGTTAACCCTTTCCCCCATAAATACGCCTTTCTAGGCCTCTGTAAAAATCACTTTAACTTAAGAAACTAGAGCATTTGCTCCTATAGGAACAAATGTTCTATTTATCACAATGGTTTCAAAACTACACATTTCTAAACTTTTACGTTTCTCTAATAAATGCTCCTTTTCGGTAGATTTATTCAAAGAGGTTGGGTCTAAAAATAGCATATGGAGGAATGGGTTAGAGGGATAATTCCGTGCATGCTAGAGTTGAATTGTGATTACTTATTCAAACAGTTATGCAGAGTATAACTCAGATTCTCATCAGGTTTCAAATTAATTGACACTCTGGCTGCATTTTTGAAGGGAAAAGAAAAAAAGTAACATTTAGAATAGAATTTCAGTAGATAATGATAATTGCAGATTGCAGAACTACTGCAAGTACACAGTTGCAAGTCCACTAAGCATTTAGCTGTTTTTGGATAACTTTACTGATGTACTATTGGGACATTAAGAGTTCGCTCTTTCCTGCCTCATGAATTTTTATAAGGCCACTGAACAAATGAATTTTTTAACTGTGGCTGTAACTGCGGAATGTTATAAGCCAATAGAGCAGACCCTGATCTGACGGCTCTTACAGGAACCGTATAATCTGGGTCGGCTCAGTTTGCAAAGGTGCCAAAAGTCACCTGTGTGAGAGTGAAGGGTTAACCCTTTCCTCCATAGATGTGCCTTTCTATGCCTCTGTAATAGTCACTGTTCTAAACCATTGTGATAAATAGAGCATTTGCTCCTATGGAGCAAATGCTCTATTTATCACATTGGTTTCAAAACTACAAAATTCTAAAAAAAAAATCCTTTTCTCTAGTAAATTCTCCTTTTCTGTAGATTTATTCAAAGAGGTTGGGTCTAAAAATAGCCTATGAGGTAATGGGTTAATGATAAGCTGTCTAGGAACAAGTCCTCACTTGATGTATCTGTTGAAAGTCCTTAACTTTTACTCCATGAATATTCACTTGACAAATAATGAAATCATGAATATTAATTTTTGTAATGGCATAATTATGTACACATGACTTTTTAGTACCAGTAGAAACTGTAGACTCAGAGCCATCTGATCTGGATCTACCCTGTTTGAAAAGGCAATGAAAGGGGTATTTATGGAGTAAAGTGTTAAAAAGTAAAAACTGAATTTCAGAAATGAGTTATGAAAAGATGCAAATATTGAGAACACAGATCAGAAGGTCCCTGTTATTCCAAGTGAAAATCTTTGTTTTATAAAAAGTTGACCATATTGCCCTAGCTAATTACTGTTAGTGTTTAGACCGACACATTCCGGCAAATAGTGCAGACCCTGATAAAATTGCTCCTGAAGGATCGGGATCTGTACTGTTTGCTAACCTGTTAATGTAATTAACGGAAACTGTTGTCATATTGGTGCCAAATATCATACTGGTGCCAAATATCATGCTGGTGCCAAATATCATACTGTGCCAAATATACTGTGCCAAATATCATACTGGTGTCAAATATCATACTGGTGCCAAATATCATGCTGGTGCCAAATATCATACTGGTGCCAAATTGAATTATTCAGCTTTTCAAACCAGTGGAGAGGTGAGACTGGGAGTCATTAGGGTATTACTTTTACTTAACCCATTTCCCCCATAAGCTATTTTTAGACCCAACCTCTTTGAATTAATCTACCGAAAAGAAGCATTAACTAGAGAAAAGGGAAATGTTTGAATTGTGTAGTATTGAATCCATTGTGATAAATAGAGCATTTGCTCCGATAGGAGCAAATGCTCTATTTATCACAATGGTTTCAAGAAATGACTATTACACTAGAAACTAGTAAGGCGTATTTATGGAGGAAAGGGTTAAACTTAGATATATTGCCTATTTCAACATTTTTCAAAAACCAATAAGTTCTAAATGGAAACTCATAGCAACAGATAAAGGTGCGTACTCAAATACTAAAATATCTTTTCTCCACCAAACCCTATGTTTTGACCACTCTTTAAAATCATCTCGAAGATACAATTCTAAGAGTGGTCATAACAGGGTTTGGTGGAGAAAATGTTTCAATTTACGCATCTTATCGGGACCTGGAAACTTTTACTGATTTGCATAATTTGGATCCAGATGAGACATTTTATTTGGCATTTGATCTGGATCTAACTTATTTGCCTATGCCAATTAAGTTGTGATTTTGTGGCATCATTAAAATCAACAGATAATACCTATTTTATATGAATCAGTATTGCTGTGTGCTGGAAAATATATTTCTCTGAATGCATATGTAACAAATTTAACATTGAACTACAACAGAGGAAAACTTGCTTGATTTATGCATTTTCCTGTATCAGCAGACTGCCTGAATTTTGTTACTACAATTTTTTATGCAAAGATTGAATATTTATGAAGAGGTATTGAGTGGAAATTTTGACATCGATTCTATACAGAAATTCACTTGTAATATAAATGTTTTATTATGCCCCAGCTACTCCAGAATATGGGGCATAAAATGTTACTCCTGTCTGTCAATGAGTGCATCCATGTGTCTTTGTGTCCTCTCTGTCAGGGAGTGCATCCATATGTCTGTGTGTCCTGTCTGTCAGTGAGTGCACCCATGTGTCTGTGTCCTGTCTGTCAGTGAGTACATCCATGTATCTGTGAGTCAGTGAGTGCATCCATATGTCTGTGTGTCCAGTCTGTCAGTGAGTACATCCATGTGTCTGTCCTCTCTGTCAGTGAGTGCATCCATATGTCTGTGTGTCCTGTCTGACAGTGAGTACATCCATGTGTCTGTGTCCTCTCTGTCAGTGAGTACATCCATGTGTCTGTCCTCTCTGTCAGTGAGTGCATCCATATGTCTGTGTGTCCTGTCTGACAGTGAGTACATCCATGTGTCTGTGTCCTCTCTGTCAGTGAGTGCATCCATGTGTCTGTGTCCTCTCTGTCAGTGAGTGCATCCATGTGTCTGTGTGTCCTATCTGACAGTGAGTACATCCATGTGTCTGTGTGTCCTCTCTGTCAGTGAGTACATCCGTTTCTTTGTGTGTCCTGTCTGTCAATGAGTGCATCTAAGTGACCTGTCTGTCAGTGTCCATGTGTCTGTGTTTACTGCAGGGGTGTGATTTTTCCGCGGATCCGCGGATTTCCGCGGATCCAATGTTCCAAAGGACCATTTTTCCAAAACGTCTAAATCCGTTGCGAAAATCCGGGGGGGGGGGGGGGGGTCCGGTCTGGTCCGGGAATTAGTCTCGCCGAACTCGCCGCGGATTTACCCTGTGCCATTTCAGCTTCATCTTACCTATACTACGCTGAATCCGATTGGCCAAATCTTCGTGCCTACACCAATCAAATCGCTGTTATCGTTGCATGAGTTACAAATCCGTTTCCTCCCAAATTGTTAGTGAACTTTCATAACAAACGTAAAAAAAATGTGGCAACATCTCAAACTATTGCTGTATTTGAATCAAATGGACTTAAAATGACAATAATATTTTATCGGACAGCTGATTCAGCGGAAATTCTGCGTATTGACACTAGCAGTAGGAATAAGTTCAAGCGGGACTGGCTAGAAACTGAAAAATGACAGCGTGTCCTCGTGCATAGATCTCTGAAGTTGTCATTGACAGAAAACAGCGAAGTGTTGTGTGTGCGACAAATTAATTACATACTGCAAAGAGGGAAGCTTGCTATTGTAGAACATGGTTCTTCATCTGACACACACAGAAGGAAAATGTGATTAAAACCAACAGAAAGTAAGTTACCGCCCTACGTAACCGGTGGACAATCTGAAGATGACAGAAACTATGGTATTCACCCAATTTTCAAAAACGTATCAAAGCCAAAAGAATGTGAAATACCTGTTCCTGTAGTATTACTTGAAGACAGAACAGCAAATGCACAGGTAGGAGCAAAACAGTGTTTAAAATATGTGATTGATTTTCAATGAATAACTAACCTGCAGCTGGTTCCTGAATTTTATGAGAAGGTGCATGTCAACTATTAGTAAAATATTTCAATGACAGTGGTGACAAGAAATAAATTACAATAAGAAAAATAAAAAAAAGCAATAACAGTAGAAGATTCATGTTGGCACTTTTTCCAGACTTTAAATCATACTGAGCCAGAGTATTCCATCCATGAACCCAAGGGCCATATTTTCTCTATTTTTCTCTACATTTATGCAACATTTTGCCATACTTAAGATCTATCTGTTTATAATTGCATCATCATGTGCACGGAAATTTATTATTTTATGCTGGAATTTCTGGTTACTTCAAAAAGACTGGAGAATATTGCAAGAGCATTCTTTTGTACTTCACTATTTTGTTATAAATATTCACATATCAGAAATAAAGACATCATGAAGTATAATTAGATTAATTTATATTATGCCACATGAATACAATAATTTTTTGGCAATGGCAGAGACTTGAGAATTATTTTTTTTGTATATGATTTCATTTATAAGCAAATTGAGCAGATCCAAATCAGACTGTTCCTACAGGCCTTCTCAGTTTGCAAAGGAGTATTTATAGAGTGAAGGGTTAAAAACTAGTTCATGAGCAGAAGTTGAAACATCAAACTGAGGTTTGTCTTGTACAAACAGTTGCATATTAGTAATTCCTTTCACTCTTCTTTTTTCAGGCAATAGTTCTTGGTGTCATTGATGAGAGGAATCTACCTCTGTCCATGGTACAGGTCTTGATTGACTTAGCCAAAGAACTTGCGAAGGACATCAAAGCTTTACAGAACCTGAGTATGGTTTGCACTTCAGCCTCATAGACTTGGTGAAACTATGACTAGGAAAACAGTAGAGAAGCTGAAGAAAACACCAGTTTTGCTAAACCTTGATCAAGCAACAATAACAAACACATACATTTTGTACCAACAGTTATTTGTAATTACTTTGAGGAGAAAGAAGGAAAAGTTGTGCTAGACCAGTTGGCCTCAATAGAAGTTTTGAAAGTGGATTAACATTATGAAGTTATGTTGTCTTCAACACCAGCTCTAGTAATAAAATGGTATTTAGTACAGTGCAGTTGTTTTTTTGGTGTGTTTTTAAGTTTTAAATTTTGAACCAGGATAGCTCAGGGAGAGCTTTCCAATTGACCTTTAAAGCCCTATTTTTCATTTTTTTTCATTTTCCTGTGACCCCCACCAGGGCTTTGCCCCTGGACCCCATTGGGGGCCTAAAGCGGCCCCCAAACCCCGCGCCGAAATATTTCCTCCCCTCAGCTCTTAGGCCAATCACACCCCTGTTACTGTCTGTCAGTGAGTGCATCCATGTGGCTGTGTGTCCTGTCTGTCATTGAGTACATCTATGAGTGTGTGCATAGGTCTGGATTAATTGCAGGGATATCTGTGTCCTATGGACATTTTATTTATGCACTCCCGCAATTGCATTTTTAGACCCATCCTCTTTGAATAAATCTATTGAAAGGAGCATTTACTAGAAAAAAAGGAAATTTTAGAATTGTGTACTTTTGAAACCATTATCATAAATAGAGCATTTGCTCGATCTATTTATCAAAATGGTTTCAAAAAGTGATTTTAACAGAGGTGTCAATATGAAGGAATGGTTTAACCCTTTCTTCCATAAATACGCCTTTCTACGCCTCTGTAAAAGTCACTTAATGAAACCATCGTGATAAATAGAGCATTTGCTCCTTAGGAGCAAATGTTCTATTTATCACAATGGTTTCAAATCTACAAAAATCTTAAATTTTCCTTTTCTCTAGTAAATGCTTCTTTTGGGTAGATTTATTCAAAGAGGTTGGCTCTATGGAGGAATGGGTTAAAATGTACAACATTTTTCATGTACTAAATATTCAGCTTAGATGTGGATATCTTTTTATCTTTACAGATGTTCGACATGGAGGAAAAGGCTCATACACGGTTGCATCATCATCATCTTCCAAAGTCAGCCAGCCATCGAGTAAACATACTGTCTCATCCAAGTCACACTCAAAATCTCATCATTCATCTAAGTCACACTCGAAATCGTCACACTCCAAGTCACACAGTTTGCCCAACAAATCACACTCGTCCCACATCTCAAAGCTGTTACCAGAAAAGCCATCACGGACTCATTCTCCTTTACTCAGCTCAGGGCATGACATATCCATTAGTTCTACCATTGATGAGGAGATCACAAATTCATTGCCTACAAAGGCTAGTGTCAAGGAGCCCCCACCTTCGTTAGGTGTTGCCATGAAAGTGGGGGCGCAATCTCACAATGAAAAAATAAAAGACAGTAAGCTGAAAAAGAATCATTCTATGCCTGTTGTGAAAGTGGAGCGAATGCCAGAGACACCTGCTATGAAAAAGCAGCGGGAGTCAACTGGCAGTGCTCGAACTTCTTTGACAAATGGTGCTGTACAGCGCTCAAAATCACCACCATTATCAATGCCAGTGCTAACAGAGGACATAGATGTAAAGCCATCTCTGTCCTTGCCACCGGATTTATTTGAACCTTCAAGCCCATTGGAAGCTGATGACGAGGTTGTACAAGCAGTTCCGGATGCTGAAATAGACACTGCTGTTAGTGCTATTCTTGAACCTGTGTCTCCGGTACCAGAGCCTGAGACCAGCAGTTATATAGCTCTGGCAACCTCAACTAGCACATTGACTACAAATACTGTTACTATGGCAAGCATGACTATGACATCAACGACATTGACTAACGCGACCAATACAACCTCAAGCTTCACGTTCAGCAGCATGGGGCGACCCCATTTCCCAACAGGGAGTATACGAGTGAACTTCTCAAGTACAGGTGTACTGAGCACCATTACAGGCAGTGGAGCCACAGTAAATATCAACAACAACAACATAACCAAAGCAAATACTAGTGACACCAGCAAGCCACCGTTGTATAGCAGTAATGGAAATATTGAGAACACGATTAGTGATATTGTGAAGTCAACAATTAATGCAAATAACTCAGGTGGATTTAAGAGCCTGAGCCCTCTGTTAACTAGTCCTGTAAAAACTACAAGCAGCAGTGTCAGTATCTCAATAAAGCCCCTTACTAGTCATGCGAGTGTAACAAAATCACCCAGTGCAACTAATAGTTCTAAATTGGGCTCCAAGTTGAGCCCTGGATGTTCAGCTGTGTTCAAGTCCCTCAGTACGGGAAGTTTGCCAAACTCAAGTTCAACCACATCAACTACTGCAAGTAATGCAGCTGCCTTAAGCTCAGAGGCCCTGAAGAAGTTCAGCAAACCAGACAAAGTCATTCCTTTAAAAGGTAATTGCAAGACGAAAAAAGGTTTCAGTTTATATAAAGTATTGATGCTAAGTATTCAGCCACCCAGACTCCCTGCTCCTCTGGTTTGTAAGCTGAATAAGTTAATTTGGCTCTATTTAAATTTTAACCCTTTCCTCCATAGGCTATTTTTAAACCCAATCTCTTTGAATAAATCTACCGAAAAAGAGCATTTACTAGAGAAAAGAAAAAAGTTTTAGAATTGTGTAGTTTTGAAACCATTGTGATAAATAGAGCATTTGCTCCTAAGGAGCAAATGCTCTATTTATCACAATGGTTTCAAAAAGTGACTTTTACAGAGACGTAGAAAGGTATATTTATGGAGGAAAGGGTTAACCCTTTACTCCACAGATAGGCCTTTTAAAATGTCTTTGCAAACAGAGGAGACCCAGATTAGACGGCCCGTAGGAGCCGTCTGACGAGGGTCTGCTCTGTTTGCTTATATAGAATTATCATATAGATATGATTCTTTGGTTTTTACCAGGGCCAAAACTTTCCTTGTTCATATGCCATTATGTGCATTATATTTGCTGAATGTGAATTTTTTTATTCCCCCGCCTTTAGGCGACGGGGGCATTAAGTTTTACCCTTGTCCATCCCGTACGTCCGTGCGTCCGTCCTCAAAATCTTTTGTCAAAGATTTCTTGGCTTGTGTAAGCTGGAATGATTTGATATTTGGTCTGAAGCATAATCATAGTGAGTTGTACCATGTCTCCCCTTTTCAGGTCTGTCGTTCATCTACTTCCTGTTTGCCAACAGGGGCATCCGTGTCCCATGGAAACATTTTCTTTTATTTACTGTAGCAGAAACTGTAGAAATGGATCTATGTTATTTCATATAAGCAAACAGAGCAGACCCTGATTGGACATTGCCTACAGGAGTTTGATCTGGGTCTACTCTATTTGCAAAGGTTCCGAAGGGGTCTCTATGATGAAAAGGGTTAAGCAGGTGTTCTAATGAAGTTTTACTTTATTTACATTGAAAAAATATTGTATGCCTTTCCCTTTCTCAGTTAACCCTTTCCTCCATTACTACGCCTTTCTATGCCTCTGTAATAACCACTTCTTGAAACCATTGTGATAAATAAAGCATTTGCTCCTATAGGAGCAAATGCTGTATTTATCACAATGGTTTCAAACTACAAAATTCTAAAAAATTACTTTTCTCTAGTAAATGCTCCTTTTGGGTAGATTCATTCAAAGAGGTTGGGTCTAAAAATAGCCTATGAGGGAATGGATTAAATATTTATGTAAGAAATAATGACACCATTAATATTAGCAGAGTTTTTATAGCATAAATTTTAATGTTTCAAGGGAATTTTTTGATTTGACAAAAACTATATCATTCAATAGCCTACAGGAGCCATCTGATCTGGGTCTACTCTGTTTGCAAATGTTTGAAAAGATGTTAATATGAGGGAAAGAGTTAGACATTTCAGTGAAGATTCACATTGAAAAAAGATTGTATGCCTTGATCTAATGCTGAGTCTCTGACATGGTATTAGTTTTAGGTCTATGTTACTTTTAACCCATTACCTCATAGGCTATTTTTAGATCCAACCACTTTGAATAAATCTACAGAAAAGGAGCATTAACTAGAGAAAATGACAATATTAGAATTCTGTAATTTGAAACCATTGTGATAAATAGAGCATTTGCTCCCATAGGAGCAAATGCTCTATTTATCACAATGGTTTCAACAGGTGACTTTTGCAGGGGCGTCGAAAGGCGTCAATATGAGGGAATGGGTTAAAACCATGAAAACGTTTGTGATGTTTGCCTTGCTCAATTGATGCTACTTACTTTTCTAAATGTCTCATTTCAGATCGAGAATATGATGCAAATAAGCACTGTGGTGTGATAATCACTGAAACAGGCAAACCCTGTACAAGGTCCCTCACTTGCAAGGTAAGACACTGACAGAATTTTGGCATAAACATTTGGCAGAAAGACTGGTATATGTCTGAAAAAATATTGTTTTGTCATGGCAGTATTACCGCTTAGTGATCTGTTTAATTTTATATCACAGTTTGTGGTGTGCGGTGGTCTAGTGGTAATGCACTTGACTACCAATCTGGAGGTCTGGGGTTCAAATCCTGGTCCCTCCTGGAAATTTCAAAGACACTTTTCATTGTCTCCCACCCACACCTCCCCTCCATCCAGGGGTTAAATTGGGCACCTGTGAGGGTCACTAGCCGGTACTGCGGCTGCATGATTGCGCCATATGTTAACAGTGCTCAATATTGTAGGCGAATGATTCAATGACCAGGGCAGTAAATGTACAGTCGGCTGAGCGGTCCTTTGGACTGGAAGTAGACTATAACTAGGTGCTTTAGTTCCTAATTATAAACTAATTTAAGCGATCAGCTCTTTACTTCATGAATATTCATGCAAGAGATAATGACACCATGATTATTAAGTGGCTGAATTTTGATAACGACACATTGGAATTTGTTATCATGACAGAAACAATAGAATCACATCTATCCCTTTCCCTGTTCTATGTTTATTACAAATTTCAATACCTACTGAATATTCATGGACAGAATAGTTATAATGAAATATGGAAGGTGGAGCATTGTAGCCATTTTAGAAAGTAAAGAAACAGATCTATCCAATTCCATGAGCAAACAGAGCAGACCCTGATCAGACGGCTCCTCTAGGAGCTGTCTGATCTGGGTCTACTCTGTTTGCAAAATGTGCGAAAACACGTTTATATGAGGGAAAGGGCTATATTAATATTATTTCGTATCTCATTAGGACCCAAGCTGTTTGACCTTTGGTCAATAGTTTTTCAAAGAATTTAACGAATCGCGCATCACTGAAAATTTCAGCAAATCCGAAATTGAGGAGTCATCATTTATTCAGCATGAAAAGGGTTAATCCTAAATACCCCATGAATATTCATGTAACAAATAATGATATCATGAATATTAATTAGATTAATTTTTAAAATGGCATATGGACACAGGAGTTAGTAACTGTAGTATCATATCTTTATTATTTTGATATTTCATAAGCAAACAGAGCAGACCTGGATCAGACGGTTCCTATAGGAGCCGTCTGATCTGGGTCTCCTCTGTTTGCAATGGTGTAGAAAAGTGTATTTATGGAGTAAAGGGTTAAAACTCTCCTAATGTAGCTCTCTGGTTGTCATAGTTCTTGTTACATACTGCAACAGAGTCATAAATGTTGGGTCTTCTTTCTGTTATAATTGCACTGCGGCAGCCAGTCTTAACTTGTATATCTGTAATATGTCAACATATCTGTTTTTACTGTCTCAAGTGCTTTGACTAGCTGCACTTAAAGAAGGAGATTTGTCTGGAACCGCAGCAAAATCTCATCTTGGTTAAAAAATAAAGACACATATTCTGTGGTAGATTTTTAGAAATATAACCAGAGAAATTACTTGATGCTTTACCCTTGCTTTCATGACTGCTCCTGTATGAGCTGCCAGATCAGAGTCTGCCCTGTTTGCTTATAACATTATAAGAGATCTGACTCAACTTTTTCTACCAATACTGAATAATCCTACATGTATATGTGCCATTATAAAAATTCAGGTATTAAATATTCATGATGGCATTGTTTCTTACATAAACATTAAACAAGGAAAAGAGTAAGCTTTCGGAAGCTAAAATTTAGACACAGTATATCCACCAGTATCTAATATTTCATACAACTGTCACAGGATATTTCCAAGCTGTCCAAGTTTTTGCTCAAACAGACATATGGGCAGGTACTGTGAAGACTAGCACTTTCATTAAGTGTGTCAAATCAGATTTCTAACAGTTCGATAGGGTTTTATTGGTTTAACCCTTTCGCTGCCAAACTCTGTCGTCTGCTAACTTTGTCGTCTGCTACAAAATTTTATTTTTTTGATTTTCTTGATTTTTGTTTCAAAAACATAGTAACAGTAACAAACAGTTTGGATCCTGATGAGACGCCGAGTTACTCGGCGTCTCATCTGGATCCAAACTGTTTGCATAGGTAATCACAGATCCGGCATTAGCAGCGAAAGGGTTAATTGATTACATGTAACTTTTAACCCTTTACTCCATGAATACGCTTTTCTGTACCTTTACAAACAGAGTAGACCGAGATCAGACGACTCCTATAGGAGCCATCTCATCAGGGTCTGCTCTGTTTGCTTATGATATAATAAAGATATGATTCAACAGTTTCTATCGTTGCCAAAAAATCCTATGTCCATGTGCTATTATTGCAAATTAATAATTAATGATGTCATTATTTATTACATGAATATTCATGAAGGAAAGGGTTAATCACTTTTATTGATAGTATTTAAACATTAAGGGTTCTCCTTTTGTTTCATTTTTGTCATTCAGAAATCTGCCTTTCAGACTTTTTGTGCCCCCCCCCCCCCCCCCCCCCCATCATATCTTTGAAGGGAAGGGGTGAGGGCATTTTAGATTAACACTTCTCTGACCACATTTTCCTCAATCAGTAATTTCATCCAACTATTATTACACTTTCAAATCACTGAGGGAAAGAGGATGGGGAGTGTGTTCATGGTCACTAACAAAAAAATCACTGTTAGGTAAAAAAAAAAAAAGGGTTTGCAGACAATGTCAAGGTCACTGTTAGTAAAAAAATTAAAAGGTTTGCTGACAATATTTTCAGCTAGGACAGACATTTGTGATCAAACTTGGTTTACATTAAGCTTACATCTAGATAAGTGTTGAGATTTCTTTGGGTTTGGGCTTGATGCAGATCTCGCATAATGCTGAATGCTCCTGTAGGAGTGTTCAGCATTACTTTCGACCTGCATTAAGCTGTCATGTGTTTCTAGACATGCGTAGTGATACATTTTAGAACTATTCTGTATTGTTACAATACAGAATTTTGGAAGGACCAAACATTTACTTTGAGTTATCCCGATATTCTGAATTGTAAATTTTGGTAGGACCGAACATTTACTTCAAGTTATCCTTATGTTCGAGTAATCGGAGTTCAAGATATTGAGGTTTAACCATTTAACAGTATTGGTAAGTCACTAACTATGTGATTGAATTTTTCAGTCCCATGCCTTGTCACTGAGGCGTAATGTTCAGGGCCGGAGACTGCCGTTTGATGAGCTGCTGAAGGAACACAAGGATGCAAAGGAAGCTTACTTGAAAGCTAAGGCCCAGAGCAAGGAAGCCACGGCAGCCCTCAAGGCAGCTAACTCTGTGAACAAGGGAGGCCACTCTACACTGCCATTTAAATCACATAGTCTGACATCTATATCAGCCGGCAAACCAAATGCTCACTTGAATCAGAATATACCCAAAGATAGCAAGTCAGTAACGTTTTCTGTGTTCCCGCCTGGCAAAGTCAGCACACTACAAAAACCTGTTACTCCTACAACCTACAGGTAAAGTTGACTATTATCACTGAATATTTGTGGTCTTCATAAAGTGTAATAGTCCAGTTTCCTTCTATTTCTTCTGTTTTTAACCCTTTACTCCATAAATACGTCTTTCTATGCCATTACAAACAGAGAAGACCCAGATCAGACGGCTCCGTCTGATCAAGGTCTGCTCTGTTTGCTTATGATATAGATATGATTCTACAGTTTCTACCATGGCCAAAAATTCCTGTGTCCACGAGCTATTATAACAATTAATCTAATTAATATTCATGATGTCATTATTTCTTACATGAATATACATGGAGGGAAGGGTTAGAAAGTAATCTGGATGTCAATAATTTTGATCCAGATGAGATGCTGGACAATGTGATGTATCTTGATCCAGACTGTTACTTCATAGAAACACCTCTTCACGTCCTTGCAAGATCCAGACTGTTACTTCATAGAAACACCTCTTCACGTCCTTGCAAACAGAGTGGACCCTATAGGAGCCATCTGATCAGGGTCTGCTCTGTTTGCTTAACCCTTCCCTGTTATATATTTATTCCAAATTTCAATACTTACTGATTATGCATGGACAAAATAGTTATAATAAAATATGGAAGGTGGAACTTTATAGCTATTTCAGAAACTAAAGAAACAGATTTATCAAATTACATTAACCCTTTCCTCCATAAATTTGTCTTTCTACGCCTCTGTAAACATCACCTGTTGAAACCATTGTGATAAATAGAGCATTTGCTCCTATAGGAGCAAATGCTGTATTTATCACAATGGCTCCAAACTACAAAATTCTAAAAAATTCCTTTTCTCTAGTTAATGCTCCTTTTCGTTAGATCTATTCAAAGAGGTTGGATCTAAAAATAGCCTATGAGGGAATGGGTTAACAAACAGAGCAGACCCTGATTAGAGGGCTCTTATAGGAAACTTCTGATCTGGGTCTACTCTGTTTGGGTTATGACAGGTCCAGTTAAGATCTATGCGTATATTTGAACACTTTCAAGAATAACTCTGTTTATTTCACCACAAAACCCTATACTGTGACCACTCTTTAGAATCGTGTCTTCGAGACAATTCAAAAGGGTGGTCAGAGTGTAGGGTTTGGTGGAGAAATGACGACTTTAGTATTTGGGTACGCACCTTTATCTGTAGGTCGGGTTATGACATGACATAGATCTCATTCTACAGTTTTTGTCAAATCGGAAAATGCTCTTGAAAAGTTTACATTATAAAAATTCAACTATTAAATATTCATGTTTATCTAGTAGCATGAAACGTTATGAGAGTTATGTGATGATTAACCCTTTCCTCAATAAATATGCCTTTCTACGCCTCTTTAAAAGTCCATTTATGAAACCATTGTGATAAATAGAGCATTTGCTCCTATAGGAGCAAATGCTCTATTTATCACAATGTTTTCAAAACTACACAATTGTAAACTTTTCTTTTTCTCTAGTAAATGCTTGTTTTTCAATAGATTTATTCAAAGAGGTTGGGTCTAAAAATACCCTATTGAGGAAAGGGTCAATCATGCCCACCAGGGGTATGGTTATGATCTACACTCAGTTACACTACTGTTATAATCCCTGTCGTAGGCAACCATAGCTATACAGTCATGTATAAGTTTTGCATCTGTGTCCTATAGACTCAATGTAAGTTTGTTGAGCTAATATTCTTTCAAAAGGTCCAGATAAGATGTATTAATTAAAAACAATTTCAAGAATAACGCTACCCTGTGTGTTGACCACTCTTTAGAATCGTCTCAAAGAGGGTTAGGGTTAGACGATTCTAAAGAGTGGTCACAACATAGGGTTTGTTGGAGAAGTGACAATTTTAGTATCTGAGTGCACACATTTATCTGTTGCTCTGACTTTCATTATTTTCATTTCTAGAGCCACTCTTGGCAGCTTACAGCTTGGTTCTCCGCCACCCAGAGAAGAGGCCCTTTCCCCTATTAGCAAAGTGGAAAAGTTGACTGATGACAGCGAGGAGGCAGGGGCCAAGGATGATTCTTACACAGCCTACCACCCTCGTCCTATCGCAGTACGTGTAGCAATACAGTAAAACCCCTCTAATGCGACCACGTAATGAATAAACATGGCTGTCTTTTATAAGCAGGTGGTTACTTAATGTAGGACGAAAGTTATGCAGAAAGCTCCTATAGGAGCTTTCTGCATAACTTTTGTCCTGCATTAAGCTACCACATACCTTTGCCATTGTAAACCAACTGGACTGACCAAACGGACTGACCAACCGCCTGCCCAACCAGCAGGCTGATTCCAGTATACCCCCTAAAACAAGTTTGCGGGGGTATAAAAAGGATAAGTTGAAGAGTTTTGCATCTATATTAGTTTTAGATCTATATTACAGCAAAAGCAAACAGAGCAGACCCTGATCAGATGGCTCCTACATGAGCCATATCTGATTTGGGTCTACTCTGTTTTCAAAGGCGTCATAAAGCGTTTATATATGGAAAGGGTTAAGTGTGGAATGCGTATGTGTTGGATAATTTGCAGTTGAATATTTAACATATTTGTTATTTAACCCTTTACTCCATAAATACGTCTTTCTACGCCTTTGCAAACAGAGTGGACCTAGATCAGATGGCTTCTATAGGAGCAGTCTGATCAGGGTCTGCTATGTTTGCTTTTGCTGTAATATAGATCTAAAACTAATATAGATGCAAAACTCTTCAACTTATCCTTTTTATACCCCCGCAAACTTGTTTTAGGGGGTATACTGGAATCAGCCTGCTGGTTGGGCAGGCGGTTGGTCAGTCCGTCTGTCCGCATTTGAACATAGGTAGCTGGGTCGTGAACTCCTTCAGGTTTAAAGTTATTGACTTTATATTTGGTATACATAATGACCAGGAATAGTAGATGTGCAAGACACAAGTTTCATTTTTTTGCTGCTGAGCATTGCAGAATTATCTCCCCTTGAATTGTGAGTATGTTTTTGTCATTTTGGCTTAACCCTTTCCCTCATATAAACGTGTTTTCACGAATTTGCATACAGAGTAGACCCAGATCAGACGGCTCCTAGAGGAGCCGTCTGATCAGGGTCTACTCTGTTTGCTAACAGAATTTGATAGATCAGTTTCTTTGCTTTCTAAAATGTCTACAATGTTCCACCTTGCATATTTCTTAACTATTTTGTTAATGAATATTCATTAGGTATTGAAATAAACATAGAACAGGGAAAGGGTTAAAACGTGGGTATTTGGATATGCCATCAAGGCTGCTGTGCGGGAGTATTCCATCATCTTTAGTGATAGTTTTAGCTTTCTCAGAGAACAAAGCTTTCAATATTTAACCTTTTCCTTTTCAGGCATGTTCATTTGGTGCTAGATACCATAATCTTCATGGCAATAATTTCGGTTGCCACGGCTTTGGTCGTAAGACTGATCATCTTAGGGCAGCTTTTCTTGACCTTCTAGAGAAACATCTTCATCCTCCGCCACCAAAGTAAGTAGAGTCTTAAGTGATCTACCGGTAGTCTGTGTAAACCCTGTTTGAACATTTTGACTTTAAACAGGTTTTCATGAATTGACTTGAGATAGGTTTTCATAATTTTACTAGGTCCTATGATATAGGCCCCATAATATTGCAAACTGTTGATCTAGAGAGGAATCTGTTAAATTCTGGTATGATTAAAGAGATACAAAACTCGACAGCATCTTATGAATGGCAAACAGTGGCAGAGCAGTAGGTAAAGCTAGGTATTCAAATACGAATATCATTTTTAGCTCGTCTGTTTCGAAGAAATCACGAGCTATTGTCGTAACTCCAGCATCGTCGTTGTCGTCGTCCGAAATCTTAACATTGACCATAACTTCTTCAATTTATCATTTACAACCTTCATTTTTGGTATGCATGTTCATCTTGACAAGGCCTATCCACACATACCAACATGATAACAGACGAGCGTTTGCACCCGCTTGCGGTACTCTTGTTTCTCTACCGAACCCTATGTTGTGACCACTTTTTAGAATCATCTCTTCTGAAGAGTGGTCACAATATAGGGCTCGGTGCAGAAATAATGGAGTTATTCTTAAAAACGTTTTGATTTACCCATTTCATCATGACCCCTGCTATAGGTCTTCATTATTTGTTGGAGATGTATTTTTAACCTCTCTGTAATGACCTCTTAGTAAAAGCAGGTAGTAGATTAAAGTGGTGGTCCCTATAATAAAGCATATTTTCAATAACATCATAAAACTTATGTCAAAAATGTCAATATGAAACAAAATGACCATTTTCGTTGATAGGTTGATAATATTTTGTTGTACACTTTAATATAATTTTTTGTTGTACAACGAAATATTATCTACCTCTGTCGAATAGTTGCAAAACTAAAACCCAACCTATTTAACCCTTTCCTCCATACATTCGCCTTTCTACGCCTCTGTAAAAGTCACCTGTTGAAACCATTGTGATAAACAGAGCAATAGGAGCAAATGCTCTATTTATCACAATGGTTTCAAGCTACAAAATTCTAATTTTTTCCTTTTCTGTAGTTAATGCTCCTGTTAGGTAGATTTATTCAAAGTGGTTGGATCTAAAAATAGCCTATGGAGGAAAGAGTTAAATACTAAAACTTTGGTGAATAACATCAGGGTCTTCGATATCAAACACATCATTTCGTCTTCCTCAGTGTTTATTTGAAGGGTCCACTAGTGATATACTCTCTTTTCATCATATGAACAAATGATTTCGGTAATCTTTAGGCTTATCTATAACATGCTCCGAGAAGAGACTATCACTTTAGTGTGGAATTAAAGATGTATTATGCGCAATGTTCGTATTAATCAATTAACACCAGAAGCTGTACATGCATACATACAATGAAAATAATGCTTACAACCCATTTTCCGACAGGATATATTTGTTCAGCTAAATATTATTGCTATCCGAATACTGCTAAATTATTAAAAAGGATCCTCCTTTTTAGAAACGGAGATTTGTACGGAAATCAGTGGACATCTTAGACCAAGTTCTGAATGACTCCGGTTATATTATTCTTTCAACACAAACAACCATTTACTAACCATACTGTTTAGTGTTAAATAAGTGTTAAAGTACACAGATTCTGATTCTGAAGTCAGTTTGAAACGCAAAATTTGCGAAAATTTGTGCAGGATACATCTTTTAAAGTAATGCAGAACGCTCCTATAGGTCCTGTATTAACCCTTTCCCTGTTGAGTATTCATTGAAGAAATAATGGCATTATGAATTCGTATTGGCTGAATTTTTATAAAAAGCAAAATTTTATGTACATAGGAGTTTTTGGTATTGGTAGAAACTGTATAGTCAGATCTATGATAATTTCATAAGCAAACAGAGCAGACCCTGATCAGAAGACTCCTACAGGAGTCATCTGATCTATGTCTTCTCTGTTTGCAGAAGTGTGAAAAGACATTTTATGGGAAAGGGTTAACCCTTTCCCTCATATAAAAGTGTTTTCACGCATTTGCAAACAGAGTAGACCCAGATCAGACGGCTCCTAGAGGAGTCGTCTGATCAGGGTCTGCTCTGTTTGCAAATAGAATTTGATAGATCTGTTTCCTTGCTTTCTGAAATTCTCCAAGTTCCACCTTCCATATTTCTTTCTATTTTGTTAATGAATATTCAGTAGGTATTGAAATTTGGACTAAATATAGAACATGGAAAGGGTTAACCAATTATTCCAAGTACACCTTTCTATGCCTTTGCAAACAGAGAAGACCCAGATCAGATGGCTCATGTTAGGGTCCATCTGATCAGGGTCTGCGCTGTTTGCTTATGAAATAATATAGATATGATTCTACAGTTTTTGCCTTGGCCAAAACTTCCTATGTCCATGTGCTATTAAAACAATTAATCTAATTAGTATTCATGATATCATTATATCTTACATGAATATTCATAAAGTAAGGGGTTACAAGCGTACTGGTGTAATTTGTACATGTTTTTTATTTCTTTTCAGAAAATTGTGTGTTGAATCAAACCTTCCAAAGGAAAATGACACACTACAGAGTAACACAGACCCATATGACTTTGGATGCCTTAATCCAGCAAAAAATCTAGTAGGACAGCACTTCATACAGGCGCCGGCTAGTGTTGTGAACACTGCCGTCCTGAATAAAGTTATCCCCAAGCCTAAATCAAAACCTAACACCAACACAAACATTTCATCTGCTACTAAACCAAAGTTCAAAGACAATCTCCCAGGGTCAAATTTCAGTTTGCAGCAGGGTCTGTTAACAAGTTGTAGTGCTAAGAAGCGGCGTACTAGTGGAAATTCTGTCTCCCAAAGTGGGATAAATATTCAGTCGTCGACATTAGGGGCCACACTGGTGACGGCCTCTAGTATTATAGCAAGTGTTGGGGCCATAACAAACTCTGCAGGAGGAAGTCCCCAATTTGCAATCGCTATACCCAACGTGAACCTCAGTGGGACGACCTTGAGTCAGATCAGTGCTAATCTTGTGGCTGGAGGGAATCTCAAAACAGGGAAAAATAATGTGATAAAGGACATGGGATTTGTTGTTACTGGAATCCCACAGGAGGCAATACTCAACGGTCAATATGTTAATATTGCTAGTGCTCACTTGGCAGGGGATGCCGGTCAGGTTCAACAAGTGACGGTTGACGATGGTGGAAAAATTGTCTCCCAGCCTGCTCAACAAACCCAGCTGATCACAAACAGCAAGAACCCACCTCAGCCAAAGTTCATCAACAATATTGATGCAATACGAGCAATACAGGCAGGAAAAATCACCAGCTTGCAGGGTAATACTTTGCTTATGGAGGGGGCAGTATTACAGCCGGTCTCTCTGACTACGGCCTCGGCAAACCCTGTGGTCAGTGTGGGCAGTGTAGCGTTCTCTCAGACCCAGCAGAGTCCAGCCACCGCTCCTAGTCCTCATGTTAGATCAGTAAGTATAAGATCAGAAAAATATAAAACTCTCCACAAAGCTTAGGATAAGAAATGTTTTAAGGGTAAAATGTACGAGGCAGTTTGAAATTGACTAACCACATATAGAAGCAAATTTATAGACCCTCACCTACCAATGTTATGAGTTTTTACCAGATCATAACGCCATACAGAGATATAAATAACCTATGTAAATTAACCCTTTACTTCATAAATACGCCTTTTACTCCTTTGCAAACAGAGTAGACCCAAATCAGACAGCTCATATTCCTATAGGAGCCGACTGATCAGGGTCTTCTCTGTTTGCTTATGAAATAATGTAGGTATGATTGTACAGTTTGTGGTAAAACAATCCCTGTCACAGTCCATGTGCCATTATAAAAAATCAAGCTAATTAACCCTTTCCCTGTTCTGTGTTTATTTCCAATTTCAATACCTACTGACTATTCCTGGACAAAATAGATACTGTAATGAAATATGGAAGATGGAGCATTGTAGTCATTTTAGAAAGTAAAGGAACAGATCTATCAAATTCCATGAGCAAACAGAGCAGACCCTGATCAGACGGCTCCTCTAGGAGCCGTCTGATCTGGGTCTACTCTGTTTGCAAATGCATGAAAACACGTTTATATGGGAAAGGGTTAATATTTATGATGTCATTTTTTCTTACAAGAATATTTATGGAGAAAAGGGTTAAACCCTTTTCAAGAATAACTTCTTTATTTCTTTATATCAAGCCTTTTATTTGCGACAACTCTTTAGAATCAAAGAGACGATTCTTAATAGTGGTCACAACATAGGGTCAGGTTAAAATAATGATTAAATGATTTTAGTAATTGAATATGCATCTGTCTATAGCTGTGTGTTGTGACCGCTCTTTATTGTTGTCTCATATAGAATGGTCAAAGCTTACAATTTGGTGATGGAGATATTACCAAATTTAGTTTATGACTCTGACCCAAAGAAATAATTTAATAGAACATTATATTGTGTTTAGTATCAATCCATATAATTTTTATTTACTGAAATTAATTTATTACAATTTTCAGTTATTCAGAAGAGACAAAATGTATATACATGCAGACTTCAGTTGTATGTCTGTGGCACTTGTTCTTCAAATAATTATGAGTCAAAATAGATATATATGCTGCATCATGGGCCATTTACATCCCTGCCTCTTTTAATCTGTTTCTTTGTGTTGACACTTTTTGACACCTCTGTAAAGTCACTTTTTGAAATCATTGTAATAAATAGAGCATTTGCTCCTATGGAGCAAATACTCTTTTTATTACAATGGTTTCAAAACTAAAAACTACTAAAAAAAAATCTGTTCTGGTAAATGCTCCTTTTCGGTAGATTTATTCAAATAAGTTGGGTCTAAATATAGAAATAACATGTGAGGGAATGGGTCTAACACTTTACACTATAAAATCCAAATTTGGATAAATTAACAACCAGTTTACATGCATTTTTATCTCGTCTGTTTCAAAAAGTTTTAATTTTGGACAAGCACCAAATCAGACGTGTTGGCCCCGCACGTGGCTCTTGTTTTATATCTAACCTTTGTGGTAATCTGTTAGTAACAGATACAATTTTTCACAGTTGTCTCACAGTTAAATGCAAGTGTAATCCATATCCCCCACCAAGTGTCACATGACAAAACTGTCTGCATTTGAATATCAGTTTCATAGAGCTTAGACATTGCTTAGTAGTGGCATCTGCATTGGTTCTGACATAATGTATATGAAGAACTGACCTAACCATTTCCCTTGTTGCATAAGAAATCAGGCCGTTTTCTGGCAATTTTGGGAAAAATGCATTTTGATAATTAGAATATTTTTCGCTTGTAAAGTTCAATGATTTGGATAGCATTTTTGGTCCCATTTTAACTTCTTTTGCATTTCTTTTAGCATTTTGAATCAAAATTTGGTCTCAATCTGGATTTTTCCCAAAATTGGGAAAATTAAATTAGATTGGTTTAAATAATGGCATATGAACATAAGACATTTGGACTTGGGGCAGAAACTGTAAAATCAGATCTAAATAATAATATCATAAGCAAACAGAGCAGACCTATAGGAGCCGTCTGATCTGGGTCTACTGTGTTTGCAAATGTGTGAAAAGGCGTTTATGTGAAGGAAAGGGTTAAAAAAAAATCCATACTATTTTAACGCCTTATCAGAGATGACTGGTCTCAGATCAGTGTTTAATTTTTCTGCTAATTGAGTTTTGTAGTTCTGAAGTACAATGTACAGTAAAACGGCCACTAAATTACATCCATTATTTTGTGTTAAAGGCAGGTGCCTGCTTTAAGCAAGGTGAAAGTAAAACAGACCTCTCCTATAAGAGCGTTCTGTTTTACTTTCATCTTGCTTGAAGCAGCCACCTGCCCTAAATACCAACTAATTAACATAATTTAATAGCCGTTATAGAGAGGTTTTACTGTATATGCAGTTTCTACCATGGCTAGAATATCCAGTGTTCACGTAACATTCAGTTATATATTCAGAATATTCATGATGTCATTATTTCTTACATAATTTTGTAATTTGAAGAATTGGGTACCAGTCTTTAACCCTTTCCTTCAAATAAACGCATTTCCACGCATCTGCAAACAGAGAAGACCCAGATCAGACGACTACTATAGGAGCCATCTGATCAGTGTCTGCTCTGTTTCCTAGTGGAATTTGATAGATCTGTTTCTTTAGTTTCTAAAATTGCTACAATGTTTCACCTTCAGTATTTCATTGTAACTATTTTACCTTCAGTATTTCATTGTAACTCATTTCTACTTTAACATTATTCAAGATTTCATGGCCTTATGATCAGTCATTTACAGACCTTTATAATGAAACATGGACAGAATTTTTTTTTGGGCCGAAGAAGGGCCTGTAGAAACATATCCATCAAATTTCATTAGCAAACAGAGCAGACCCTGATCAGACAGATCCTAGAGCTGTCTGGTCTGGGTCTAAAACTGTATGCAAAGGCATCAAAAGGCATTCGTAAGTGGGAATGGGTTAAAATAAAAAATTATTTGCATTTAAAACTGAACTTAAAAGATTATGTAAAATTCTAAACCAATCCTGTAATTCATTTTTGATATTTAATGAGTCTTGTTTTGTGAAATATTCATGTTATGAAATAATGGGATGCTTCTCTGAGAATAAGTGCTCTCATATACAAGCTGCGTAATTAACTAAGTGTACTATAATAATTCACTACTTGTGTACTAATTACATGTGCAGCCGAAGTGTCAGTAACACCAACTATCTACAACTGGTAGTGCATTATCTATTATACAGTTCAGTTGGAGTTTCAGTTTATGTATTATATATTATAGTTTCAGTTTCAGTTGATTTACTGTATACATTTTAGTTGCAGTTTTACTTTATTTACTATTCATTTTAGTTCAAGTTTCAGTTTAGTTTGAGTTTAACTTTTATTTATTATACATTTAAGTTCGAATTTCAGATCGAATTTCAGTTTATATACTATACATTTAAGTTCGAATTTCAGTTTATTTACTCTACATTTTAGTTCGAGTTTCAGTTTAATTACTCTACATTTTAGTTCTAGTTTCAGTTCATTTCAAATACACATAAGTCCTTTGATAACCCTGTACTCCATAAATATGCATTTCTACACCTTTGCAAACAGAATAGATCCAGATAAGACAGCTCCTTAGTCCTATAATTGTTAAAATAGCAGGACACAGGAAGATTTCTCCAAGGCAGAAACTATAAAGTCATATCTATATTATATCATAAGCAAACAGGGTAGACCCAGACCAGACGGCTCCAATAGGAGCTGTCTGATCTTGGTCTACTCTCTTTGCAAAGGATTTATCAAGTAAAGGGTTAATCCTTCACCTATTCAATATTCATGTAAGAAATAATTACTTGATTAATATTTATTGGCTGAATATTTATAATGTAATTTTTTTTTTAGGGAATTTTGTTGGCTTTGGCAAAAACTGTAAAGTCAGATCTATATCATGTCATAAGCAAGCAGAGCAGACCCTGATCAGGCGGCTACAGGAGCCATCTGATCTGGGTATATTCTGTTTGCAAATGCTTGAAAAAGCATTTATATGAAGGAAAGGGTTAATCCATTCAGCCTGGTGTTCTTTTATAGGGACATAGGCAAACAGTAAAAATCTTGAAGGAGTCTCTGATCAGGGTCTACACAGTTTGCTTCAAAAATTCTTTCCAAAGCTCACAGCAGTAAAAGAATTCTTGCACCTAAAAATTCTCAAAAACTATGAATACAGGAAACCAGTGTACTGGCCTTTTGCAAACAGTGTAGACCCAGAAGAGAGGTCTGCACTGCATCATTCCAAACTTTTATCACAAATTATATCCTATCACAAAATGAATGGACACAGCTGTTAACCCTTTACCTGTTATATATTCAGGCCAAATTTCAATACCTACTGAATATTCATTAACAAAATAAGATGTAAGGAAATATGTAAGGTGGAACATTATACCCATTTTAGAAAGCAAAGAAACAAATCTATCAAATTCTATTAGCAAACAGAGCAGATCCTGATCAGACGGCTCCTCTAGGAGCCGTCTGATCTGGGTCTTCTCTGTTTGCAAATGCCTGAAAACACGTTTATATGAGGGAAAGAGTTAAACCTTTCCTTCATATAAACGTGTTTTCATACATTTGCAAACAGAGTAGACCCAGATAAGTTGACTAGTGGTTCTCTTTGTTCATGACAGACAAATTATATATAGACCTAGATCAGACGGCTCTTATAAGAGCCGTCTGACCAGGGTCTGCTCTGTTTGCTTATGGTGTAATATAGATATGATTTTACAGTTTCTGCCTGAGACAAAATGTTGTGATCATGTACAAATAATGTAATTAATATTCATGGTGTTATCATTTTTTACATACATGTATATATTAAAGATGGACAGGGTTAACCCTTTACTCCATAACTATGCCTTTCTACGCCTTTGCAAACAAAGTAGACCAAGATCAGACGGCTCCTATAGGAGCCGTCTGATCAGGGTCTGCCGTTTGCTTATGAAATTATATAGATCTGATTCTACAGTTTCTGCTATGACCAAATATTTCTATGTCTATGTAAGTATAACAAATTAATCTAATTTAAATTAATATTCATGATGTCATAATAGAGATATTTTAAACAAGTAAACTGTTCTGAGCTCAGTTCTGCAAGCTCTTTCAGTTTAGCTATTTAACTAAACAATATACTGGTACTGATTTTCAAAAATCAGCTGGGATTGCTAGACTCATTATTTCTTACATGAATATTCATGGAGGAAAGGGTTAAACACTTTGAAAATTCAGTAATGAAAAGGTAAAAGCATTTTTGGAATTTTATGGAATCTTTTATTATACACAGTGGATATTAGCTCTTCTGGAGAATTGGTCTCAGCAGTCACAGAGAAACATCAGTTTACTTAATGCGTCTATTTATGGTGTGTTATTGAATATTTATATGTCTGAAAAATGCCATTCATTTTGCTTTCCATATTCCCGTCATAGAAATAGGGTCATTTGTCTGCAGTTCTTGTGAAATGCTGAGAACATGCAGGTTTTGATAAATAAGCAACTCTGGGAACTGTTTGTTATTTTCTGTGTATATATGGCAAATAATGTTAGTAAGATCAGTTTTAGTAACATTTTATCAGAGAGTCAATGTCATATAATTATATTTCTTGCACACTTAGGAGAGATAGTGCATGAAAGTTTTCTGAAGAAAAAAAATGTCCCCTACTGCAGTACTTAACCTTTTCCTCCATAAATACACCTTTCTACGCTTCTGTAAAAGTCACTTTATGAAACCATTGTGATAAATAGAGCATTTGCTCCTATAGGAGCAAATGCTCTATTTATCACAATGGTTTCAAACTACAAAATTCTAAAAAAAAAGTTCCTTTTCTCTCACTAATGCTCCTTTTTGGTAGATTCATTCAAAGAGGTTGGGTCTAAAAATAGCATATGGAGGAAAGGGTTAAAGTTAATTTACCATTCATTTTCTATTCAGAATTGCAACTAGAATGACAAACAGTTCAGATTCAGAAGAGATACTTAGCTACCCTGTGTTTCATCTGGATCCAGACTGTTTGCATTAGATAAACCTTTACTCCATAAATATGCCTTTGCAAACAGAGTAGACCCAGATCAGATGGCTCCTAGTTATAGTGAAAAATACCAGAAATTTCATTTTGTTTTATTGTTTACTTTCAGGGTTCAGACCGTCCACACGTCTCTACATCTCCTCTGCCTAATGGGGTTGTATCTACTCCAACAGGTTTGTTGTGATGTTTTAATCATAACCCTTTACTTGATAGAAATGAAGTTTTAACTCATCTGTTTCTTCGGAGAAAATATTACAAGCCCCGGTGTCTGCATTTTTGTCGTTATTGTCATCCCGAAACTTCAACATTGGCTATTACTTCTTTACTATTCATGCAAATTTTATGAAACTTCACACACTTGTTCACCATCACAAGGGCTACAATCTCAATATCGAATTTACTTGATCATTAAGAGATGCAGTGTAATCTCCTTATTTAATCTGTATTCAATCTGCTGGCAGTGAAACACTGTTACACATATGAGACACTGGGTTACACAGAGGTCCAGATAAGGTGCATAAATTAAAACATTTTCAAGAATAACTCCTCTATTTCTCCACCAAACCCTGTGTTGTGACCACTCTTTAGAATCGTCTCAAAGAGACGATTCTAAAGAGTGGTCACAACATACCTGGTTTGGTGGAGAAATGACGATTTTAGTATTTGAGTATGTATCATTATCTGTTGCTCTGGTTACACATGTCAGTCTATAGTATATATACCAATATAGCAAATAATGAAGACCCTGATCAAACTGCTCCTCTCAGGAGCAGTTTGTTCTGGGTCTGCATTATTTGCCTAAATTTGTCTGTCCGAATACTGAGAGTAATTAGGATATGTTGATTTCCATAATAGTAATTGAAATACTTGACTAGACAAACATTGTTAAGTAGAGTCTACTTACTATATGTTGGACACTTAGTTACATATGTGAGACACTTACTACATGTAGGACAATGAGTTACATAATTATTATGTGATGTTTTTGTGTTGCTACATGTGTGACAATGAGTTACATACTTGAGCTATTTGAGTTAAACATCATATACATTTGAGTTACAAATCAAACTCTTAAGTTAAACATATTAGACAATGAGTTACAAATTAGACTGGGTTAAACAAATGAGACACTGAGTTAAACATATGATACACTGGGTTACAAGTCGGAGACACTGAGTTAAACATACATTTGTATAATACACTGAGTTACAAGTTGGAGACACTGAGTTAAACATAAGAGACACTGAGTCATTTACGATCAGAGACTGAGTTAAAACATATGAGACACTGAGTTAAGACATAATTATGAGACTGAGTTAACACATATGAGACACTGAGTTAACACATATGAGACACTAAGTCATTTACAAATCAGACACTGAGTTAAACATATGAGGTTAAACATATGAGACACTGAGTTACAAATCAGATACTGAGTTAGCACATATGAGACACTGAGTTACAAATCAGACACTGAGTTAAACATATGAGACACTGAGTTACACTGTATCTCATCATGATCCACACAGTTTGCAGTATTTTCACAGGTTTTAAAGAATTCATTTCTAGCTTACATTTACTGCATTTAGTGATTCAACAGTCTATGATCCAAGCAATGCAATTTGTTGAATTATTCTTGTCTAGACATTAATGACAGTTTTATATGTCTTTTAAGCTCTTGGTCATGCTTCTTCAATGATGTTTGCAGACTGACTGATCGTTTATGTGTATGTTTTATATGCAGTCCAGACTGATAATAGGTTCTGCAGCTGTGATCTGGACATGTCCCAGGAGGAGAATTAGTTTTCTAAGCGTGACAGTTGTGGGGGATTTCAAAATGTTTTGCTTGGTATTTTCACTAAGACGTCTGTGTGCACAATATTGGAAGAAAACTATAAGAGTTACTGAAAAACAGAGTTATGAATGGCTTTTCTATTGTTTACTAAATAACCAAGTCACTATAAGTATGACTGTAGATAAGAGGGCTATCTAAGACATCTTAAGTTCACTACTTGTTACATTTTTCCTCCAGACCATATTTGGTTGGATCAATTTCAAGAATACAGCAGAACCTATCTAAACCAACGTAAATATCAGTCTTGGAGACAGGCGGCAGCTTAATGCAAGGTGAAAGTCATGCAGAAAGCTCCCTTAGGAGCTTTCTGCATGACTTTCATCCTGCATTAAGCAGTCACCTACCTAAAAGTGTCTTATTTCTTCTCTACTAGAATTCCGGTTTATAGGGGTTTTACTGTATAGGCAGGGCTATCAATAAAGGTGCATATTCAACTACAAAAATCGTCATTACTTCTCTGACTACTCTTTAGAATTGTCTTAAAAAGATTATCTCTTAAGAACTGTTAACTCTTAAAAGTGGGACACATACACACACAGGGATTTGCAAACAGTGTAGACCCAGAGCAGGGGGCTACTAGAGAGATCAGGATCTGCACTGTTTGATATTCACAATCCTGCAGCAAGTTTTAGCCTTTTATACTGTGTGGAGTCCATAGTTTAACCATTTCCTTGTTCTGTATTTATTCCAAATTTCAATACCTACTGAATATTTATGAACAAAATAGTTATAATGAAATATGGAAGATGGAACATTGTAGCAATTTTAGAAACAAAAGAAACAAATCTTATCAAATTCCATTAGCAAACAGAGCAGACCCTGATCAGATGTGTGAATGTTTATATGAAGGAAAGGGTTAACAAATAGGCTTTTCTACTATGAAATGCAGCATTGAAAGGGCTAGTCCTTTCCTTCACATAAACACATTTTCACACCTTTTCAAACAGAGTAGACCCAGATCAGACAACTCATATAGGTGCCATCTAATCAAGGTCTGTCCTGTTTGCTTATGAAATTATAATACATCTGAGTCTACAGTTTCTAATGTGCCAGTATAAAAAAAAAATATGATTAATATTCATTGTTTCTTGTATTCATGAATATATAACAGAAAGGGTTTATAGGGTGTCATATAGTTGCACTACAAATGACAGTAATGTTGCTATTTTTAGCTCACCAGAGCACAAAGTGCTCAGGGTGAGCTTCTGTGATTGCCTGATGTCCGTCGTCCGTCGGCGTGCGTCGTCAGTCGTCAACAATTTGAACCTTTAAAAATCTTCTCCTCTGAATCTACAGGGTTCTCAGCTTTCACCTTTGGCACATAGTATCATCTTTAGGTCCTCTACAAAAGTTATATAAATTATGGCCCTGGGGTCAAAATTGGCCCCGCCCCAAGGATTCCTCGTTTTCAATAGAAACATATAGTAAAACTTTGAAAATCTTCTCCTCTGAAACTGGAAGTCTCTCAGCTTTCATATTTGGCACAGAGCACCATGTTCAGGTCCTATACGAAAGTTATATAAATTATGGCCCTGGGGTCAAAATTGGCCCCGCCCCTGGGATGGGCAGTTTTCAATAGAAACAAATAGTGAAATCTTTGAAAATCTTCTCCTCTGAAACTGGAAGGCTCTCAGCTTTCATATTTGGCACATAGCATCTTGTTCAGGTCCTCTACAAAAGTTATATAAATAATGTCCCTGGGGTCAAAATTAACCCCGCCCCAGGGGTGGGAAGTTTTCAATAGAAACAAATAGTGAAATCTTTGAATATCTTCTCCTCTGAAACTGGAAGGCTCTCAGCTTTCATATTTGGTACATAGCATCTTGTTTAGGTCCTCTACAAAAGTTATATAAATTATGGCCCTGGGGTCAAAATTAACCCCGCCCCAGGGGTGGGCAGTTTTCAATAGAAACAAATAGTGAAATCTTTGAAAATCTTCTTCTCTGAAACTTGAAGGCTCTCAACTTTCATATTTGGCACACAGCATCATGTTCAGGTCCTCTACAAAAGTTATATAAATTATGGCCCTGGGGTCAAAATTGGCCCGCCCCAGGGGTTTGGCAGTTTTCAATAGAAACAAATAGTGAAATCTTTGAAAATCTTCTCCTCTTAAACTGGAAGGCTCTCAGCTTTCATATTTGGCACAGAGCATCATGTTCAGGTCCTCTACAAAAGTGATATAAATTATGGCCCTGGGGTCAAAATTGGCCCCGCCCCAGGGGTTGAGCAGTTTTCAATAGAAACAAATAGTGGAATCTTTGAAAATCTTTTCCTCTGAAACTGGAAGGCTCTCAGCTTTCATATTTGGCACAGAGCATCATGTTCAGGACCGGCACAATTTTTTTTATAAATTATGGCCCTGGGGTCAAAATTGGCCCGCCCCAGGGGTGGGCAGTTTTCAATAGAAACAAATAGTGAAATCTTTGAATATCTTCTTCTCTGAAACTGGGTGGTTCTCAGCTTTCATATTTTGCACATAGCATCATGTTCAGGTCCTCTATAAAGTTATATAAATTATGGCCCTGGGGTCAAAATTGGCCCCGCCCCAGGGGTAGCCAGTTTTCAACAGAAACATATAGTGAAAACTTTGAATATCTTCTCCTCTGATTGTCTGGTGAGCGCTTCAGGGCCATTCTGGCCCTCTTGTTTGGGTAGAGGTTAATGTTTGTTTCATTTCATTACAGAGAAGGAACTTCTTCTTCGCCACCAGGTGTTCCAGCCCAAGTCCATCCCACAGACATTTGTTCAACAGCGGGGGGCTGGGCTACAGCCCACATCTCACCTCCTGACTGCTTCCCAGCTTCAGGGTGGCAACTTCACCTTTCAGAGTCCCCCGGCCTCTGTGACCTCTCAAATCAGTGCTAACACTAGTCAGGTGCTCACCACATTGCAGATGAAAAACAGCAATGTTCATAAACCCACTGCTGTGAATAAATTGACAATGCAGCCAGTGTCGCTTACTATACCTTTCGTTACACAGACTTCTGTGGGTGGGGTAGGAATGAGTGTTGGTGGGCAGCAGACAGCACTGTTCATCACCAACGAGGATGCTCAAAAACAGGGAATTCATCTCCACCAGGCTGATCCACCAGCACCTGCCCAGAATCCAGATACCAACTCCATTTTGTCATAGCAGAAAGAGTGCACATGAACTGATGATGTCATCAATTTTCAGATAGGAATTATGATATCATCAGCTTATGTGCATTCATAGATTGTAATAGCTGCATGTATATATATTAAGCTGCCATTTGCTGTCAAGACTGATTTTAAAATTCATTTCATTGTTTAGACCGAGTTATTTACAGGAATATGAGATGAGTCTTGTGATACAGGACACTTATAATATTAGAGTAATTATTTCAAAATTATGAGCACTTTATGCCAGGTGAGCTGTTGGGAGCTGCATGAGTAGATCACAGGAGCTAACAAAATATTTAACCCTTTCCCTCATAGGCCATTTTTAGATCCTACCTCTTTGAATAAATGTACCGAAAAGGATCATTAACTAGAAAAAAGGAAAATTTTAGAATTTTTTAGTTTGAAACCATTGTGCTAAATAGAGCATTTGCTCCTATAGGAGCAAATGCTCTATTTATCACAATGGTTTCAACAGGTGATTTTTACAGAGGCGTAGAAAGGCGTATTTACGGAGGAAATGGTTAAACTAAAAATTTCATTTAAAGCATCATAGTCTTAATTCACTAGCTGTCACAGGAATGATCTTCAAGTGACACTATTAGTTATACAGTTCTTTCCCAGGGTACATGACAATTTATTCCCGGCTGAGGAAAATCATGTTGCCCGAGCCGTTAGGCGAGGGTTACATGATTTTACCAGCCGGGAATAAATCGTCATGTACCCTGGGAAAGAACTGTATAACGAATTTATTATACTGCAAAGTTTTACGTTTCGGGTAATTTATATAAATCCATTTTGGCATGTTGAATCACTAAACACGCTAATTCCCCTAAAAGCGCCCCAATACATTAATTCTACCCGAAGGTATCCGAAGTGGTATGTATTGTATTTCATCGGCGTTCGTGTTATTATAGATGGCTGGACGATATAATAACTCCTCTGAAAACTGTTTTATTGGTAATTTCAAACAATGATGTTTTTTTTAATTCATTTCTGCATTTTTTTCTTTACGTATTAATAGTTGTCTATTATGAATTTTGCTATTGTTTAGCCGAGTCGAGAAGTCGGTATTTTGGTTTCTGACCATAATATGTGGGGCCTGCCATGGGGCATGTCTATGTACCCTGTGAGCTGACAGGGTACATGGACTCATGTACACGGCTAGTTAACCAATCAGAAGTGAGGATTTTACTTTGTAGTATAATAATCTATCAGGCTTGTCTTCTGCATAAGTTGGTCACAGGTGCTAAAAATTTTAATGCTAGAGTCAATGTCACTATTAATAGAAATTGAAGACAAGGGTTAATGTGGTGTTTTCATGGTATTGCCACGTCTCTTGTTTTCGTTTTAACTCTTTCCCTCACACCTTTTGACATATTTGCAAACAGAGAAGACCCAGATCAGACGGCTCCTATAAGAGCCGTCTGATCAGGGTCTTTTCTGTTTGCTTATGAAATTATAATAGGTCTGACGCTTCGGTTTCTACCAATACCAAAATATCCTGTATACATATGCCATTATTAAAATGCAGCTAATAAATATTCATGATGTCCTCATTTCTTCCATGAATATTAAATAGGGAAAGGGTTGAGCTTCAGTTTTTTTTAATGAAAAAAATGTTTAGGTTCTGCCATATCATTGTGATAAAACCTTTAACAGTTTGCTAGTTTCATCATCAGTATAGCCCAAACTATAAACTTCACACTTGTATATCATCACAATAGCTTCAATCTGAAAGTGGGTCATAACTCTTTCATGTATATGTAGAGTTATGGCTGTTTAACCCTTTCCCTCATATAAACGCTTGTTCATGCCTTGCAAACAATGTAGACCGAGATCAGATGGCTCCTTTAGGAGCCATCTAATTAGGGTCTGCTCTGTTGGCTTATGATTTAACCCATAGGCTATTTTTAGACCCAACCTCTTTGAATGAAACTACCCAAAAGGAGCATTAACTAGAGAAAAGGATTTTGTTTTAGAATTTTGTAGTTTGAATCCATTGTGATAAATAGAGCATTTGCTCCTATAGGAGCAAATGCTCTATTTATCACAATGGATTCAACAGGTGATTTTTACAGAGGCGTAGAAAGGTGTATTTATGGAGGAAAGGGTTCATAATATGGATCTGATTCAGCAGTTTTCTGCCCGAGCCCAAATGTTATGTATTCATATACCATTAATCAAACTGAATCTAATCAATATTACTGATGTAATTATTTCTTACGTGAACATTTAACCCTTTCCTCCATAGGCTATTTTTAGACACAACCTCTTTGAATCAAATCTACCGAAAAGGAGCATTTACTAGAGAAAAGGAAAAGTTCAGAAATTGTGTAGTTTTGAAACCATTGTGATAAATAGAGCATTTGCTTCTATGGAGCAAATGCTCTTTTTATCTTAATGGTTTCATAAAGTGACTTTTACAGAGACGTAGAAAGGCGTATTTATGGAGGAAAAGGTTAAACACTGATTTCTCTACTAACAGACAAGCCTTGGCATCTTTATGAAGTTTTCTTTATTTCTATTGATTATTCACTTGACAGCAATAGCAGCTTTCTGATGTGTATGCAGGTTTACAGCAGGTGTTTATATCCCAGTGGCAGGAAACTTACTTGTGATACATATGTGCTGACATTGTTAAGTGGCAATAATGAAAGGGACAATATTATATAACTGCGAGTATGACAAACGAAAACGACCCAGTTAACTAGTAACATTGAGTAATTGTTTTTGGTAAATGTTTTGTACTGCATTTATTCTTGACTCTTATTACTCAGTATCTCATCTTCATCTGTCAAGTTAGGTTACAGTCAGCACAGGAAGATTTAACCCTGTCCCCCATATAAACGCCTTTTTTACACATTTGCAAATGGAGTAGACCCAGATCTAAAGGAGCCGTCTGATCAGGGTCTGCTCTGTTTACTTATGGCATGATATAGATCTCTTTCTACAGATTTTGTCAAAGTAAAGAATTCCCCTGAAACTTTTATAGTTTAAAAACTCAGCTAATAAATGTCATTATTTCTTACATGAATATTGAACTAGAAAAGGGGTAAACTCCTTCCCTGAGGAATATTCTTGTGAGAAATAATGACATAAAATATTTATCAGCTGAATTCTAATGGAATATGATCGCAGGATGTTTTTGATCATAACAGAAACTGTAGAATCTAATCTATATCATTCTATGAGCAAACCACAGACCATGATCAGAGAGCTTCTACAGGAGCTGCCTAATCAGGGTCTGCTTGGTTTGCAAAGGCATTAAAATGCGTGTCTATCATGTACAGGTTTAATTTCTCTCCACATTGGTCACACAATGGAAAGGGTTCGAGTACAATTTTCTTCTATTATTTTCCAAATACTTAACCCTTTCCCCCAATAGACTATTTTTAGACCCAACCACCTTGAATAAATCTACTGAAAAGGAGTGTTAACTAGAGAAAAGGAAAATTTTAGAATTTTGTAGTTTGAAACCAGGGATAAATAGAGCATTTGCTCTGTTTATCACAATGGTTTCAACAGGTGATTTTTACAGAGACCTAGAAAGGCGTATTTATGGAGGAAAGGGTTAAGTTTAAATCTTAATAAGACACCAAGTACTTGTGTTTATTTATCAAGGGAGATAATTTTCAACTGAACATTCTCCCCTATTAGATTTGGCTGAATAGAATAATACATTGATTAGGTCATAATAGATACAAAGACAATCTATCACTTTCTTGAAAGCATATTAACCCTTTCCTTCATATAAACACAATTTTACACATTTGCAGAGTAGACCCAGATCAAACAGCTCCTGTAGGAACCGCCTGATCAGGGTCTGCTCTGTTTGCTGGTGGAATTTGACAGATCTGTTTCTGTACTTTCTAAAATGGCTACAATGTTCCACCTTTCATATTTCATTATAACTTTTTGGTCCATAAATATTCAGTAGATGTTGAAATTTGGAGTAAACATAGAGCAGGGATAGGGCTAAAGTACAACTTCTATTATTTTCCAAATAGTTCAGTTTGGATCCTAACAGACACAAAGTACTTGTTTTGTTCTATCAAGGGAGATAATTAATAGCTGAACAATATTCCCCAATAAATTTGGCTGAATAGAATAAAAAATCAGGTCTGACAGATACAAAGGCAATCTACCACTTTCTTGATGAGTAATAATCTTGTTTTACCCTTTCCTCCATAAATACGCCTTTCTACGCCTCTGTAAAAATCACCTGTTGAAACCATTGTGATAAATAGAGCATTTGCTCCTATAGGAGCAATTGCTCTATTTATCATAATGGTTTCAAACTACAAAATTCTAAAAAAAAGTCTTTTTCTCTAGTAAATGTTTCTTTTCAGTAGATTTATTCAAAGAGGTTGGGTCTAAAAATAGCCCATGAGGGAGTGGGTTAATGTAGCGTATTAACCCTTTCCCTTGTAGACGACTTTTGGTGCCCTTGTAGACGCGCCCGTAGACGACTTTTGGCGCCATTACAAACTGAGTATACCCAGTTCAGACGGTCCCTGTAGGAGCCGCCTGATCAGGGTCTGCTCTGTTAGATGATATAGATCAGATTCTGTTGTTTCTGCCATTAAAAATTCCTTTGTTCCTGATGCAATTATAAAACTCAGTTAATTAATATTCGTACATTAATAATTTCTCCCATGAATATTCATTGGGAAAGGGTTAACAAGGTCATTTAATTATGTCGCATGAATGCAGCCCAGTCATTATTTGATAACTTTCATTCGAGGCAGAAATTTACAAAACTTGTTATGGATCTTTAAAGAATGAGATCATTGTGTGTATTCTTAAATCAATTACATTTTGTTAGCTAAAATTTGAATTGTTGAAAGAAGTGATGGTTTTATGGACCAAATCAATGTTTTCTGGGTCTGTTTTGTTTTCATATCGAAGTGTCTCTGTGTACTAAACCTTTGGCATGCTATAGGTAAGTTTGTGATTATATATCGAGGGCTTGGTGCAAAACTATTGTAACTCCTTCACAAAGTGAATTCACAATTATTTTGCACCAAGCTCTCGATATGCAAACATTTTATATCATGATGAGACACATAATAGTGAAGCGTCTCATCTTGATCCAAACTGTTTGACTCTCAGGTTCTTAGAGAAAGATATGCTCGGACAGAGGTCCAGATAAGATGTGTTAATTAAAACATTTTCAAGAATAACTTCTTTATTCCTCCACCAAACCCTATGGGTTAGGGTTAGTGGTCACAACATAGGGTTTGGTGGAGAAATAACAAATTTAGTATTTGAGTATGCACCTTTTATCTGTTGCTCTGGCTTGGATTCAAAGTAGATAAGAATTCAGCAAATGTAAGGTTACCACAGCAGAGCTACAGATAAAGGTTGATTGATTGACCCAAATACTCAAATCGTCATTTCTCCGCCAAACCCTATACTGTGACCACTCGTTAGGATCGCCTCGAAGAGACAATTCTAAAGAGTGGCCACAGTATATGGTTTGGTGGAGAAATAAAGGAGTTATTCTTGAAAATGTTTATATTTATGTATCTTATTCGGACCTCTGTCACAGTATGCCAAAGGTTTATGAATTGTAAGATAAACAGTGTAAGGGTTTGTGCAAATGTAGCTGTTATCATGACAGTATTTAATCTTTTACTCCATGAATATTCATGTAAGAAATAAATGACATTATGCATATTAATCAGAAGAATATTTAAACTGGCATATTAACACAGGAGCCATTTGATCTTGGTCTATTCTGTTTACGAAAGTGTAAAACTGTGTATTTATGGAGTAAAGGGTTATTGGTTCTCCATGATGAGATTGTGACTCAGTGTTTGGTTAAGATGTACTTAACCCTTTCCCTCATATAAATGCTTTTTCATGCCGTTGCAAACAGAGTAGACCCAGATCAGACTGCTTGTGTAGGAGCCGTCTGATCAGGGTCTGCTCTGTTGGTTATGTTTTATGATTTAATCTGACTCTACACTTTCTACCAATACTGAAACATCCTGTGTAAATATGCCATTGTAAAAATCAGCTAATAAATACTCATGATGTATATTTCTAATTTTCTTACATGAATATTCAACAGGGAAAGGGTTAAAATTGTTATTTATGCACTATGATATGTTACTGTTGTTGAAAGTCAGTTCCATACCCAAAGACTTGTAGGATACATGTATAAATTCTGCCATTCTTTTGTAATATTTATATTACCCGTTTTGCTTGTTCATAAATATTTTGTACAAAAAATTATTAAAAATCATTGACAGAACAATTGTAAAAAATACCGGTAGATCTGTTTTGCATGAATTTTTATAGAATAATTATTTATGCAGCTGTTTCATGAAGGTCCAGTATGTTCATATAATGTTATCTTTATTCATCTTACACATAGAAGAGTATTTCCTAGCTTTCTGTGACTTTCTTCTTTAACTGCTGTAGAAGGGGTTTTATAAGATTTGTTAACGATGCAGACCACTACTAACAGTCTCTACTGTTTGTCTCACTGGAGGAAACTTTCTGCATCACTTTTGTTCTGCATTAACCCTTTCCCTCATACAAACGTGTTTTCACGCATTTGCAAACAGAGTAGACCCAGATCAGACGGCTCCTATAGGAGACATCTGATCAGGGTCTGCTCTGTTTGCTAATAGAATTTGATAGATCTGTTTCTTTGCTTTCTAAAATTTCTACATTGTACCACCTTCAATGTTTTGTTATAACCATTTTGTTAATGAATATACAGTAGGTATTGAAATTTGAAATAAACACAGAACAGGGAAAGGGTTAAGCTACCACCTGCCCTACAGACCCATTCATAATTAGATATCTTTTTGATGGTCGCTTAAGACAGGTTCTTAGCTTCTACTGTACTTATCTCATGAAGCTACACCTCTTTAGTGGTGTTCTGTCAATGTCAAGATCATACTTAGAGGTCAAAGGTCCGACTTATTATTTATAGAAGGCATAGTGTTTCACAAACACATCTTGTATGATAAGGTGTCGACATATGCTTGTAATACTCTTGTTATATGCTCCGTTAAATTTCTGCCGGTCGGTAAACAGGCTGATACAACAGTTACGATTGTCCCTGGTTTTTGTAAGTGTTTGCAGTTATTTTATAAATCTTTATCTAATAGATTAGGCCTTTTAACACCTTCATAAGCAAAAAAGACTGAGATGCGATAGCTCCTGTATGAGCTATCTGATTAAGATCTGCTCTTTTAGCTTTTGAAATACAAAATATATATAAATAAATAACGTAATATAAATCTGATTTCTTGCAATGTTGAAAAACTCTGTCAATTATGAATATTACCCTTTCCTTCATATAAACACCTTTTCATGCATTTGCAACCAGAGAATACCCAGCTCAGACAGATACCCACCTGATCAGGGTCTGCTCTGTTTGTTAATGGAATTTGATAGATCTATTTCTTTATTTTCTAAAATGGCTAAAATGTTCCACCTTCCATATTTCTGTAACTATTTTGTCCTTGAATATTCAATAGGTATTGAAATTTTGTCTAAATATAGAACAATGAATGAGTTAATTCATATATATATATATGTTGACATAGAACAAGCATTGCTATGACAAATAGTATAGATTTGAACCTTAACCCTTTACTCCATGAATATTCATGAAGGAAATAATGACATCATGAATATTAATTAGATTTAACTGTTATAATAGCAAATGGACACTGGAATTTTTGGTCATGGTAGAAAAAGTATTTGAATCATATCTACATGTATATTATTTCATAATCAAACAGAGCAGACCCTCATCAGACGGCCCCTATAGGAGCCGTCTGATCTGGGTCTACTCTGTTTGCAAAGGCGTAGACAGGCATATTCATGGAGAAAATGGTTAAGATCTTTTATAAGCAAACAGTAGACCCTGATCAGAAGGCTCCTACAGGAGCAGTCTGAACTGGATCTGCCCTGTTTGCAAAGGCGTCAAACGGCGTTTATTTGACGTACAGGGTTATGCTAACAGTACCTGAATAAAAAGATTACACGATTCCTCTGTTATTAGGGAGCTCTTGTATGATTAAATGACTGGAAATAGTAGTAAAGATACATTCAAATGAAGAGGAATGTTTTTCTTAACTGATCTGGATCTACTCTGTTTGCAAAAGCGTCAAAAGGTGTCTCTATCAAGCAAAGGGTAAAATATGTTTAATGGTATTAGTAAAGTATATGAAACTGGAATCTGTTTGTTGCTTTACATTTCACCTTCATGTAGCCTACCAATATTCAGATATGCAGTACACTGCTATAGTGATAGATCAGAGAGCAGAAATGTTTGCTTGCAAACTTTTCATGAATATTTCTCTATGCATAAGCATTACAAAGTCACAATTTACTTTTTTTGTTTAACCCTTTACCTGTTCTTTGTTTATTACAAATGTCAATACCTACTGAATATTCATGGACAAAAAGGTTATAATGAAATATGGAAGGTGGAGCGTTGTAGCCATTTTAGAAAGTAAAGACACAGATCTTTGAAATTCTATTAGCAAATAGAGTAGACCCTGATCAGACGGCTCCTCTAGGAGCCGTCTGATCTGGGTCTACTCTGTTTTCAAATGCGTGAAAACACGTTTATATGAGGGAAAGGGTTAAACCCATTACACCAACTGTCCCTAAGGAGAGACATTGACTCCCTAATGAGCTTTCTTATGCTTTCTAACTATTTACTCCATATATACGCCTTTTAAAGCCTTCGCAAACAGAACAGACCCAGATCAGACAGCTCCTTGGGGCGCCTTCTAATCGATGTCTGTTCGGTTTGCATATTGAATTATATAGATCAAATTCTTGCTTTTACCAGGGCCAAAGCTTTTTCATATGACGTTATAAATATAATGCTAATTTGATATTCGCAATATCATTATTTCTTACATGAATAGTCATGGAGTAGAGTTAACCCTATCCCTCATGTAAACACATTTGCAAACAGAGTAGACCCAGATCAGACGGCTCCTATAGAAGCTGTCTGATCAGTCTGCTTTGTTCGCTGATGGAATTTAGTTTCTAAAATGGCTACAATGTTCCTTCCTTCCATATCTCATTACTATTTGGCCATGAATATTCAGTAGGTATTGGAATTGGGAATAAACATAGAACAGGGAAAGGGTTAAGCTATAACCCGTCTGGAAAAAAAAACACGATAGAATTAGATGTCTTGTGGATGGTTGCTGAAGACAGATTTTATTGTACACCAGTATCTATCAAAAACAAGACTTGGAATAATGTAATTACTTTTTCATGCCTTTGCAAACAGAGTAGACCCAGATCAGACGGCTCCTGTAGGGTCTGATCAGGGTCTGCTCTGTTTGCTTATGAAATTATAAGTTCTGCAGTATTCCTATTCGTTATACAATGGCCAGTTCTGTAACTTTTGAAAACCATAACCCTTTCCTCCAGAAATATGCCTTTCTACACCTCTGTAAAAATCACTTTTCAAAACCATTATGATAAATAGAGCATTAAATTTTGCTCCTAAGGAGCAAATGCCCTATTTATCACAATGGTTTCGGAACTACATAATTCTAAAAAAATCCTTTCCTCTAGTTTATGCTCCTTTTCGGTAGATTTATTTAAAGAGGTTGGATCTAAAAATAGCCTATGAGGTAATGGGTTAATTAATAACTATGGCAGCTTCTTTGAGCATATGCTTGTTTTTATGTAAATAGAAATCTGCATTGTCTCTTACATGCATATGAATATTGATCATGTTGTAAACATGTTCTTATTTATCTGATTAAACATGCAATAGTTGAAATAAATCAAATCTGCTTCTTTTATGACCTCCAGTTTAACCCATTCCCTCATATTGACGCCTTTTGACGCCTCTGCAAAAGTCACCTGTTGAAACAATTGTGATAAAAAGCTATTTATCACAATTGTTTCAAACTACAAAATTCTAACATTTTCCATTTCTCTAACTAATGCTCCTTTTTGGTAGATTTATTCAAAGATGTTGGATCTAAAAATAGCCTATGAGGGAATGGGTTAATGGGATAAAATTTGATTTGGATGAAGACAGGTTACTCTAGATTCTGCACTTTTCTTCATTTTGACCTTTCAATGACTTTTTCAAGAAATAATGATTTTTCAATTGGCTGAATTTTTAGCTCACCTGAGCCAAAGGCTCAGGATGAGCTATCGTGACCGCTATTTGTCCGGCGTCCGGCGTCCGGTGTCCGGCGTCCGGCCACATTTTCAAACAACATCTCCTCTGAAACTGCTGACCCGATTTTAACCAAATTTTGTCAGAAGCATCAGTGGCTAGGGGGAACGAAACGTTGTTCACATTATGACCCCCGGGCCAAAAATGGCCCCGCCCCAGGACTTATCAGTTTTTCATAGGAAAATCTTTAAAAATCTTCTTCTCTGAAACTGTAAGGCCTAGACCTTTGATATTTGGCATGTAGCATGATCTAATGGTCCTCTACAAAAATTGTTCAAATTATGACCCCCAGGCCAAAAATGGCCCCGCCCAAGGGCTTATCAGTTTTTCATAGGAAAATCTTTAACATTCTTCTTCTCTGAAACTGTAAGGCCTAGATCTTTGATATTTGGCATGTAGCATGATCTAATGGTCCTCTACAAAGATTGTTCAAATTATGACCCCCGGGCCAAAAATGGCCCCGCCCAAGGGCTAGACCTTTGATATGTGGCATGTAGCATGATCTTATGGTCCTCTACAAAGATTGTTCAAATTATGACCCCCGGGCAAAAAATGGCCCCGCCCAAGGGCTTATCAGTTTTTCATAGGAAAATCTTTAAAAATCTTCTTCTCTGAAACTGTAAGGCCTAGACCTTTGATATTTGGCATGTAGCATGATCTAATGGTCCTCTACAAAGTTTGTTCAAATTATGACCCCCGGGCCAAAAAGGGCCCGCCCAAGGGCTTATCAGTTTTTCATAGGAAAATCTTTAACATTCTTCTTCTCTGAAATTGTAAGGCCTAGACCTTTGATATTTGGCATGTAGCATGATCTAATGGTCCTCTACAAAGATTTTCAAATTATGACCCCCAGGCCAAAAATGGCCCCGCCCAAGGGCTTATCAGTTTTTCATAGGAAAATCTTTAAAAATCTTCTTCTCTGAAACTGTAAGGCCTAGACCTTTGATATTTGGCATATAGCATTATCTTATGGTCCTCTACAAAGATTGTTCAAATTATGACCCCCGGGCCAAAAATGGCCCCGCCCCTGGGCTTATCAGTTTTTCATAGGAAAATCTTTAACATTCTTCTTCTCTGAAACTGTAAGGCCTAGACCTTTGATATTTGGCATGTAGCATGATCTAATGGTCCTCTACAAAGATTGTTCAAATTATGACCCCAGGCCAAAAATGGCCCCGCCCAAGGGCTTATCAGTTTTTCATAGGAAAATCTTTAACATTCTTCTTCTCTGAAACTGTAAGGCCTAGACCTTTGATATTTGGCATGTAGCATGATCTAATGGTCCTCTACAAAGATTGTTCAACTTACGACCATGACCTCTGGGAGAAACTTGGCCCTGCCTTATCAGTTTTTCATGGGAAAAATATATTATTTTTCTCTGAAGCCATAAGGCTTAGACCTTTAATTAATGGCATACTGCTTTGCCTTGTGGTTCTCTACCAAGGTTGTACAAATGATTGCCCCGCCCCTGGGGTATCTCAGGTGAGCGCTTCAGGGCCTCATGGCCCTCTTGTTTGTAATTGCAAATGTATGCCAGAGGGTTTGGCAGAAACTGTATCTGAACAGATCTGTATCAGCATCGTTTCTGTATTATTCCATAAGCAAGATCCTTTAGGAGCCATCTGATCAGGGTCTGACTGTGCAGTTTTTACCTATATCAAACATTCATATGTACATATGCCATTATAAGAATTCAGCTAATAAATATACACAATGTCTATATTTCTTACATGAATATTTAACAGGGAAATGGGGTTAAATGAGACTGATATTGTAGCAAATAGCGTAGGCCCTGATCAAACAGCTCCTTCTGGAGCCATTTGATCTAGATCTGCACTGTGTGTCTAGGTGTGTCTATCCGAATACTTTGGGTAATTGAATTGTTGTTTATTCTAACATTTTCAATTTACCCTATTACAATTAAATCTTGTCTTAACCCATTCCCTCATACGCTATTTTTAGATCCAGTCTCTGTGAATAAATCTACCGAAAAGTAGCATTTGCTATAGAAAAGGAAAATTTTAGAATTGTGTAGTTTTGAAACCATTGTGATAAATAGAGCATTTATCACAATGGTTTCAAGAAGTGACTTTTACAGAGGCGTATAAAGGCGTATTTATGGAGGAAAGGGTACATTTCTGCAATAGCAGGTGGATCGTGGCATTAACCATTTTCTCCAAAGACTCACCTTTTAACCCTTACTTGCTCAATATTCATGTAATAGATAATGAAGGCGTGGCTATAAATAATGAAGGCGTGGCTATCTGTTAGCAGAATGTTTATAGTGGTACATGAACACATGACTTTTTTCGCATTTGTGCAGAATCATATATATTCCATAAGCATGCTCTGATAGGAGCTGTCTGATCTGGGTCTACTCTGTTTGCAAAGGTGTCAAAAATGTCTCTGTCAAGTTGTGGTTAATCGTGTACTCCATAAATATGCATTTCTAAATAGAGTAGACCCAGATCAAATGGCTTATGTAGGATCAGGTTCTGCTCTGTTTGCTTATGATATATTATAGATATGATTCTAAGGTTTCTGTAATGGGCAAGACTCTCTGTGCCCATGTGCTATTATCACAGTTAATCTAATTAATATTTATGATATTATTTGTTACATGAATATTCATGGAGTAACGGGTCAATAAACAAAATGATAATGTTTTTTCATGGCCTTATTGTATAGTAAAGATCAGAAAGTAGATATTTCATTGCCTTATAATGTAGTAAAGATCAGAATCCGTACTGTTTGCCATCATATTTTTAAAAAGAAATGGAAGAAGGAAGTTACTGTTAGACATGAAGCAGGTGATGATTTTAGCAGATGGGTTTCAAAGGGTAAATACTGGACCCAGTAAATTCTGGACTGTTAGGACAGATCTTGATGTAAAGAATGGGCATATTTTTTCAAACAAATACAGTAAAACCCCTCTAATGTGACCACCTAAAAGAGGTATAAGTCTTGACGGTAGAGGCAGGTGGTAGCTTAATGCAGGACAAAAGTAATACAGAAAGCTCCTAGAGCTTTCTGCCTTACTTTTGTCCTGCATTAAGCAACTACCTGCTTGTAAAACCACCTGCTTGTAAAGACAAGCATGTTTATTTATTAAGTGGTCGCATTAGGGGGTTTCTACTGTATTTTTGGTATAAAAGTCAGTTGACAATATTAAGAGTTAACAATCAAATAATAAAACAAATGTCAGCTGTTTGAAGTGACCTTTAGATTAAATTGACAGAGATGTGTATACAGTTGAACTTTGATATCTCGAACTTGGATAACTCGAACTTAGGGATATTTCGAACTAAAAATTCGATCCCTCCAAAATTTACAATAGTGAACTGCGGTAGAATGTATCAGTACATATTTGTAGAAACATTTGTGACAGCTTAATGCAGATCGAAAGTAATGCTGAAACTCCCATAGAAGCTTTCAGGATAACTTCCAACCTGCATTAAGCTGTTAAACTTATGAAATTGTTCAAATTAGAAATCGGATAACTTTGTTATCTCGAAGAAATTTGTATGGTCCCTTGACGTTTGAGATATCAAAGTTCAACTATACACATACAATAGATCTTCTGAATAGAGACCACCATATTAACAAACTGATTTTTAAGAGCAAGTGGTTTCCTTAACCCATTACCTCATAGGGTATTTTTTAGATACAAGCTCTTTGAATAAATCTACCGAAAAGGAGCATTAACTAGAGAAAAGGAAAATTTTAGAATTTTGTAGTTTGAAACCATTGTGATAAATATAGAATTTGCTCCTATAGGAGCAAATGCTCTATTTATCACAATGGTTTCAATAAGTAATTTTTGCAGAGGCATAGAAAGGCGTATTTATGGAGGAAAGGGTTAATGCAGGACAAAAGTAATGCAAAAAACTCCTATAGGAGCTTTTTGCATAACAGTCATCTGCATTAAGCTACCACCTGTCTTAACAAAGAATTAGACCTCTATTTAGTAGTCATTACAGAGAGGTTTTACTGTAACAGCTTATCTTGTACCAACGTTTTAAGCATTATCTATATTGTTATTTTATCTCTTACTGTATATTCAAAAGCTGGGAAATCATCTTGTCAAATACATGGCAGTTTGGTGAGCAATATAGGTCCACCGTAGCTCTCTTGTTATTATTATTCTTATATTTTTGTACCAATACAATAATTTAAGTTTGTGATATGTTTGTGTGTAATTATTATCAATATAAAAGCTGCACATTTTTATCACTTCTGTCAAAAGATAGCTAACAGCGAAGTACTAGATCAGGTTGTATTATAATGTTAGCAAATTGTTATACAGAGCTCCAGATATGAAACGTAAATTAAATTATTTTCAGGAATAACTTCTTTATTTCTCCATCAAACGCTATTCTGTGACCACTCTTTAGAATTGTCTCGGAGAGGTGATTCTAAAGAGTGGTCACAGTATTGGGTTTGGTGGAGAAATGGCGATTTTAGTATTTTGGTACGCATCTGTTGGGCCTGTTATATGCAAACGTTGCCAACTTACTTCAATTTTTAAAGTACAATTTCTTTCATTTGAAAGTCTAACAATTAACCCTTTACTCCATAAATATGTCTCGATGCCTTAGCAAACAGAGTAGACCCAGATCAGACAGATCCTGTAGGAACCTTCTGATTGGGATCTGATCTGTTTGCTTATGGCATAATATAGTTGTGATTTTACGTTTTTTGTCAGGACCAAATATGTCTGTATATAAAAAATTAAGTTAATTCTTGAACGAATATTCATGGAGTAAAGTCTTCAAGGATCCCACATACTTGTTTTGGAAAACATAAAAGGATCACTTCAATAAAGTAACATTCTTTCATATATGGGTGTTTTCTCTTAAGACAAAAAAAAGAGAAGAGATTTCTTTTTAACCCTTTACCAGATAGACCTTGCAAACAAAGTAGACCCAGATCAGACAGCTCCTATAGGCGCTGTCTGATCAGGGTCTGCATTGTTTGCTTATGGAACAATTCTCAAAGTCAATCTTTCTCAGGCGTATGAAACAGGAGTTCTTATCTGGATCCAAACTATTTTATTGGGTTATGACAGATTTGCCACTAGAATGCAGAGAGTTGGAGTAGAAGGTGTTCAAAGACATTTGGAGAAAAAGACATAATGCAATATGTTTACTACTGAAAGACTTGGCTCTTTGTCTGGTGTGATGGCTTTGACAGGTAATAGAAAATTCTGCTGTACCACTTCAATGCATGAAAAAGTTATTTTTTGCCATGACAGATATTGTTGATTGAGATCTATATAATTATTTAAGCAAACACAGTAGACCCAGATCAGACAGCTCCTACAGGAGCTGTCTGATCTGGGTCTACTGTGTTTGCCAAAAAATTAATACATGTCTATATGAAGTAATGTGATACAGAAAAAAGCATATACTTATGTACTGTAGGAACATCTTCAATCTTGTTTAAGATTAACTCTCATCTAGGTCTCATCTCGGGAGTTAAGATACAAAAAAATTAGATTTTTTTTCTTGATTTTGATTTAAAAGTGGATAGATGCTTAGCCAAGTTGTGAATTTTTAAAAGCATGAAGAATGTGTATTTTACTATTTACTCCATAAATACGTAAAACGACGTAAACCACGATATATAAACCAATAAACCATAAATATGTCTTTCTACTCCTTTGCAAACAGGGAAGACCAAGATCAGATGTTTCCTATAGGAGCCATCTGATCAGGGCCTGCTCTGTTTGCTTATGATATAATATAGATATGATTTTAGATCCTGCCATTGCCAAAATGTGTGCTATTGTAGCAATTAATCTAATTAATATTCATGATGTTATTATTTCTTACATGAATAATCATAGAGTAAAGGGTTAAGCCATTTTCTCATAGCTCCAACATCAGTGTAGCTATCGCTATTTAACTCAACACGGTTGTTCACCATCACAAGGGCTACAATCTGGTATTGGGCACTTTCTCTGCTGTGCATAAGCTCAAACAGTTATTTCCCTTTTTATTTTAAACCTTTACCTGTTTAATATTCATGTAAGAAATTAAGACATCATGAATATTTATAAGCTGAAGTTTTATAATGTATGGTATCTTTGGCTTTGACTAAAACTGTAGAAACAGATCTATATCATGTCATAAGCAAACAGAGCAGACCCTGATCAGACAGCTCTTTTAGGAGTCATTTGATCTGGGTCTTCTCTGTTTGCATAGGCATGAAAATATGTTTACTGGCATATGAGGGAAAGGGTTAGACAGTAACTTTGCCAGACAGATGAGCGTTGGCATCTAATTGTGGTGCTCCTGTTATATTATACTCTCTGGTAGTTGTTTTGATAAGGTTTCACTGTAGAATGTTAAACTCGTGTCTCAGGTACACTTGAAACCATTCCCTCATATTGACAACTTTTGACGACTCTGTAATAGTCACTTTGTGAAACAATTGTGATAAATAGAGCATTTGCTCCTATGGGAGCAAATGCTCTATTTATCACAATGGTTTCAAACTACAAAATTCTGAAATTTTCCTTTTCTCTAGTTAATGCTCCTTTTTGGTAGATTTATTTAAAGAGGTTGGATCTAAAAATAGCCTATGAGGTAATAGGTTAAGGTGTTAGCGGAATTAGTTTAACGCTTTACTCCATGAATATTTATGTAAGAAATAATGATGTCATGAATATTAATCAGCTCAGACCTTATTATTATACGATGGAACTTCGATATCTCAAACTCGGATAACTCGAACTTCGAGATAACTCGAACTAAAAGTTTGGTCCTTCCAAAATTTATAATGAAGAAATTGTTCTAAAATGTATCACTATATATATCTAGAAACACATGTAACCGCCTAATGCAGGTCTAAAGTAATGCAGATAGCTCCAACAGGAGCTTTCAACATTACTTTAGACCTGCATTAAGCTGTGACAGAAATCGGATGACTCGAACCTCTGTTATGTCGAATCTATGGTGCCTTGAAGTTCAAGATATTGAAGTTCAATTGTATATTAACCCTTCGCTTGCTATTCACGTTAATATACCTACCTGTAAATAGTGAAAACCCAGATGAGACAGCTCCTGCAGGAGCTGTCTCATCAGGGTCTGCACTATTTACAAGTTGATTGTGCAACCAGTGCACTCCACAGCAGTGATTGCACAGCGCAATACTTGTACACAGTGGAGATATATGTAATTAAACAAAAGGGCATGGGTAAAGAAGGAGAAATGTATTTTAAAATTCATCAAGCAAAGGGTTAACACAGAAATGTCTTGATGCAGCAGAAACTGTTGAATAAGATCTCTGTTATTTCATAAGCAAACACAGCAGACCCTGATCAGACAGCTTCTACAGGAGTCATCTGATCTTGGTCTTCTTTGTTTGCAAAGGTGTAAAAAGATGTAACTATGGCATAAAGGGTTAACAGAAGATAGGGACCACAAGAAAATGAAAGTTTGAAAATATGTCAGTTGATTTTTCCCCCCTCTTTATCTCTGGGTTTTTTATGTTCATCTGTTGTCTTCTTGAATTTGTTTTGTCCGACTTTTATCTTGTCTCACATTTTAAAGCTTTGTATGGTTGACTGTAACCTTAAATAATAACTTTTGACCTTGACACTTACTATTTGAAAACATGATATTTATGTAGACTTAAACCTGTACACATTAGAACTAGGTCTCATTCTGGTTTTTTTTAGCTGATGGCTTAATACAGATTAACCCATTCCCTCATATTGACCCCTTTTGACGACCCTGCAAAAGTCACTTTATGAAACCATTGTGATAAATAGAGCATTTGCTCCTATAGGAGCAAATGCTTTATTTATCGCAATGTTTTCAAATTACAAAATTCTAACTCTAGTTAATGATCCTTTTTGGTAGATTAATTCAAAGAGGTTGGGTCTAAAAATAGCCTATGAGGGAATGGGTTAAAATTAATGCAGAAGGCTTCTTTGACTGCTTGGTGCAAACATTGGATCCTGCATTAACAGCTTGAATATTCATGGAATAATTAATGACATCTTGAATATTGATTTGTTGAGGTTTTATAATGGTATATTGAAACCAAGAATTTTTAGCTGTGGCAGGAACTGTAGAATCAGATCTATATAATCCATTAGCAAACAAAGCAGACCCTGATCAGACGTTTCCTATTTGAGTGGTCTGATCAGGGTCTGCTCTGTTTGCTGATGGAATTTGAAAGATCTGTTTCTTTATTTATTAAAATGGCAACAATTTTCCGCTTTTCCATATTTCATAATTATTTTGTCCATGGATATTTAATAAGTATTGAAATTTGGAATAAATATAGAATAGAGAAAGGGTTGAAATGAAGTCTAGTTGTATAATTGAAGCCGGCCTCAGGATGCTGAAGGCAGATGTAGTGTAAAACTTCATGTAAACGGGTGGGTTGAAAACCAAAATGCATAATTTAAGGAGGCCAAGAAGGCCGACAGTTAGTTTTAATTTTGATATAATCCATTTTGATATTATGGAGTTAAATATCAGGACTATTTCAGAAATATCAGGACTATTTCAGAAATGTGACTATCTATTTAAATGAAACTGTTACATGAGTTACGCTATATGATCTGAGTGTATGTTAGTTGCATTTTTATCTAATCGTTTGAATGCAGGACATGCATCCACTCTCAGTTGCAAACAGTGTAGACCCAGATCAGAGGGCTCCTATGGGAGCCCTCTGATCAGGGTCTGCACTGTTTGTCATTCAAAATCCTCTAGCAAGGTTAAGCCTTTCATACAGATTAAACTGTTTAATATAACACTGGCGGGCTATTCCGTGTTGAAAATTCAGCTTTGAAATTTCTAATGTTCACCTGGCATAGCTTGGATATTGAAATGGCATGAGACCGGCTGTTGGCAGGTTCAAAGCTGATCAAGTTTCCGATAAATTGTATATAAAGTATTTATTATGATTGCAAAACACCATAGACCTCACACTTATGGCATGCTTCCAATTACCGTGTTGTGCTCTGTGTGTACTATATTTTCCTGATTGCATCATTGGAAAAATGGTACCTGTTTCTTTGCCAATACTTGAGACCCAGATTGGTCTACATGTTGGAACGTGACATCTGACTTGGCACTGTATTGCTTTCTGCCGTTGCATACATAGTGCAAACTTTGAAGATCAGGATTGGGTGTTGTGTTCCATTGTAGTGTTTATGTGGGTCTACATAGTATGCAAAGTTTCAAGTATCATTGTTCTCATGATGAAGCTCATCTGTGTTCAGAGAGCCTATTCTTCTTCCTGTGTTATGAATTTATACAATGGAATATCTCCAAGGCCACCACTTAGTGATTAATCAAAAACATTGCAGCTTAATGCAGAATGAATGTAACACAGAAAGCTCTTGTAGGAGCTCTCTGTATACCTGTGTTAACCCTTTTGCTGCCAAACTCTGTCGTCTGCTAACTTTGTCGTCTGCTACAAATTTTCATTCTTTTGATTTTCTACATATTTGTTTCAAAAACATAGCAACAGTAACAAACAGTTTGGATCCTGATGAGACGCCGAGTTACTCGGCGTCTCATCTGGATCCAAACTGTTTGCGTAGGTAATCACAGATCCGGCATTGGCAGCGAAAGGGTTAAGTTGGCACACGTCTTGCGAGTCTGTCACTCTTCAAGTTGTTGCTGTAGGGAGTTTGTTTTGTGTAAATCATCATTTCACTAAATGGCTATAGGAGACCCTCTTTTTTATTGTTATGCATTTAAGATTTGTAAAATATTTTGATTTGTTGAATGTATTTGGACCTTGTTGTGTAGAAAGGTAATCTGTTACTTTGAGCTACATGAAAAAATGTAAAGAAATACATTTTTCCACAGAAAGTTGAATTGTGTTTTAAACCGACACCCAATATTAGCGAGAAGCAGTTAGCCCATTTGAACATGAAGTGCGCGTAATGAGCTGTTTATTGTGATAGCATTGTGTCCGTGGACAACTAGCCCATCTGAACATGAAGTGCGCATGATCAGCTGTTTATTGTAATAACATTGTGTCCGTGGTCGTTGTCGTTGACATTTGTTGTCAACAGTTTACTCCAAATAATGAAACCAGTCTTCACAGAAACCATACTTGTGGTGTCCTCTTTCAGTTGAAACCCAAATAGAATTGGTTGTTATGGCAACCAAAAGGAAAAGGATTTCAATATATATTTGCACAAATGGTCCATAGCTGATTCTGCGTTCAAACCATTATAATTCGTACAAGAATTTGAACGCAACGTGCGGGACTAGTTTTCCTTAACCCTTTCCATGTTCTATGTTTATTACAAACTTCAATACCTACTGAATATTCATGGACAAAATAGTTATAATGACATATTGAAGGTGGTGCATTGCAGTAATTCTAGAAACTAAAGAAACAGATCTATCAAAATTCCATTAGCAAACAGAGCACACCCTGATCAGACGGCTGCTATAGGAGCCGTCTGATCTGGGTCTACTCTGTTTGCAAACGTGTGAAAACACGTTTATATGAGGGGGAAGGGTTAATGTACCAGTATGGCTATAGTGAAAAATTAAGACTACTAGTAAATTATTTATATAATTTGACAGGAGTGTTTGTCGGTGACCCTCTACCAAAATTGTTCAAGCATTTGTCGCCGTCAATGGCACGGGTTTGAATATTGTGCGGCAGAAATGTTCCTTGGGTGACCCTTTATCTGAAATTGTTCAAGCAATTGAACACGATCGCCGTGTGTGGCTGGATTTCAATATTATGAATTTTTAAAAAAAAACCATCTCTTAACCCTTTCCCTCATAGAAACGTTTTCACGCATTTGCAAACAGAGTAGACCCAGATCAGACGGCTCCTAGAGGAGCCGTCTGATCAGGGTCTGCTCTGTTTGCTAAAAGAATCTGATAGATCTGTTTATTTACTTTCAGTAGGTATTGACATTTGGCCTAAATACAAAACAGGGAAAGGGTTAAACCATTGGTTGTAATGCAATATAATTTTGAGGTGAATATTCCTGAGGTGACTTAACCCTTTCCTCCATAGATACGCCTTTCTACGCCTCTGTAAAAATCACACATTGAAACCATTATGTTAAATAGAGTATTTGCTCCAATAGGAGCAAATGATCTATTTGTCATAATTGTTTCAAACTACAAAATTCTAAAAAAAAATCCTTTTCTCTAGTTAATGCTCCTTTTCGGTACATTTATTCAAAGAGGTTGGATCTAAAAATAGCCTGTCAGGGAATGGGTTAACTTTGTTCAAGCAGTTGCGTTTCATAAAAAAAATGGCAGCGGTGGGGCTTATTTACATGAAAGGACTACAGTGGTTATTTTAAAATTTTGTATGAAACCATTAGTCAGGATTTAATATACTCAACAAAAACGTCAGGAATATTAATATTTACTGAGGAATAAAAGAAAACACAAAACACCTATGAAATATGAACTCATAATCTTAGTGCATCATTTAATTTGTGAAAAATAATCCCTTTGAATATATAGCACTCTGCGTGCGAATATTTGTACGGAAGTTCATTGGGGTCTCCAAAGAAATGTCATAAATTTACAGGTCAATATCGTGCGTGCCCACCTGTTGCGATTATTCCTTTCCGTCATGAATATTCATGTACTAATGACATTATGAATATTAATTTGATTAATTATTATAATAGCGCATGAACACATGGATTTTTTGGCCAAGGCAAAAACTTTTGAATTATATCTATTATATCACAATCAAACAGAGCAGTCCCTGATCAGACGGCTCCTCTAGGAGCCGTCTGATCTGGGTCTACTCTGTTTGCAAAGGCGCGTTTAAGGAATAAAGGGTAAATGCATTCCGCACAACGACCGCGCATACTCCCAATGTGTCTGACAATCTGGAACTGAGGTATGCCCCCACTCCTTATGCAATGCTACAATGGGAGTAATCTGACAGATGGCAACTCGAGGATCGTTTTATGAGATTTGACTGACATTGTCCCACTGGTAGTTTTTGGAGGTTTTGGTTCGTATTAATTAGCTAATTTTCATTCTTTAAGCATGTCATTCTATGGGCTGTGGCATATTAGGGTGTAGTTGCTTCACAGAAGGGAAACAACTACACGCAGGTGTACAACGCCACATAGCGGCTTCATATTTTTCATGTCACTAGTTTGTTCACTATATATGTATATACACCAATACACTGTTTGTATCCATTTATATGAATGCTCTCCTTATCTGGAGGTAATAAAGATAATTATTATTATGTATAAACAAACAAATCGACCTCTTATAAGACAGCTCATACAGGACTTGTCTGATATGGCCGTACGTATGTTTGTCGATCAAATATTTACTTAACACTGTATGAGATAAATTTTAACAAGTTTATCTACGTGCAAACTTTCATTTATACGTAAGAATATTAACTTACGTAAATGTTATCAATTGTGAAAGTATACGTCAGTATAGCTATTTATTGTGAACGCAGTGGCTTACGTAGGCACACGTATAACTTATCCAGGTGTTATTTGGGCTGAGCATAAACGCATTTGGCTTAATACATTTTATTTCAGAAAAGTACAGAAGTCCATATATCACTAGATTTAGAATAAAGACTGATTCGAGAGCAACATTTTTATTCCTATCCTTGTCACACTGTACATGCACTGGTGGACATTTTCTAACGTAACATACATTGTGTAGAGAGAAACATGAAATTATCGGTATATGAATGTACATGTATTTATAATATAACAAATTCCTGCAATATGAAATGCTGTACATCTGCAATAGAAGCGATACTTTACACGTATAGATGCATAAATGAACGGAAAACAGAAATAGCTGACTAATGTTAAGTGTCTAAGCTAAATAGAAGGGTGCTTCTACATGTATCAATGAATGCCAGTCAGATAGAACTGGAGTGCGAGGGGCTGATACTAAACACAGTTGAACGTTCGATATGTTGAACTCGGATAACTCGAACTTCGGGATAACTCGAACAAAAAAAGTTCAGTCCAGTCAAAACTTACGATACAGAATTGATCTAAAATGTATCTCTACAGATATCTAGAAACAAATGTGACAACTTAATACATGTCTAAAGTAATGCTGAAAGCTCCTACAGGAGCTTTCAGCATTGCTTTAGACCTGTATTAAGCTGTGGCCTTGAGAAATTGTTCAGATTAGAAAGCTGATGACTCGAACTTCTGTTATCTCGACTAATTAGTACGGTCCCTTGAAGTTCGAGTCATCGAAGTTCGACTGTACCAACTTACACATTCCCTGTTCAATATTCTTGTAATAGCCTATAAGATATAATGTCATCAAGACTAATTATTAGCTGAATCTTTATGTACACGGGGTGTTTTGTCCCATACAGAAACTGTAGACTCATGAATTAATATCTATATTATACCATAACCACACAGAGCAGACCATGATCAGACAGCTTTATAGGAGCCAACTGATCTGGCTCTACACTGTTTGAAAATGCATGAAAAGGAATTTATTTTGGGGAAAATGATTAACCCTTTCCTCCATAAATACGCCTTTCTACACCTCTGCAAAAGTTACTTAATGAAACAATTGTGATAAATAGAGTATTTGCTCCTAACCATTGTGATAAATAGAGTATTTACTCCTATAGGAGCAAATGCCCTGTTTATCACAATGGTTTCAAACTAAAAAAATCTAAAATTTTACTTTTCTCTAGTAAATGTTCCTTTTGGGTAGATTCATTCAAAGAGGTTGGGTCTAAAAATAGGCTATGGAGGAAATGGTTAAGGACTAATCTAGAGCTAGAGTCTACCCTGCAAACTGCATGTAATGGCGTTAATATGGGTTACCACAGTACGGTACAGACAGATCAGCTGGTTGAATGGATTAGCCGAGCAAGGTTTCAGTATAGACGAGAACGCAAAAGTCAGGAGTTCCGTAGCCACAAGATCCATTTTTCGTAAGATCCAGTTTGAGCATTATACTTTGAACATTACGATGTTTAAGTTAAATAATGTAACGGTTTTGTGTTATAAATATATATGCATAAGTGTGCCAATCACATGTGAATACTGCAGAAAAAAGACAAATATCCCTGGAATAGGGTTTTGAACTTATATAAATCGCCCATATTTTAGCTGCTTGGGTAAGTAAAAATCAGTGGAAATTACATTTTCGTGGAAACATTACATAAAAACTAAGAGTGATCGAAAACAACGGACAGTGCATTTTGTGTATGTCTATCTCTCCATGACAGCAATATTCTATCAATGATAAATGAAACATCTTAATGCTTACTTACTATACATGTATATACCAGAGGTTAAGATAAGATGCGTAAATTAAAACATTTTGAAGAATAGCTTCTTTATTTCTCCACCAAACCCTATGTTGTGACCACTCTTTAGAATCGTCTCTCTGAGAGACGATTCTAAAGAGTGGTCCCAACATAGGGTTTGGTGGAGAAATAACGATTTTAGTATTTGAGTACGCACCTTTATCTTTTGCTCTGGACGATACTATACACTTTTCCCATCAATCGTGAAGCAATCTTCATCTGTGTTAAGTTTGTAATGCAGGAAATACTCATACCGCTCATTTATAGCGACAAATTTGTTCTCGAGTAGGCTGTAACGCAAACTTTGGTCCTCCCTCTCTGATTCCGGAGGAGAGAAACTAAAGTCACATGACAATGTCCTTGACCTTTTAGACTGTCTCAAACAGCATCTTCCATTTGATCGGCTGAATTGGTCGTCATAGTGACACCGACATGATGATACAGTGTCGGCACTTCTCGACCTTAAGCTTTTTGAATATTTGGTTTTCTTTCTTTGAGAAGATATTCCAGAATCCTCGTATGATCCATACGTCTTTAGAATAAACCTTTTCTTAGCTAACCAGTTGGTGTTTTTCTGTTGATAGGCAATACATGATTTTATTGCTTGCCTTAGGGTATCTGTAGTTTGGTCATGCAAGTTTACGAGAGCTTGTCTCTTCATTTCACTCTTTGAGTACAGACGAGAGACAAGCTGGTTCAGTTCGCAAGGAAGTGAAAATATTGGTTGTTCTGGTGATATCCCTATTGTAGATGATGAGTCCGTGTATTCAAATCTAGCCGACACGAGCTTTGTACTGTAAGATGGATTCTGTTTTATTTGATGCATGAAGGATATGAACCTACAATCTTCTCTGGACGGAGCATCAGGAGCATACACAGTGTGCATTTCCATGTCATCAAACAAAGCTTTGGCCCATTCAGAATGGATGACAATGATCGTATCAGCCTGTTCCATCAATACACTATTCTGAAACTCTCCGGATGACATAGTATCAGTAGATGTTGACAGGGACATTTTAAAGTCTGTCGGGGATATCTCTAAACCTGCTAAACAGCGTATGATCTCCACAAATGCTTTCACGGTTTTTAAGTGGGCTGCGTGGTCCGATGCAAACACGAAAAATATTTTCTTCTTCGGGGCGTTGTCCACTAGAAAAAATCAACATACGTACATAAGCAATATACTGTTTGTTTCTTGCTTTAATGTTCTGGTATTTCAAACCTTGTAAGTTCTTGAAGACAAGATAGTGTGTGTGTATGTACATCCTTATTCCATGAGGTACATATTTCATTGTATCACTACCGATATCTAGAAACACATGTTGCAGCTTAATACATGTCTAAAGTAATGATGAAAGCTCCTGCAGGAGTTTTCAGCATTACTTTAGACCTGTATTAAGCTGTAAACTCGAGAAATTATTCAGAATAGAAATCGGATAACTCGAACTTCTGTTATCTCGAACTAATGTGTATGGTCACTTGAAGTTCGAGTTATCGACGTTCAACTGTATTCGCCTTTCTACGTAATTGCAAACAGAGCAGACCCAGACCAGACAGCTCATCTAAGAGATGTCTGACCAGGGTCTGCTCTGTTTACTTATGAAATAATATAGATATGATTCTACAGTTTCTGCCATGGCCAAACATTTCTACGTCCATGTAATATTAATCTAATTAAAGCTCATGGTGTTATTATTTTTATATAAATATCTATAGAGTGAAAGGTTAAGCAAAACGCTTTGCTGGCGACAATGCTTGGCAGCGAAAGAGTTAAAAGAAGCTAATGATTCCTGCTAATTAACCCATTTGCTCACACGATCCCATATATGGGACATAGGCAAACAGTGTAGACTCTGATCAGACGCCGCATAATGCTGCGTCTGATCAGAGTCTACACTGTTTGCTGATAGGAATTTCAATATGAAACAAAACTTAGACAAAAAATGGACTAATCCAATATATATAAACATGGAAGAATCCACTGGGAGCAAATGGGTTAATATTGTGTTCAAGTTGCCCACACACTGGCTCTGTTGTACATAACATCTTCATTTAATTAAAAATGGCCATTATGTATTAACACGTATCCAATGCAAGAATGTCAACAACTCAGACTCAGGTACTTGCCTCTGATAAACTCCCAATTATACAATTACAGTAGATTCTGTCTCAAGCGACCATTAAAAAGAAGTTAATTGTGAGTCGTTCAGACAGTTGGTAGCTTACTGCAGGTCAAAGGTAATACAGAAAGCTCCTATTGGAACTTTCTGCATTACGTTTACCCTGCATTAACCCGTTCACCGTCGCAGTCGCATAAATGCACCACGACAAATAGTGCAGTCCCAGATGAGACGCCGCCTTTTCAAGGCGGCGTCTGATCAGGGACTTCACTATTTGTCTCAATCTCTATTTCTATATATGTGCTTTATTCCTTTGAAATTTGCATTTATTTATCTCATTTCATTATTTTACTGAATGATTTAACAAACTTGGATTGCAGACGACAATTAGAAATTTGGCGCCGAAAGGGTTAAGCAAACACCGACTTTTTAGACCTCTATGTTCAATAAATAAATGGTCGCATAAGATAGGTTGTACTGGACTATATATTCACATTATGTTAAACCATGCAAACTCAACCTCAGACCGTCATTGTTAAAGATCGTTGCCGCGTTAGTCATGACGTGCCATTTAACTTGTCCATTAGTGTTAACCAAGATTTGTTGTCGCGTTACTCACGGTGTGCAACTCAACAACGGCTGGTGTTTTTGTCCATTATTGTTAACTAGGATTTGTTGTGGCGTTAGTCACAACAACAACACTCAACAGCAGCTGGTGTTTTGTCCATTATTGTTAACTAAGATTTTTTGTGGCGTTGCAACAACAACACTCAACAGCAGCTAGTGTTTTGTCCATTATTGTTAACTACGAATTGTTGAGTTGGTCACGGTGTACAACTCAACAACAGCTGGAGTTTTGTCTATTATTACTAAGAATTGTCGCTGGGTTAGTCACGATGTGTTACTCAGCAGCTTCTGGTGTTTTGTCCATTATGGCTAAGACCAGTCGTTGCGGTTGTCACGGTGTTCATCTGAAACTGGTTTTGTCCATTATTGATAAGAACAGTCGCCGCGGTAGTCAAGATGTACAATTCCACAACAGGTAGTGATTTGTCCATTATTGATAAGAACAGTCGCCGCGGTAGTCAAGATGTACAATTCCACAGCAGGTAGTGATTTGTCCATTATTGATAAGAACAGTCGCCGCGGTAGTCAAGATGTACAATTTCACAACAGGTATTGTTTTGTCCATTAATGTCACCTAAGGTATGGTCTGTCTATATTTGTCTGTTTTTGGTTCAAACAGTATAGATATATATAAATCACCACATTGAAAGGGATTGTGACATGGTCACTGGACGGGTTAACCTGTCGCGTGGGCAATCTGAATACAAGACGGACTGACCCTTCCTCTAGATACAGAAAGAGACATAACTCATACAGGGTTTCAGCTTTTAATGGTAACTACGGATGTTGCAAACAGATCGGCTACATTATCAGAAAGGGCATACCCGGCTTGAGTGAAAGGATTTAACACAGCTGCTGACTATGATCTACTCAGTCTGCACTCCACCTACATACATGTATAGGTAATTTTCTGTACGGGGCTCATAATACTTACCTAGCACTGATTTGCGTCTTTGTTTGAATGTAGAAAACCAAACTAGTGAAATCCCCTTTCGTCGAGCCACAATGATCCCAGATGTGACAAGGACGACAATGGACAACAACGACCCTGTAACGGCCCCAACCACTGTTGGCGTTGAACTTCGGTGTGATTCATCCGAACCATCGGAGGCTGGATAAATGTGAACAATATTACAGTCCGATAAAAGTGTGGACATTGTTAAATCATTCTACAACGTATATTGGACAGACAGAAGCTTAATGCGAGACGAAATATATGCATTAAGCTCCCATAGGAGCTTTCTCCATAACTTTTAATATACATTAAGCAGGCATTACCTTTTCAACAACGTGTATTAATTTGTGAAAAAAAATGTTACTAGTACTTGGATCGCCCGTACTTCATTCTCAGTGTTGTTATATTTCCCGGTTCTTCGGTTAATAAATTTCAGTGCGTTTAATTTTAATATTGTATACAATTAGCCGGTGCTAGGGGCGAGAGTAGTATTGCACTTTAAAAATTAACTGTTCATGAACAGACTCAATAAGAGCGAATCTGCAATTTTCTCTTTTCGCAGTGCTGCTTTTGATTACGAAGGATCTCCTACTTTCAAAATTTAAGTACTTTCCCTGTTCTATGTTTATTTCAAATTTTAATACCTACTGAATATTCATTGACAAAATAGTTATAATGAAATATGGAAGGTAGAACATTGTAGCCATTTTAGAAAGCAAAGAAACACATCTATCAAAGTCCATAAGCAAACAGAGCAGACCCCGATCAGACGGCTCCTCTAGGAGCCGTCTGATCTGGGTCTACTCTGTTTGCAAATGCGTGAAAACACGTTTCTATGAGGGAAAGAGTGCTTGTATGGCGGATGTAAAAATCGCCCCGTACTCCATGCTCAGTGTTGTTATAATTTCAGGTCTTTCCGGATCATAGATGTTGATGCTTTTTTGTTATGAAAATTGAATACCCCTTAAGTCGGTGCCAATGGGCGGGACTAGTGTTGCCCTTTAAATAACTGCTCATAAATGATTCAATAAAAGCGAGTATGCAGTTTCTCTTTCTCATTGCTGCTTTTGCTTTCAAATGATCGCCTACATTCAGATTTTTCCAGGGGTAATTAACTGTTCTTTTGTTCTCGTCAGTTTTATGTGGCTTATTTTCAGTTTGTGTGGCTATTTTGAACAAAAGAATAGCCACATACACTCAATCCGTTAGAACAGCCGTCCGTCCGTCCGTCCGTCTGTCTATCTGTCTGTCTGTCCGCCCGTCCGTCCGTTAGCTACATCTTTGTCCGCTCAACAACTTGGTGTACAGCTCTCATACATAATAGAGAGATCTGTCATGGCCAGTAGATGACACCTATTGATTTTGAGGACAGTCGGTCAAAGTCGCCGACCTTCAACTCAAAAAAATTGTCCGCTCAATATTTGACAACTATCAAGTGTACTGTCTTTATACTTAGTCGGGGGTTGGTCATGGTCAGTAGATGACTCCTATTGATTTTGAGGTCAGTCGGTCAAAGGGCAAGGTCACAGTGACCTTCACTCAAAAAAAAGTCTGCTCAATAACTTGATAACTATTAGGTGCGCTGTTTTCATATTTAGTAAGAAGGCTGGTCATGGCCAGTAGATGACCCCTATTGATTTTGAGGTCAGTCGTCAAAGGTCAAAGTCACAGTGACTTTCAACTCAAACATCTTGTCTGCTCAATAACTTGATAGCTATTAGGTGTGTTGTCTTCATACTTAGTAGGGAGGTTGGTCATGGCATGTAGAAGACCTATTGATTTTTTGATCAGTTTATAAAAGGTCAAGGTCACAGTAACCGTCAACTCTAAAAACAGTGTCCGCTTGATAACTTGATAACATGAGCCCCCTCCCATATTAATGCTACGATAGCACATACTTCGAGCGTATAATGCTTCGAGCTCTTGTTACTGTCATTATTTGTGAACCTTGACTAAACTCAGCTGCTTTTACTGATATAATGTCTGGTAAATTTTGACTAACCCATTACCTCACAGGCTATTTTTTAGATACAACCTCTTTGAATAAATCTACCGAAAAGGAGCATTAACTAGAGAAAAGGAAACTTTTAGAATTTTGTAGTTTGAAACCATTGTGATAAATAGAGCATTTGCTCCTATAGGAGCAGATGCTCTATTTATCACAATGGTTTCACAAAGTGACTTTTACAGAGTCGTCAAAAGTCGTCAATATAAGGGAATGGGAGAACTGGGCTACTTTTTACTGATATCATTTGTTAATGTTCACTAAAGTCAGCGGATTTTACCGACATCATGGTTGGTTCATCTTGACTAAACTCAACTGCTTTTCATTGATACCATGGCTCCTGAATCTTGGCTAAACTCAGCTGCTTTTAACTATCATGAATCATTAATCGTGACTAAACTGGGCTGCTTTTATTGATATCGTGACTGATGAATATGGACTAAACTGAGCTGTTTTACTGATATCAGGTTAGGTGAATCTTGGCTAAACTAAGCTGCTTTTAACTATCATGATCCATTAATGTTGACTAAACTGGGCTGCTTTTTGCTGATATCATGACTGGCGAATCTTGACTAAACTCGGAAGCTTTTTATTCATTCCCTTTACATACTAAAGGCTAAACGGTTTAAACATAACATGTTTATAAATAACGCGTTTATCAAAATGTCATAACCATTGAAATAAGTTCCTTTTTGATAATTTTATGACGATTTTCCTGAACAACTGAACAAAACGCATTTGTGAATCAGTATTAACGGTTCACATTGCGCCTCGCCAGTTCTTTTTCTAGTGGTGGTATGGCGAACACATTCAAACTAAAACGCTCACAAATTTTGTCTACAACAAAGGCGAATAACATCGTCTACATCTATAAAAGTTTGTTCCATTTTAACAGACTTCTGGAACACGTCATTATAGACAGTGCTTTTAACCCATTCCTTCATATTGAGGCCTTTTGACGACTCTGCAAAAGTCACCTATAGGAGCAAATTCTCTATTTATCACAATTGTTTCAAACTACAAAATCTTATATTTTCCTTTTCTCTAGTTAATTCACCTTTTCGGTAGATTTATTCAAAGAGTTTGGATCTAAAAATAGCCTATGAGGTAATGTGTTTAGTGAATGTGGCGAAATAGTTGTCTTAAATTTCGGCATTTAATCCTAATAAATGTTGATCCATGTTTTTGAATTTTAAGTTCTGTGCCTCGAAAGACTAGAATGCAGGTCTTCTTATTTTAACATAGACTAGTTTCATCCTGTAACTTTTAAAAAGTCATCTCTCTAGAACATGACTTTGGAGAAAAAAACGTTCTTTAATTTCTATAGGGAAAGGGTTGGGTTCAAGTAGAAAACACGCCAATACAGCTTTTGTAACTTTTACGATATAGCAATCGGTACTGCTAAAAGATGAAATTGGTCAGTTTGTGAGCTGTCCTGGACCTGAGGCTACTAAAGATCATACAACAGAATTTATTGTAAGTTCTAATATATAACGATCGCAACTGGAAGTTGCCATAGTCGTATATTAGAATTTACGATACAGTTTACGATAATTTACGATACAATTTACGATAGTTTACGATAATTTACGATATTTACGATACCTCTCTATAACGGCCACTAAATTGTGTTAATAATTTGGTATTTAAGACAGGTGGCCGCTTAAAGCAAGGTGGAAGTAAAACAGAACGCTCCTATAGGAGCGTTCTGTTTTACTTTCACTTTGCTTTAAGCAGCCACCTGCCTTTAACACAAAATACTTGATGTAATTTAGTGGCCGTTATAGAGGTTTTACGATAGTTTCTGTTGTATGAAGATATCCTTTATTATTGCACACAAAAATGTGCGATATGTTTGGCCACATAAGTAGTGACCGATTGTCATATTTTTAACAGTAAGATAGTGGTTGATGAGTCAATGCGCAATGGTGGAGTGTCAATGGTGGAGTGTCAATGATGGGGTGTCAATGACGGAGTGTCAATGATGGAGTGTTAATGGTGGTGTGTCAATGATGGAATGTCAAGGATAGGATGTCAATGGTGGGGACTCATTCTCAGTTAACCTAGACAATTGGTATTTAAAACAAAATGGATTTTTTAAGTCGGCATATCTGTATGGTTCCACGATGTCAATGATGGAGTGTGAATGACGGAGCGTAAATGGCTAAGTATCAAATGGTAGGATGTCAATGGTGGATGGTAAATGATGTAGTGTCAATGGTGGAATGTCAATGGTGGAATGTCAATGGTGCTTGCAACATATATACACATAACAAGAAACGTCAATAAAGCTTCAATTTTACTACAAGGTTTTCTCAATTTTCTGAAAAAGAATATACAGTGACACCTCACTAAAGCGACCATCTAAGAGATATGAGGTTCTGTATCTTAAAGTCAAGGTAGTAGCTTAAAGCAGGATGGAAGTTAGTTTTGTCCTGCATTTAGCAACCACATTCTTTAAAGAGACACCGTGTCAATTCATTAAGTGGTCGCTTTACATGGGATCTACTGTAACCACACAATCATCCACAATCTAAACCCTTAACCATTTCCCTGTTTTATGTTTATTTCAAATTTCAACCTACTGAATATTCATGGCCACAACAGTGATAATGAAATATGGAAGGTGGAACTTTGTAGCCAATTTAGAAAATAAAGAAACTGATCATCAAATTCCATTAGCAAACAGAGCAGACCCTAATCAGACGGCTCCTATAGGAGCCGTCTGATCTGGGTCTACTCTGTTTGCAAATGCGTGAAAAAAAGCGTTCCAAAACTCTGATTTGGTGTAAGTGTACTCAATTCCGTTCGTTTAAATTCTTGAGAAACTATAAAAGGAGCGTCAGACATCTTGGATCCCGATCAGACACTGAGTAAGTCGGTGTTTCGATCTGGGTCATAGCTGTTTGCAAATGCAGGTCAAGTCGTGAACGGTGGGATAAGGGTAAATAACAAACAAACAAACAAACAAATAAACAATTACATTGGTAAAATGTTTGACAGTTACACAATACAGTAAAATACATCTAAACCGATGGTCGATTTAGTATAAATGTCGGTCTTGGAGACATGTGGCAGCTTAATGCAGGGTGAAAGTCATGCAGAAAGCTCCTCTAGGAGCTTTCTGCATGACTTTCACCCTGCATTAAGCAGCCGCCTGCCTATGCGTGTCTTATGTTTAATCTACCAGAATTCCGGTTTAGAGGGATTTTACTGTGCATGAAAAATAATGCCCCAACAAAACTCATGAAATGCGACATGAAAATAAAAAGAATGTGCTTTATAATGTTAACAGTAGAGTGTCTACATTAGTCGGTGTGATTACATAACAACATGGTTAGCAAAGCTGTTGACAGTATAACACACAGCAAATAATACAGTAAAACCTCTCTATAACGGCCACTAAATTGTGTTAATTATTTTTTTATTTAGGGCGGGTGGCTGCTTGAAGCAAGGTGAAAGTAAAACAGAACGCTCCTATTGGAGCGTTCTGTTTTACTTTCACATTGCTTTAATCAGCCACCTTGCCTTTAACACAAAATACTTGGTGTAATTTAGTGGCCGTTATAGAGAGGTTTTACTTTACACAGTGAATAGGAAAAAATAAACAATAACAACAACAGAGTTGAAGAGCAAGCATTTTACCCCATGAATATTCATGTAAGAAATAATGATATCATGAATATTTATTTGGATGCTCTTTTTATAATGGTGTATGAACACAAAAACGTTTGACCGTGCCAAAAACTGTAGAATCAAACCTATATTAGTGCATAAGTAAACAGAGCAGACCCTGATCAGACAGCTCCTACAGGATCTGATCTGGATCTGTTTCCAAAGGCATCTGATCCGGGTTGATATTTTGTACACGTCATCATTGCCAAATGTGACGTTTTTTTCTCTTCAGAAATGATATTAAGCCTTAACTCCTTCATGTCGTTTAACCCTTTCGCTGCCAATGCCGGATCTGTGATTACCTATGCAAACAGTTGGATCCAGATGAGACGCCGAGTAACTCGGCGTCTCATCAGGATCCAAACTTTTTGTTACTGTTACTATGTTTTTGAAACAAAAATGAAGAAAATCAAAAGAATGAAAATTTGTAGCAGACGACAAAGTTAGCAGACAGAAGTTAACAGAGTTTGGCAGCGAAAGGGTTAACGGAAGTTAACAGAGTTTGGCAGCGAAAGGGTCAATGCCTTTGCAAACACAGTAGATCTAGACCAGATGGCTTGGTTTTTTTAATGCGGCATGATATAGATCTGGGTTACAGTTTCTGCAATGGCCCATAACACGTTATAAACATTAAGCTCATACATATATAGTCATTTTGTCATGGAATCTTGTATAAATATTCATGAGACAACAAGGAAGACACATACTAGGTTTCAGGTTTTTCAACGAACAGGGATATTGGTTCAGGATTTGCATTTCGACGGCTTAGCTCAAACCTACTGTAGCTACAAATCTAAGGGTCAAAATCGTTACCATCCTTGTAAACAGTTTGGATCAATATCAGCTGCCGAGTAACTCGCTGTCATCAGAATCCAAAACTGTTTGGCACTATGATCGAGTATAAGTAAACAGATCGAAGAAAAAATACTTTTAGAATTAACATATTCCCTCCTATAGGAGCCCTTTGATGCATCTACAAAAGTCACTTTTTGAAACCATTGTGATAAACTCAGTATTTGCTCCATAGGAGCAAATGTTCTATTTATCGCAATGTTTTCAAAAGTACACAATTTTAGAATTTTCCTTTACTTTAGTAAACGCTTCTGTTCGATAGATTTATTCAAAGAGGTTGGGTCTAAAATAGCTTATGAGGGTTAAAGAAGAAGGCAATTTTGCAAATGCTTAAAAGTCACTTTTTGAAACCATTGTGATAAATTTAGTACGTGTAGTTCTTTTTATCGCAATGGTTTAAAAACTACACAATTCTATATTTTTTCTTTTATGTTGTAAACGCCTCTTTTCGGTAGATTCATTCAAAGAGACTGAGTCTAAAATAACCTAAGATGGAATGGGTCAAAGAAGCGAAAATGTAGCTACAATACTTTTGCACTGAGCTCTCGATATGGTGTCAAAAAGGATGTTCAAAGTAACTACGGGTCAGTCACTTGTATACAGTCATCATAAGACACTAACTCCAAATACATTTTACAGTATAAAAACTGGTTAACCTTTTACCTCATAGAGACACCTTGGCAAACAGAGTAGACCCAGATCAGACGGCTCCTGTAGGAGCCGTCTGATCCGGGTCTGCTCTGTTTGTTTATGAAATAATTAACGCGTAGATCTGATTCGCCAGTTTCTGTCATGGTAAAATTACCTTGTTCATATCATTACAGATGTTCAACTTGATTGTCCGATCATAAAATTTTGTATTTGTTATGTACAGTCATGGTTATGAAGACTGTCACTTTGAATTTAATCGAACAATGCCCACTTATACTTTGTGCAACAAAATATTATATCGGCCTATGTCGAACAATTACGAAACTAAAACGCAACTCGAATACATACTAATACATTGGCGAATAAAGTCGAGTTTTCCGTATCAAACACAAGGAAGTTTGTTTTCTTCAACCTTTATTCGATTTGTTTTTCTTGCCGAATACTTTTGTTCTGTAATTTTAGGCATTTATAAAACGCGTTGCAAATAGAAACTATCACTTTATAATATTTTTGCAGTCAGTATAACGTAATTGACATTTTCTTGCGTATGAGGACCTGCTGATAGACTTCAATGTATTGTGCGGCTTCATACAAGTGACAAACCCATTGGAAGTGAAACATATAGCACAATATAACGACTGAGGAGGGGTTTCTTAGCAGTTTGTGTCGCGTAAAAATGTACTGTTCTGGTTCACGTAACAGGTAACGTTCGCTGACATGGGCGAATTTGTGACCAATTTTGTAAACAATTTGGATCCAGGTGAGATGCCAAGTAACCCGGCGTCTGATCAGGATCCAAACTATTTCATACACTGGTTATGTTATGTTATTATTATTTTTTTTTAAAAAGGGATGAGAATTACAAAAGAATATTGAAGTAAACGATCAAACTTTGCAACTGGCAATACGTGTCAGCGAAATACAATATTCATTAATTATCATATGGTTCAGTGGAACATCTCCGAAGTCACCATTTCACTCTTTTGCTGCCAAATTTTGTCGTCTGCAAACTTTGGCGTCTGCTACAATGGGATTTTTTTAAAGCATCCTAATTTTCGTCTTAAAAACAGTCACAGTAATAAACAGTTTGGATCCTGGTGAGACGCCGAGTTACTCGGCGTATCATCTGGATCCAAACTGTTTGCATACGAAATCACAGATGATATTGGCAGCGAAAGAGTTAATAAATAAAATGTTATCCCAATATAAAAAAATATTGGCTGCTAAAATTTGGAGCTGCGGCAGTTTGGACTACTTTTGATTAACTCTTTGCACGCTAAGTAATCTTTCGTCCGCAACAATTGTCGTCTGCTTGAATTCTTAAAATAAACTTTCTCTCATTTTTTTTTTTGGTAAAACTATGGTCAAGACGACAAACAGTTTGGATCCTGATGAGACGCCGCATCATGCGGCGTCTCATCTGGATCCAAACTGTTTGCATAGGTAATCACAGTTTCGCCGCTAGCGCGCAAAGAGTTAAATCAAGCTTTCGTTGAGCTCTCGACTGAGTATCAAACAGCTTGGATCCTGACGCTGGGTTACTCAATATTGAACAGGGAAATGGTCGAAACACCGGATCAAAGGCTGTCGTGGTCCGGATGAGACGCCGAGTAACTCGGCGTCTGAACAAGATCCAAGTCGCTTGATACTTAGTTAATTGTTTCTTAAAAGATTGGTTGAAATCGGAAATAGCCAAAATAGCACCAGGTCCAAATTTAAGCTGACATTATTTTTCTCAAGGCATGACAAGGGTTAGTTGATATCAGCATCCGCATACGGCGTATATACCGGGTATATGACAAACAATGTAGACCCTGGTCAGACGTCATGTCTATGACACGGCGACTAGACTGGATATACACAATTTCGGCGAGTACATTTTTTTTGCGACGTGGCAAAAAGTGAGATAGGTAGGAATGAAATTCATAAAACAGTAAACACAATGCTGGATTTGAGGAGAGGTTTGAAGCTCGGGTGGTGAGAGTCTTGACAGAGCTGACAAACAGAAGAACCGGGTAGCTGACAGAGGTGTTAGCCAAACAAGAAGTCAGCACCGTCACGGAACTCAAGGGGTGGCTTTGTAATCTTACTTTCCAAACGGTCCATGTATATCGGTATTCCCATATCACGGCACGGTTCGCAGACTCTCTTATCTTTGGAGCCGTTGTAACAAACACATTTTGAGCTGTCGCTTATATAGTTATCAATGGGACGAACCTGATAATAGAATAACGTGAAAATAAAGTTCTGCGTAATTTTTGGAAGTTATATAGTAAAACCTCTCCATAACGGCCACTAAAGTACTTCAAGTATTTTGTATTAAAGGCAGGTTGCTGCTTAAAGCAAGGTGAAAGTAAAACAGAACGCTCCTATAGGAGCGTTCTGTTTTAGTTTCACCTTGCTTTAAGCGGCCACCTGCAATAAATACCAAATGATTAACATAATTTAGTGGCCGTCATAGAGAGGTTTTACTGTATATCTCGTGTAAACACAATAGTGTAGAACTTATCATACCACTTTACTCCATGAATATTTATGTAAGAAATAATGATATGATGAATTTAAATTAGATTAGTTGTAATAATAGCACATTGGCAGAGTTATTTTGGCCCTGGTAGAAACTATAGAATCATTCTTCTCTGTTCGCAAATGCGTAGAAAAACATTAAAAATATGGAGTAAAGGATTAAGCAACCTTGTATTGATTGACACTGGCAGGCGGGTGCTTAATGCAGGGCATGAGCATGAAGCTCATGGAGGAGCTTTCTGCATTGCGTTTGACCTGCATTGAGCTACAACCTGCCTTACAGACCCATAAGTAGATATAGTTTTAATGGTCGCTTAAGACAGGTTCTACTGTACAACAAAGGGAGAATATGTGAATATCATTTTTGTCTCAGTCTCTATTTCTATATCTCTGCTTTATTCATTTGGCATTTGCATTTATTTATCTCGTATCTTTATTTTACAAAAATTATTTAACAAAAGTGGTTTGCAGACGACAATTAGAAATTTGGCGCTGAAAGGGTTAAATGAAATTTTATAGCAGCACTATGCACATAGGAGTTTTTATCATGAGAGGCACTACATAATAAAATCTATATTATTTCATTAGCAAACAGATTAGACCTTGATTAGACGGCTCCTATATGAACTGTCTGATCTTGGTATACACTGTTTACAAAGGTTAAATGCATAAATAGTGAAAATGGTTAAAGAAAGGAAAATCTCACCCATATAGTAAAATTTCCTTCGCTGAATCCGTCCAGTATATAATATGGCTGTAAAAGACGAAAACAATGAAGATAACAATGAAGTTTGTCATATTACATGTACAGTAAAACCTCTCTATAACGGCCACTAAATTACATCAAGTATTTTGTGTTAAAGACAGGTGGCTGCTTAAAGCAAGGTGAAAGTAAAACAGAACGCTCCTATAGGAGCGTTCTGTTTTACTTTCACCTTGCTTTAAGCAGCCACCTGCTCTAAATACCAACTAATTAACACACTTTAGAGGCCGTTGTAGAGAGGTTTTACTGTACATAAAAATGTCATTTGTTACAAGATGACTACTTCCGATTGGATCAAACATTTGTGGAACTATTTACCAGGTGTCAAACAGTCCAGTTTCTGATGATGACAAACCACCACACCTTACAGAAACAGAAACTTGCAGTTGCAGGATTATTATTATTTTAGTATTATTATTATTACTATTATTAGTATTACTATTAAGTAAACACTAGCGAAGAAATCTTACTATGAACGTTTAAGACAGGCGATGGCTTCTGTTACTGCTGTACATGTATATTCATTTTGCATTTACCGCCCAGCGTGTTTTAAATTCCACCATATTTATCTTTTGATTGGCCGCTAAAGGAAGAGTAAATGCATAGTAGAATCTCTCTATAACGACCAAGTCTATAGAAACAACGAGTCTTTATAAAGCAGATAACATAACACAGAGAGATGCCTTTGGGTAATTCTGCGTTATGTTTGCCTTGCATTACACAGACATGATTAATATGTTCTTAATCCTTTTCAAATTAAATATGCATGTAAGAAAAAATGCCATCAAGAATATGTATTAGCTGAATATCTATAATGTAAAATTTTCAAGGAATTATTTTGCTTTGACAAAAACTGTAGAATCATATCTATATCACATCAAAGGTAACCCATTCCCTCATATTGACGACTTTTGACCCCTTTGTAAAAGTCACTTTGTAAAAGTCACTTTGTGAAACCATTGTGATAAATAGAGCATTGTGATAAATAAAGCATTTGCTCCTATAGTGAAACCATTGTGATAAATAGAGCATTTGCTCCTATAGGAGCAAATGCTCTATTTATCACAATGGTTTCAAATTACAAAATTCTAAAAAAATCATTTTCTCTAGTTAATGCCCCTTTTCGGTAGATTTATTCAAAAAGGTTGTATCTAAAAATAACTTATGAGGTAATATGTTAACAGAGCAGACCCTGATAAAAAAAGACGATTCTTATAAGCAACCACATTCTCTCATCGACTTCCAATTTTATTCTTGATATGTTTCTTATACGCAGGTTCTATTGTATTATGCATTCGTTTACCTGTGGGTAGGGCAGATCCTGTGACAGAGTCTCCACCGTTTCGTCGTTCAAATCATGAACCTCAAACCAGAGACTGTCGACATTTTGTAACTGAGGTTTCAGAACCAGCGTCATGTTAATACTTGTGGCATTTAATTGTACGTACTGCATACTTCTGTTCACAAACTTTGGGTGATATTCTGTATCAAAAACATATGAAATGTTAACTCTTTACTTCATGAATATTCAGGTAAGAAATGATGACATCGTGAGTATTAAATTTATGTCATATTAAATTATTATAACTGCTCTTGGACACAGAAATATTTGGCCATGGCAGAAACTGTAGAATCATATATCATTTCATAAGCAAGCGGAGCAGACTCTGATCAGACGGCTCCTATAGTAGAAGTTTAATTGGGTCTACTCTCCTTGCAAAGGCATATAAATGCTTAGAAAGGCGTATTTATTGTGTAAAGGTTAAATAGTACTTCGTTTAGTAAAAGTTCTACACAATGGCCACTTAAAGAGGTGTATTTTAAGATGTTTTAAAGTATAGGATGGATAGTCGTTAACCCTATCACCGCTAATGTCGCAAAAATGCACCACGACAAATAGTGCAGTCCCAGATCAGAAAAGGCGACGTCTGATCAGGGACTTCACTTTTTGTCTCAATCTCAAGTTCTAGATCAGTGGTTTATTCCTTTGAATTCTGTATTCATTTTTCTCATTTCCTTATTTTCCCGAATGATTCAACAAAATTTGGTTGCAGACGACAATAAGAAATTTGGCGCAGAAAGAGTTAATCTCTGACAGAACGCTCGTCTTGAATTAGGTAAAAATGTATTCATGTAAGAACTAATGATAGTATCGATATTTTTTATAATGGCATAATACGAGGGGTGTTCCAAAAATAATGTCATCTGTGCTTTATTTCGCGGAAATCGTGCAATTCATGCACAAAACCACCTCGTGTCGATTGAGTGATCACTGGCTCGTGACACAGGTAAATATCTCGTCCACACGTTCACTTGCCTCGGTACAGTGTACATCGTTTCATAGCCTATTCGTTAGACTATACACAAAATGACAGGAAAACGAGCTGAAAATGTTCTTGAAATTAGGGCCTATATAAAAGGTAGGTCATTACTCGGCATAAAGGCTGTAGATATTCACCGCGAGGTGTGTGACATTTATGGGGAGGGCCAAATGTCCCACAGGACTGTTTGTAGGTGGGTAGCTAAATTTAGTGCTGGGCAGCAGCAACTGAAAGATGCTGCTCGCCCAGGTCGTCCTGCAACAACTACGATCAAAGGTAACATAGAAAAAATCCGAAATATCCTCAAAACTGATGCTCGATTCACCGTAAGACAATTGGCTCGAATGACAAACTTGTCGTTAGCAAGAGTTCATGCAATTTTGAAGAAACACCTAAAAGTTAGAAAGATAAATGCAAGATGGATACCCCATTTGTTAACGGATGAGCAAAAGAAGACGCGTGTAACAATGGCAAAAAAACTTCTCAAAATGTACCCAAAATATAGTAAAAAGGCTTTTGATAATATAGTCACTGGTGATGAGACCTGGGTGTATTATTTTGAACCAAAGCGGAAGGTTTCCAATCGAATATGGGCCACTAAAAATGCCAGACGCCCAAGTATTGCCAAACGAATACTAACGGTAAAGAAGGTTTTGTATGCTATTTTTTTCACTAATAAGGGTCCAGCTATTCAAATCCCGGTGCCAAAAGGCAGAACGGTCACAGGCAAGTTCTATAAAAACGTTGTTCTGAGAAAATTGAAGAACTACTACAAAAGTATCCGCCCCAAAACAGGACTTAAGTATGTCCGACTTTTGCATGATAATGCACCCGCTCACAAGGCACGTATTGTGACTGACTTTTTGGAGTCAGAGAAGGTTACCGTCCTTCCGCACCCTCCGTATTCGCCAGACTTGGCCACCCTGCGACTATTTTCTCTTTCCAAAACTTAAATATCATTTATCTGGAAGGAGATACAATTCGAGAAATGCCCTTGGATCTGCTGTTTATCAGTGTCTGATGGGTGTCCCCATTGAAGAGTATGAAAAATGCTTCCAAAAATGGATTGACCGGCTAAAAAGGTGTATTCTGGCTGGCGGAGAGTATTTTGAAGGGCAGAGCAAATTAAAATGAACAAAAGCACTTCCGCTATATGAGCACCGATGCAAGTGACATTATTTTTGGAACACCCCTCGTACAGTGGCGAATAACATCGGGGTAATTTATATCAAACTCTAGTACGTTTGGTCTTCTTCAGAATTTATTCGAGTTGGTTTCTTGCAATATACTTCTTTTTTGCATATAAACAAATGACTTGTTTAATTTTGCACAAATTAAAGATGCGTTGCAAGTAGAGACTATTACGTTAACCCTTTCACCGCCAATGTCGCATAAATGCACCACGACAAATAGTGCAGTCCCAGATCAGACGCCGCCTTGAAAAGGCGGCGTCTGATCAGGGACTTCACTTTTTGTCTCAAACTCTATTTCTATATCTGTGCTTTATTCCTTTGAAATTTGCATTTATTTATCTTATTTCCTTATTTTACCGAATGATTTAACAAAATTAGATTGCAGACGACAATTAGAAATTTGGCGCCGAAAGGGTTAATGCAGAACAGACAAACGCACAACGACCGAATCCTGCTGGAGTTTTCTACATCAATATCTGACAACTGTAGAATGAGACACATTTTGATTTGTCGTTGTAGAAAGCAAGCCTTTACCATATATTTTAGTAGATATTTATCCAGACAGACTAAATCAGTATTTGCACTGTGCATGCACCCTATTTCAAGAAATAAACTATTTATACTTATCAATTATATTTATGGTGGCATATTTCTGCCACCACTTAACACAGTTGAATTTTCAGGAAAAAGTTCGTGATAGCAATCATGATACATATATATAGATACCAAGTGAAAAAATGATGGAATTTCATGAAATTCATCATCTTAATTCCAAAAGTTTACTTGGTAGTGCCCTTAACCTGTACCCAAACAAATCACGAAACCTTGTTATACAAAATGTATATACAAGGACACTTTTGAATTTCAAGTTATCTTGATTAGAAAACATTTTGAGTTACGAGTTATTCAACAAGAAACATTTGGATATCTGCGGATTTCATCACGTGCTTCAGTTTCCAGGTGCAAGATAAAAATGCCAAATATCCGCTTTTATTAACACGAAACATTGCGAGAAACTTGAGCGGTTATATGATGGCAGAAATATGCTTCCTTACATGTGCGCTTTCTCAAAACATTCTGTCAGCCTAAGTTTCAGAGTAGATATTTTTTGGATGATTTAAAAACGTGGTCAGTATCAACCAGTTTGGATCCTGTTGCAACACAGAATTGCTGTAAAAGTTATTTTTTCTGATCTCCATACTCACCAAGTGCTATGGGCGGTTTATCTGTTTCCACTATGTCGGGTCTAGAGGCTTTGGGGACTTTTGAGGCTGGTGGTAGTACGCTGATTTTCACATTGTAATCACCAATCGCCGAAATATTTAAAGTAAAAGTTACCTACAAAAGAAAAGTCATAGATCAAAAGGATTAAAGCCTTTACATGTATTTCCATGAATATTCATGTAAGAATCCGCCCTAAATTTTAAAAAACATGTGGTAGCTTAATGCAGGACAAACGTTATGCAGAAAGCTCCACTAGGTGCTATCTATATTACATTAGTCGTGCATTAAGCTACCACCTGCTCTTACAGACCCGCATGTTTATTCAATATGTAGCCACCATACGTAAACTGGCTCTACTGTATAAAAGTAAGGACCTTTGCGATCAACTCGACCAAGGATAAATCTGAAAAGACATCTACAAATAGGAACAACATGATTAACTCATTCCCTCCTAGACTATTTTAGACCAAGCCGCTTTGAATAAGTCTATCGAAAAGGAGCATTAACTATAGAATTGTGTAGATTTGAAACCATTGTGATAAATAGAGCATTTGCTCCATTGAAGCAAATGCTCTATTTATCACAATGGTTTCAAAATGTGATTTTTACAGAGTCGCAAAAATGCGTCACATTTTTTCGCATCTATAAAAGTCACTTTATGAAACCATTGTGACAAATAGAGCATTTGCTTCTATAGGAGCAAATGCTCTATTTATCACAATGGTTTCAAACTACAAAATTCTAAAAAAAATCCTTTTCTAGAGTTAATGCTCCTTAATGCAGTCTTTTGATAGATTTGACAGGTCAATTACTGACATGCTTACATTTCTTAAGGTAGCTATATCAGCCTCTGTTATATTTGACAGGTCGACTACTGTACATAACCTGGCTCCAAAACTCTCCATGGACATACCCTGCAGTTCCACATAAAAACCTTGTAAAAAATGGATACCTCCTGAAACAAGAAAAAACGAAAGACTAATTTCATCTACTCGGAGAGGCAACCCTAACCCGTTACACCATATAAACGCCTTCTAACACTTTTGCAAACAGAGTAGACGAATATCTGATGACGTCAGATATAGGTCTGCTCTGTTTGTAGCCTTTAACTTAATATAGTGCTTAACCCTTTCGGCGCTAAATTTCTAATTGTCGTCTGCAAACCACTTTTGTTAAATCATTTTTGTAAAATGAAGAAATGAGATAAATAAATGCAAATATCAAAGGAATAAAGTAGTGATATAGAAACAGAGATTGTGACAAAAAGTGAAGTCACCTGATCAGACGCCGTCTTGAAAAGGCGGCATCTGATCTGGGACTGCACTATTTGTCGTGGTGCATTTATGTGACATTGGCGGTGAAAGGGTTAATCTTATTACTTTAAGTAGCAAAGGGTGCATGTATGGATATTAGTTTAATATGGATATAAGCTTATAGTACATTTATTTATAATACTAATACGAACGTAGATTGGCGGATTAAATGGGATCTTCGATATCAATAGCATGAACATTTTGTCTTCTTCGGTGTTTATTCGATTGGTTTGCTTGCGAAATACTTCTGTTCAGCGTATAAACAAATGATGTAGAATTATGTTATTTATAGACATTCTTAAAATACATGTACAAGTAGAGATTATCACTTTAAGGTATCCGGAGATCAACATATTTCGGTAAAATCCGTAATGTATCCGTTGCACATAATGGATGTCCGGATATTGCCGAAGTATATTTGAGCATTTTCCGGATAACCATGCCAGCATTTGGTATCGGTCAATCACAGAGAGTGCCAAAAATATATTGATGTTCTTATTCGGTAATAAACACCGGGTACATCTGTTACTCAGTAGCACTGGCACTTGATCGAAACAGACTATAGTTGTGTTATACAATAGTTATATCATATACATGGTACGGCAGTTGATTCGCCCATTGTTTCGTACCGGCGTAAATTTTCGATATAAAACGCAGATCAATGCGAAATCTACTCAGCAGCCGGGAAGAAAAGACATTTATCTCTGTAGAAACTGTAAGTTCTTGTCCATTAACAAACCTCTATCGAAGCTATTTGATGATATTTCAGGGATAAATTGACGGAGTTAATTTGTCAGGACTTTCATTTAAGAAATGAATGACGTGCTTCCGGTGTTCATGGGGTTATGCAACGCATAGCTTTACGAGCAAAGTTAGTGAAGCCCGAAGGGCTTCACATGAATCTTTGCTCGTAAAGCTATGCGTTGCATAACTCATGAACACCGGGAGCACGTCATTTATTTCTTATATTTATATTCCATTGTATTTCTTATATTTAAGAAATGAATGACGTGCTTCCGGTGTTCATGAGGTTATGCAACTTTCTTTTTAGAATAAGGTTATATAAGGACGTTGCAGGGCGAATGTAAATATTCCGTGTTAACTTCCGGTGACCTCCTCTGACCCCGAGAAAATGTTACGAGCCATTTGATTGGTTGACAATGACCCGTTTATTCCGACTGTCTGCTCGAAGTCAAACTGCATGTAAACATAAATACTTGAATAGCTCTGATCTAATATTTCGACCAAAATACACGTCACATTTTTGTTACATGCATTCAGCCATAAAATCAAAGAGAACAATGTTGAACTAGCGTCATGGTGACGTTAAGTTGTTACGTAAAATGCCATGACGTCACCAAATGACGTCATGAGCGCGTCTTTCTTTGATAACATTGAAACTTCATCAAATAACAAAACATCCGTTCCCAAAACATTCTGACGGACATGGTCCAATTGCATCATCATCCCTCACTAGCCTCGTCATAATGACCAGTGACCACAATGTTTTGACCTTCTAAGATGGTTTTTATTGCCAAGATTTTGCATTTTAAAGACAAATATTTGACAGACCGCGGGAACAACAACGCTTGACACACCTTTCTGATTTGTCCAATGAAAACGCCCGTTTCAACCGAAACAGTTGAAGGTCGCTCAAACCGGAAGTTGACTAGGAATGAAAATGGCGACAAAATCAAACACCATTTTCTCCTCCAAATATTATCAAATATTTTCGATAGAGGCTTGTTTATGGACAAGAACTTATTGTTTCTACAGAGATAAATGTCTTTCCTTCCCGACCGCTGAGTAGATTTTGCCTTGATCTGCGTTTTATATCGGAAATTTCCGCCGGAACGGAACAGGTGGAGAATCGGCTGCCGCACCATGTAGTGTATTAATGTACTAGTTGCTATAAATAAACTATAGTCTTTTTCGATCAAGTGCCAGTGCTCAGTAGGTACACCTTTTAACAGATTTTTTTTCAAACAGAGCGGACCAAGATCAGACGACTGCTTAGGAACTTGTTCTGTTGGCTTACGGATCTACAGTAACGCTAATGCGACCACCTAAATGAGGTATAATTATGGATGCTAGATGCAGGTGGTAGCTAAATGCAGGACAAAAGTAATGCAGAAAGCTCCTAGAGGAGCTTTCTGCATTACTTTTGTCCTGCATTAAGCTGCCACCTGTCTTTGCCACTGTGAATTATGCCCCCTTTTGCTGGTCGCATTAGAGGGGTTTTACTGTACGTATATCGTATTTCTTCTTATTAAAACATTTCTAAAATTGAAAGTTTCAAAACCAAGAACGTATGGAGTCACCTACCATGAGTTGGAGGTCTCCAACTTATAACTTTGGGCTGAGCATTCAGGTCTTGTATGGGTCCAGACCAGTCCATTTCATTTGAATCTGTTGCATTGTACACAGACGGAAACAGCGTCCCTAGTTTGTCTTCTTTACAGTCTGAAAAGAAAATTAAAAGTTAAAGAATATTACCAACAGTTAGGTCAAGCCATCTTCACAATTAATTGTTATGCCCATTGTTTATGATCGGTGTTGCACGTGCATTCCAAATAGGTTTTCTCTGAAATAGACTACTATTATTGAAAGTCAGATTCCCCCGTAGGCTATTATTAGAACCAACCTCTTTGAATAAATCTACCGAAAAGGAGCATTAACTAGAGAAAAAAGGATTTTTTTAAATAATTTTGTAATTTGAAACCATTGTGATAAATAGAGCATTTGCTCCTATAGGAGCAAATACTCTATTTATTACAATGGTTTCAACAGGTGACTTTTACAGAGGCACAGAAAGGCGTATTTATGGAGGAAAGGGTTAAGGTCGTGCAATTTCTGAATGAAAGACAGCGGAGAGAAGATTTTGAAAATACATGTACAGTAAAACTCCTCTCAACCGAATGTTTCAAAAAGCCATGTGAGAGCGAAATAATGACAACATAAATAAATATGTGTTTATTTTTGAAAAGGCATATGCGTACAGGAATTTCTGGCCACGGCAGACTCTGTAGAATTATATCTATATTATTCTAATTAACAAACAAAGCAGACCCTGATCTGTTATTCTCGTTATTCTTCAGACCGTATATAATTACAATGGAAGGAATACGACCATTCGAATTAGACAGTATATTAACCCTTTACTCAATAAATACGCATTTTCTACGCTTTTGCAAACAGAGTAGACCCTGATCAGACGGTTCCTATAAGGGTCTGCTCATGACATAATTCAGATATGTCAAACAGTTTCTGTCAAAACTTCTTGTGTCCATTTGCTATTTTAACAATTAATCTAATTAACATTCATGATATCATTATTTCCTACATGAATATTCATGAAGTAAAGGCTTGAATCATGACACTAGCACCATGTTGTCATTACATGTATTCCCCTATCCTGGCGAGGGTGTAATATACTTTACATATATAGCACGTATTGTATCTATAGATAGAATTGTGGCCGTCCTGGGCAGTAAGGCCAACCGTGAACGGTACTTTACAAAAAAAAATGGAGAGAGAAACTAATTTTAATCCTATTTATCAAGAAATTATGATTATACGAATACAAAATGTACTAATTAACTGTAGTTTTATAACGGTATTATGAACAAAGGAGTTTTGACCATGGCAGAAACTGTAGAATCATATCTATAGTATTTCATTAGCAAACAGAGCAGACTCCTGTAGTAGCCGCCTGATCTGGATCTACTCTGTTTGCAAAGGCGTAGAAATGCGTATTTATGGAGGAAAGGGTTAGACTATGTATGAACCACATTTTCTGTGGACGATAACATGCTCGGCAGGCTAAAGTGTATCCCTAACCCGTTATTTGCCACCTAGCTGTTTGGATCTAAAAGAAACGCGAGTAACACGGCGTTTCATCAGGATCCAGGCTGTTTGACGCTCATGAACGAATCGGAAGGGGGGGGGGATATTACACCAAACCAATTTATTTTGAGCAAACTTTTTTTTCAAGATAGTAAGTGGGATTGAGGTTTAATTTAGTCTTTGAATGCCTGCTCTATCAGTTTGCATACAACCTGGCACTTCGACATTTTCACACCATTTAAAGCCATTTAACGGCACGACATAGCCTTGAGTACACTGATAAAGATATATGAACTGTTTTTCTATTGAGCTATTGACTTAAAACTACCTTAATTTAATGCCACTAAATCCTTTGCGAACATTTCCTTATTCGGTTACTAATCTCTTTGAGCTTCCAACTGCAGCTGTCGCAGAGATTTGATTCAAATCCTGTGACAGGCAAATCCTAATATATCTTGGTCTTCTAATACGACATATCGCAAGAATACGATATAAGGGACATGTGAACTAAGACTTAGCCATCCTAATAGACTATACTAGTTTATATAGCTAACAGCGTTTAATACGTGCGCAACATCTTCAGCAACCGAAAGCATATCAGTTAATTCAGATATGGTCTGTCGCGGGAATAAAACTCACAGTCCGTGGCAGCAGGTGTAATTCCAACGTCAACAAGAAAATCTGGTCGTGGACGAGATAACACCGAGTAATGATATTAGCCCTTACCCGGCTGTATAAAAAATGTCTGCCAAAAGTGTGATCTTTGGTGGCAAACTTGATTTTTTTGCGATTCGATTAAAAATTCATAAACTATTGACCAAATGTCAAACAGCTTGGATCCAGATGAGACGCCGAGTTACTCGGCGTCTCATCTGGATAGAAGATGTTTGCAAATGTGAGCCCGGTCGCCGATCGCGGAATAAAGTTTAAGGCAAACACGCAAATTGGTCAGTGGATGACTGTTCAAATTCAATATGTCGTCAGTTGGCATATTAACGCGTCATATGCTCGATAATCGGCGAGTTTTATCATTTCCTATTCAGTAACTTAGGATTGTGGCGTAAGCCATGGCGCAATAGGTTTCGGGTATCAGCTGAGAGTAATCTAGTTCCCATGTACGAAACAACTTCCCCGTACAAAGTCATTGGGTTTGACAAAGTTCACCAATGAATGTGTAGTAAAATCAGTTCGAAATGGCCAAACAATATAAAACTTAAACCTTTTTGGTGCCGAATTTCTAATTGCGGCCTGTAACACAAAATTGTTAAAACAATAAGGTAAAATAAATAAATGCAAATTTCAAAGGAATAAACCACAGATATAAAACAGAGATTGATACAAAAAGTGAAGTCCCTGACCAGACGCCGCCTTTTCAAGACTGGGAACTGCACTATTTGTCATGGTGCATTTAGGCGATTTTGGCGGTGAAAGGGTTAATTAAAAGTAGGCACGTGAAAGATGCCATTAGCCATATACAGGAATATTCACGAAAAAAATAATGTCACCATGAATATTTGATGTTAAACTATTTGCAAAGGCGGATAAAAACGTTTCTATAAGATAAAGTGAGGACAATACCCATTTTCTTTAAATTCTGAAAGTAAAAGACCCTTCGAATGTGAAAATAGAAAATTGTAGACTCGGTTTTATTGAGTCTGTTCATGGGCATTTAATTAACGTGCAACAATACTCACATCCCGTAGCACTGACTTAAACGGTATTCAATATTCATAACTAAAAGCATTGAAATTTATTATCCCGAAGGACTAGAAAATATAATAACGCTGAGAGTGAAATACGAAGCAACTTTTTACAGCCGCCACACAAGCTATAGGATCCGTCTGATCAGGGCCTGCTCTGTTTGCTTATAGAATATCATAAATATAATTCTACGGTTTCTGCTTAGTCAAAATTTCCATGTGTTAATATATCGTTTTAAATCTAATCTACATGTAATCAATATTCATGATGCCATCATTTCTAACATAGATATTCATATAGGAAAGGGTTAAATCTGAAAGTTGACCCTATGTGAACCTTAAAATGACAACACCGCAGCGGTGTAGATCACTCGGAACACCTCGGCTATTCCTATATTCCGAACTCTGACGGAATACGGCGAGTAGTTACGATTGCGGTGTAGATAAGTAGTGCACTTGAACTTCGATATTTCGAACTCGGATAACTCGAACTTCGAAATAGTTCGGTCCTTTCAAAATTTGCGTTACAGAATTGTTCTAAAATCTATCACTACGCATATCTAGATACACATCTGATGGCTTAATGCAGGTTAAAGGTTATGCTGAAAGCTCAAACGGGAGAGTTCAGCATTAAATATGTATCCTGCGCAAATGTCCGCAAATTTTGCGTTTTAAACTGACTTCAGAATCGGAATCTATGTACCTTGACATTTATTTAACACTAAACAGTACGGTTAGTAAATGGTTGTTTGTGTTGAAAACATAGAAAAATGTATTGCTACGGAAATAATCGGAACAGCGTTCGCCATTGAACGGAATCTGTCGTAAGATTCAAATTTACATACCGGAAATAATCAGTCGGTGTACACGTGGTCAACAACCAGTGTCAGCCATTGTACATGTGATAGCAACCTAATTTATATTCAAAGCGTTGTTCAGAAATAGAATCAGAGTCATTCAGAACTTGGCCGAAGATGTCCGCTCGTTTCCGTAGAAATCCCCGTTCTGAAAAGGAGTGTCCTTTTTAAATAATTTAGCAGAAATAATTTAAATATATCCTGTCGGAAAATGGGCTGTAAGCATTATTTTCATTGTATGTATACGTGGACAGCTTCTGGTGTTAATTGATTAATACGAAAAATGCGCATAATACATCTTTAAGCTGTGAACTTGAGAACTTGTCTAGATTAGAAGACGGGTGACTCGAATTTCTGTCATTTCGAAGTTATTGCTTGGTCGCTTGAAGTAGAAATATTAAAGTTCAATTGTATTCAGATAAGTTAATCAACATGTTGTTGATATCACTGCCGAACCCGGTCTTGTTACAACTCATTAGGCGTGACTCTCATAGGCAGTTCCAATGTGCTGCAGCAAAATAAGGTTTGGCTCAGAAATACAGTAAAACCTCTCTATAACGGCCACTAAATAACATCAAGTATTTTGTGTTAAAGGCAGGTGGCTGCTTAAAGCAAGGTGAAAGTAAAACAGAACGCTCCTGTAGGAGCGTTCTGTTTTACTTTCACCTTGCTTTAAGCAACCACCTGTCCTAAATGCTAACAAATTAACACAATTTAGTGGCCGTTATAGAGATGTTTTACTGTACGATATTTTGATAGATCGATAGACACCTTAGCTATAGTCTTGAAAAACAATAAATCCCTTCATAGCCAGTATAACAATATCAAGAAAAAATATCGGAAGAGTGATTTAATACTCCATAAATGCCTTTGCAAACATAGAAGACCCAGATCAGACAGCTCCTATAGGAGCCGTCTGATCAGGGTCTGTTCTGTTTGCTTATGGAATAATATATAATATTCTACAGTTTCTGTCATCGCCAAAATTTCCTGTGTTCGTGTGCCATTATATAAAAAAAATAATCTAATCAATATTCATGACGTCATTATCTGGTACATGAATATTCATGGAGTAAAGGGTTAATGACCAGAATCTGTTCATAAAATCAAAGCAGCAGATAACAGGAGTAGATCTTATGTAGGAGATAAAATTAAAATATTTTGATATTTCCAGAGCAACAGATATAAAGTTTCCCTCATATAAACTTGTTTTCACGCAATTGAAAACATAGTAGACCCAGATCAGACGGCTCCTATAGGGTCTGCTCTGTTTGCTTATGAAATTCGATAGATAGATCTCTTTCTTTGGTTTCTAAACTGGCTACAATGTTTCACCTTCCATATTTAGTTTTATAACTATTTTGTTCATGAACATGAAATACATGTATGCATTGCAATATGAAATAAACATAGAACAGGGAAAGGGTTAATGGTTTTTTCAGGATTGTTCCAATTATGAAACCTTGGCAAAAATGGCCCTGTCCCAAGTTACATGAATTCATTGTATACATAAATGTGAGTACTTAGATACTTAAATCGACATTTCTCCATCAAATCCTATGGTGTGACTGCTCTTTAGAAATAATGACGTAGAAAGTGTCACAACATATGGTTTGTTGGAGAAATAAAGAAGTTATTCTAGAAAATAATTTTAATTTATTCATCTTATCTGGGTCTCTGTATTTCTCACAACATTGCAATTGCAGCAAGGTATGGATTGGCTGAGAAATACGAGATTTTGACCGAACAGTAAGCATCTTATGTACAAACGTGTGCCGATTCAATCTTGCACCATTTACTTCCCGGGGATAAATCCATACATACTAAGATATCACTTATTTTCACATCCACAAAGCATCGTTTGTCTCGTTACGATTGAATAGATATTACAATTATAGAAAATGTGACAATACATGTATTTCAAACTGAAAAAAACCTTTTAGTAGGACAATTAGATCTACCGTTTTGAGATATAGTTATATGACAGTTGATAAAAGAATAAGCCCTAAAGTTAGATTTTGATTGAACACCGAAGGAAGAAAAACATTTTATAACATCGGGCTCGTGGTCATGTTTTAAAGTCTTTTGGTGCCTCTTTTTAGCCCATTCCCTCAAAGGCTATTTTTAGACCTAACCATATAACTATATAATTCAGCGAGTACTCTATCTATACTATGCCATGAACTGACATATATACATATATCATATTCGGGCCAAACATCTGGTCAGTCCCACACTAGCTCAACGGCGACAGACTGGTGGTTTTTGTGGTCCTAACACCTGTAGAGTCTCCCAACCTGCCCATCCCGAGGACTGTCTCAAATGTAGGACTCTGTGCGACTAAGTGCTGTTGAACTTCGATATCTCGAACTCGGATAACACGTACCAAAAAGTAGGTCCTTGCAAAATTTACTATACAGAATTCCTCTAAAATGTATCACTACGCCTATCTTGAAAAACATGTGACAGCTCAATGCAGGTCTAAGGTAATGCTGAAAGTTCCTGTAGGAGCTTTCAGCATTACTTTAGACTTGCATTAAGCTGTGAACTTGGGAAATACAATAAAAACACTGTCTACAGTGACCAAAGACGCTTTTCTTCATGAATATTCATGTAAGAAATAATGATATCATGAATATTTATTAGATTAACTTTAAGATGGCACATAAACACAGGATTTGGCAGAAACTGAAAATTGATATCTTTTTAGTCATAAACAAACATATCCTACAGGAGCCGTCTTATCTGGGGTTACTCTGTTTGTAAAGGTGTAGAAAGGTGTATTTATGGAGTAAAGGGTTAGAATTATGTCAATATTTGGGTTATTAAGACAGGTGGAAGCTTAATGCAGGACGAAAGTTCCCAAAAAGCTCCTTCAGGAGCTTTCTGCATTATTTTCGTCAAACATTAAGAAACCACATTATCAGAAAATATTCATGATATGGTCACTTAAAACAGGTTCTACTATACAGTATGTGTTCATATACTTCTGTCACTCGGAACACCTCGGCTATTTCTATCGAACCTATAACCGAATGACGGAATACGGCGAGTAGTTCCGATTGATAATTCTGTAAAATATCAGTAAATAAATATTGCTGATGTCATATTATACCTTACATCAATATCCATCAGGTTAATCCTTTTCCTGTTCTATGTTTATTACAAAATTAAATACCTACTGAATATTCATGGACAAAATAGTTATAACGAAATATAGAAGGTGAAATATTGCAGCCATTTTAGAAAGTAAAGAAATAAATATTTCAAACTCTATTAACAAACAGAGCAGACCCTGATCAGACGGCTCCTATAGGAGCCGTCTGATCTGGGTCTACTCTGTTTGCAAATGCGTGAAAATATGTTTATATGAGGGAAAGGGTTGATTCAGTATTTTTGTAACATTTGTCGTCTGCTACAGTTTTCGTTTGTTGAAATTTCTCCTCTTTACTTTCAAAAACGCTTAGCATTGTAACATACAGTTCGGGTCCTGGTGAGACACCGAGATGCACGGCGTCTTATCTGGATCTAAACCGTTTGCATATGCAGCCACAAATGGGGCATTGGCAGCGAAAACGTTAATCCATCCCCCCATAGGCTACTTTTAGGCCTAAACTCTTTGAATAAATCTTCCGAAAAGGAACAATTACTAGACACAAAGGAACATTTTAGAATTGTGTAGTTTTGAAAGCATTGTTATAAATAGAGCATTTGCTCCTAAGGAGCAAATGCTGTATTTATCACAATGGTTTCAAAAAGTGACTTTTAAAAAACAAATTAAAAGGGGTCAATATGGGGGTTATGGATTAACCCGCAACTCCATGAATATCCATGTGAGAAATAATTACATCATGAATATTAATTAGACTATTTTATTTCATAATGGCTGCTGGACACAGGACTGATCTATTTATCACAATGGTTTCAAAGAGTGGTATTAGAGAGACGTCAAAATGCGTCAATATGTGTGAGTGGGTTAAATTGCGTTAATATGTGTGAGTGGGTTAAAATGCCTTAATATGTGTGAGTGGGTCAAAATGCGTTAATATGTGTGAGTGGGTTAAAATGCGTTAATGTGAAGGGATGGGTTAAAGGGCATCAATATGAGGAAATGGGTTAACCCTTTCCTTCATAGGTTATTTTTAGACCCAACCTCTTTGAACGAATCTACCCAAAAGAAGCATTAACTAGAAAAAAGGAAAATTTTAGAATTTTGTAGTTTGAAACCATTGTGATAAATAGAGCATTTGCTACTATAGGAGCAAATGCTCTATTTATCACAATGGTTTCAAGTGGTTATTACAGAGACATAGAAAGGCGTATTCACGGAGGAAATGGGTTGAACTTTAAAATTGGATAACACTCACATTCTCTGGAAGCTGCATTAAACTGTATACAGGGAAGTTTGACATCATTGGGCTGAAAGGGACAAAACTCAAATTTGAAGTTCACCTATATCGTTCTAGTCATGACATTACCGACATATGCAACAATGATTGGATCCAGATCAAATTACTATTTCCTTTTTTATAATGTCATTATATGAAACTAATTAATATTCACCAAGTTTGTTGTTTCTTACCCTTTACTGCATAAATACGCATTTCAACGCCTTTGAAAACAGAGTAGACCCAGATCAGACAGCTCTTGTAGGAGCAGTCTGATCAAGGTCTGTACTGTTTGCTTATAAATAACATAGATATACCTAAACAGTTTCAACCATAGTACAGATGTCCTGTGTTTATATGCCATGAGAATTAATCAAAGTAAAATTCATATCATTATTTTATACTCGAATGCTCATGGAACAATTGTTTAACTCTTTGCACGCTAGCGGCGAAACTGTGATTACCTATGCAAACAGTTTGGATCCAGATGAGACGCCGCATAATGCGGCGTCTCATCAGGATCCAAACTGTTTGTCACATTGACCATATTTTTGCAAAGAAATGAGAGAAAGTATATTTTAAGAATTGAAGCAGACGACAATTATTGCAGACGAAAATTTACTTAGAATGCAAAGAGTTAAACTATTGCCGTTGGCCCGTTTAATGCTGGACACGGGTGCAGTGGTATTTGCAAACAGTGTGGATCCAGATCACAGGATCCTATAGTAACGCTCTGATTAGGGTCTGCACTATTTGTCAGTCAAAATTCTCTCGCGAAGTATACCCTTTCATATATAATGGACACAACTTAGATAACAACAATGGACCAGCTCATTTTGAAAATTAAATTAGATGTTTGAATAAATAAATACTTACGAAATAAGTACAATTTGTTTTCTCAAAAATGTCCGCTTCATTGATGCTTCTCGATAATGTCTGCTCCAGCATCAAAATTAAACAATAGCAAATAAAATACGATGATACAGTTAATTCCATTATTTTTAAAGTATTTTATGCTTCCAGTTGAAAGCGAAGACAAATCACATTAAGGTTAGAAGATGCAGATTGAAAATGAGATGTTCACAAAGTTTGTAGCATATACATTGTTTTCAAATCCAAACAATTTGTTCAACTGGGACTCCCACAACATCACGCGAGGCATCATTCGTTCGCAACTGCCCGCCCTCAGCACTTCATAAAATCCATTTGTTAGTGCCAAGCCTACGGCTGCTGTGCGTCACATTACCCGGAGTCAATAAGGAAGTTTTGGAAAAACACCCTGGTCAGTTCATGACTTCCCAATCACTGCGTCTCATTAAAACGAAAACCATGATAACATGTATTTGAAGCTAACGCCCGATTAGAGCCCTGAATTAACCAAACATGGTAATTATTTGGGCGATACGTCCTCTTCGTTCGACACGCTGTACCACTGATCTGACCGCAGTTACTGGGAGTAAGACACGGTACGGTGCCACTTGATAAGCCTGACCTCCGTCGGGTGTTTAACCCCATATAAACGCCTTTTTTATTTGCAATCAGAGTAGACCAAGAACAGCGGCTCCAGTAGTAGACGTCTGAACAGGGTCTGCACTATTTGCTCTTCAAACAGCAGATCCGAGTTAAAGAGTTAATCCTTTCAACATTCACAAGTCAATCTATGATCACTTCTGCAAACCGTTTGAATCCTGATGAAACAACGATCTTATTATAAAATTGTTCGACACTTGCAAAGAAATGGAGAACATCCCCAATTTAGAATAAATCAGATTTCATATGGACGAAAATTGTGCTCCTCGTGCGATATGGGTTAGTTCATTGCCGAGTTCTGCACCGAGACAGAGGGGACGCAGTCTACAGAGGTCAGTGAGTCGATCGTATTTAGAAACCTCGTGGTTTGTAATTATCTGTTGGCTGATAAAACTTGGGCGACCTAAGTCTTTCAGCGAAATTGGTTTTCATGAAGTGCAAATAGCAGAGTTCATGAAACAAAAATCGTCTCTTAAAATAGTCATTAATGTGTTTGAACAAAACAATGTTGTGATTACACCTAGTACGATGCCGATCATGTAAATATTTTGTAGATGTCAGCTAATCTATTTTAGTCGAGTGAAATGGACAAAACGTCAATTAGTGCAGCTGACAAAGTTTAACGCAAGTTGCCTGAATGCGACGCTTTGCACACATTTATCAACAGAGTAGACCCAGATCAGAAGCTCCTGTAGGGTCTGCTCGGTTTGCTTATAACATATCATATATAATTATATCTGATAATACAGTTTATGTCAAAAATCCATCGTTTATAATTACATTATAAAAAGCCAGATAGATCTAATTAATATTCATAATGTAATCATTTCTTAATCATATTTAAGTAAATGGTTAACCCTTTCCTTCATACAAACGTCTTTTCGCGCATTTGCAAAAAGAGTTGAGATTGGACACCATATAGATGAAAAGTGTGCTCCCCGTGCGATATATGGGTTCGTTCATTGTCGAGTACTGCACCGAGACAGAGGGGGCGTGGTCTACAGAGGTCAGTGAGTCGAGCGTATTTAGAGACATCAGGCGGTTCCTTCAGAAGCGCCTGGTCAAGGTCTGCTCTGTTTGCTAATGGAATTTGATTGATCTGTTTCTTTAGTTTCTAAAATGGCTACAATGTTCCATCTATTATATTTCACTATAACTATTTTGTCCATGAATATTTGGTAGGTATTGAAGTTTGGAATAAATATATAACAGGGAAAGGGTTAACTAATATCCACCAGGTAACGGGTTAACCCATTACCTCATATTGACGACTTTTGACGACTCTGTAAAAGTCACTTTGTGAAACGATTGTGCTCTATTTATCACAATGGTTTCAAACTACAAAATTCTAAAAAATTCCTTTTCTCTAGTTAATGCTCCTTTTCGGTATAGATTTATTCAAAGAGGTTGTATCTAAAAATAGCCTATGGAGGAAAGGGTTAAATCGACGAGATACTGTATAAATCTTTCAACCGACCATTCAAAATAAGTACGAGTGTCGGTCTATAGCCATTTACTCCACGGTTATGTATGTAAGAAATAATGAAATCATGAATATTAATAAAATGAATGTTTCAAATGGCATGTTAACCCTTTACTCCATGAATATTCATGTAAGAAATAATGACGGTATGATAATTTATTATATTCATTTCTATAATGGTCTATGAGCACATACAATATTTGCCATGGATGAAACTAGAATCAGATTATACTATATCATAAGCAAACAAACCAGACCATGATCAGACGGCTCCTATAGGAGCCGTCTGATCTGGGTCAACTCTGTTTGCAAAGGCGTATTTATGGAGTAAAGGGTTAACATGTGGAAATTTTGCCAGGCATAAGATCTGTATTACTCTATAAACAAACAGAGTTTGATCCTGATCTGACGGTTCCTGACTGTATCGTCTGAGCTGGGTCTACTCTGTTTGCAAAAGCTTAAGATGCATGTTTATAGAGTAAATGAGTAAGAAAAGTGGTTGCTTAATGCAGGACGAAGCCGATACAGAAACTACAGAAGGAGCTATCTGCATTTTTTTCGTGTTTTAACCCTGAACTCCATGAATATTCATGTAAGAAATAATGACTCGTCATTAATATTTTATAACGGCATGCGAACACATGAATTTTTTGTCCATGGCAGAGACTGTACTATCAGCTCTAGATTAATTCTTAACCATTTTCCCTGAAATAAACGCATTTTCACCCATTTGCAAACCGTGTAGACCCAGATCAGACGGCTGCTAGAGGGTTTGCTGTTTGATTATGGTAGAATATAGATCTGATTCTACAGTTTCTGCCTGAGCCAAACTGTCCTTTGTTCTTATGTCATTATAAAAAATAATTTAATTAAGTCATGGCGTCATTATTACTTACATGAATATGCAACAGGGAAAGGGATAAACAAACAGTAGAGCCTGATTAGGTTTAGTATTGTTATTAAGCGGCCGCTTTAATAATAATATTCTGTTATATGCCTCTTAATGTGAAAAAAAATCCAAATACATTTTTTCACGATCTAAAGGAAAATGGCCAAACAATGGGCAATGCTTAATTGGAGACAGAAAGGAAACTTGGTTCATTGTCGACTAATTGAAAGCATTGTCTTTGTGCTTTCTGCGCACATGTCTCTGTCTATTATAGTATCTATCTTTATGGAGGAAAGAGTTAAAGAATGAGCAGATATTGTTATGTTACAGGCTAATTCTTGATATAAATACAGTAATGCAATAATTCGTGATATACATAATGCAATAAATACAAGCAGGTTGAATCCAAGTGAGAGGCCTAGGAGTCTTATCAGGGTCCGATCTGTTGTTATTATAACTATGTTTGTGAAACAATAATGAAGAAAAATGAAAAACAAAACAAAAAACTAACAAGAGTGTTCGGAGGAACACATGTGTCACCTGCTCGCAGCTGTCACAAAAACTTATTATTAATGTGAAAAAGGGGAATAACTCAAAAAATATTGATGCTATAGTTGTGGCCCTTGTGCATGACACTTCCTCTCATCATGCTTGTTCCATGTGTGAAATTTGAAAGCTCTATAACGATTAGTTTAGAAATGACAGCCAAAAAAAGAAAGTGTGACAGACAGACGGACGGACGGACAGACAGACAGACGACGGAAAAGTGATCCCTAAGTGACACACTGCCTCTCGGCAGGTGACACAAAAAAGGGGCAGACGACAAAGTTTGAAGATGACAAAACGAGTAAGAGAAAGAACAGGAAACCAAATTCGTGATATAAATAAACGTACATCGCAAGGAAGAATATCTATAATACACTTCTTACTCAAAATGTTCACACGAGGTTTTCGGAAATACTGCCAGCGATGCTGACAACTTAGCGAAGACCTTCAAAGTACTCTCCTTTCTTTAATCGCTTTTCCTGTTCAATATTCACGTCAGAAATAATGACATCATGAATATTTATTAGCTGATTTTTTGTAATGTAAACTTATTAAGGCAATTTTTTGCTTTGACAAAAGTTGTAGAATGATATCTATCAGGTCAAAAGCAAACAGAGCAGACCCTGACCAGACAGTTCATGTAAGAGCCGTCTGTTCTGGGTCTACTCTGTTTGCAAATGCGTGAAGATGCGTTTACAGTAAAAAAACCCTTAACCGGACGATAAATTTAGTAAAAATATTGGTCTTGGAGACAGGTGGCAGCTTAATGCAGGATGAAAGACATGCAGAAAGCTTTTCTAGGAGCTTTCTGCATGACTTCCTCCCTGCAATAAGCAGCCACCTGTCTAAAAAGTATATAAATTCTTCTCTACTATAATTCCAGTTTAGAGAGGTTTTACTGTAAATGAAGGAACGGGTTAACCCGTTCCCTCATATTGACGACTTTTGACGACTCTGTAGAAGTCACTTTGTGAAACCATTGTGATAAATAGAGCATTTGCTCCTATAGGAGCAAATGCTCTATTTATCAAAATGGTTTCAAACTACAAAATTCTTATGTTTTCCTTTTCTCTAGTTAATGCTCCTTTTCGGTAGATTCATTCAAAGAGGTTGTCTCTAAAATAGCCTATGAGGGAATGGGTTAAACTGCTTCAGCGGTTTTGATCATCCATTTCTAAAGCAGCTTTGGTAAACCCTGTACACGCTGATAAATGGTCGACCCTTGGACAACTTCGGGATTTGGACCTACATGTACATTCTCATCAGGGTCTGATGAACCAGCTGATGTCAAAGGCTTATACCAGACCACATGAACAACAAGAGGGCCATGACGGCCCAATATCGCTCACATGGTTTACTCCAGTCCAGGTTTAACCATTTACTCCATAAATACTTGCCCTGTTCAATATTCATGTAAGAATAATGACATCATGAATATTTATTAGCTGTTGTTTTTATAAACATAAACTTTTAAAGTGAATGTTTTGTTTTGGCAAAAACTGTAGAATCAGATCTATATCATGTCAAAAGCAAACAGAGCAGACCCTGATCAGACGGCTCCTATAGGAGCTGTCTGATATGTGTTTACTCTGTTTGCAAATATGTGAAAAGTTGTTTATATGAGAGAAAGGGTAAAAGTGTCTTCAAAGCAACCACGTATGTTGGATTTCCCCTTCTTTAGGTGAATCGAGGATTAAAAACATAAGGTATAGATGTATTAGTTTCAGGTCATATTTTAATACCTGTACATGCATGCAATTAAAATATTGAACATTATCAAAACTATAACAAATAATACATCTTCTAGACATATTTAAATAAATAGATTCACAGGATATACAATGAATACAATAAACAATTAAAGCTGAGACATGTCTTTGGGAGAAATGCTATTTTCCTATTTGCATTCAATGTAGACCCTTATCAGATGGCACTTTTAATAAGCATAATCTGATTAAAGTCAGATATGTGACACCTGAATTTCTCCAGAATTTGTGATCACCTCTGCCAACAGTTTGGATCCAGATGAAATGAAAAGATGTTTCTCATCAGAATCCAAACTGTTTGAAAATCATATTGCATATTTATAGAACAAGCCAATATGTTGCTTATGCAAAGCTACAGATAAGGGTGCGTACCCAAATACTAAATTCGTCATTTCTCCACCTAACCCTATACTATGACCACTATTTAGAATCGTCTCGAAGAGACGATTCTAAAGAGTGGTCACAGTATAGGGTTTGGTGGAGAAATAAAGGAGTAATTCTTGAAAATGTTTTAATTTACGCATCTTATCTGGAGCTCTGCTTGTGTTTTCGAATATGCATATGGCCAAGATTTGTGTGGGCAAATTTTTTATAAGCATACGAACCCTTTACACCATGAATATTCAGGTAAGGAATAATGACATCACGATTATTAATCAGGTGATTTGTTGTAATGACAAACGAACACATGTTGTTTTTTTTTTGGTCATGACTGAAACTGCAGAATCAGATGTATAAGACATGTAGCAGACCCTGATCAGATGGCTCCTACAGGAGCTGTCTGATCCAGGTGTACTCTGTTTGCAGAGTTTTGCATTGAAAGGCTCATCTATGGAGTATAGGGTTAACTAGACCTATCACTGAACGTGATTCATACCCCCACCTGGCATCCTTGTTGGAAAAGGCATAATATCGGCCCTTGGTCAGATTATAGCCCTTGTGAGGTGAACAGGTGTGTGAAGTTTCATTAGATTATCTTCAATGCTAAAGAAGTTATGACCAAGGTTAAAGTTTCTCACAATGACGACGCAGACAACGACGCCAATGACTACGCCAGGGTGATGGCAATATCTTGATTTTTTTCTTCAAAAGACAGCAGTGCTAAAAATGCTTATGGGAAGTAACAAAAGGGAATTAAAATCTGAAAATGGACAATAACTGTACATTTTTTGTACAGACTCAACCAACTGTATTGAGGAGCTGATGCATGAGCACTATACAAACAGTGGAGATCCAAATCAGAGGAATCATATAAAAACCCTCTGGACAGAGTCTGCAGTGTTTAAGTAACCGCTGATGCATGAGCACTATACAAACAGTGGAGATCCAAATCAGAGGAATCATATAAAAACCCTCTGGACAGAGTCTGCAGTGTTTAAGTAACCCTACAAAGAGTGCAGACCCTGACCCAAGGGTTCGAATTGGAGCAATCTTATCAGGATCCACACTGTTTGCATAGTACTGATGAATTAGTGTATCAGTATAAATGGGTTCAGTGAGGCAGACCTGTGTTTTCACTGGAATGTCCTTCGTGGTCAATGGAATCTCAGCAGTTGTTGGTATGGAAGACCCATATGGACTGCCAGGTGATCAGAATAATGAACTGCTGTTGTACTGGCAACGACACACATGCATGCCAAATATCAAGTGTCGATACCTATATATTTGACCTTTGACCTTGAACAGTGACCTTGACCTTGGCATGTGACATGTCAAAATGTGCAGCTTCATTAGACACACATGCATGCCAAATATCAAGTGTTTACCTGCAGTGTTCAAAAGTTATAGCCAATGTTAAAGTTGGTAATTTTACCTATGTATTTGACCTTTGACCTTGAACAGTGACCTTGACCTTGGCATGCAACATGTCAAAATGTGCAGCTTCATTAGACACACATGCATGCCAAATATCAAGTGTTTATACCTATATATTTGACCTTTGACCTTGAACAGTGACCTTGACCTTGGCATGCGACATGTCAAAATGTGTAGCTTCATGAGACACAAATGCATGCTAAATATCAAGTGTTTATCTGTAGTGGTTCAAAAGTTATAGCCAATGTTAAAGTTGGTAATTTGACCTATATATTTGACCTTTGACATTGAACAGTGACCTTGACCTTGGCATGCGACATGTCAAAATGTGCAGCTTCATGAGACACACATGCATGCCAAATATCAAGTGTCGATACCTATATATTTGACCTTTGACCTTGAACAGTGACCTTGACCTTGGCATGTGACATGTCAAAATGTGCAGCTTCATTAGACACACATGCATGCCAAATATCAAGTGTTTACCTGCAGTGTTCAAAAGTTATAGCCAATGTTAAAGTTGGTAATTTTACCTATGTATTTGACCTTTGACCTTGAACAGTGACCTTGACCTTGGCATGCAACATGTCAAAATGTGCAGCTTCATTAGACACACATGCATGCCAAATATCAAGTGTTTATACCTATATATTTGACCTTTGACCTTGAACAGTGACCTTGACCTTGGCATGCGACATGTCAAAATGTGTAGCTTCATGAGACACAAATGCATGCCAAATATCAAGTGTTTATCTGTAGTGGTTCAAAAGTTATAGCCAATGTTAAAGTTGGTAATTTGACCTATATATTCGACCTTTGACCTTGAACAGTGACCTTGACCTTGGCATGCAACATGTCAAAATGTGCAGATTCATTAGACACACATGCATGCCAAATATCAAGTGTTTATCTGTAGTGGTTCAAAAGTTATAGTCAATGTCCCGATCTCGCGCGACAGACGGACGGACGGACGGACGGACGGACGGACCGACGGACGGACAAGGTGTTTCCAATATAGCCCCCACCACAGGTGGTGGGGGTATAATTAAGTATTCTGACAAATAGTACAGACTATCATGAGATGTCATGTCTCATATGCTGTGGCTAGTCAGAGTCAACAGTTTGCAAAACAAACTCAAATCCAATGTTGTTGTTTTTTTCACAGAGATGTTCAAATATATGAATTTATGGTTGTGGTATAGTCTCTTGTAATTCAAATATGAATAACATGGTTTCTTTTTAGATATATTTCTGTCTTTATATGATTGTAACCATGATGAGACTTTAATAAAGATTATTATATATCATGCTTTGCAATGCTAAGAAATAATATTGTAGCCTGCAGAATTTTTCAAAAACCATGATCGGAGGATACGAGATAGAGTGTCTAACAGTTTGTATCCTAATCAGTTACTCTGTGTCTCATCTGGATTTAACTGTTTGCAAAAGCTAACACAAATTTAATTCAAGTGTGAAAAGAGTAAACTTTACAATATGAATACAAAATTGGACAACGCCAGTTTGTGATCTGACATGCCTGACAGTAGCTTTGTAACCCACCAGGGTCTTGTCATACCAAAAATCGTATGACCAAAATTATTCAATATTGCAAGCACTATAAAGTAACAACAACAGCTGTTACTCTGTTAGCAAATATCACCTGACATGCATGCAACATAAATTATCGTGAGCCCTAACATACAGTATGAACCTGTCTTAAGTGACCATTAAAAGAAATCTAATTATAGGTCTGTAAGGCAGGGTGTAGCTTAATGCAGGTCAAAAATAATGCAGAAATCTCCAATAGGAGCTTTCTGTATTACTTTTGCCCTGCATTAAGCAACCACCTGCTTTGTAAGACTACTATGTTCAATAAATGAATGGTTGCTTAGGACAGGCTCTGTTGTATTGTAACTTGTGAACATGGTACGTGTATATTAGAACTTCACAATAATTATAGTAAGACTAAGGTATGAGACTAGTTTAACCCATTACCTCATAGGCTATTTTTAGATAACAACCTCTTTGAACAATTCTACCGAAAAGGAGCATTAACTGGAGAAAAGGAAAATTTTAGAATTTTGAAACCATTGTGATAAATAGAGCATTTGCTCCTATAGGAGCAAATGCTCTATTTATCACAATGGTTTCACAAAGTGACTTTTACAGAGTCATCAAAAGTCGTCAATATGAGGGAATGGCTTAACCCTTTACATGTTCAATATTCATGTATAAAAATACATCATGAATATTTATTAGCTGAAGTTTATAGTTTATAAGGTAAACTTTCCAAGGGAATGTTTGGCCCTGACAGAATCAGATCTATAGTATGTCATAAGCAAACAGAGTAGACCCTGATCAGACAGCACCTACATGAGCCATCCGATCTGGGTCTACTCTGTTTGTAAATGTATGAAAAGATATGTATGGAAAATATGTTCTTAATTTCTCATGAATACCTTATTCGTACTCAGTAGAATCCCTTCACAAAGACAAAAAGGGATTCTACTGGAAGAAAAAAATATTTGCACAGAAAAACAAGCCATATTTTATCTGGAGTGTTGGGAGTTCTTTTGATTTCATAAAGCACTATCTTATGAGTATCCGAAGTAAGAGGGAACCTCGTCATTGCTGAACTGGACTGACTCAACATGTCTCAACATCTTCTGGGCAGAATTTCTGTAATGGAATCAGAAATGGAATCAGAAATATAGATAAGATGTATTATCCCTTCTATGAATATTCCTTGAAAAAATAATGACATCATGAATATTAGATACAGTAAAACCCCACTAATGCGACCACCTAAATGAGGCATAATTCTGGGTGCTAGATGCAGGTGGTAGCTTAATGCAAGACAAAAGTAATGCAGAAAGCTCCTAGTGGAGCTTTCTGCATTACTTTTGTCCTGCATTAAGCAATCACCTGCTTATAATGACATATATGGTTATTCTTTAAGTGGTCGCATTAGAGTGGCTTTACTGTATTTTTTATGGATTCAACGTAACCATAGTTACTGTTCGATATTCAAATTTTACAGTGCTGCTTACACATCAACCCTTTCCCTGATGAATATTCATGTAGGAAATAATGACATCATGAATATTAATAAGATTATTTTTTTTTAATAAAGGCATATGAACACAGGACATTTTGGTTCAGGCAGAAGCTGTAGAATCAGACCTATATTACACAATAAGCAAACAGAGCAGACCCGGATCAGACAGCTCCTATAGGAGTCATCTACTCTATTTGCAGATGCGTTAAAATGCGCTTACATAAGGGAAAGCGTTAATCAACCGTGACTCAAAGTAGTGCTTTCAATATCTCATAAGTGAGTATGTTGTTCCAGTTTTGCAGAAATTTCAAGCCGGTAGTCTGACTGATTGTGTAAAGCATGGCCGTTTATGTAAAAAAAAAGAATCTATTTCAGTTTTGATGAATGTCTGCAACATGATAATGCGAATGCATATTTCCTGCAATTCAGAAAAGATGCAGGTATTTGGAGGAATTCAGATCTCTCACCCCTTCGTGATAGCAACATCTTTTTTTATCCCATTGTACCAATGACTACATAAGCATTATTATGCCCAAAAGTTTGCTTTGGTGGCATAAAGTGATCGAAACTATCAATGTGTGTATCTGAGGAATGCCAAATTTGGCGTGAGAGTACATTTTGGGATGGTAAAGTATTGCGTACTATATTCAGGTTGCTGTGACCTTGATGTTGCCAAAATGATAGAAAGAATTGCAATATGTAAAGATGGTGGTAAAAATACTGTTACGACTTACTTTGACACTCCCTTGCAATACAATAGTACAAGCAACTTCATCTTCTTACAGCCTTTCCGCAAGTACTTACTTTGACACTCCCTTGCAATACAATAGTACAAGCAACTTCATCTTCTTACAGCCTTTCCGCAAGTACTTACTTTGACACTCCCTTGCAATACAATAGTACAAGCAACTTCATCTTCTTACAGCCTTTCCGCAAGTACTTACTTTGACACTCCCTTGCAATACAATAGTACGAGCAACTTCATCTTCTTACAGCCCTTCCGCAAGTACTTACTTTGACACTCCCTTGCAATACAATAGTACAAGCAACTTCATCTTCTTACAGCCTTTCCGTAAGTACTTACTTTGACACTCCCTTGCAATACAATAGTACGAGCAACTTCATCTTCTTACAGCCTTTCCGCAAGTACTTACTTTGACACTCCCTTGCAATACAATAGTACGAGCAACTTCATCTTCTTACAGCCTTTCCGCAAGTACTTACTTTGACACTCCCTTGCAATACAATAGTACGAGCAACTTCATCTTCTTACAGCCTTTCCGCAAGTACTTACTTTGACACTCCCTTGCAATACAATAGTACGAGCAACTTCATCTTCTTACAGCCCTTCCGCAAGTACTTCAGAGCCTTGTCTCTGTTAAAGAAAGAATAATGAAACAAATGTTTAACCCATTCCGTCATTTTGATGCTTTTTAAACCAGTCCCTCATATTCAATCATGACGCCCGATTTATTTGGAAGGCGCGGACAGAGGAATAGTATGAAATCTCCGGTTGCTAAGCATCACAGAGGCTTCAAAGTGAAAGTATTCATCAGCCAATCAGAGTCGATACAACAAATAATTCCACTTCCGCATTGTCGTGCAGGATTAAAGAAATACAAGGTAAAAATGTATGAAATTGACTTGCTGGCACAATCGATTTTCTTGCATGCAGCAGGCGACATCATAACATATTAAAGGCAGGTTTTACTGTACATTATTACAACAAGAAAAAAATGTTGTCGCTTTTTTCAGTTTTAATAACACAGGTCTGTAATCAGAACTTACGTGATGAGAAGGCAGCCACTGACGTCGAGCTGTATCAGGTAGTGGCACACACCAGACAGATACTGGATGCTCAGGTCTGTTACCTGCAATGACAGTCAAATCTCTGGCTAAAGTGACAGTTTAATGATAGAACATGGGAGTTTTAAAAAACAAAGTGATTGCTAAATGCAGGGCAAATGTTTCTTTGGGAGCTTTCTGCATCTGACATACACTTTTAACTGATAGAGACACCTTTTATCACTTGCAAGCACAGAAGACCTAGATCATATGACTCCTGAACCTTTTCCCTGTTCTATGTTTATTACAAATTTCAATACCTACTGAATATTCATAGTTATACTGAAATATGGAAAATGGAACATTGAAGCCATTTTCAAAACTAAATAAAACGTTCTGTCAAATTCCTTCAGCAAACAAAGCAGATCCTGATCAGACTGCTCCTATAGGAGCCATCTGATCTGGATCTAATTTGTTTGCAAGTGCTTTTATATGAGGGAAAGGGTTAATGAGATAGATCCGATTCAAGAGTTTCAGCCATGGTCAAACATTGCTGTGTACAATATAAAATTTTCTGTGCCAATATAAAATTTTCTGTGCCAATATAAAATTCAGCTAACTATTATTGATACTGTCAGTATTTATTACATGTATATTCTCAGATAAAGGGTTAAGAGGTCGGAGGTACAATGTAGTATCAGTCTGATCTGGGTCTGCTCTGTATGCTAGCCCATTACCTCATAGGCTATTTTTAGACCCAAACCTTTTTGAATAAATCTACTGAAAAGGAACATTTTCTAGAGAAAAGGAAAATAAATTTCAGAATTGTGTACTTTTAACCGTTTCCCTAATATAAGCATGTTTCCACGCATTTGCAAACAGAGTAGACACAGATCAGATGGCTCCTAGGATAGCCATCTGATCAGGGTCACCTCTGTTTGCTAATTGAAATTGATAGATCTGTTTCTTTGCTTTCTAAAATGTCTACAATGTTCCAACTTCCATATTTCTTTATAACTATTTTGTTAATGAATATTCAGTAGATACTGAAATTTGGAAAAAACATAGAACAGGGAAAGGGTTAAACCATTGTGATAAATAGAGCATTTGGTGCTATAGAGCAAATGCTCTATTCAGACCAATAATTAAACCTCTTTTTGATGGCCACCTAACACAGGTTCTATTGTAGTGCCTATAAACTCACCAATTTACATCCGGCTAAGTTCAGAACATTCAGCATCCTGCAGCAAAAAGCGAGGTTTTTTATTGCACCATCTGTGATTTGCTGAAACATGAAACGAAACAACTTACATAATATGAACATTTTACATGAAACAGATTATATGAAATAAACTATTTCTAAAAGCATCTATTTCTATTACTTACTAGTGAAAACTGTATGTTGACAATTGACAACATATAAAACAATTTATATTCACAGATTTTACGCTTCCGTAAAAGTCACTTTTTGAAACAATTGTGAGAAAAAGGGCATTAAAAATTTTGCTCCATAAGAGCAAATGCTCTATTTATCACAATGTTTTCAAAACTACGCAATTCTAAAATATTCCTTTTCTCTAGTAAATGCTCTTCTTTAGTAATTTATTCAAAGAGGTTTGGTCTAAAAATAACATATGAGGTGATGGGTCTAAAAATAATGTATGAGGTCATGGGTCTAAAAATAACCTATGAGGTAATGGGTTAACTTGTTACAGCTATTGACTGCTTACCATACAGTGAGACAGATCAAGGCGCTCTATGTTTTTACACTGCTGGGCAAACTTCTGTAGCCCCAGGTCCGTAATGTTGGCACATTCTGACAAAGTTACATCCCTTAGTCGCACATTGTTACCAAGGGCGGAGAGCCCCTGGTCACCGCAGTTACAGCCCGAAATGTCCAGGGAGGTAAGACTGTGGGTCTGGCCCAGTAACTCAATGCCAGCCTCACTGATATGTTCACAGAAGCACACACTCAGGTATGCTAGATTGTGGCATCTGAAAAATGAAATGAAAATACATGAAGGCATATTTCTGCCACATTTAACCCAATCCCTCATATTGACGCCTATTGACGCCTCTATAAACATCACTTTTTGAAATCATTGTGATAAATAGAGCATTTTCTCCATAGGAGCAGAATGATGCTCTATTTATCACAATGGTTTCAAAAAACACAATTCTAATATTCCCTTTTTTCTAGTAATTGCTCCTTTTCGGCAGATTTATTCAAAGAGCGTGGGTCTAAAAATAGCCTACAACAGAATGGGTTAACCCTTTACTCAATGAATATTCATGTAAGAATTGATACCATTATCTAATATTTATTATGGCATATGAACACATTTAGTTTTGCAGAAACTGTCAACAGAGTAAATGTACAATAAATCAATAGAAAGCAGTTAAATTGCCATACATTGAAATTGTTTTGAGTCACCAGCATCTAGTATGAGATTTTGTCAATGCATGTATTGTACAAAATTGGCCACCTGTTTTGGTTTTTTATCAGGTTTTATTTTGTTTTAACAGTATTTCAGTCATATCACGACGTCCAGCTAATTCCAGGTGGAAGAAGACCCCCAAGGTTTTTCCGTGCACGGAACAAATTGCATTGTTTCGTGCACAGAAGAACATCAAGGTAAAACCACCCAGCCACCTGTCGACTTCTATCATTCAATATTTGATCAAACGACTATCAAGCCACAACCGTAAACTATGCCATTTTCTTATCATAAGCATTACAGATCTGTAATCTGCCATTTGCAAATATTTACACAACAGCTGGTCTGTGAATCCTTCACTTAACTCATTCCTGCATACTGACGCCTTTTGATGCCTCTGTAAAAGTCACTTTTTGAAACCATTGTGATAAATAGACCCAATTTGACCTTTGACCCTGAAGGATGACCTTGACCTTGACATGTCACCCCCTCAAAATACATTAATACTACAATACATCATGAATATTTATTAGCTGAAATTTTATAAGATAAAATTTCCATGGGAATTTTTGCTTTGACAAAATCCGTAGAATCAGATCTACATCATGTCATAAGCAAACAGAGTAGACCCTGATCAGATGGCTCCTATAGGAGCTGTCTGATCTGGGTCTACTCTGTTTTGCAAATGTGTGAAAAGGTGATTATATGAAGGAAAGAGTTAAAGAAGTTCTACTATTATATACTGCTATACTGACCGCTTATGTATGTTCACCATGGCCATATCTCCAACCCGTATACAATTTGTGAGGTTAAGCTCCCTCAGTCGTGGACCACAAGGCCCTTCGACAAGCTGCCGCACACCTTTATCACTTATTCTGCAATGAAAACAATAGTTATTATGATGAAAAAGGTAATTATGTTCCCTGTGTGTCATTTCAAATCATCTGGCCAATCATATTCTTTTCAAACTAAATGGACTCACCATTAACCAATTCTCTCCTACTGACGCCTTTTGCACCTCTGTAAAACTCATTTTTTGAAACCATTGTGATAAATACAGTATGTGCTCCTATGGAGCAAATGCTCTATTTATCACAATGGTTTTAAAACTACACAATTCTAAAATTGTCCTTTTCTATAGTTTATGCTCTTTTTCGGTAAATTAATTCAAAGAGGTTGGGTCTAAAAATAGCCTATGAGGTAATGAGTTAAATAATGGTGGAACTTTCCACTTTGCAAATTATCTAATGTGACAAAACAGAATAGACCTTGATTAATTGAAGGAACTGGTCTTGTTCTACACTGTTTACATAGCCCATAATCTACAAGTCTCAGGAGTATGATCTCCTTTCTATAAATGTACTACTTAACCCCTTCCCTGTTCTATATTTATTCCAAATTTCAATACCTACTGAGTATTCATGAACAAATAAGTTATAATGAAATATAGAAGGTGGAACATTGTAAACATTTTAGAAACTAAAACAAGTAGATCTATCAAATTCCACTTATTAATAGCAAACAGAGCAGACCCTATACGAGCCATCTGATCTGGGTCTACTCTGCAAAGGCGTAGAAAGGCGTATTTATGGAGTAGAAGGGTTAAACACATACCTGACACAGTCAGCAAAGTTGGCCACCGTCAGGAATCTGCACATTGACAGCGACTTCAAGGCCTGGTCCGTCAGCCTCTGGCAGTCTGCTATGTAGATGTGCTCCAGGTTGGAACACTGTATTCCAATCACTCTGAGACTCACATCTGATATGCGTGCATTCCCTGTCAAGAAAAATATAAACATGCATAACCCTGTACCAAGCTAGAGATGCATTTCAAGCCTTTTTCTGTACATGAAAAGTAAGAAAAAATGTTTTTTAATCCTTTCCTTGTTGAATATTCATTTAACCCTTTCCTCCATAAATATGCCTTTCTATATATACGCCTCTGTAAAAGTCAATTTTTGAAACCATTGTGATAAATAGAGCATTTGCTCCTTTGGAGCAAATGCTCTATTTATCACAATTGTTTCAGAACTACAAAATTCTAAAATGTGCCTTTTCTCTAGTTAATGCTACTTTTTGGTAGATTCATTCAAAGAGGTTGGATCTAAAAATAGCCTATGAGGGAATGGGTTAAGAAATAATGACATTCTGAGTATTCATTAGCTGAATCTTTTATAATGGCATAATATTATGTACATCAGATTTTTAACTTTGGCAGAAACTGTAGAATCAGATCTACATCTTACCATTATAAAGCAAACAGAGCTGACCCTGATCAGACAGCTTCTACAGGAGCCATTTGATCTGGGTCTTCTCTTTATGCAAATGCATGATTTTTTTTTATATGAAGGAAAGGATCATAGGAGCAAATGCTCTGTTTATTACAATCGTTTCAAAAAATGACTTTTACTGAGGCGTCAAAATGTGTCAGTATCAAGGAATGGGTTACGGATAATTAGGGTATGTAACAAAAATTACCTTCAATTTTGATTTTCTTCAAGCATTTGTTGTTGGCAATTCTCTTGTATGTTTCATCTGACAGTAAGGGTGAGCCAAGGAAGGAGATGGTGTGAAGTTTGGTCAGATTGTTGCCTACCGTCACAAGACAATCATCGCTCAGCGTTTGAAAGTCATTTAACAACAGTGTTTGCAAGTTGCTGCAGCCAGATGAGAGATTTTTGAAACCATCGGGGGTGACCTGTAAAACAGTGCATGTACGTATATATGAAAGTAATTATTATTCAAACAATCATGTATTCTTGCATAAAATTTGCTGTTGTAGTCCCGCTTGCCCATGTATTAACAAGGCGATTCTCACGCTCACGCGCTGTTGTTGACAAGTACTACAGCGTTTTAACAGTGGCCCTGTAAAAGGGTAAATCGAATGAACCGTCAAAGACACAGCGTAAAGTTATGGTTGTATTTTGAACAATTAAATGAACACAGGAAAGCAGAAAAAGGTTTTATGCAAGAATAGCGATAATACACATTTGTTTCGGGCAATAACATCTGCAGTGTCCCGAGGGGCTGTTGTTGTCCCGAGCCCGAAGGGCCCTAACAGAAGTGTATTAACCCTCTATTATACATTGCATATTGACTCTTTACACCATGAATATTCATATATAACAGAGGTCCAGAGAAGATGTGTAATTTAAAACATTTTCAAGAAGAACTTTATGTCTCCACCAAACCCTATGTTGTGACCACTCTTTAGAATCGTCTTGAAGATGTTTAGTGGAGAAAGGAAGATTTTAATATTTATCTTTATCTTTATCTGTTGCTCTGATATAAGAAATAATTACATCATGAATATTAATTAAGATGCATTATCTATATCCTTTCATATGCAATCAGAGCAGACCCTAATCAGACGACCCCTATAAAAGCTGTCTCATCTGAGTCTACTCCATTTGCAAAGGCATTATAACCCTTGCCTTCATATAAACAGAGTAGACCCAGATCTGATGGCTCCTATTGGAGACGTCTGATCAGGGTCTGCTCTGTTTGCTATTGGAATTTGATAGGTCTGTTTTTGTAGTTTCTAAAATGGCTAAAATGTTCCACCTTCTATATTTCATTTATAACTATTTTGCTCATGAATATTCAGTAGCTATTGACATTTGGAATAAATATAGAAAAAGACCTATCTATGGAGTAAATGGTTAACTCTCTCCATAGGCTATTTTTAGACCCAACCTCTTTGTATAAATCTACCCAAAAGGAGCACTAACTCAAGAAAAGGAATATTTTAGAACTTTGTAGTTCTGAAACTATTGTGATAACAAGAGCATTTGCTCCTTAGGAGCAAATGCTCTATTTATCACAATGGTTTCAAAAAAGGCGTACTTATGGAGGAAAGGGTAAAGTCAAATACAGAAAATATGAGCCGCTCTTTGGGAGGGTCTTATTGCATTGCAAACAGTGCAGACCCAAACCAACTGTCACATCTCTGATGCAGCATCTGGTCAGGATCTGCCCTGTTTGCCACTGAACAGAATCTGTAGTACCGGTATTTTAACCTCTATCTTTTCAAACAGCATGAACCTTGATCAGATAACTCATTGTAGACTTTAATTCTGATTTGGATCATCACTTTTTGTAATGCAAAAAGGGAGGTGGTAGAGAGAGATTGTAGAGAGTGGAGGCTCTCTGCCATCGACCCACATGATAGAAACACATAGAGAACAGGAGTGAGATCTGCCATGCGTGCAGCTAGCCAGTTGTCTGGAGGGGGGCCCACTAGTGTAGTATAATGCTCCTGCATCTGCACATTAATCTAAAGTAACCGATGATGATGATGACGATGATCTTTGTCTCTGAGTACTTTGGCTAATGGTAAGTCTTTTGCTTCATGAATATTTATGAAAGAAATAATGACTGTATAACTCCAACTTCAAGGTACCGTACAAATTACTATAAGATAACAGGAGTTTGAGTCATCTGATTTCTAATCAGGACAATGTTTCAAGTTCACAGCTTAACCCATTCCCTCATACTGACACCTTTTGACGCCTCTGTAAATGTCACTTTTTGAAACTAATGTGATAAATAGAGCATTTGCTCCTATGGAGCAAATGCTCTATTTATCACAATGGTTTCATAATTACACAATTCTAAATTTTTCCTTTTCTCTAGTAAATGCTCCTTTTCGGTAGATTTATTCAAAGAGGTCGAGTCTAAAAATAGCCTATGAGGTAATGGGTTAATGCAGGTCTAAAATAATGCTGAAAGCTCCTGTAGGGACTTTCAGCTTTATTTTTTACCTGCATTAAGCTGTCACATGTGTTTCTAGATATGCATAGTGATACATTTTATAAAAATTCTGTGCTGTAAATTTTTAAAGGATTGAATCTTTACTTTGAGTTATCCCAAAATTCGAATTATCCCAGTTCGAGATATCTGACCATGTCAGGCAAAGTAGAATCAGATCTATACTATTTTACTAGCAAACAGAACAGACCTTTATCAAAAGAGCTGTCTGATAAGGGTCTACACTATTTGCATAGGCATGAAAAGGTGTAAAGGTTTAACTAATGTCACTGAAGAGGACTATAGGCTGGCCTACCTGCAGACAGCCAGACATGTCCAAGTAATCCAGCTTCTTGCTGTTTTTCCCTGATGCCAAGTAGAGGAGGCCTCTGTCTGTAAACTTCTTGCAGTGGGCTAATGACAGGTACTGAAGATTGGTGCAATACCTACAAAAACACACATAAAATTTCCATTGATTTCGTTGATCTCTATTAACCCATTCCCTCATATTGACGACTTTTGACGACTCTGTAAAAGTCACTTTGTGAAACCATTGTGATAAATAGAGCATTTGCTCCTATAGGAGCAAATGCTCTATTTATCACAATGGTTTCAAACTACAAAATTCTAAATTCTCTAGTTAATGCTCCTTTTCGGTAGATTTATTCAAAAAGGTTGTATCTAAAAATAGCATATTTTGCAACCATATACAGAAATTTAGCCTCATCCGTGATGGCCATGCTCTTTCAGCAACAATGAGAGCTTCAACCATTCTGGTAAAGGATCACCAAAGGAACATTCTTGCAATGTTATACTGAAATACAGCAAGTTGTTTATAAGAAGAATTTTACACCATAGCATTACAATGAGAATTAATAAAGCCCCTGTTGGCCATGTTTGTTAAGCCTTTATTTCATAAATATGCTTTTCTACACCTTTGCAAACAGAGTAGACCCAGATCAGATGCCTCCTGTAGGGGCAATCTGATCAGGGTCTGCTCTGTTTGCTCAAGATATAAAATACATGTAGATATGATTCTACAGTTTCTGCCATGGTCAAACATTCCTGTGTCCATGTGCTATTTTAACAATTAATCTAATTAATATTCATAGAGTTGATGAAGCACAATAATCTGAACAGTGTTGGTAAAGGGCCAACTAAACAACCTTACTGCAAAATCATATTGAAATCGGCCTGGTAGTTCCATTTCACCATAACCATATAAGGAAAATAAGTCCTGCCCTGGGCAGTCATGTTCTTTAACCCTTTCCCTCATATAAATGCCTTTTCACACATTTGCAAACAGAGTAGACCCAGATCAGATGGTTTCTATAGAAGCTTTATTTGCTTTTGACAGAGGATTACATAATAACACTACCTGCAAAAGTATACAGTAGTCTGTCCAGTGGTTTCATAAGATTTATAAATTTCCACTATTAATTAAACCTGTCCCTGGCAACCATATTTTTAATAAATCTGAATGATTTAAAACTAGAAATGTGTCCATAGGACACTGATGCCCCCACTTCAGATTTTTTGTCACAGAAAGTAAGGGCCATAATCATGTTTGCAACAACTGAAGCGATTTATGCCATTTTTGCAAATAAAGAGCTGCTATTCCAAAACGACTAAAGCGATTTACAACGCTATCGAACTTGATCAGGATATAATAGCAACAAACATGTGTGTAAAGTTTGGTGTAGATTAAACAAATATTTTCAAAGAAAGAGTCTGGACAAGATAGTTTTAATGTCATTTTTGTAAATAAAGGGCCACAACTCCTGAAGTGCTTTACATAGCTATCACACTTGACCAGGATATTATGGCTACAAAAATGTGTGTAAAGTTTGGTGAGGATTGGACAAATACATTCCAAGAAAAGTCATTTTTTGCAAATAAAGGGCCGTAACTCCAGAAGGACTGAAGCCATTTACATGGCTATCGAACTTGACCAGGATATAATGGCCACAAACATGTGTGTAAGGTTTGATGTGGGTTGGACAAAAACTTTCCAAGAAAGAGCCCAGACAAATTATTCTGAATGTGCGTATGGATGAGCGTACGGACGGACGTACGGATGTATGGACAGACGTATGGACAAGAGCAACCCTTTGTGGGTGCATAAAAATATTGTAGAGATTCACGGTCACCTTAGGATAAATCTTGCAATGGCATATGGAAATTTGCCTTGTGGCTTCAGAGGAGAAGATAATTTAGAAACATTACAGTTTGAAAAACATTGAAAGAGGGTCACATGTTAGAAGTATCAATACTCACTCTGCTAGTGTCCTATATCTGATACATTACTCACTTTGCTGGTATAAAATACTCACTTTGCTGGTGTTCTATATCTGATACAATACTCCCTTTGCTAGTGTCCTATATCTGATACAATACTCACTCTGCTAGTGTCCTAAATCTGATACAATACTTCCTTTGCTAGTGTCCTAAATCTGATACAATACTCACTTTGCTGGTGTACTATATCTGATACAATACTCACTTTGCTGGTGTTCTATATCTGATACAAAACTCACTTTGCTAGTGTTCTATATCTGATACAAAACTCACTTTGCTGGTGTTCTATATCTGATACAATACTCACTTTGCTAGTGTCCTATATCTCATACAATACTCACTTTGCTGGTGTTCTATATCTGATACAATACTCACTTTGCTGGTGTTCTATATCTGATACAATACTCACTTTGCTGGTGTTCTATATCTGATACAATACATACTCACTTTGCTGGTGTTCTATATCTGATACAATACTCACTCTGCTAGTGTCCTAAATCTGATACAATACTCACTTTGCTAGTGTCCTATATCTGATACAATACTCACTTTGCTAGTGTCCTATATCTGATACAATACTCACTTTGCTGGTGTTCTATATCTGATACAATACTCACTTTGCTGGTGTTCTATATCTGATACAATACTCACTTTGCTGGTGTTCTATATCTGATACAAAACTCACTTTGCTGGTGTTCTATATCTGATACAATACTCACTTTGCTGGTGTCCTATATCTGATATAATAATCACTTTGCTAGTGTCCTATTTTCGATACAAAACTCACTTTGCTGGTGTTCTATATCTGATACAAAACTCACTTTGCTGGTGTTCTATATCTGATACATTACTCACTTTGCTGGTGTTCTATATCCGATACAAAACTCACTTTGCTGGTGTCCTATATCTGATACATACTCACTTTGCTAGTGTCCTATATCTGATACAATAGTTACTTTGCTAGTTTCCTATTTCTGATACATTACTCACTTTGCTAGTTTCCTATTTCTGATACAATACTCACTCTGCTAGTGTCCTATATCTGATACAATACTCACTTTGCTAGTGTCATATATCTGATACAATACTCACTTTGCTGGTGTCCTATATCTGATACAATACTTCCTTTGCTAGTGTCATATATCTGATACAATACTTACTTTGCTAGTGTTCTATATCTGATACATTACTCACTTTGCTAGTGTCCTATATCTGATACAATACTCACTTTGCTGGTGTCCTATATCTGATATAATACTCACTTTGCTGGTGTCCTATATCTGATATAATTCTCACTTTGCTAGTGTCCTATTTTCGATACAAAACTCACTTTGCTGGTGTTCTATATCTGATTCAAAACTCACTTTGCTGGTGTTCTATATCTGATACATTACTCACTTTGCTAGTGTCCTATATCTGATACAATACTCACTTTGCTAGTGTCCTATATCTGATACAATACTCACTTTGCTAGTGTCCTATATCTGATACAATACTTCCTTTGCTAGTGTCCTAAATCTGATACAATACTTCCTTTGCTAGTTTCCTATATCTGAAGCAATACTCACTTTGCTAGTTTCCTATATCTGAAGCAATACTCACTTTGCTAGTTTCCTATATCTGAAGCAATACTCACTTTGCTAGTTTCCTATATCTGATACAATACTCACTTTGCTAGTGTCCTATATCTGATACAATACTCACTTTGCTAGTGTCCTATATCCGATACAATACTCACTTTGCTGGTATACAATACTCACTTTGCTGGTATACAATACTCACTTTGCTAGTGTCCTATATCTGATACAATACTCACTTTGCTAGTGTCCTAAGGGTAGCATCTGTAATGGAGGTGTGGGACAGGTTGAGATACATGAGAATCTTACAACCTTTGGCAACCAACTTTAACAGCTCATCCTGAAAAAGAGATGCATAATAATCTTAAAGCCTTTGGAAACCAACTTTAACCCATTCCCTCATAGGCTATTTTTAGACCCTACCTCTTTGAATAAATCTACTGAAAAGGAGCATTTACTAGAGAAATTGTCAAAAGGAAAATTTAAGAATTGCATAGTGTATGTATAGTTTTTAAACCATTGTAATAAATGAAGCATTTGCTCCAATGGATTAAATGCTTTATTTACCACAATGATTTCAAATTCTGACTTTTTCAGAAGAGTCAAAATGTGTCAATATGTGGGAATGGGTTCACAACACAATCTGATAAAGAGATACATGCGAATTTTACAACCTATGTCAATGAAATTTGACAGTTCAAAATAAATACCAAATTCCTCTAAATATCTGACACCCAGCTGCCCGTCACTACTGGTTTCTAAATCTGAAGTAGTCAAATTGGCACCATTTTGAAAACTTTAACCCTTTCCACCATAAATACACCTTTCTATGCCTCTGTACAAGTCACCTGTCGAAACCATTGTGATAAATAGAGCATTAACTCCTAAGGAGCAAATGCTCTATTTATCACAACGGTTTCAAATCTAAATTTTTCCTTTTCTCTAGTTAACGCTCCTTTTTGGTGGATTATTTCAAAAGAAGTTGGATCTAAAAATAGCCTATGAGGGAATGGGTTAAATTAGACAGACATAGTATCAAGTAGTGTAGACCTTGATCAAATGAGTCCTTCAGAAATCATTTGATCTGGATCAGCACTATTTGCCTAAGATGATGTTTGTCTGAATACGAATATTAGCTAGGGTACCTGAGAATCTTACAACCTTTGGCAACATATTTTAACCCTTTCCCTGTTTAATATTCATGAAAGAAATAATATTGTCATGAATATTAATGAGCTGAACTACTTTCAAGCAGTTTTGACTGTGGGAGAGAGTGTAGAATCAGAATTATATACAGTTGAACTTCGATATCTCGAACTTCAAGGGACTGTACAAAATAGTTCGAGATGACAAGAGTTCGAGTTATCCGATTTCTGATCTAGACAATTTCTTAAGTTCACAGCTTAAGGCAGGTCTAAAGTTATGCTGAAAGCTCCTTTACGAGCTTTCAGCATTACTTTAGACCTGCATTAAGCTGTCACATGTGTTTCTAGACATACGCAGTAATACACTTTAGAGCAATTCTTTATTGTAAGTTTTGGAAGGACTGAACTTTTGGTTTGAGTTATCCCCAAGTTCGAGTTATCTGAGTTCGAGATATCGTAGTTCAACTGTAATTCTATAAATAACTAGAGCAGATCCTGATGAGACAGCTCCTACAGGTGCTAACTGATCAGAGTCTTCTCTGCAAATGCTTGAAAATGCGTTTATAAGAAGGGAAGGGGTTAATAACTCATTCTGAAAAAGAGAAACTTCAGATTTTTACAACCTTAGGAAATTTTAAATGCAAGAAAGCCATTACTAAGTGGCATTTGCAAAACAGTGTAGACCAAGACCAAGCTAGTTTGGTTATTCTTAACTCTCAGACAAATTCAATTCATATTAACCCTTTCCTGCATATAAACACTTTTTCACGCCTTTGCAAACAGAGTAGACCAAGATCAGATGGCTCCTGCAGGAGCCATCTAATCAGGGTCTGCTCTGTTTGCTTATGACATTATAATAGATCTGACTCTACAGTTTCTACTAGTAATGAATCGAGGGCTTGGTGCAAAACTATTCTAATTCCTTCACAAATTATGCTATTATAAATATTCATGATGTCATTATTTGTTTTATGAATATTCAATAGGGAAAGGGTTAAATAGAACCTACCGTAAGTAATGATAGACCGTTCCATTTTAAACATGCAGCATTCAGCTGGTTATAAATAGGGAATATTTCACAAAGTGACGATATGAAGGATTGTATCACATGAGTCAATGGCGAGTGAAAATACCACGTCCAAACAACCACAAATGTTATACAACCATTTATATCGTCACTTCTTGTAATATTCCATTTATAATATACCTGTTTTAATAAAAGAACACAAAAGAACATCAATATTCTAACTCCTTTCATTCAAATACATTGCAGTACTAAAAACAGACACACCTCTGGTGCGTCACGGAAATTTACGGCTATTGTATAGTGAAAGTAGTCCCACTTTTCGACGTGAAAATATGGATCTTGTATTGCACACTCGTGCAATACGGAAAATTTATCTGAGAGGTTGTATTGCATGATCGAATACAATCGTATTTTACTGCAGAAACTGAGAGGTATGTAATAAAGTTTGATACTTACATTGATGCCAACACACTGGGAGAAATTCAGGTCCTGTAGATTTCTACACTCGCTAATACTGATGTAGGAGGGTTCGTTGAGGTACTGACATCCTCGCATGTTGAGATGGATGAGGTAGGGACGACATTTATACAGTAGCTTGGTGACAACCTTGTCTGTTATCCTGGTGGATAAATAGCATAAACAAAATATATCAACACTTAGATCTCCTGCTGTAAAAACTTTTCCTACTGAGCAAAATGCTTTGTTTATCACAATGGTTTCTTAATGTGACTTTTACATGGACGTCAAGAGGCGTCATTATGAAGGAATGGGGTTACACAAGCTGCGTGATTATAATAGGACTGTTTGTTCAGAACATCATCATAAATAATATACAGACAAGATATTAACCCTTTACTCCATGACTGTTCGTGTAATAAATACAGTAAAATCTCTCTATAACAGCCACTAAATTACATCCAATAATTTGTGTTAAAGGCAGGTGGCTGCTTAAAGCAAGGTGAAAGTAACACAGAACGCCCCTAGAGGAGCGTTCTGTTTTACTTTCATTTTGCTTTAAGCAGCCACCTGCCCTAAATACCAACTAATTAACACAAGTTAGTGGCCATTATAGAGAGGTTTTACTGTAATAATTCTATGAATATTAATGAGGTGTATTTTAATAGTGGCCTATAAACAAGGATATTCTTATACATGATAGAAACTGTAGAATCAGATCTATATAACATTATTAGCAATAACATGTGTTTGTGAAACACTATGCCCACTGGCCAATTTGACCTTTCACCCTGAAGGATTACATTGACCTTGACATCCCACACCTCAAATGTGCAGCTTCATGAGATACACATGCATGCCAAATATCAAGTCTCTATCTCTATTGGTTCAAAAGTTATGACCAATGTTAAAGTTGGTGATGTGACCTATATGTTTGACCTCTGACCTTGAAGGATGACCTTGACATTAACATGTCACTCCACAAAATGTGCAACTTTATGAGACACATATGCATGCCAAATATCAAGTCTAGCTGTACTGATTCAAATGTTATGACTAATGTTAAAGTTGGTGACAAACAAACAGACAGGGTAAAAAGCAGAACCTGTTTCCAACACAAGTCAACTGATCTGGTTCTACTCTGTTTGCAATTCATAGGTGTATTAATGGGCTAAAGGGTTAACACACTGTTTGTATTATTATCATATTTTTTTATTCTATATAACGGAACAAAATGAAAGAAATCAAAATTAGTTACATGTATATCGTGACAACTTTCTCAGCATTGTATACATATCTTTGAAAATTTGTCCTGACCATAATTTTAACATCTGGAAAAGAAAACACACATGCAAATTCAAGTACAGCTGAACCTGTCAATAAGGCATAAATTACGAAGGTCAATAATAGCAGGTAGTTACTTAATGCAGGATTAGAAGAGCTTTCTGCATTACTTTCAACCTGCATTAAGCTACCATTTGTCCCTAATGGTACCTAATTTTGGGTACTGTCAACAGGTTTACTGTATTTCAAAGCATTATGAATATACATTTCATTAAAAGCTTTAACTTCACTCTTATAGAGGCTAGTGGGAAAGCTGAACTGTGGGTACTAACGCTGGAAGCTAAAGGGTACTAATGCAGAGCGGGGAATCTACCTAATATTGCACAGGAAGACGGCAGGAAGCTTTTGGCATAGTCTGTCTCTACTGGGCTTCTATCAAGGGCTTAATCTAACTTTTTTACTATCTTATTTATTAATCCATTCCCTCCTAGACTATTTTTGGATCCAACCTCTTTGAATAAATCTACTGAAAAGGAGCAATTACTAGAAAAAGGGAGTTTTTTTTAGAATTATTAAGTTTTGAAGCCAATGTGATAAATAGAGCATTTGCTCCTATGGAGCAAATGCTCTATTTATCACAATGGTTTCAAAAAATGACTTTTACAGAGGCGTCAAAAGTTTTCAGTAGTAGGGAATGGGTTAACAGTGACATAACCTAACAATCTTTTACCATCTTACTTGTATATCAAATTTTATTAATAATAAACATAAATAAGTATTTATTGATAAGATAAATATAAATAATGATTGATTGAGTAAAATGTAATACTCTTCTATGTCAATGAAAAAAGAGACCAAAATAATTATAGATAATCTAATCTTATTTTCTAACCCCTTGGTTATAAGGCATCAGAGATTAAGTCCCAATTCATTCTCAAGTATCTGATTGGTCTGCTTTTAAGTTGAACTCAAAATCTGTCCAATCAGATGCTGGAGAATGAAATGGGGCTCAAGCAAAACACTTTACAATCACAGGGCCTGACTACCAAACAAAGGCCAATGTAGCTGCTAATATAAACAGCTTAACCCTTTACTCCATAAATACGCCTTTCTACACCTTTGCAAACAGAGTAGAACCAGATCAGACAACTCCTATAGGAGCCGTCTGATCAGGGTCTGCTCTGTTTGCTTATGAAAGAATATACATATTATTCTACTTGCATATGATATACATGTACAATAATATAAATACATGTATGATTCTACAGTTTCTGCCATGGTCAAAACAATCATGCTTCCATGTGTTGTTAAAACAATAAATCTAATTAATATTCATGATGTCAAGAGTTAAGAGTACATCATGGGTGATTGTATGCTAAGGAAGATACGGGATACTGAATAGTATTAATAGTTGGTTCCATAGTTCTTTTATGTGTTCAAGAGTTAACCCTTTGATTGCAAGAAACAAATGCACTGGCTTTTGTAAACAGTGTAGACCCAGATTAGGGGGATACTACAGGAGCCCTCTGATCAGGGTCTGCACTGTTTGTCATTCAAAATCATCTAGAAAGTTTAAGCCTTCCATGCTGTGTGGACTCTATACTTTCCCTGTTGCATATTCATGTAAGAAATAATTTGCATTATGACTTTCACGACTTTTATGAATTGCATTATGACTATTACTTTTTTACATTGGCATAATTATGAATGCAGGATATTTTGACTCAGGCAGAATTGGTAAAATCAGATCTATATTATACCATAAGCAAGTACATGTAGAGCAGACCCTGATCAGACAGCTCCTACAGGAGTCATCTGATCTGGGTCTTCTCTGTTTGCAAAGGCCTGAAAAGGCGCTTATATGAGGGAAAGGGTATTTCAGTGACAATGAAGCATTGCAAGGAATAGGCATATATGTTCGCTCTTGTTTTGTGGGACTATAATAATTATGCATTACAAAACATTAAATATATATTATGTATATCAGGAAACATACAATTTATCAGGCATTAGTGATGGACATACACTGAACAACCTTACAATATACATAAAGTGTGCCCCAGTGAATCTGTCAATATCCTCTACAAATATTAGCCATTTCCTCCATAAACAAACCTTTGCAAATGGAGTAGACCTGAATCAGATGGCTCCTGCATGAGCCATCTGTTCAGGGTCTGCCCTGTTTTCTTTTGCAATTATATAGATATGATTCTACAGTTTCTGTCATGATAACATATCCCCTAACATTTCCTCATATTGACGCCTTTTGATACCTCTTGTAAGAATTACTTTTTGAAACCATTGTGATAAATAGAGCATTTGCTCCATAGGAGCTAAATGCTCTATTTATCACAATGGTTTCAGAACTACAAAATTCTAAATTTTTCCTTTTCTCTAGTATTTGTCCTTTTCGGTAGGTTTATTCAAAGAGGTTGGGTCTAAAAATAGCCTATGAGGTAATGGGTTAATATATATTCACAATGTCAAAAATACTGACATGAATATTTATGGAGAAAAGGTTTAGCAATTTACATGATGAATTTTCATGCCAAACTCCGTCCATTATGAATATCATTTATTTCAATTCTTGCATCAAAAACATGAAATAAGAATATTTACTGACATGGCAAACTGCAGAGAATCAGATCTGAAACCAACAGCAAACAGAGCAGACCCTGACCAGGAAGCTCTTACAGAAGCTCTGATCTGGATCTACTCCGTCTGCAACAGCTGCTATAAAAAGTGGAATTGTCAAATAAAAGGGTTAATGCAAAAATAGTTACAAAACCAGTCAACAACTTTAGTAGAACCAGAGGTACAGATAAGATGCGTAAATTAACTCGTTGCACGCTAGTGGCGAAACTGTGATTACCTATGCAAACAGTTTGGATCCAGATGAGACGCCGCATAATGCGGCATCTCATAAAGATCCAAACTGTTTGTCTTCTTGACCATATTTTTGCCAAAAAAATGAGAGAAAGTTTAGTTTAAGAATTGAAGCAGACGACAATTGTTGCAAACAAAAAATTACTTAACGTACAAATAGTTAAAACACTTTCAAGAACAACTCTGTTATTTCTCAACCAAACCCTATCTTGTGACCACTCTTTAGAATCGTCTCTTTGAGACGATTCTAAAGATTGGTCACAACATTGGGTTTGGTGGAGAAAAGATGACTTTAGTTTTTGAGTAAGCACCTTTATCTGTTACTCTGAAGAACTTGGTTACCCAACTCATGACATATGTGAAGGAGTGAGAACCTGGACATGTAAAACTTGGTCAATTATTGAATAAAATATGTTTAGTGAGTAATAATTGAGTAAAAATGTTTAGGGAGTAATAATTGAATAAAAATATTTAGGGAGTAATTATTGAATAAAAAATATTTAGGGATTAATGATTAAATAAATATATTGAATAAAAAATATTTAGGGATTAATGATTAAATAAATACATTCTGGGAGCATATCTTACTTTGAAGAAAAAAATATCAATATGTAGACAAAAAAACCATTTGAAGAAAGAAAATATATATTTTGAAGAAAGAAACATATTGAATGGTCATTCTTACCAACATACTACAGTAACTCTGGCATATTTAAAATAGTGTAATTACTAATTAGTTAGGAGGGAGCTTAACAGCGTACACGCAGGGGTATACACAAGGCAGAGCATAAACAGTACAGGGTAGAGGTGGGGCTGACCCCATCCTACCATACACACGGGCAAATAACTCTTCCACAATCCCTACTTTGCCGACTGACAATTTTTATTTCTGTAGCATGATTGTATTGTGAAAAAATGAATGTATAAAATAATGGGATAATTCACTGACTGAAAAATTACCATTTTGAAATATAGTAAAACTACAGTGACCAGCATTATAAGAGGCATAATTCTGTGTGCCAAAGCCAGGACTAAGCTAAACCCATTCCCTCATACTGACGCCTCTGTTAAGTCATTTTTGAAACCATTGTGATAAATAGAGCATTTGCTCCATAGGAACAAATGCTCTATTTATCACAATGGTTTCACAAAATGACTTTTAAAGGGTTGTCAAAAAGTCGTCAATATGAGGGAATGGATTAAGCAGCCACCTCATTTTTAAGATGACCATGAATATTCAATAGGTGGTCATAGAGATGTTCTATTGTATTCTGTGATAAAGAAGAAGAGCACTGCAAACAGATGTCAACCATCATCTGTCACTGCAATAACCAATGTTAAAAGGACCATAACTCTTTAACCCTTTCGCTGCCAATGCCAGATCTGTGATTACCTATGCAAACAGTTTGGATCCAGATGAGACGCCGAGTAACTCGGCGTCTCATCAGGATCCAAACTGTTTGTTACTGTTACTATGTTTTTGAAACAAAAATGAAGAAAATCAAAAGAATGAAAATTTGTAGCAGACGACAAAGTTAGCAGACGGCAGTTTGGCAGCGAAAGGGTTAAATATGCATGACAGAGTAATGGCCACTTAACAGCTTGCGACCTGTATGACGGTAAATAACTATTTAACCCATTACCTCATAGGCTATTTTTAGATCTTCCAAAAAGGAGCATTTACTAGATGAAAATTTTGAAATTGTATAGTTTTTAAACCATTGTGATAAAGAGAGCATTTGCTCCTATGGAGCAAATGTCCTGTTTCTCATGATGGTTACACTAAGTGACTTTTATAGAGGCTTCCAAAGGTGTCAATATGCAGGAATGGGTTTAAAGTTTGATCTTGAAACTATGTCAAAAATGTCATCAGGTTTTGTACAACAATAATGGGAACAAGACTATGACAAAACCTTGATCTTTAACCCATTCCCTCATATTGACACCTCTGTAAATGTCACTTTTTGAAACCATTGTGACAAATAGAGCATTTGCTCCTTAGGAGCAAATGCTCTATTTATCACAATGGTTTCAATACTACACAATTCTAAAGTTTTCCTTTTCCCTAGTAAATGCTCCTTTTTGGTAGATTAGTTCAAAGAGGTTGAGTCTTAAAATGGTGTATGAGGTAATGGGTTAACACACGTCTCTTTGAAGAATAGACAAGCTAAAAATGGATAAATGGTATGCTATTTAAATGATAAATGATGATGTATTTGAGTCAATTATGTATAAAATGTCCATCAAATAAGCCGTACAGTTTCAGTGAAATTATCCTATATAATGGAAATCTAAAGTGATTCTCAATGTTAATGCAGCTGTGGAAAATGATGGTGGACATCTTGTTGCAGTGCTGTATTTTTTTCATAAATTCTATGATTGATAAGACCAAGTATTAATGATTACAATTAATTATTTTGTTCCTTTCCTACAAATTATATCGTAATTATACTTAATAATTTTGGTTTCTTACACCTTTTAACCCTTTGCTTGCTATTCACGTCAATATACCTACCTGTAAATAGTGAAGACCCAGATGAGACAGCTCCTGCAGGAGCTGTCTCACCAGGGTCTGCACTATTTACAAGTCGATTGTGCAACCAGTGCACTCCACAGCAATGGCTGCACAGCGAAATACTTGTACACAGTGAAGATATATGTAATTATACAACGGGGCATGGGTAAAGAAGGAGAAATGTACATGTATTTTTAAAATTCAGCAAGAGAAGGGTTAAAACAGGGATGACCAAGACCAGACAGATCTGGTAGGAAAACGGAGACCAAGATGTAGATGAATAAATTATCTGTGAATTAAAAAGAAAATATTGCCTTTACAGGATTGCTAAAAATAATTTTGAAAAATGATGACAGAGAGTTTTAATGACGTGTTTCATAGATAGTTTTATTTAGACTGTATGGTAGGAAAAGAGTCAACCACGCTATACAGGTTAAACACCTCATGGTTGAAGTCCCATCATCCACAAAACTGGGTCTTCGCTGTTCTCGAAATCTGGAAATATTCATTTGCCCGAGTATAATCATATATCTTATATATATGATAAAAATGAATCATTGTTACATTACCGTAAAACTTTTTTTCTAATCATTGTTACATTACCGTAAAACTTTTTTTCTAAAGAAAGATAAACCATGTTTTAACACTATATGCTGCCAATGTTGTGGAGATATAAAACCACTTTTTAAGGATTATGGAAAATTCTGTGTCTATTTAACACTATCCCTTATTTCTCAACCAAACCCTATGATGCTGCAATTCATTAGAATCACCCTGAAGAGGTGACTTAGATGAGTTTAGAATCAACCTTGAAGAGGTGAATTAGATGATCAAAGAGGTGAATTAGATGAGTTTAGAATCACCTTGAAGAGGTGAATTAGATGAGTTTAGAATCACCTTGGAGAGGTGAATTAGATGAGTTTAGAATCACCTTGAAGAGGTGAATTAGATGAGTTTAGAATCACCTTGAAGAGGTGAATTAGATGAGTTTAGAATCACCTTGAAGAGAGGTGAATTAGATGAGTTTAGAATCACCTTGAAGAGGTGAATTAGATGAGTTTAGAATCACCTTGAAGATGTGAATTAGATGAGTTTAGAATCACCTTGAAGAGGTGAATTAGATGAGTTTAGAATCACCCTGAAGAGGTGAATTAGATGAGTTTAGAATCACCTTGGAGAGGTGAATTAGATGAGTTTAGAATCACCTTGAAGAGGTGAATGAGTTTAGAATCACCTTGGAGAGGTGAATTAGATGAGTTTAGAATCACATTGAAGAGGTGAATAAGATGAGTTTAGAATCACCTTGAAGAGGTGAATTAGAAGAGTTTAGAATCACCTTGAAGAGGTGAATTAGACGAGTTTAGAATCACCTTGAAGAGGTGAATTAGAAGAGTTTAGAATCACCCTGAAGAGGTGAATGAAGAGGTGAATTAGATGAGTTTAGAATCACCTTGAAGAGGTGAATTAGATGATCAAAGAGGTGAATTAGATGAGTTTAGAATCACCCTGAAGAGGTGAATTAGATGAGTTAAGAATCACCTTGAAGAGGTGAATTAGATGAGTTTAGAATCACCTGGAAGAGGTGAATTAGATGAGTTTAGAATCACCTCGAAGAGGTGAATTAGATGAGTTGCAGCAAGATAGGGTTTGGTGGAAAAATAAAACAAAAATATGATCTATCAAAATCACTTGTTTTGCACTTAAACCCTACCCTGTTACTATTCATCATTCTCTGAGATGATTCTGATGAGTTGTAGCAAGATAGGGTTTGGTGGAGAAATATATACAGTTGAACTTCGATAATTGGAACTTGAAGGAACCATACAAATTAGTTCGAGATAACAGAAGTTTGAGTCATCCGATTTCTAATCTGAACAATTTCTCAATGTCACAGCTTAATACAGGTCTAAAGTAATGCTGAAAGCTCCTGTAGGAGCTTTCAGCATTACTTTAGACCTGTATTAAGTTGTGACATGTGTTTCCTGATATCTGTAGCGATACATTTAAGAGCAAATCTGTATTGTAAGTTTTGGAAGGACCAAACTTTTAGTTCGAGATATCCCGAAGTTCGAGTTATCCGAGTTCGAGATATCGAAGTTCAACTGTAACAACAATTATTTCGATCTTTCAAATCTCTTATTTTTCAGCCAAACCCTATCTTAATGCTACTCATCCTTCCCTGAAATGATTCTAATAAGTAGCAGTGAGATAGGCTTTGGTGAAGAAATGTAGAAAATATTTGACCTAAATACCCATAAGACGCCTCCTATCTACATCCCTGCATAATTATGTACATTTAGAATACCAGTATGTGTGTGTGTTAGAAACACAAACAAATAAACATACAGTAAAACCTCTCTATAACGACCACTAAATTACAAGTATTTTGTGTTTAAGGCAGGTGGATGCTTAAAGCAAGGTGAAAGTAAAACAGAACGCTCCTATATTGACTTTCACCTTGCTTTAAACAACCACCTGCCAAAAATACCAACTAATTATAAACAATCTAGTGGTCGTTATAGAGAGGTTTTACTGTACTGTTAAATACATTTTTTTTTTTTAAAAAAAAACAACAATATTGTTATTTCACAAATACAAAAAAATACTTTTAGAACAAAACTTTGCCTTGCTTCTGTGATATGACTCTTTACTTCATACAATCAAGCCAGGCTCCCCCATTATGAGTATCAATTCAATTGTGGTAGTAAAAAGAATATCTACAATAAGGAAATTTGTTGCCATGGCAAATAGTAGAGAATCAGTTCTGTAATATAAGCAAACAGACTAGACCCTGATCAGCTGTGTGATTTGGGTATACTCGCTTTTTGTAAAGGAATTAACCCTTTACTCCATAGATACGGTTTTCTGCCCCTATTTGCAAACAGTGTAGACCAAGATCAGACAGTTCCTATAGGAGCTATCTGATCAGGGTATACACTGTTTGCACTCAGGATCTTTCAGATTCATGTTTATCCTGCCTTCCATAGAATAATCGCAAAATCAAAATACTATTAACCCTTCACTTGCTGAATTTTAAACTACATTTCTCCTTCTTTACCCATGCCCTGTTGTATAATTACATATATCTTCACTGTGTACAAGTATTTCACTGTGCAATCACTGCTGTGGAATGCACTGGTTGCACAATTCAACTTGTAAATAGTGCAGACGCAGATGAGACAGCTCCTGCAGGAGCTGTCTCATCTGGGTCTTCACTATTAACAGGTAGGTATATTGACACGAATAGCAAATGAAGGGTTAATTTAAGATAATAAATATGCCAAGAGAGTAGATATGAATTAAATGGATAACCCATTCAGTTGAAGCAACTTGCTGCAAGTTGTCAATGTTGCACACAAACATCTACCTGTCTCCCTTCTAAACTCTCCGCATGGTAATTAATTATAAAACAAGATGTGTTTGTGAAACACTATGCCCCCGATATGACCTTTGACCTTAATGTATGACCTTGACCTAAAAAATTCACCCGTAAAAATGTTCGCCTCCATACAAGCATGCAAAGATGGAATGTTGAATAATGACAAACTTAATGCCAATCTAAATTTGACCCGTAATTTGACCTTTGACCTTGATGTATGACCTTGACCTCAATAAGTCACCCCTAAAAATGTTTAGAGTAATCAAAGATTTGCAGCTAGTATGCAAAGAGTTACTATTTGATACAAGTATAACATCAACCCTTTCCCTGATGAATATTCATGTAAGAAATAATGAATCAGTCCGGGTCTTATTTTGGAACCATCCATTTTTCATGTTGAGTGTGTTTGTGTGTGTGTTGGGGGAGGGTCCTTTGTCCTTTTTAAGGGACACTGGGCACCAATGGGTTAAAAGAAAATCTTGTATAAAAATCAGTTATAAAGATTTTAAACTAGAAGTATGTCCATAGTACATGGATGCCCTTGCTTTGCCAGTTTTCACAAAGACACAGTGTGTAACTGTCATGTGACAACAAAGTGTTATAATTCTGCCAATAATTATCATAACTGAAATTCTTTCCTTCCCATTTTTATATAAATATTGTTCATCTGTGAAAGTGTGAAACAAAGTCTATGAAGTGTACTATACACATGTATATGTAAAAAAATTGTTGGTGCATTAAAAAGGCCAAATGGTATAGAAAATGACAATCCATGAAACCTTGAAACAAATCTGGTCAAAGGTTACATCATATATACATTTTTACAGATTTTATCGGGAAGTGACATGCCTATAAAATCAAATTTCTCCTTGAATTTCTGCATAAAGACCCATTCCCGCATATTGACTCATTTTGATGCCTCTGTAAAAGTCACTTTTTAAAACCATTGTGATAAATAAAGCATTAAAAACGTTGCTCCATAGGATCGGAGCAAATGATTTATTCAACACAATGGTTTTAAAAAATACACAATTCTAAAATTTACCTTTTCTCTAATAAATGCTCCTTTTCAGTAGACTTATTCAAAGAGGTTTGATCTAAAAATAACCTATGAGGGAATGGGCCAATTAATCATTCAAACATAAAACAAATGACTATAAAAAACAAACAAGCACAAGCTTATACAGACGAAATACATTTCTAGTTAAACTGCACATCTTAATACCATGTTATATCTCACATCTCAATGTCTGTTATTTTGAAGTCCCAAAACAAACACATAGACAGAACACCACCACTCTCACCGATCTATTTCTGCTTCTTCAAAATTTGTCAAAAGGTCTTTAGTGTCACGCAGCTCTGCACGAACTTCGAACTTTTTATGTATCAGTTCTAAGAAGTCCTGTATCATTCTTTTACCATACAAAAACAACAAAGACACAAATAAGTGAACTAAGGATGTGTATCATTATGAAATGCAAAAGTCATCGCAACCATGTGTAACTTACAAATATATTGGGCACTACAGCAATATGCAGGTATTGTGTGCAAAAAATGCAGTAGCAAGTGTGAGTCTTCATTGTCTCCCATCCCCCCAATACACATCTTGGTGTGGCTCATTACTCCATGATTATTCATGTAAAAAACAATGACCTTATGAATATTAATCATATTCTTTTTACCATTTCTAGAAATGGTAGAATCAGATCTGTATTATTCTGTAAGCAAACAGAGCAGACCCTTATCAGATGTATCCTGTAACAGCCATCTGATCTGGGTCTACTCTGTTTGCAAAGGCATTAAAGGGCCTTTCTAGTTCTTCAAACAGAGTAGCTAGACCAAGATCAGACAGCTCCTGTAGGAGCCGTCTGACCAGGGTCTGCCCTGTTTGCTTATGAACTAATACAGATATGATTCTACAGTTTCTGCCATGGCCAAAATATCCTGTGTCCATGTACCATTATAAAAAATGATCTAATTAATATTCATGGGGTCATTTTTTCTCACATGAATATTCATGGAGTAAAGGATTACTGCTACAAATAAAACCTTTAGCAAGCTGTGCAAATATTTGTTAATAGAGCTAGAAATGGTTTCATAGGAAATGAATGCCAATAATTTCCCTCAATGTCCAAAATGCAAGGCCCTCAACAGACACTTAAACTTACTGAAGGGTAGCATGTCAAACTCACCAGATATAACTCCGAGTTAGAGCCTTAACAGTACATGTTTTTGACACTTGATCTCCAAGTGTGACCTTGACCTTCCAGCTGCTGATCCAGTTCTTGCTTGCAACACATCATCATTTGTAGAAGAACATTTCTGCTAAGCCATTACAAAACTCTGAGCCAGAGCTCAGACAAGCAAAATGTTTAAGTTTCTGATCTTTGAACTCTGAAATTGACCCCCCTGACCTTTAACTCTGAGAATGACCTTGACCTTTAAGCTATGGACCTGGTTCTTGCATGCAACACACTATCCTTACTAGACTAACATTTCTGCCAAGTCATTTTAAAATCCAGCCTTTCTCTGAGAAACAGCCTGGACAAACAAAAGAGTACATGTTTTTGACTTTTGACCTCCAAGTGTGACCTCGACCTTTCAGCTACTGGCCTGGTTCTTGTGTGCGACACCCCGTCTTCTCTAGAAGAACATTTCTGCCAAGTCATTTCAAAATCCTTCTATGCAACTCTTAAGTTAGAGCCCGGACAAGCAAAACAGTACATGTTTTTTACCTTTGACATCCAAGTGTGACCTTGACCGCCGTCCACTCTAGAACATTTCTGCCTAGCAATTTCAAAATCCTTCCATGCAACTCTAAGTTAGAGCCCGGACAAGCAAAAAAGTACATGTTTTTGACTTTTGACCTCCAAGTGTGACTTTGACCTTTCAGCTACTGGCCTGGTTCTTGTGTGCGACACCCCGTCTTCGCTAGAAGAACATTTCTGCCGAATCATTTCAAAATCCTTCCACGCAATTCAGCCCAGACAAATCCTGATGTACCCATACATGCACACATGCACTAACATACATGCTGACATTGTGGCAACTATATCCAGCTCACTGCAAGCGGGCTTGACAAAAACCCATCCAAAGTCTATGTGCACAACTTCACATGCTGATAAACATTTTTTGTACAGTTTCATGATTGTAGCAGTTATGTGTGACACAAGTTGAAAATGTAAAATCTTCACTTGGGACCATAACCCTGCCGATATTACCAGAATCAATACTTAGGAGTGCAAATGGATGGATGGATTGATAGATGGATGGATGGATGGATAAATGAATTTGCCTATAGCATGCTAAAGATTAAATATTTGTACATTTCATTTGAGTGACCATGCATGATACATGTCGTAACAATAAACTCCAGAATAACTGAAACATTTAACCCATTACCTCATAGGCTATTTTTAGATCCAACATCTTTGAATAAATCTACTGAAAAGGAGTATTTACTAAAGAAAAGGAAAAGTTCATAATTGTGTACTTTTGAAACCACTGTGAGAAACAGAGCATTTGCTCCTGTGGAGCAAATGCTCTATTTATCACAGTGGTTTCAAAAAAGAAATGCTCTATTTATCACAGTGGTTTCAAAAAAGTAACCCTTACAGTGGCGTCAAAAGGCATCAATATGAGGAAATGGGTTTAACTCTTTTGAACATTCATAACAGTAATAGGTAATTTCCAAAACTTGAATTTTAAGAAAAAATTAAACAGGCTACCAATAAATTGCCATTCTGTAAAAAAACAGTACAATGAAGACATGATGCAACAGATTTACATACTCCATGAAAACAAATTATTCCATTCCACCCTTACCATTATAAGTGGTGAATCCCTGATAAAACAAAACCTTTTTAATGCTAAATAACTTTTTTTAGCAAAAAAATACTTTCTGCTTCAATTGACTTCAATTAGGTGTTCCACTGGATTGAAAGTGATTACATTTAACCCTTTCGCTGCAAATGCCGGATCTGTGATTACCTATGCAAACAGTTTGGATCCAGATGAGACGCCGAGTAACTCGGCGTCTCATCAGGATCCAAACTGTTTGTTACTGTTACTATGTTTTTGAAACAAAAATGAAGAAAATCAAAAGAATGAAAATTTGTAGCAGACGACAAAATTAGCAGACGACAGAGTTTGGCAGCGAAAGGGTTAATCATACATACCAACAGTATTGATAGCTCTGTACCTAACACAAAGTTAACTCTTTATCTCATGAATATTTATGCAAGAATCTTATAATCACTTCATGAATATTCATTGACTGAATTTTTATACTGGTATTTAAAATCGGGAACTTTCTGCCATGCAAGAAACTTTAGAGTCAGTTCCATATACATGTAGTTCCATAAGCAAATAGAGCATACCATAATCAGACAGCTCCTATAGCAGCTGTCTGATCTTGGTCTGCACTTTTTGCAAAGTTTTAAAAAACTTGTCTCTGTGAGGTAAAGAGTTAAAAGAGTCATATAAACATTGAATAAATATTATTAACTCTTTGCACACTAGCGGCAAAACTGTGATTACCAATGCAAACAGTTTGGATCCAGATGATATGCTGCATAATGCATCATCTCATCAGGATTCAAACTGTTTGACACTTTGATCTTATTTTTGAAGAAAAAAATGAGAGAAAAATTATTTTAAGAATTGTTGTAGACAAACAATTTCTTAACGTGCAAAGAGTTGAGTTATGATACAGTTGTTTTATCCCTTGTCCTGCTAAGTGCTGTGTTTATAATTATCTTGGATCAAGATGAGAGGACAAATAACCTGATGTCTCATCAGGATCCAACCTGTCAAACACTTGGTCCGAAGTTTCTGAACTATCTGCACACTAATTATTTTGTCATCTGCTCAATTTACGTCTGCAACTTTTTTAAAACTATTAATTTTATTTCTGATTCTTTGCAGAAGGTTGAGCCTGAGCAACAAACATTTTGGATCTCAGATCGGGCCCCACGTTTTGTGGGGCCTGATCTGGATCCAAACTGTTTGCATAGGTCATAAAATAAATGGTGGAAGAATCCGCGGCTAGCATGCAAGACTTAATAGCTTCAATGAAGAGGAAGTAAACATTGAGGAGACATCAATACTTACAGCAGGATTATAATGTTAGACTGGATAGTGTTTTATCCCATTCCCTTATAGTGTTTTATCCCATTCCCTTATAGGCTATTTTTAGATCCAACTTCTTTGAATAAATCTACTAAAAAGCAGCATTTTCTAGAGAAAAGGAAAGTTTTAGACTTGTGTAGTTTTGAAACCATTTTGATAAATAGAGCATTTGCTCCATAGGAGCAAATGCTCTATTTATCACAATGGTTTAAAAAAGTAACTTTTATAGAGGCATCAATATGAGGGAATGGGTTAATTAATTAATTAATACTCCCTTTTCAAAGGAAACCCTAAAGTTAGTTTTTGTGCATCTTTTGGTAAATTCAGTGCATTAAAAATTGCAATTTAGGTTTACAGCTAAATCTCTCCACAACCACATAACTCTATTCCCCATATGAACAAATTACAAATTTTGGCACCACTGCAAATAGAGTAGAACCAGATCAGACAGCTCCTGTATGAACTATCTGTCTGTTCAGATTCTGCTCTATTTGTTTAAAAAAAAAAAAGTCTGTCTCAGCCAAAAAAATTATTGTTAATGTTAAATTATAAAAAAAATCGGTCAATGAATATTCAATATGCAGTATAAATATAGTGCATTAATATTTATAGGGAAAAGGGTTAACAGATAACCTCGGTTTTAAAGATGTTGTAGACAGGTTTTACTGTGTACAGAAGTAATAAAAATTAGCGCTTACCTGTTCCTAACTTTGTAAAAGTCAAGCTGAAATCAGAAAACAAAACAGCAGATATTAAAACAACAGTAAAACACTGACCAGAGAATGTCTAATGTATTTTTACATATTTTATTCCATTGAAAATGTGATATAACAAAAACAATTTCTGCAGTAGTAAAATTAATAATTACATTTCTCACATACCTTCCCTTATCTCCGAGTTAGAACAACAGGTTAAGATTTCCTTATCTGTAACACGTGTAAGATCACTTTAGAACGTATGACGTCATATATGACGTCAAGCCATGGGAACCTATGTTTACATGTCATTTAAACGGCGAAAATACACTTTTTTGATATGTGAGAAAAAGAATCTGATGCTCGTTGTCTTTTAAGATCACATGTTCCTAAACTCACCAAGAAAATGTTATTAAGCTCGCCAAGGCTCGCTTAATGACAATTTCTAAGGCTCGTTTAGGAACATGTGATCTTAAAAGACAACTCGCAACAGATCCTCTCTATAACCCATTCCCTTATTTTGACATCTTTTGACACCTCTGTAAACGTCACTTTCTGAAACCATTGTGATAAATAGAGCAGAGCAGCAAATGCTCTATTTGCCACAATGGTTTCAAAACTACACAATTTTCTTTTTTTTCTTTTCTGTAGTTAATGCTCCTTTTCGGTAGATTTATTCAAAGAGGTTGGGTCTAAAAATAGCCTATAAGCTTACCCTGCTCCAGAGAGTGTTAGCCTGTGTTATCACCTTCCAAGACCTACAGACACATGCACATCTTGCCAGGTCGGCAACATCAACATAGCGGAATATCTGAAATATGACCAAACAATCATACTTTCATGAACCCTATCCTCCATATATAAGCCTTTCTATGCCTCTGCAAAAGTCACCTGTTAAAACCATTGTGATAAATAGAGCATTTGCTCCTATAGGAGCAAATGCTCTATTTATCACAATATTTTCAAATTACAAAATTCTAAAAAATTCCTTTTCTCTAGTTAATGCTCCTTTTTGTTAGATGCATCCAAAGAGGATGGATCTAAAAATAGCCTATGGAGGAAAGGATTAAGCCTTTACTCCATGAATATTCATGTAAAATAATGACATTATGTTTATCAATTAACCCTTTCCCTTATATAAATGCTTTTTCTTGATTTGCAAACAGATTAGATCCAGATCAGATTGCTCCGGATCAGCGTCTGCTCTATTTGGTTATGAAATTATGATAGATCTGACTCTACAGTTTCTACTGTGTACATTATGCAAATATAAACATTCAGAAAATAAATATGATGTCATTATTTTGACGTAAATATTCAACAGGGAAAGGGTTAATTAACTTTTTTTTTTTTAAATGACATAAGAAGATTAAACTTTTGGCCATGGAAAAAATCGCAGAATCCAATTTATATCATTTCATAAGCAAACAGTGCAGACTCTGATCAGATGGCTCCTGCAGGAGCCATATGGTCTGGGTCTTCTATGTTTGCAAGGCCTGCACCAACATGGGCAATGCTATAATTATGATCTTGCCAATTCCATGTACCGGGGAAAATAACTCACATCATAAATTTCTTTCAAAGGCTGAAACTCTAATTATCCCTTTCCTCCATCAATACGCCTGTAAGCCTTTCTACGCCTCTGTAAAAGTAACTTTATGAAACCATTGTGGTAAATACAGCATTTGCTCCACAAGAGCAAATACTCTATTTATCACAATGGTTTCAAAACTACACAATTCTAAAATTTTCCTTTTCTGTAGTAAATACTCCTTTTTGGTAGATTTATTCAAAGAGGTTGGGTCTAAAAATAGCCTATAGAGGAATTGGATAAACAGTAACATTATTCTGACAAGTGACCTAGTCACTTAACCCTTTCAATGCTGAATTTTCAAAGTGGAATAGCCCATTATTGTTTCATTGGTAAAGTCCACAGAGTATAAAAGGGTAAAATTTACAAGAGAATTCGGAATAACAAACAGTGCAGACCCTGATCAGAGGGCTCCTCTAGGAGCCCTCTTATCTGGGTCTACACTGTTTGCAAATAATAGTACATGTGTGTCCTCCATTCAAAGGGTTTATGAAGTTATCGTGCAGATAGCAAAAACATACAAAACCTGTAACTACCATATTAACCCATTCCCTCATATTGACGCCTTTTGACACCTCTGTAAAAGTCACTTTCTAAAACCATTGTGATAAATAGAGCATTTGCTCCATAGGAGCAAAATTTTATGCTCTATTTATCACAATGGTTTCAAAACTACACAATTCTAAAAAAATCCATTTCACTAGTAAATGCTCCTTTTCGGTAGATTTATTCAAAATGGTAGGATCTAAAAATAGCTTATGAGGTAATGGGTTATCACATTTGACATGAAGTGTAAGTTGCAGCTGATCCCAGGACGACAAATTCAAAAAGACAGAACAGTTCATACCTGGATAGCGATTTTCCTTGGAAGTGTTGACAGGCTGTCCCTCGCTTCACCCGTTCCCTGACCAAACGCATCATCATCCTCCATGTTCTCGCCCCGTTCCAATCGCTACACGAAAAAAATAAAGATACACACTACTGCAAACACTGGGTTCAATATTTCCTATACTTTACATTAAGTTCAAATCTATGTATGTTGACCCTTTAAATGCTGGAAATTAGTTAACTAGCTGGTATTAGCAAACAGTGTAGATCCAGATCAGGGGTTACTAGAGGAGCCTTCTGATCTGGATCTACACTGCTGGTCATTCAAAATCCTCTAACAGATTTACCCCTTTCATATTGAATGGATTTTACTGTTAAACTATAATGGATCATTCCATTTAGAAAATCCAGCATTTAAAGGGATACTTTAATGGTTTGGAAAAGTATTACTGAACTCACATGCTTTCCTCTTGTGAAAGATTTACTTACAATCAAAAGAAATCAATATTGATTATATACTTTTATACAGGATTTATCCATTTGATGTTGGAAATCAATAAACTTTCAATGAGTTGGATTCTTTCTTGTGTTATGGTGATAAATCAAGAAGATAAATTATGAAAAGAATCACATAATATCTATGTCATATAAAAGACATGCGTTGCATTTCTTAGCATCCAGAGGACATTACTGTCTGGTCAAGGTTTTCATCAGTGTCATGAATCCTAAATGACCAGCTTAACCCTTTTCTCCATAGATACGCCTTTCTACGCCTCTGTAATAACCACTTCTTAAAACCATTGTGATAAATAGAGCATTTGCTCCTATAGGAGCAAATGCTCTATTTATCACAATGGTTTCAAACTACAAAATTCTAAAATTTTACTTTTCTCTAACAAATGCTCCTTTTGGGTAGATTCATTCAAAGAGGTTGGGTCTAAAAATAGCCCACGGAGGAAAGGCTTAATAACCCTATACCTCATAGAAATGCCTTTTCACGCATTAAATTGCAAGCAAAGTAGACCCAGATCAGACGGCTCCTATAGGAGCCAACCGATCAGGGTCTGATCAGGGTCTGCTCCGTTTGTTAATGGAATTTGATAGATCTGTTTCTTTACTTTCTAAAATGGCTATAATATGTTCCACTTGCCATATTTCATTACAATTATTTTGTCCTAAATATTCAGCAGATATTGAAATCTGGAACTAATATAAAACAGGGAAAGGGTTAATATTCTCTTCCAATACAAATGTATTTATTGTTTTGATCCTGAGAAGATCAAAGAAACAGAGCAGACCCTGATAATGAAACTCCTACAGGAGTCATCGGATCTGGGTTTATTCTGTTTGCATAGGTGTCAAAAGGCATTTCTAAAACGAAACAGGTTAAACTTTTTGGCATAAAGGTAACAGGTTAACCCATTCCCTCATAGGCTATTTTTAGATCCAACCTCTTTGAATAAATCTACCGAAAAGGAGCATTAACTAAAGAAAAAGACAATTTTAGAAGTTTGTAGTTTGAAACCATTGTGATAAATAAGCATTTGCTCCTATAGGAGCAAATGCTCTATTTATCACAATGGTTTCAATAGGTGATATTTACAGAGGCGTAGAAAGGTGTATTTATGGAGGAAAGGGTTAAACTTTTTGGCATACACAAATCTGTCAAATATTCATTTTAAAGTTATGTCCAATACATTTTGCATTTCAAATCCATTTGAATACACAGAATACACTTTTCATTAAATTCTTTCATAACCCTTTACTTCATGAATTTTCATGTAAAAATTATTACTTTATGAATAGTAAATAACTAATTATCTACACTGGCAAAATGAACACTGGAAAATTTGGTCAATACAAAAACTACAGAATCAGATCTACAAATCCAATATGGCCTCCAATTAACCTATTCTCTCATGGTTTCACAAGGTGACTTTTACAGAGACATCAAAAGGCGTCAATATAAAATAATGGGTCAACAAATATTTATTTTGTCCTGCTGTAAATTAATCCATAAGCAAAAAGAACAGACTCTGATCAGAAAGCTCTTACAGGAGCTGTTTAACCCTTCGCTTGCTGAATTTTAAAATACATTTCTCCTTCTTTACCCATGCCTTGTTGTATAATTACATACATCTTCACTGTGTACAAGTATTTCGCTGTGCAATCACTGCTGTTGAGTGCACTGGTTGCACAATCAATTTGTAAATAGTGCAGACCCTGATGAGACAGCTCCTGCAGGAGCTGTCTCATCTGGGTCTTCACTATTTACAGGTAGGTATATTGACGTGAATAGCAAGCGAAGGGTTAATCTGGCTTTACTCTGTTTGCAAAAGGCATAAATATGTGTTTCTATCAAATAAAGGGTTTTGCAAACAGAGAAGACCCAGATCAGACGGCTCCTATAGGAGCCGTCTGATCAGGGTCTGCTCCGTTTCCTTATGAAGTTATGATATGATATAGATATGATTCTACAGTTTCTGCCATGGCGAAAAATTCCTGTGTTTGTGTGCTATTATAACAAATTAATCTAATTATTATTCATGACATCATTATTTCTTACATGAATGTTCATGGAGGAAAGGGTTAAAGTATATAAATAATGTTAAAAGAAAGATTTAAAAATATTTATAATCATCTTATGACATACAAACTTATAAGCAAACAATATGCTCATTTCAAGCATGCTAATAGCTAATCAACATGCTAATTAAGATAACTATGCATATGTGTCATGCTTACGGTATCTGTAATCGATATATTTATATGATCAACATAGCATCAAACCAAGGTGCTCAATAATTTTTTACTCAAGATAAATATTGGTATGTTTATCATGCTTATTTAGATAATTCATGATTATTAACATATGTACATGTATGTACAATAGATCTAAATATGTTTTAATTGTAATCATAGCATATTCTAAATAAAATTCATTTAGCATATTAAACCCATTCCCTCATCGGTTATTTTTGGACACAACCTCTTTGAATAAATCTACTGAAAAGGAGCATTAACTGCAGAAAAGAAAAAGTTTACAATTGTGTAGTTTTTAAACCATTGTGATAAACAGAGCATTTTGCTCCTATGGAACAAATGCTCTATTCATCATAATAGTTTCAAAAAGTGAATTTTACAGAGGCATCAAAATGTGCCAATATGAGGGAATGGGTCAAGCACGCAAAAGACAAGAGCAAACAAAAGCAAACCTAACATTCTTTTACAGGCTATTTACTTCATTAACCCTTTCAATGCTGGATTTTCAGAGTGAAATATCACATCAGTGCTTAAATACTGAGCCCTTTCAGTACGAAAGGTTTAAACTTGCAAGAGGATTTTGAATGACAAACAGTGCAGACCCTGATCAGAGGGCTCCCCTAGGAGCCCTCTGATCTGGGTCTACCCTGTTTGCTAATGATCATGCATGCATGTCCGGCATTCAAAGGGTTAAACTTGCTTCACACTATAAGTAGCTTGATCATTAACTCTTACCCCTGCTGTAAAAATAATGTATGCTCAATTTTGGACCTGGTGCAATACGGACTATCTCCGATCCAATTAACTCTTTCGCTGCCAATGTCGCATCTGTGATTACCTATGCAAACAGTTTGGATCCAGATGAGACGCCAAGTAACTTGGCGTCTCATCAGGATCCAAACTGTTTGTTACTGTGATTGTTTCTTGAAACAAACATGAAGATAAAATAAAACAGAGTTTGAAGACGACAAATTTGGCTGCAAAAGAGTTAAGAAACTATCGACCGAGTGACAAACTGCTTGGATCCTGTTGAACTGTTGATCCTTCGGATCAGCTGTTTGCAAAATGCCAGTCAAAATGCACTTAGCGGGAAAAAGATCAAAGTACTCTATCATTACATTTTACGCAATATGATTGTTTTCCTATTTAATCTTTGTACATTTGAAATTAAATGCTTTCTTGGTCAGAAATGCAAAAATATATATTCTTCATGATTTTGAATTGCTATTCTAATGGTGAAATTTAACATGCGGTTGCCAACGCTCATCTGTTTGATTGTAGTTGTTGTTACTCGTGAACATTCATAAGATTTGCATGAATACATTGTAGTAAAGAAAAAATAGCCGACATTAAAGTTTCTGGAAAGATGACGATGACGACAATGACAATGATTGTGGACACCGGAGTTATGACAATTACTTTAATTTTTTTAAACTAAAATTAGATAAGCTAATAATCACACTACACTAATTGTTAAAACAATTCTAAACCAGTTAACAGAACTCTTAAAAACTGTTGTCAAGGACGAATCTGTGATTATATACTTTTACAAACAATTTGGATCCAGATGAGATGCCAATTAACTCAGCATCTCATCAGGATCAAAACTATTCCTTACTGTTATTTGTTTTCTTTATAACCCTTTCCTCCATAAATACGCCTTTCTACGCCTATGTAATAACTACTTCTTGAAACCACTGTGATAAAATGAGCATTTGCTCCTTTAGGAGCAAATGCTCTATTTATCACAATGGTTTCAAACTACAAAATTCTAAAATTTTACTTTTCTCTAGTAAATGCTCTTTTGGGTAGACCCATTCAAAGAGGTTGGGTCTAAAAATAGCCTATGGAGGAAAGGGTTAAAGAAAAATGATAAACAATAACAGAGTTACAGATAAAGGTGCATACTCAAATATTAAAATCGTCATTTCTCCACCAAACCCTCCACCAAACCCTATGTTGTGACTACTCTTTGGATTCATCTCTTCGAGACGATTCCAAAGAGTGGTCACAACATAACGTTTGGCGGATAAATAAAGAAATAAAGAAGTTATTCTTGAAAATGTTTTAATTTACGCACCTTATCTGGACCTCTGAATAAAATTAAGGCTGCCAATACATTATGCAGAAGACGATCCTTGGAAGTAACAGTGTTAACCCGTTACCTGTTGAATATTCATGTAAGAATTAATGAATAATAATTATCATGAATATTTATTTGCTGAATTTTTATAATGGCAAAATGTGCACAGGATTTTTTGATATATGAAGAATCTGTAGAGTTAGGTCTATCATACTTTCGGAAGCAAACAGAGCAGACTCTGATCAGACAGCTCCTATAATTATGAGCTGTCTGATCTGGATCTACTCTGTTTACAAAGGCATGAAAAAACCTTAATATGAGGGTAAGGGTTAATCTGTAATATCGTGTTATTTGCACACATGAACCATGTTTACCAGACAAAGTCAGAGCTTTATTAGCAATTTGTATTTATCAGTTAGTGTACACTAAGAAGAAAACCTACTTTTTAGGGCACTAAATTTTCATTTAAGCACAGTGTGGTCGAATTAATGATCACAAATGCATGATCCAGATCAGATGCCAAGTAACTTGAAATCTTAACTGAATAAAAACTGTTGGAAAACTTAGGTTTTAATTCTGAAAAAAAAAATGGGAAAAAACTACCTTGAGGTTAAAGCTAAATAAAAATTGGTTTGAAGAAATGTTTTAAGATGACACAAAGGTAATTTTGTTAAGTCTATGTACAAATAAATTAGTCATTCAACAAATCTCTTACAAACATCAGAGATATTTTTAACCAATTCATTCATATTGACGCCTTTTGACGCCTCTGTAAAAGTCACTTTTTGAAACAATTGTGATAAATACAGCATTTGCTCCTATGGAGCAAATGCTGTATTTATCACAATGGTTACAAAAAATTACTTTAACAGAGGCATCAAAAGTGTCAATATGAGGGAATGGGTTAAAACATGTAAGTTGCTAACCTAACAAATCAACGTCTTCAGATTTTCACTCATTAGTGTTAAAAGTTCTTTCTCCACTTTGGCTACTGCCAGAGCAGACCCCGACCAACCCCTTTCTCCATTATGTCCTTATTTCCAACATCTGACTGGTATGGTTAAGACCCTCACCTAACATTCAACAACTTTCAGTAATGAAATGTAAGATACCATCTGCTCCTGGTAGTTTAAGAAAATTCAAAAGTTCAAATGAATTAATTTTATAAACACCATAATAATTTATGTACAGAGCTAGAGACGCATACCCAAAAACTAAAATCATCGTTTCTCCACCAAACCCTATACTGTGACCACTCTTTAGAATCGTCTCTTCGAGACGATTCTAAAGAGTGGTCACAGTACAGGGTTTTTCAAAGAAATAAAGGACCTACTGTTAAAAATGTTTAAATTTATGCATCTTATCTGGATCTCAGAATCATTTAGGATATAAACAAAGGTCATGTTCCATTCTGCCTTAGAAATAGACAGTGAACATTGCCTAAACAATCATGGATTTGAAAAGTTAGCTTTATTTAACCTCAGTTTTGTTTATATTTTAACCCTGTATCACTGTCAACCCTTTCCCTGTTCTATGTTTATTTCAAATTTCCATACCTATTGAACATTCATAGAGAAAATAGTTACCATATAATGAAATATGGAAGGTGGAACATTGTAACCATTTTAGAAAGTAAAGACACTGATCTATACCATTCCATTAGCAAACAGGGCAGACCCTGATCAGACGGCTCCTATAGGAGCCATCTGATCTGGGTCTTCTCTGTTTGCAAATTCGTAAAAACATGTTTATACGAGGGAAAGGGTTCAACAGGCTATTCAGTATATAACCCTTTACTTCATGAATATTAATGCCAGAATCAAACTATTTCGGATATTAATCAGTTTAATCATTATATTAAAATTAAAAATAAGGAGATTTATTTCCAAGGCAGAAGAGAATCACACCTATAACATACAAGCAAACAGGGCAGATCCTGAACAAAAAAGCTTTTTGATCTGGGTCTATTCCATTTGCAAAGACATTAACAAGCCAGTTCATTACTTGGGGGAGATGTTTGGTAAACATATATATAGAAATTATTATCATTTTATCATGAAAGACTGAAGACAATATTCCTGCTTTGTAATTTTCATGCAAAAATCTGGTTTTGAAACTGCATACAAGGTACAAGTATATCTACATTTTCCTATTATCAACTATTATCAACTTAATTTTAGAAACTATTAGATCTACATGAAAAAAAAATCAATTCATTAAAAAATACATGTATAATGTTGTTTGTCATTATCATGCAAAATATACACTATTATATTACATGTACCAGAAATATACTGGAAAATAAATGCATTCCAAGATTATACCTAACTGAAGTGTCACCTAAATTTGAATTACTTCATCATAAATGTCGTAATTTTCATGTCTGAATCAATTAACCCTTTCCTCCATAAATACGCCTTTCTATGCGTCTGTAAAAGTCACTTTATGAAACCATTGTGATAAATAGAGCATTTGCTCCTATAGGAGCAAATGCTCTGTTTATCACAATGGTTTCAAAACTACACAATTCTAAACGTTTCCTTTTCTCTAGTAAATGCTCCTTTTCAGTAGATTGATTCAAAGAGGTTGTGTCTAAAAATAGCCTATGGAGGAATGGGTTAAATATTTCCTTTAAATGCTGGAAATGAGTAAATTGGTATTTGCAAACATTGTAGATCCAGATCAGATTCCTCTGATCAGTATCCACACTGTTTGTTATTCTAAATCCTCTAGCAAAGTTAACCTTCTTTCTTTTATATTGAAAGGATAGTCTCATAGTACTGTCCACCTTGAGAATTCAGCATTCTAAGAATTAACCCATTTCCCTCCAGATCATAGACTATTTTTAGATCCTACCTCTTTGAATAAATCTACCAAAAAGGAGCATTTACTAGAAAAAGGAAACTTTTAGAACTGTGCAGTTTGGAAACCATTGTGATAAATAGAGCATTTGCTCCTATGGAGCAAATGCTCTATTCATCACAATGGTTTAAAAAAAATGATATTTACAGAGGCGTCATTTATCTATTTATCACAATGGTTTAAAAAAAAATGACATGTTAAATACAGAAGCGCCAAAAGGTGCCAATATGAGGGAATGGGTTAATGGTACCCTACACTTAATTCTGGGAATTAATAAGAAAATAATTCAGGGTCAGGGGTTTCTCCTAAAAATCATATGACCAAAATTACTGTAAGTCCTAGTTGACGAAAATTGCTATAATTTGTAAAGCTGTAATCACATACTTTAACATGTAAATTTAGGCCAACTTCAACACATATGATATGATAATTTCAGTCATAAATTCTGTCATCAGATAGGCCTAAGGTTCCTGATTGGAACAAATCTGCATTGGTTATATGGTGCAGGATCATTATCTATAATTTGATATGACATTACTGAAATAATTAAAACAATCTTATTTTTTGCATTCATTTAAGATAATCTACTGTAAAGCCTCATTAAAATCCAAACTTACGTTAAAGAAGAACTGAAAACATTTTACGCTTGATCGCTTAATGCAGGGTGGAAGGAGCTTTTTGCATTACTTTAATCCTGCATTAAGCTGTCACCTGTCTTAAAAATTTACTTTATACCAAAAGTTTGAATCATTATGTGCTAATAAGTAGCTTTATATCACATCTTGAACAAACTGCTTTAAACTCAAATAATGTTTTTTAACCCTTTCCCTCTTGAATAATCATGTAAGAATTAATGACATCATTAGTATTTATTAGCAGAATTTTTCAAATGACATATGTAAGTACACATGAAATTTTGGTATTTGTAGAAACTTTAGAGTCGGATCTATTATAATTTCATAAGCAAACAGAGCAGACCCTGATCAGATTGCTCCTACAGGAGCCGTCTAATTAATCTGAGTCTACTCCGTTTGCAAATGCATGAAAAAGCATTTCTATGAGGGAAAGGGTTAAACTTGCAGAACACATTTCTGAAATGTTTGATAGCAAATGCAAAGAGTGGTGGCAGAAAGATTTCAGCTGGAAATAACTAATGAAGCTGCAATAATGTACTTACAGAAGTTCAAAGGTCAATAGACAATTTTTTTAGTGCTACATGTAGCCGTGAATCTTTGGTTGTCTATGCAAACAGCTTGGATCCAGATGTGATGCCAAACAACTTGGCATCTAATCTGGATACAAGCTGTTTGACACTCCGGCTGTATTTTTGAAGAGAAATGAAAGCAACATAAACTCTTAGAATCATAGCAGAAAACAATTTTTGCATATGTCAAATACTTAGTGTGCAAAGAGATGAACAATAAAGCTAAAATCACCTGCAATTAACCCATTCCCTCATATTGACATCTTTGAACACCTCTGCAAAAGTAGTTTTTTGAAACCATTGTGATAAATAGAGCATTTGCTCCATAAGAGCAAAATTAATGCTCTATGTATCACTTTGGTTTTAAAACTACAAAATTCTAAAAATGTCCTTTTTCTAGGAAATGGCTCCTTTTCAGTCATTCAAAGAGACTGCGTCTAAAAATAGCCTATGAGCTAATGGGTTAACCCTCTGTACTATGTTTATTCAAAATTTCTACTGGATATTCATGGACAAAATAGTCAATATAATGAAATATGGAAGGTGGAACATCGCAGTCATCTTAGAAAGTAAAGAAACAGATTTTTCAAATACCACTATCAAAGAGAGCAGACCCTGACCAGACGGCTCCTATAGGAGCCTTCTGATCTGGGTCTATTCTGTTTGCAAGTGCGTGAAAACACATTTATATCAGGGAAAGGGTTAATTAAGGCAGTCATTTTTAAACTTGATTTGACTGTCATACTGGGTATTATCTCATTCCCGCATATGCTATTTTTTCACCAAACCTCTTTGAAAAATATCTGCAGAAATGGAGCATTTACTAGAGAAAAGGTAAATTTTAGATTTGTATAGTCTTAAAACCATTGTGATAAAATAGAGCATTTGCTCCATAGTAGCAAATGCTCTATTTATCACAATGGTTTCAAAAAGCAACTTTTACAGAGGCATCAATATGCAGGAATGGGTTAAGACTTGCTTGTTAAACAATTTATGCTGTCTGAATAAAAAATATTGTCTGCTACCTATTCCAAAGTTATTTTCTTCTTCCATCTCTCTTGAAATAATCAGTTTGAGTTTAAACCAGTTTGAAACCTAATGAGATGCAAAGCGATTCAGCACCTTATATGGATCCATTAACCCTTTCCTCCATAAATACGCCTTTTCTATGCCTCTGTAAAAGTCACTTATTGAAACCATTGTGATTAATAGAGCATTTGCTCTTATGGGAGCAAATGCTCTATTTATCACAATGGTTTCATATTACAAAATTCTAAACTTTTCCTTTTCTCTAGTTAATGCTCCTTTTTGGTAGATTTATTCAAAGTGGTTGGATCTAAAATTAGCCTATGAGGGAATGGGTTAATTATACAACTACATGTAGCTGGAAAAAAGTTGGTAGAAGAATTACCATGAGAATTTGGAATATAATTTTGACTTTGAACAAAAAGCATATTTTACTAGTTCTTTGTGTCATTCAATACAATTTTGAACTCTTGAAACATTTTGGCAGGAACAAATGGAAGTGGAGGATGGTTCTGAAAGAGGGCTTGGTATTGTTATCAGTACTGTAAAAACCTTTCCACAATAGCCACTAATTAACCCTTTACTCCATGAATATTTATGTAAGAAATAATAATATAATGAATATTAATTAGATTATTTTGTATAATGGCACATAAAAGCACATGGACACAGGAATTTTTGGCCATGGCAGAAACACGGGAATTTTTGGCCATGGCAGAAACTCTACAATCATATCTATATTATTTCACAAGCAAACAGAATAGACCCTGATCTGGATCTACTCTGTTTGCAAAGGTGTAGACAAGCATATTTATGGAGTAATAGGTTAAATCAATAGGTACCATTTTGGTTACTTTAAATTAGACAGATAGAGTAGCAAATTGTGTAGATTCTGATCAACTGTTCTTATTCAGGAGCCATTTGATCTAGGTCTGCACAGTTTGTTTGTTCAGATACTAAGAGTAATTAGCTTTGGTCTGCTTTGTGTATTGGGTTTTACGTCACTTTAACAGTTTAATGTTTTTCAGTCATATCACGACGTCCAGCTAATTACAGGTGGAGGAAGACCCGAGAGGTTTTTCCGTGCATCGAACAAATTGCATGTTTTGTGCACAGAAGAACATCCAGGTACAACCACCGACCTACCGCAAGCCAGCTAAAAGGCTTCCTCACATGAAAAATCCAAATGCCCAGACCAGGATTCGAACCACAGCAATGAGGGGCTAGGCGATTGTCAGTCGAAGGAATAATTAGCGTAGTTCCTACTCATTTATGTTGGTTTCAACTCCGCACAGCAAACAAGACTGTGGAATATAGGCATTACAAATGTGAATAATTATGCTCTGGCAACTCTAAAATACTGTGGCATGTGTGCCAAAAGCAAATTGTACACATGTGAATAAAAATCGTAATATGATTAGCTTCACGACCAAACAAATGCTTGTAATACTGCTATATAATCGAAGGCTTTTGCTATGTCACATGCTCAACTATTCAAAGTGCATCTTCTAAAAATGAATTAATTTGTTTTCAATTTGATCACAAATTTTCAGTCAAAGCAAGCAGTCAATATGCCAATAAACAGTTGAAAGTGACACTGTAGAAAAGAAATTCTTCTGGCTTTTGCAAACATTGAAGATTTACATCTGCCATCTAAATGATTATATTAACCCTTTCCCTTATGGGCTATTTTTAGATACAACCTCTGATTAAATCTACCAAAAAGGAGCATTAACTAGAGAAAGGGAAATTCTCAGAATTTTGTAGTTTTGAAGCCATTGTGATAAATAGAGCATTTGCTCCACAGGAGCAAATGCTCTATTTATCACAATGGTTTCACAAAGTGACCTTTACAGAAACATCAAAAGGCGTCAATATACGGGAATGGGTTAACACATGTACATTCCCTCATATTAATGTTCAAACCTTTGCAAATAGAGTAGACCAAGATCAGATGGCTCCTATATGAACCGTCTGATCAGGGTCTGCTCTGTTTGTTCATGACATGATATAGATCTGATTCTACAGTTTTCGTCAAAGCAAAGAATACCTAGGATTTTTTTTCTTTATTTCTCCACTGTTGTGACCAGTTGTGAGAATCATCTCTTCGAGACAATTCTAAAGAATGGTCATAACATACCATTTGGTGGACAAATGGCGATTTTAGCATATGAAAACACACCTTTATCTTTAATTCTGGATATCTACATAATTTTACCCTATCTTTGAAGAGTTGAGCTATTGTTGCGTCTAGCCAACCATTTTTAGGCGTGATGATGGTTTATTTCAGTAGTTATCATAAACAGTGAAGGACACATCAAATTTAGGTGACATTTTTTAAGTTTGTTCAAGATCTATACAAGGAAAATGGTATTGCTACTGCGTGTATGAAATGTAAGCCTAATGTTTCATTTCTATAGTTACCCGTAGATTGATCTTCAGGAACAAATTTATGTGAAGAATGAAAGAAACATACAAAATGATGCTAAATACGGCAATCACTAACATTTTATCTAAGATATGTACATGTATATACCTTAATTACCCTACGTATTCAGACACACCAACATCAGCAAATAGTGCAGACCCCTAAAGATGCCATTTCGTCAGGTTTTACACTATTTTCTAGTATGTTAGACTACTTTAACCTTTACTTCATGAATATTCATGTAAGACATAATGATATACAGTAAAACTTCGATTATTCGAACATTAAAATACGTATTATTTTCAATCTTTAAGACAGGTGGCAGCTTAATGCATGGTGAAAGTCATGCAGAAAGCTCCTCTAGGAGCTTTCTGCATGACTTTCACCTTGCATTAAGCAGTCACCTGCCTAAAAGGGTCTAAATTCTTCTATACCGAAAATTCGAATAATCGAGGTTTTACTGTATAATCATTTCTATATCATTCCATATGCAAACAGAGCAGACCCAGATCAGACGGCTCCTATAGGAGCCATCTGATCTGGGTCTACACTGTTTGTAAAGGCACAGAAAGGCGTATTGTTGGAATATAGGGTTAAAGTTATCAAAATTGTCCCAAATGGAATTATTCAGCTTTACTGACCAGAGGTGAGTGGCGATCGGGTGTGTGAATATTTGGGGTAATTATAGTCGCAAAACTATTGGTACAGTGTTAATTCATTCCCTCATAGGCCAATTTTAGACGTAACCTCTTTGAATAAATCTACCAAAAAGGAGCATTTACTAGAGAAAAGGAAAAAAAAATGAAACCATTGTGATAAATAGAGCATTTTCTCTATTTATTACAATGGCTTAAAAAAGTGACTTTTATAGAGGTGTCAAAAGACCTTTAATATGAGGGAATAGGTTAACACCAATATTGGAAATGAAGCCTGAAACAGATTCTAATTACTTACCTCAACCAATTAATATACCATAATTATGTGTCATAAAATATTTGTCAACTCTTACAAAACTTATGTTTGTATCATGAATAAATAATTTGTCAACAATTAAGTAAATCTACTCACACTGGACATATTTTCATACATGAATTCATTTTTGTACCAAGTCGGATTCAACCACACCCAAGATGTGTGGGACATGGGTAACAGAGTTCCACATGGATATAACTACCAACTACATTTAGTTTGACTGGGGATTGAAATAATCTTAAACCAAAATGTTATTGGTAAAAGTTGAAAGATTTTCATCTACTGGTAACAGAGTACAGTTTAAACCCTCGTCCACTGAAAATAAGTCTAACTATGGGTCTAACAGCCAGGTGGCTACTTAACCCATTCCCTCGTAGGCTATTTTTAGATCCAACCTCTTTGAATGAATCTACCGAAAAGGAGCATTAACTAGAGAAAAGGAAAATTTTAGAATTTTGTAAATTGAAACCATTGTGATAAATAGAGCATTTGCTCCTATAGGAGCAAATGCTCTATTTATCACAATGGTTTCATTAAGTGACTTTTACAGAGGCGTAGAAAGGCGTATTTATGGAGGAAAGGGTTAACCCATTCCCTCATACTGACACTATTTGACACCTCTGTAAAAGTCACTTTTTCTCCTATGGAGCAAATGCTCTATTTATCACAATGGTTTTAAAACTACACAATTCTAAAATTTTCCTTTTCTTTAGTAAATGCTCCTTTTTGGTAGATTTATTCAAAGAGGTAGGATCTCAAAATAGCCAATGAGGGAATGGACTCAGTGATAGCTTTGGAGAGTTTCCATTGTAATACAAGTTTGATGAGAAAAGACTGAAAAGGAAGAAATTACAATAATATATGTGGAAAGAACAGTAAGGCCGGAGTTCCCCTCTAGACATATGTTAATATGTACATATATATACAAAATAATATTTTCTAGCATTTATGCGTGTGGATACGATGCTTAAATAGCAATATATCGTCATTATAACTTTGAAACTACTCCATTACATGATGAAACAAATCAGATATCAAATAAGAAAGATAATCTGCAAAATCTATGTCATCATCATGATTGAACCTGTAATATAAAGGAAACATCTCTTTGCAAACTAAGCCACTTACAGCTGCAAAAATTGTCATCTCGTACCAGAGCCAAAGATAAAATGTGTAAATTGAAACATTTTCAGGGGGGGGGGAATTGAGAGGGGAGCGGAGCCGGCGTTTGCACCCCCCCCCCCCCCCCCTTTAAAATTGCACCAAACAAACTTATTTTTAGTAATATTTTAGATATAGATCTAATAAAAAACAATAAACAATGATTTAATCTGAGTTTTGTATTTCCCGCACCCAATCATTATGCTCTTTTTCAACATGTATTACAAACTTTTATTTCTCCAACAAAGCCTATATGCTGTGACCATTCTTTAGAATCATCTTTCTGGAGACAATTCTAAAAAGTGGTCACAACATTGGGTTTGGTAGAGAAATGACAATTTTAGTATTTCAATACACATCTTTATCTGTTGCTCTGTCCTCTAAGTCTCAAAATTATTTTTTTCATTTCTGAGGACCTTAACCCCTTCACTGCCAAATTCTGTTGTCTGCTTAATTAGTCGTCTGCTACAAATTTTCATTGTTTGATTTTCTTCATTTTTGTTTCAAAAACATAGTAACAGTAACAAACAGTTTGGATCCTGATGAGACGCCGAGTTACTCGGCGTCTCATCTGGATCCAAACTGTTTGCATAGGTAATCACTGATCCGGCATTGGCAGCGAAAGGGTTAACGATACAGTCAAGAGTTTTAACCAGTTTGGATCCTGTTGAGATGCTGAGTTACTTGGCATCTCATTTAGATCCAATCTGTTTGCAATAATTATCATGAATTCCTGTTAAAATGCAAAGAGATGTGGCAACAGCTTCTGGCTATGGTCAGCAGTCTTCAAATTCTCAACAAAATCTCTTGTTAATCATAAAGCATTCATTCTTGATTATTTATAACACTTCAAGATCAAACATTATCACTTCATTAGCTAAATAAAAAGTTACTTAAATCACTTACAATTGATTTGAACATTGCAATAACTTTGGTTGATAATGAAGTTTCATTAACCCTTTCCTCCATAAGTACGCCCTTCTACGCCTCTGTAAAAGTCACTTTATAAAACCATTGTAATAAATAGAGCATTTGTTCCTACAGGAGCAAATGCTCTATTTATCACAATGGTTTCAAACTACAAAATTCTAAAATTTTCCTTTTCTCTAGTTAATGCTCCTTTTGGGTAGATTCAAAGTGGTTGGATCTAAAAATAGCCTATGGAAGAAAGGGTTAATACTGAAGTTTCATTAACCCCTTGGATGCAAGAAAGGAGATGACATTTTATTCTCTGTTTAAACCCATATCAGATTACTCCTGACAGAGCACTCTGGCAACAAGAGAATCGGTAGAACCGATGGATGCTCCCCAACTGCAGACAGTTTTAAGTATAAAAAATAACGAAGGGCAATAACTCCTAATTTATGCAAAAGAGAGAGTGATGACTTATGCACTGCACTTCTCCTCCAAAATTTTAAGTATGAAAAATAACAAAGGGCAATAACTCCTGAATTATGCAAAAGATAGTAATGGATCTTGTGCACTACAATTCTCCTTATCAAGATCAATCTACCTATGAAGTTTCATGTTGATATCTATTACAATTTTTGTGTTATGCTCCGGACAAATTTTAAGTATGAAAAATAACAAAAGGCAATAACTCCTGAATTATGCAAAAGAGAGTAATGGATCTTGTGCACTACAATTCTCCTCATCAAGATCAATCTACCTATGAAGTTTCATGTTGATATCTATTACAGTTTTTGTGTTATGCTCCAGACGAAGTTTGGACGAACAAACAAACGGGCAAACGGACGGACAAAGCGGCGACTATATGCTCCCCCAACACCGTTGTTGGGGAGCATAAAAATCTGTACTGTTTGTTATTTCATGATCTTTTTATTTAATTTATGGCACCCCCTTTCGTACAGAGTGGATTGCAAACAGTGATGAACCAATCCACTTCAGAACTTCAGCAAGCAAAGGGTTAATGTTTCTGTTTACTAAAACTAACAGACTGATAGCTTTAATCCTTGCATGCTAATATCTTTTCGCTGACAGTGACTGTTCATGTATAATTTACAAAATCTAATTAGTATTCATCTATACACTTTTTTCATGAACATTTAACCCTTTCCCTGTTCTGTGTTGATTCCAACTACTGAATATTCATGGACAAAATAGGTATATTGAAATATGCAAGGTGGAATATTGTAGCCATTTTAGAAACTAAAGAAACAGGTCTATCAAATTCCATTGGCAAACAGAGCAGACCCTGATCAGACGGCTCCTCTAGGAGCCATCTGATCTGGGTCTACTCTGTTTGCAAATGCGTGAAAACGCGTTTATATGAGGGAAAGGGTTAAGCAGTAAAGGATTGCAAATGTTATTTTATTTTATGATAAAATGTCCAATTCACTTTCATTTCACATTACAAATGTATTGATAGTTTACTCCATTTGAGAGCAGAATTATGGTGGACGTTGTACTAATTGAAGTTAAACCTTTTTTTAAGCAAATTCTATTTCTTTTAACCATTTCCCTCGCATAAACACCTTTGCACACATTTGCAAATAGAGTTGACCCAGATCAGAGGGCTCCTAAAGGAGCTGTCTCATCAGGATCTGCTCTGTTTGCTTTTGACATGATACCTATCTGATTCTGCAGTTTATTGTCGAAAGAAAAAATTCCCTTGAACAGTTTACATTATAAAAATTGAGCTAATAAAATTATTCATGATGTCATTATTTCTTACATGAATATTGAACAGGGAAATGGTTGAAAACAATACCAAGCTAGTATAAATCTTCATCAAAGCATTTTGACATGCATTTACAGTTAGCATGCATGTGCAGATTTCCAGATGAAATGCAAACCAATACCCTAATGTGTCTGACTAAAATCCACTGTGACAATTTTGTATTTTTTTCCAAAAAATCTGAACCAAGTGCCAACAAATTGGATCCTATTAAACACAGTTTTTATCACATACTCTTTGGTGTGGGAGTGTTGAACCAGAGTGCCAAAAACGGCTAAAATGCACTGGAGCATTTTTCAGTCAAATGAGCAGTTTGAATCTGGCCAAAATTAATCTTAAAGAAAATATGCGGAACCAATGTATGACGTCATTTATGTCATTTAATCGTTAGCCAATCATAGCACTGCTTTAATGTCTTCAGTTGCATTACGACGCTGAAAACAATGGCCAAAACAGCTGTCAGCTATAGCCTGTTTCATTTTCTATGGCACGTTTTTAAGGGTTATGTGATAAAAAGAATCTTACATTTATGTTCATTACAAATTGTTATATATGAAATTCATTTACTATAATGAATATAACACTCGCTAAAGCTTGCGTCATATTATTATAGTAAACCCATTTCATAAAAACAATATGTAATGAACACTCATGTAAGATCCTTTATACTCAGCATCTCATCTGGACCCTAATTCATTATCAGTGCTAAATCACACATCTCCATATATAGTATGAACAATTTAAATCAGTCTGCTTCTGAGACTTAGCATGCAAAGATTTAAAGCAAGGATACAGAGACATAGATGAGAATGATAGCTTCCTTTTTCCATTGACACCCCACCACAGCACGTACACCTGCACTCTGAATTAACATTGAATCATAGCATCCAATGAACTATGCATCATTTCTTTAACTCTTTCCCTTGTATAAATGCCTTTCTATACCATTGCAAACAGAGTAGACCCAGATCAGATGGCTCCTGTAGGAGCCATCTGATCTGGGTCTACTCTGTTTGCTAATGCAATAATATAGATGTGATTTTACAGTTTCTGCCATAACAAAATCCTGGGTTCATGTATCGTTAAAAAATTCAGCTCATAAATATTCATGATGTCAATATTTCTGACATGAATATTCAACAGGGAAAGAGTTAACTGAACATTATGGCTTTTATAATCAACAGGATGACCCACTTACATACTACTATTGGTACGTAGCTATGGTTGAAGACACAAGAGAGCCAATCATGACCATACTATCTTACTAAACTATTTACGGCAAATTTTCCTCTCATCAAAACTCAACAGAAGTCAGGTATATGAGATACCACAGTCTAACAATTTGCTATGCTAATAACAAGCTTTAGTCATTGCAAACAGTGTTAACCCAGATTATGGTTGCTACAAACCAGAGGAAACACAATTCTCTCTGATGATTTCCTGACATAAATAATTTCAAATTTACCCGACACATTACATTGCAACATTTTCTGCCATAATTTATGTGATATATGTAATTATGAGGAAGTTTTAAATATATTGGCTTGAATCTCATTTGTTCGAAATTCCCTGACAATCCCTTAACATTTGCCTAGATTTTTGAATTTTCCCTCACAGTTATCAAATTCCCTGGTAATTCCCTGACTTTGAAAAAAATCAATTTTCCTGACTTTTCCCTGATGCATGGCAACCATGCAGATTAGATGTTATATTGAAAGTATGGCATCTGATCAGGGTCTTCTTGGTTTGTAACAGTTTTTGATAAAAGCAATACAGAAATAACTTTGATCTTCACTTCCACATAAATTATTTGTGTAAGTGGGTTAGTAAAAGGTATCTTAAGAGTTTCATAACTCTTGGTCGAATACTTTTGGAATTACAGTTGGAACTTCGATATCTCAAACTCAGATAACTCAAACTTTGGGATAACTCAAACAAAAAGTCCAGTCCTTCCAAAAGTAACACTACAGAATTGCTCTAAAATGTATCGCTACAGATATCTAGAAACACATGAAGCAGCTTAATACAGGTCTAAAGTAATGCTGAAAGCTCCTACAGGAGCTTTCAGCATTACTTTAGACCTGTATTAAGCTGTGGTCTTGACAAATCGTTCAGATTAGAAATCGGATGACTTGAACATCTGTTATCTCGAACTAATTTGTACGGTCCCTTGAAGTTCGAGTTATCGAAGTTCAACTGTACTTACCCCATTACCTCATTGGCTATTTTTAGGTCAAACCTCTTTGAATAAATCTACCAAAAAGGAGCATTTACTAGAGAAAAGGACAACTTCAGAATTGTGTAGTTTTGAAAACATTGTGAAAAGTACATGTACAGCAATTGCTCCTATGGAGCAAATGCCCTATTTATCACAATGGTTTCAAATACTGACTTTCATAGAATCATCAAAAGGTGTCAATATGAGGTAATGGGTTAAAAATATGACAAAAAGACAGATGGACAATTGGATGGACAGGCAAATGGACTGACAAGGATAAACATAATTCTCACTTCCTTTAAGAAGTAACAGCATAAAACTATACATAAGTAAATTTGTTAAAGAACCTGTTTCACTTGAAACTATTTAATAGAAAAATAGAAATTTAAAACCAAAATGAGTGAAGGAAATACTTGTAGTTAATGAATTGAAACTGGAGCATTTATGTCATCCAGAGTGCAAAAGGTGTACACAGATGGTACAGTATTCACCCTAAATATTCTGACACCTCTCCTGAACAGTGGTTTATAACACTGAATACAGAGCTCCAGATAAGATGCGTAAATTACATTTTCAAGAATAACTTGTTTATTTCTCCACCAAACCCTATGTTGTGACCACTCTTTAGAATCGTCTCAAAGAGACAATTCTAAAGAGTGGTCATAACATAGGGTTTGGTGGAGAAATGACGATTTTAGTATTTGAGTATGCACCGTTATCTGTAGCCTTGATTGAATATGTCAATACGATACTATTTTAATAACTTTAACCTTTACAAAACAGAGTTTTCAAAATGGACCCTTCCAGATTTGACATGGGGTTGTCTCATGCCGATTCTGAAAGTGGTGATTTTTCCATAAAATGTAAAATTTGACAAACGGTGCAGACCCAGATCAGAGGGCTCCAGATGGAGCCCTCTGATCTGGGTCTACACTGTTTGCAAAGTTTATTTTTCTCATCCTCACATTGTAAGGGTTAAACGAAACTAACAGAGTAGAAAATAATGTAGACGCTGATCTTATCAGTAGCGGTTTTGATCTGGCTCTACACTATTTGCCGTATAGATTTGTCTCGCAATATATTTAGGGTAATTAGGGCAGATACTGTAGCAATTTATTAGATACTGCACTTATACCAGCATTTTAACATAGAGAACTAACCAGCGTCATCTGTGAATGGACAGAAGCAATAAAATGAACAATACCCCCAACAGATAAACATAAACCCATTCCTTCCTAGACTATTTTTAAGAAACTTCTTTGAAAAAATCTACTGAAAAGGAGCATTTTACTAGAAAAAAGGCTTTTTTTAAGAATTGTATACTTTTAAAAACCAATGTGATAAATAGAGCATTTAGCTTCTATTGAGCAAATGCTCTATTTATCGCAATGGTTTCAAAAATGACTTTGCAGAGGTGTCAAAATGTGTCAGTAAGACGGAATGGATTAATCGCTTGAATGCCAGAAACAAGTGTAATTTCTGTTGTAAACAATGAAGATCCAGATCAGAGCGTTCCTAGACAAACCCTCTGATCAGGGCCTGCATGGTTTGTCACTCAAAGTCCTTTCAGAAATTTTACCCTGTCATACTGAATGAACTCTATTAGTATATAATGATGGACCATTCCATTTTAAATAATCAGCATTCAAAGGGTTAACCCTTTCGTCCATAGGCTATTTTTAGATACAACCTCTTTGAATGAATCTACCCAAAGGAGCATTTACTAGAGAAAAGTAAATTTTTAGAATTTTGTAGTTTGAAACCATTGTGATAAATAGAGCATTTGCTCTAAAGGAGCAAATGCTCTATTTATCACAATGATTTCAAGAAGTGGTTTTTACAGAGGCGCAGAAAGGCTTATTTATGGAGGAACGGGTTAAATAATGATGTTAGTTAATAATTAATTATCTGATATCCTTCAATTACATAGACCTTCCCTTGACATGTAGAATAATTAAAAATACAGCAAAAAAATGTGTATATACAGTCTAGTAACTAAATGAATAAAATACAGTAGACACCTTCTTAACCATCTATTCCATGAATATTCATGAGTATTAATTAGATAATTGCAAATCAACACAGGACATTTTGGCTATGGCTATGTACAAACACAATATTTTACGATAAGCAAACAGAGCAGACCCTGATCAGATGGCTTCTACGGGGGTAGTCTGCTCTGAGTCTACTCTGTTTGCAAAGGCGTTAAAAGGTGTATTAATGGAGTAAAGGGTTAAGCGACCATGTAATGAATAGGGATTGACGTCTTTAACCCTTTCCCTGTTCTATAATTAAACCAAATTTCAATACCTACTGAATATTCACTAACAAAATAGTTATAAAGAAATATGGAAGGTGGAATATTGTAGCCATTTTAGAAAGTAAAGATAGAGATCTTTGAAATTTTATTAGCAAACAGAGTAGACCCAGATCAGACGGCTCCTCTAGGAGCCATCTGATCTGGGTCTACTCTGTTTGCAGATGTGTGAAAACACGCTTATATGAGGGAAAGGGTTATCCTAACAGAAAAGCACTCAAAATACCTGAATGCCAACATCAAAAATAAAACTAGAGCAGAATCTACTTCATCAGTTAAAATCATCACTTTTAAAGCATTCTAAGGTAAAGGAAAACTAATTTATCGAAAACATTTATTACAACAGAATAATACTAAATACTCTCAGCAACTTTTCATAGTGAAACCTACATGAAAACTTAAGAAAAGAGAAAGTGACAATATAGCGATGGCACACACAAATTTTTTATTAACTCGTTGCACGCTAGCGGCAAACTGTGATAACCTATGCAAACAGTTTGGATCCAGATGAGACGCCGCATAATGCGGCGTCTCATCAGGATCCAAACTGTTTGTCATCTAGATGATATTTTTACAAAGAAATTAGAGAAAAGTTATTTTAAGAATTGAAGCAGACGACAATTGTTGCAGACGAAAAATTACTTAGCGTTACTTAGTGTGCAAAGAGTTAAGCTCTAAATAATTGTTTACTGGTAACCCTTTTCCTGTTAAGCAAACAAAGCAGACCCAGATCATGCGGCTCCTAAAAGAGCCATCTGATCTGGGTCTACTCTGTTTTCAAAGATGCGAAAAAGCATCTGTATAAGGGAAAGGGTTAACTCTTTGAGTGCTAAGTAACCGTCTGTAAAATGGTCAAATACTAAAATATTCTCAATGTAATTTTTTCTTCAAAAGTGTAAGCAAAGTGTCAAACAGTTTGGATCTTGATCAGATACAGAGTAATCTGGATCAACACTGTTTGTGTAAGTTATCACAAATTTGCTGCTAGCGTGCAAAGAGTTCTAAGACAATATAAAACAATAAATGATGATCAAATATCGCAGTATGTATGAAATATACCTTAAAACCATTCCCTCATATTGATGCCTTTTGACGGCTCTGTAAAAATCACTTTTTGAAATCACTGTGATAAATAGAGCATTAATGTTTTGTTCCTTAGGATCAAATGCTCCATTTCTCACAATGGTTTCAAAATTGCACAATTTTAAAAGTTTACTTTTCTCTAGTAAATGCTGCTTTTTTTGGTAGATTTATTCAAAGAGGTTGGGTCTAAAACAGCCTGAGGGAATGGGTAATACTCTTTACCTTATTAATACTCATGTATGAAAAAATGTATTTAAATATTAATTAGTTTTATTTTTTAAAATGGCAGGAGAATTTTTTTTACCATGGCAAAAACAGTCATTGTTATTCCATAAGCAAACAGAGTAGACCCAGATCAGATGGCTCTTACAGGAGCCATCTGATCTGGGTCTATTCTTTTACAAAGGTGTGTCTATCAGTAAGTGTTAAACTACAAATGAAAGGTGACTGCACAAAAAGCAAATCAAAGCTAACATCAAAACAACAAATAAGTGTAATGGTATCATATATTTTAAAATACCAAGAATAATTCCATGAATAAATATTTTTATGGAAAATTAAACTCAACTATCAATTTTCATTGATTACAACTTTAATTCCATGCCTATTTCATAGAATATAACCAAGGTGTTTCAAATGTCAAGAAATAGAAACTTTATAGACTGTGCTACTGTATATTACGTATATAATGCACCATTACATTTATCTGATGTAAACCAGTCTATAAGAGTACCCACTAATAAACCAGCCTGTGTTGGTAGCAGCAAAATATGATAAACTGTATAGTTAGTGATAGTTTAACCCTTTACTCCATCAATATGCCTTTCAATTAGTTCTCAAACAGAGTAGACCCAGATCAGACAGCTCCTGAAGGAGCTGTCTGATCAGGGTCTGCTCTGTTTGTTAATGGAATAATATAGATCTGATTTTTTGCTTTGGCTAAGTACTCCTGTGTTAATATGACATTATGATTCATTTTTATAATATTAATGATGTTATTATCTTTTACACAAATATTCATGGAGTAAAGAGTTCAGCAAAAAATGCACATCATATAGTATGTGATTCCAGGACATACAATACTTGCACTCAGTGCCTTTTATTTAGACAATAATGGTACAATTGGACAATATGATAACTTTGCAAACAGTGTCAATCCATATGAGATGCCAAGACATTTGGCATCTCATCAAGATCGAAAAAATTTGACACTCTGATTATATTCCGAAGAAAAATGTAAGAAAAAATCTATTTTTAGCTTTGAAGAAGATGACAATATTTGCAGTCCTGAGCTACAGATAAGGATGCGAACCCAAGTACCAAAATCGTTATTTCTCCACCAAACCCTATACTGTGACCACTCTTTAGAATCCTCTCGAAGAGACGATTCTAAAGAGTGGTCACAGTATAAGGTTTGGTGGAGAAATAAAGGCGCTATGCTTGAAAATGTGTATCTGTAGCTCTGCAGAAAAAATTCTCAGAGTGCTAAAGGTTACAGTTAATTGTTCAGTGATACCATTTTCTTTGCCAGAAAAATAACCTCATTATACACAAGAATGTACATGTCCTTGTAAATGAGATACCGGTAGGTGTCTTAATATATGATTGCTATCAGTATAATTCCGCAAAAATAAGTGTCAAATGACCAGTGAAATCCCCTACCCTTCAAGCCACAGCAAAAGCATATGACCAATGAACCAACCCTGGTCTGTTTCACTATTTGATCTTTAATAAACAATGTGTGAAACAAACAAGTCCATATAACCTTTTCCCTCATAGTAAAGCCAGTCAGTGCCTTTGCAAACAGAATAGACCCATATCAGACAGATCCTGCAGAAGCTGTCTTATTTTGGTCTGCTCCATTTGCTTTTGGAATTACATAGATCTGATCCAACTATTTTTGTCTAAGCCAAATATTCCTTTAAAGATTTACATCTAAGTTAATCCTTCGCTTGCTATTCACGTCAATATACCTACCTGTAAATAGTGAAGACCCAGATGAGACAGCTCCTGCAGGAGCTGTCTCATCAGGGTCTGCACTATTTACAAATTGATTGTGCAACCAGCGCACTCAGCAGCAGTGATTGCACAGCGAAATACTTGAACACAGTGAAGATATATGTATTTATACAACAGGGTATGGGTAAAGAAGGAGAAATGTATTTTAAACTTCAGCAAGCGAAGGGTTAATAAATATTCAAGAAATGACCAATTCATGCACACATGTTCATTAGGGAAAAAGTTAAGAGAGTATGCTTTAAAGGTGGGTCTTTATTCATTAATCAGAGCTATAGATAACGGCGAGTACCTAAATACCAAAATCGTAATTTCTCCACCAAACCCTATACTGTGACCACTCTTTAGAATCGCCTTGAAGAGACAATTCTAAAGAGTGGTCACAGTATAGGGTTTGGTGGAGAAATGAAGGAGTTATTTTTGAAAATGTTTTAATTTACGCATCTTATCTGGAGCTCTGACTAATTATGAACCTTACCTAAACACTAAGGTGTTTTGTATGACATATCAGTCAGCTTTTGTCATTTAACCCTTCTCTTGCTGAATTTTAAAATGCATTTCTCCTTCTTTACCCATGCCCTGTTGTATAATTACATAATTATATCTTCACTGTGTACACGTATTTCGCTATGTAATCACTGCTGTGGAGTGCACTGGTTGCACAATCAACTTGTAAATAGTGCAGACCCAGATGAGACAGCTCCTATTTACAGGTAGGTATATTGACGTGAATAGCAAGCGAAGGGTTAATAATAAATTTGACCATATAACATCGAAAACATTTTTTGCATGTAAGCCTACAGAGACAAATGAAATACTTTATGTCCAATGGAACAGACGTAAGAATCCTTGCAAGTACACTTGTATTTATTGTCTATAACTAGACTATGACTGACGGCAAAAGAATGTGGCAAACGGCCTTGCAGTGAGATGGAGAAAAATGAGCAATAAATTATGAAGTTGATGAACGAATAATTGATACAATAACATAATCATATCACTAGGCACAGACAGATAAATTCTCCAGGTGGAACAATTACGATAATATTGTAATTGTTTTTGGTGAAGAATCTAAAAGATTATTCCTGTTTCATGCAAAAACCTGTGTGGCAAACTGTTAATAAGCATATATTGTACCATATGGATCTCATATCGACTATGATCGGCTCAACTTTGTAACATATATAAAAATATATAAACGAATAGGCTCGCAAACAGTGCTACCTTGAAAATGTGACATCAATGATATATTTCACTGTGCAACCAGTTTTTAAAAATTTCCAATGCTTGTAATGAGAGATATGTACGAAATTTACGCAATCTAAAGTTGAAATATCATTTATTTCATCTCCATGGTAACCCTCAAAAAGTGCAGGAACTGAGTGTAAAAGACCTGAGCAAACAGTGCAGACCCAGATGAAAGGGCTCCTGAGGAAGTCATTTGATCAGGGTCTGAACTGTTTGTTATAAAAACCATTTTTTTCACTAATAACTTTCCATACCAATTTTAGTTTATCCCTTTACTCCATAAATATGCCTTTTTAAGCATTTGCAAACAGAGTAGACCCAGATCAGATGGCTCCTGTAGGAGCCATCTGATCAGGGTCTGCTCTGTTTGCTTATGAAATAATATTGATATGATTTTACAGTTTCTGCCATGGCCAAAAATTCCTGTGTTCACGAGCCATTATAAAAATTAATTTTATTAATATTCATGATGTTATTATTATTATTATATTTCTTACATGAATATTCATGGAGTAAAGGGTTAATTAATATTCAGAGAGGGAGGAGCCAGTTTCAATTGATCAGCAGGTTAAAGGTTAAGGTTACAAGCATTGGAAAATTAAACCTTCAGAGTGCCTGACACAGTCTCGTATAAATATATTAATTCAGTATTTTGTGTATTTTAACCATCAGCACTCTATTGGTGACTGTGTGATTACCTCTGCAAACAGTTTGGATCCAGATGAAACGACGAGTAACTTGGCTTCTCATCACAATCAAACCGTTTCGAGGGCTTGGTGCAAAACTATTCTAACTCCTTCACTTTGTTCTGCACCAAGCCGTCGGTTTGTCATGCTGATAATATTTTTTGAAAAGAAATTGAAGAAAAATTAATTTTATTTTTAGAATTGAGGCAGACAGCAATATTCGCAGACGACAATTATTGCTTAGAGTAAAGAAGGCAAAAATACCAATATGTGTACAATAAAAAACAGCACCATGGTGATTGTGGATCCTGACCAGTTTCTCAATAACTCAGCATCTAATCTGGATCCATTATGTGTGCAAATGGTTATTTAAAAAAGGACATTAGCACTCTAAAGATAGGTGTCAAATGACTACGCTACAACACAACGGTGCAAATGAGTTAACTGCAGGTAGAGTTTTTACCCCCTGTAAAGAACAATAGATGATTAATAATGTTCATTTCTTTGCAGGCTAGGCATTGGCTATTCAATATTCAATATATGTAGAATCTGGAACAACCATAGCTCCAAATAAAGGGAGTAATTTATTAGAAAAAAAGTCTTCACCTCTCAACCAAACCCTTAGCTGTAAGTACTCATTAGAACAATCTCAATTGTAATGAGTAGCCACAACTACAGCATAACCTCTCTATAATTAACCCATTACCTCATAGACTATTTTTAGATCCAACCTCTTTGAATAAATCTACCGAAAAGGAGCATTAGCTAGAGGAAAGGAATTTTTTTAGAATTTTGTAGTTTTGAAACCATTGTGATGAATAGAGCATTTGCTCCTTAGGAGCAAATGCATTTTTATCACAATGGTTTCAAAAAGTGACTTTTACAGAGGCGTAGAAAGGCGTATTTATGGAGGGAAGGGTTAAACATAGAGTTGCTGGTGGTTGCTTTACCCTTCCCTGTTCAATATTCATGTACGAAATAATGACATCATGAATATTAATTAGCTGAATTTACCTAATGTAAAATTTTCAAGGAAACTTTTTGGTTTGACAACAATTGTAAAATCGGGTCTATATTATGTTAAAAGCAAACAGAGCAGACCCAGATCAGATGGCTCCTATAAGAGCTATCTGATCTGGGTCTACTCGGTTTGTAAATGCGAGAAAAATTGGTTTACATGAGGGAAAGGGTTAATGCAGTATGAAAGTAATGCAAATAGCTCTTCATTGGGACTGGACACCAACTATCAACCAACTGACTTCTCTGGGACACGACATTAACATCGCTCACTACTAAAGCCTTGAGCGGTGTCCAGTCCCAATGAAGTCAGTTGGTTGACAAAGTCTGTAGTACACGGACGAAAGCTCCCAAACAAGGTACGCTTTCTAATTTTTGGTGTGTGAAATTGAACAGTTTAAATTAATTATAATGAACAATACCATACAGTTGAATTTTCATAAGACAGCACCCGCTTGCAAATAACTGAAATACTGTTGGTCAGACATAAAGGAAGTAACTCTTTACCTGATAGAGGGACCATTTCAAGCCTTTGCAAATAAAGTATATCCAGATCAGACAGCTAATATAGGAGCCATCTGATCAGGGCCTGCTCTGTTTGCTTATGGAATAATATACATATAGATCAGATTATTCAGTTTCTGCCATGACCAAAAAATTCCTCAGTTCATATTCAATAATAAAACTTCAGCTACTTTATGATGATGTCATTATGATGTCATTATTTCTTACATGAATATTCATGAGGCAAAGGACAAAGTGGTAACAAGTTTGTCACCATCTGTAATCAATTTCAATTTTCTGATTATTTTTTTAACCCTTTCCCTCATGTAAACGTGTTTTCACGCATCTGCAAACTGAGTAGACCCAGATCAGATGGCTCCTAGAGGAGCCATCTGATCAGGGTCTACCCTGTTTGCTAATAGAATTTCAAAGAAATGTGTCTTTAACTTTCTAAAATGGCTACAATTTTCCACCTTCGATGTTTCTTTATTACTCTTTTGTGAATGAATATTCAGTAGGTATTGAAATTTGGAATAAACATAGACGAGGGGAAGGGTTAAGAGAAAATGGACTCTAACAAAATGTCTTAGCTTGCAAAGAACGTTCATACAGTCGACAACAAAGAACTCAAAGAAAAGATTATTTTCTGGATTAAATGTAAATATTCGAGAAGAATTGAATTTTAAACATTTCACCCACAAAGCTAGACAAGACTGTGAAAGAATTGAAATTAAAATCAAACTGAATGCCTTGTACCAAAAAAAAAAGACTGGAGACAGCATAATTACACCGCAATTTGAATTTGCAAACAGTGTAGACTCAGTGAAGATCCGAATATCTCAAATTTAGATCCAGATGCAAGAGAGAGTTACTCTGCCTCTTATATGGATCCAAAGCAAAAGTTATCAGAGATACTCACAGAAAGTGCTAGAGTTAACCTTTTGAATGCCGGATATTTACACTTGCATGGCCCATTTGTGTTTGACCCATTCCCTCATATTGACACCTTGTGACCCATTCCCACATATTGATGCCTTTTGACCCATTCTCTCATATTGATGCCTTTTGACCCATTCCTTCATATTGACACCTTTTGATGCCTCTGTAAAAGTTACTTTATTAAAACCATTGTGATAAATAGAGCATTTGCTCCTATGGAGCAAATGCTCTATTCATCACAATGGTTTCAAAGCTACAAATTTCTAAAAGTTTCCTTTTCTTTGGTAAATCCTCCTTTTCAGTAGATTTATTCAAAGAGTTTAGTTTCTAAAAATAGCATATGAGGTCATTGGTTAACTAAAGAGTACATTAAGTATGAAAGGATTAAGTTTGGTGGAGGATTTTGAGTAACAAACAATGAAGACCCTGACCAGAGAGAGTTCCTCTATGAGCCCTCTGATCTGGGTCTACACTATTTGCAAATGCCAATACACTCATTTCCCGCATTCAAAAGGTTAATCATTCATGAATTTATCAAAATATGTAAAAACAGAAGAGTCAGCTTCGAAAACGAAGAAATAAAACTGATTAAAGTAGAACGGTAAGACTGGATACACACCTCGAAGTATTCTCTCTGCCTCCTGGCATCTAGGGTGTGGGTATGCCAAGCCTCAAATATCACTCGCCCAATAGACACGTTCAGCACATGCTGAATTTTCTGAAATGCCACTGGAAGAAAGAAATATTTACGATATGTTTAACCCTTTATTTAACAGACTCACCTTTTAAAGTCCTTGCAAACTCATGTAGAAGCTGTCTGATCAGGGTCTGCTCTGTTTGCATATGGACATATACATGTAGAAACTTATTAAAGCGACCATTCATTAATTGAACATAGGAGTCTTAAAAAGCAGGTGATTGCTTAATACAGGGCAATAGTAATGCAGAAAGCTCCTATAGGAGCTTTCTGCATTACTTATGACCTGCATTAAGCTACCATCTGCTGTATAGGCCTATAATATTATAACTTAGAACCACAGTACATCAATTTAAATGCTGTTAGTGTCTCCACTTTGTGAGAAATGATGAGTTTTAACTCTTTACCTGCTATTAGTGGGGGTAAATTTATGATTACCTATGCAAATAGACATAATAAAACAAGGGCATGTTGTATTGCTATGCAAGACATGAGTCCCCCACCGGACTGAAAAAAAACCCTCCGCTCTCCCCACCCCACCCACCCATGGTGTGGTTGACCATGGTATATACATGACCACCTGAATGGTATTAGTACCTACTTTCATACATTAAATCAGTAAATAAAAAGTTATTGTCCTGACAAGAAAATATGAAAAAGGGGAGTAACTCCAAAAATATTGATGCTAGAGTTATTGCCCTTGTGCATGACACTACACCTCATCATGCTTGTTCCATATGAGAAGTTTCAAATCAATTGAACCAGTACATAAAGAGTTATTAACTGGACAAGAAAATATGAAAATGGGAATAACTCCAAAAATATAGATGCTAGAATTATGGCCCTTGTGCATGACATTACCCCTCATCATGCTTGTTCCATATGTGAAGTTTCAAATCAATTGAACCAGTAGATAAAGAGTTATTGTCCGGACAAAAAATATGAAAAAGGGGAATAACTCCAAAAATATTGATGCTAGAGTTATGGCCCTTGTGCATGACACTACTCCTGATCATGCTTCTTCAATGTGTGAAGTTATAATGAATTTGGCCAAACTTTGTAGGAGATATTGCCCGAACACGAAGCGTGACAGACTGACAAGAAAATATGAAAAAGGGGAATAACTCCAAAAATATCGATGCTAGAGTTATGACCCTTGTGTATGACACTAACCCTCATCATGATTGTTCCATATGTGAAGTTTCAAATCAATTGAACCAGTAGATAAAGAGTTATTGTCCAGACAAAAAAATATGTAAAAGGGGAATAACTCCAAAAATATTGATGCTAGAGTTATGGCCCTTGTGCATGACACTAGCCCTCATCATGCTCCTTCAATGTTTGAAGTTATAATGAATTTGGCCTAACTTTGTAGGAGATATGGCCCGGACACGAAGCGTGACAGACGGACTGACAAGAAAATATGAAAAAGGGGAATAACTCCAAATGTAGTGATGCTAGAGTTATGGCCCTTGTGTATGACACTACCCCTCATCATGATTGTTCCATATGTGAAGTTTCAAATCAATTGAACCAGTAGATAAAGAGTTATTGTCCGGACAAAAAAATATGTAAAAGGGGAATAACTCCAAAAATATTGATGCTAGAGTTATGGCCCTTGTGCATGACACTAGCCCTCATCATGCTTCTTCAATGTGTGAAGTTATAATGAATTTGGCATAACTTTGTAGGAGATATGGCCCGGACACAAAGCGTGACAGACGGACGGACGGACGGACATACTAACGGATGGGTAGTTGTGTGACTTTTTCCTTTGATCTTTTCTTGTGTGACTAGTCCCACAAGAAAAACTATTTTTGGCTCTAACTTTGGAAAAGAATGATCTGGAAGCTAACCCTAACCCTAACCCTATGTCCCACAACTGGCCAGGTTAATGTCACAAGAAATGGCCAGGTTAATGTCACAAGAGATGGCCAGGTTAATGATTTTACTTGTGGGACTAGTTAGAAAAAGTCACACAACTACCCTTTGGTGAGTGCGGACGGACGGACAGACGGACAGACGGACGGACGGACGGACGGAATCGAGCAAACCTATAGTCCCCCAACCGGTAACCGGTGGGGGACTAATAACTTTTAGCTGAGGACAATTTGCAGTGTAGGTAAGTTTTTTGAAGACCACAATTACTGAGAGTGCAAAGAGATAACTCATTATTTGAGCACTAAAGTTCTTACTTGCTTGTCTCCCTTTTCTGTACTTCACCCATTCCTGAAATTGATGGAATATAAATTTTAAAAAAATGATGATTGAAATGCAGTAAAACCAGTTTTAAGTGACCGTAGTCTAATTTAATTATTTAACCCATTCCCTCATACTGATGCCTTTTAATGCCTCTGTAAAAGTCACTTTTTGAAACCTTTGTGATAAATATAGTATTTGCTCTATCCTTTGGGAGCTTTCTGCATAAGGCTTATCCTTTATTAACCCATTCTTCCATAGGCTAATTTTAGACCCAACCTCTTTGAATGAATCTACCAAAAAGGAGCATTTACTAGAGAAAAGGAAAATGCTATAATTGTTTCGTATAGAAACCATTGTGATAAATAGAGCATTTGCTCCTGAGGAGCAAATGCTCTATTTATCACAGTGGATTTAAGAATTGACTATTACAGAGGTGACTGGCGCAGGAAGGCGTATTTATGGAGGAAAGGTTTAAGCCATAACCTGCCTTAAGTCCAAGAAGTAGACCAATTCTTAGTGGCCATTCATAAAGATATTTTTATTATTCTTAAAATCAAAAGAGCTAATGAAACCAACAACAGCAGCAATGTGTCAGGTCTATATTGTACTTACGATCCACTCAGTCAAGTGCTGCTTCATCATTCTGTTGTCATGGTGTTTGCCAGCGTTCTGCAGTTTTTTCTGTAAGTCATCCCGCTTTTTCTTCTTCAGCAGGTAGTATTGCATCCAAGCACTGTAAAGTTAAATATGAATTAACATTGACCATTTATCTCATAGAAATGTCATTTTATGCATTTGCAAACAGAGAAGACCTAGATCAGATGGCTCCTGCAGGAGCCATCTAATCAGAGTCTGCTCTGTTTGCTTATGATTTAATATAAATCTTATTGTACGTTTTTCTGCCATGGCCAAACATTCCTGTGTACATAAGCCATAATAAACAAGAGCTGTCCACAGACAGTGCGCTCCACTTTCTTTAGTGCTGGATAGTGTAGTGGAAGTCTAAGTCAGAAAGGGCAGATAACTATAGCAAAATTAATTTTAGGGTTACCTACCCTTGTGGAATGGGTCCCCCTTGTAATAGTTGACATGCATACCAAATTTGAAACAAATATCTTGGACAGTTTCTGAGACATGAACCTTAACATAAAACTTAACCAACAATGAAAATTCTAAGTCGAAAAAGGGGCATAACTATGGCAATATTCATTTTAGGGTTACCTACTCTTGTGAAATGAGTTGCCCTTGTGATAGTAAACATACATACCAAATATGAACCAAATATCTCTGATGGTTTCTGAGAAATGGACCTTAAAAAAAAGGTTAACCAATGCCACGCCGACGAGTGGGTCATGACAATAGCTCCACTTTTTGAAAAAGTGGAGCTAAAAATCATGCCTTTCTACGCTTTGCAAATGGAGAAAACCAGGAGCCATCTGATCAGGGTCTGCTTATGATAAAACAGAAATACAGTTTCTGCCATGGCCAAACATTTCTGTGCCTATTTGTGTCATTATAAAAATTAATCTAATAATGATTCATGATGTCTTTATTTCTTTCATGAATATTCATGGAGTAAAAGGTTAACTACATGTACTGCTAAAGATAATTATTTGAGTGAGGTTTTACTGCAGTAAGATTTCTAGCTGTTTGCTAATGATTTAACCCTTTCCTCCATGAATATTCATGTAAGAAATAATGATGTCATGAATATTAATTACCGGTAGATCAATTTGTTATAATAGCGCATGGACACGGGCATTTTATGCCATGGTAGAAACTGTAGAATCATATCTATATTATATCATAAGCAAACAGAGCAGCCCCTGATCAGACGGCTCCTATAGGAACCATCTGATCTGCGTCTACTCTGTTTGCAAAGGCGTAGAAAGGCATATTTATGGAGGAAAGGGTTAAAAAGCACATACCTGAAGCAGACCTGCTTTGACTTTGTGTTGTAATGAAGGTAAGCTTTCTCATACATCTGTGCTGTGGGCTGGAATAGCAAGAAACAGAACATAAACACTGCCTTTAACTATCTTCAATCTTCAGCATACTCAGAAAAATTTCAACCCACATTCAGAGCAACAGATAAATGTTCAGATACTAAAATTGTTATTTCTCCACCAAATCCTATGTAAAGACCACTCTTTAGAATTGTGTCAAAGAGACAATTCTAAAGAGTGGTCACAACATAGGGTTTGGTGGAGAAATAAAGGGGTTATTCTTGAAAATAATTTAATACACACATCTTATTTACACCTCTGTATATTGTTGGCGCTGCAATGAGACCTATACTGGTATTCTCAGACTGCAGCTCCAATGTCTTCTAATTCAGAATTCAATGCAGACATCTTCCATTTTTGCATTTTTTGGTATAATCATAATGTGAAATATGTTGTTGGGTTCTGATGATTGTTTCTAAATCAAGTACTGAACACTACATTATACAGTGAAATTTTTTATAAAGTCCCATAACTCTGGTCAAATGAACATACATTTTCACATCAACATTATTCATTTGTGGAAGTTTAAGTAAATCCTCCCACTGGTGTAAGGAAAGGTGGATACACAAGATTTTTTCACCATAATTATGTTATAATTATAGTGAAGAAAATTTCAAAGTCCCATAACCCTGGAAAAAAGGTCAAAAAAGAAATTCCTTTCTTGATGTATATCTTCATATTAACATTGTTTATCTGTGAAAGTTTGAAGTAAATCCTTCCCTTGGTGTATGAGGAGTTGGACACAATATATATTATAAAGTGCAGAAAATTTCCAACTCTCGTACAAATGGTCATAGCAAAAAGTGCCTTCTTTACATACATCCTCACATCAAAGTTGCTCATCTCTGAAAGTAATCCTCCAGCTTGTGTATTAGGTTTTGGACACACAAGTTTTTTTTTCACTACATGTTTTATAGCGAAGAAAAATTCAATTGCGTAACTCTGACAAAATGGTTTGAGGGAAAAATTCCTTCTTTACACTCATCTTCACATTAACGTTTTTCCATCTGTGAAAGTTTGAATTAATCCCCTACTGGTGCAAGAGGAGTTGGACACACAAGATTTGCAGTATTTACGTATGTATGGACAGATGGACACGAGCAAAGCTACATGCATCCCATCTTGTGGGGTGCATAAAAATCATAATATAAGTATAAAGCATTACATTTCCTTCCGGTGAATAATGCTTGAATCAGAGCTACAGATAAAGGTGCGTACCCAAATACTAAAATTGTCATTTTTCAACCAAACCCTATGCTGCGATCATTCTTTAGAATCGTCTCTTGGAGACGATTCTAAAGAGTTGTTGCAGAGTTGGGTTTGGTTGAGAAATTTAGGAAATGTTCTTGAAATTGTTTAAATTCATACTTCTTATCTGGGCCTCTGTTGAATGTATGTAAGACTATACCATGTTAAGAAACACATATACTTTTCATATACTGCAAGTATATATTAATGCTTTGTTAACTTTTACATCTATCAAAATAACACAGTTTTAACCCTTTCCTCCATGAATATTCATATAAGAAATAATGATATCAAGAACATTAGTTAGATTACGCACATAGATACAAGAAATTCTGGCCATGGCAGAAACTGTAGAATCATATCTGTATTAAATCATAAGCAAACAGAGCAGACCCTGATCAGACGGCTCCTATAGGAGCCGTCTGATCTGGGTCTACTCTGTTTGCAAAGCCATAGAAAGGCGTATTTATGGAGTAAAGGGTTAAGTAAATACTTCATGAATAATCATGCATCTTAAATTAATTTAACTCTTTCAACCCCGAATTACCGCAGTGGAATAGTCCCGGGACTCCACCAGAGTCTAGCTAGAGAGTCCACTTTCAAATCATTGGTAAATAAATATCTAGAAATTTTACTGCGCTAATCTGAACATTCAAGTGAGTATCATTAGCGGTGTGAAAGGCTTAAACTTGCTAGAGGATTTTGAATATAGCAAACAGTGCAGACCCTGATCAGAGGGCTCCTTTAGGAGCCCTCTGATCTGGGTCTACACTTTTTGCAAATGACAGTGCATGCGTGTCCGGGGTTGAAAGGGTCAATGAAGGACAAAAATAATGCATACAGCACAGCTCTTTCGTGAGTTTCTGCATTATTTGTATCCTGTGTTCAGCTACCACCTGTCTTAAAGACTTCCAATTAGACGTCTGTTTAGTGCCCACCCAAATGAGGATATACTATACATGTATGTCTGTTTATGTATTGATAATAGAATAAAAAGCTAAAGATAACGTCTGCAGGATTAAAACTTCTGACCCTGAGAAATTGTCGTCTGCAACTAAAAACAACTTAAAAGCTGACCCTTCCATCACCAGCTACCAGTATTCAGATATTCAGATAAATGTGCGTACTCAAATACTACAATTATAATTTCTCCACCAAACCCTATGTTGTGACCACTCTTTAGAATTGTCTCAAAGAGACGATTCTAAAGAGTGGTCACAACATAGGGTTTGGTGGAGAAATAAAGAAGTTGTTCTTGAAAATGATTTAACCCACTTGTGCTGAGTGTCTCTAAAATGGGGGTGTAGGCAAACAGTGTAGACCCAGATCAGAGTGCTCCTGAAGGAGACCTCTGATCAGGGTCTGCACTGTTTGCTGAAGCCATCAATGTCAAAGGCCTATTCCAACAAATACAACGGACAGACAGACAGACGAAGGCTATTCCTATAACCCCCTCCGCTATGCCGTGGGGGATAAAAATGGAGGCTTTCCACAATGACATTTGGACAAGTTTTCTTCAAATAATGTGGGAATAAATAGGTTGATCAACGCATCTTATCTAGGCCTCTTAGTATTAAAATGATTTTTAGTGGCCTGGTTTTTCTTCAGGATTTTAATTGTTTACAAAATAAAGCCCATCTGAATACATGTATTCAACTCTAGAAGTAACTACTGAGTTTGTGGGATTTTTTTTTTCGTGATAAAAATAAATAGAAAAGCAGGTGAGAGAAAAAGTGACTATACATCAGCTGTGATGCATAATAAAATGAAAAAAAATTAAAAAATGTAGGGAAACGAAATAATGCATGAAAGATAATGAAAATCGGTAAACCACTCATCCATATGTGCATCTACTAAAGCAATATAAATCTGAAATCGGTAAAACCCATTTTAAAAATAGCATATTCATGAATGAAGCATATTTCTAAAAAAAATCCTTATACCACAACTCTTTGCAAGCATACAGCGTAGCATTTTATAGCAAAAGAAATTGAAAATGGCAAAAGCTGAATCCTTAAATCTTCATTTAACCCTTTACCAGAAAGAGACACCTTTTTGGTTCCCTTGAAAACGGAGTAGACCAAGATCAGATGTCTCCTGTAGAAACTGTCTGATCAGAGTATGCTCTGTTTGCATATGACATAATATTCTAAGTTTCTGTCTTGAGAATTACTTTGTATTACAGTAAAACCTCTCTATAACGGCCCCTAAATTACATCAAGTATTTTATGTAAAAGGCAGGTGGCTGCTTAAAGCAAGGTAAAAGCAAAACAGAACACTCCTATAGGAGCGTTCTGTTTTACTTTCACCTTGCTTTAAGCAGCCACCTGCCCTAAATACCAACTAATTAAAACAATTTAGTTGCCGTTATAGAGAGGTTTTAATGTATTTGATATTCTAAAAAATTAGTCAATGAATATTCATGAATTCAAGTATGAATTAAATATTCTTGAACTAAAGGGATAAATTATGAAGCAGTATGCAGTTTAACATTTCTATAGAAGCAATCATCAGTTAACTGAAATTTGACCATTTTGCAAGATTTAACAATTTTACTCCATGAATATTCATGACATAAAATAATGACATAATGAATATTAATTAGATTAATTCTTATAATGACACAGAGACACAGGAATGTTTTGGCCATAATGGAACCTGTAGAATCGTATCTACTACATTATAGCAAAAAGTAAGCAAAAAGAGCAGACCCTGATCAGACGGCTCCTATAGGAGCCATCTGATCTGGGTCTACTCTGTTTGCAAAGGCATAGAAAGGTGTATTTACGGAGTAAATGGTTTATATATAGAAAATTTCACTACAGTGGCCATCAAAATAAAATCTAATTTTAGCTTACAGCAGGACAAAGGTCATGAAGAAAGCTCATTTGACTCTTGTAGGATCTGTCTTATCATAATCTGCCAAGTGAGCTTATGGATTCTACACAACCTGCCTTGGTTAAAAATCTCTGTGTCCATATGCTATAATAAAAATCCCGATAATATTTACTTAAAATATAATGATTTCTTACTTTAACCCATTCCCTCATATTGATGACTTTTGACACCTCTGTAAAAGTCACTTTGTGAAACTATTGTGATAAATAGAGCATTTAAATGCTCTATTTATCACAATGGTTTCAAACTACAAAATTCTAAAATTTTCCTTTTCTCTAATTAATGCTCCCTTTTGGTAGTTTTGTTCAAAAAGGTTGTATCTAAAAATAGCCTATGAGGCAAAGGCTTATTACTCATATGGTAAAAGATTGAAGCTGTAGACAGATATACCTAAAGAGACAGTAAACATTTTCTTTCATATAAAAATGCTTTTTCATGCCTTTGAAAACAGAGTAGACCCAGATCAGACGGCTCCTCTAGGAGTCATCTGATCTGGGTCTGCTCTGTTTGCTGATGAAATAATAATCGATCTTACTCTGCAATTTCAGCAAATACCAAAATAGTCTGTGTACAAAATTAATGCCATAATAAAAATTGAGTTAAAGATAAAAAAAGTAATATAATACATTTGTACAATGGTAAATATGAATATGAAACCAACTTTTAGGCTTTGAAAAACAGTGTAGAACCAGATCATCATAACATTTAAAACCCATCTGATCAGGTGCTGCACTGTCTGCCATCAATCAGAGCGTATTCTGGTTTGTTGACTTGTGTGACAATTAACCCATTTGCTCCCAGTGGATTCTTCCATGTTTATAAATTGGATCAGTCCATTTTTTATTTAAGGGGTGCATGGCCTAAATTTTCAATTTCGTTTTGTTTTATATTGAAATTCCTATCAGCAAACAGTGTAGACTCTGATCAGACGCCGCATAATGCGTCGTCTGATCAGAGTCTATACTGTTTGCATACATCCCATATATGGGATCGTGGGAGCAAATGGGTTAATGTAACACCTGGTCCATGTGGTGGCTGATCTGCCTATACACTGTTTGCAAAGACTAAAAATTGGGTTTTCATACAATGGGACTCATAGATTTATAAAAAATATTTGAATATTGACTTTATTAAAAATATGAGTATATTGACTTCATTAACTGTAGGCTATAATGTAAATACCAAAGCCTGTACATGTATATAAGAAAAATCACATTTGCCGGTAGAATCAGTATAAATATATCTTTAAATGCAGAGCAACAGATGAAGGTGCATACTCAAATACTGAAATCATCTTGTCTCCACCAAACCCTGTGCTGTGACCACTCTTTAGAATCCTCTAAAAGAGACGATTTTAAAGAATGATCACAGCATAGGGTTTGGTGGAGAAATAAAGGTCATTCTTGAAAATCTTTTACGCATCTTTTAAGCATCTTATCTGGAGCTCATAAATAGATCTGACGCACATCAGTGACTGGTTACAACTTGACAAATCACAGTGTACTTTGCAAGCAAAGAGTTTTACAGCTGTATATATACTGGTATTACCATCATCAACGCATCCAGTCGGCTGTCCTGTTGTCAAAATCATCAAAATCAGTAAACTACCTTCAAATTGTATAACACTAATACTATTTTTCTGCTCCAAAACATTAAATCCTGTAACACTTACTTCCCTATGACACCAAATGAAAATCATTTCTATATACGATGTAATATGAATTATCTCAAGGAAACAATAACTTTCATGCCAATTTATTTTGATATAAATCATATTACAGTAAAACCCCGCTAATGTGACCACCTAAAAAAGGTATAATTCTGGGTGCTAGATTCAGGTGGTAGCTTAATGCAGGATAAAAGTGATGCAGAAAGCTCCTAGGAGCTTTCTGCATTACATTTGTCCTGCATTAAGGAACCACCTGCTTATAAAGACACCCATGTTTATTCACTAACTATTGTACTTGGTTATCTGATCAGAATATTAACCCTTTCATGCTTTACTCCGTAAATATGCTCTTTTACACCAATGCAAACAGAGGAGACCCAGATCAGACATATCAAGATCTGCTCTGTTTGCTTATGATATAATACAGGTACGATTCTACAGTTTCTGCTAAGGCCAAAAATTCTTGTGCGCATGTGCCAATTTAATAATTAATCTATTTAATATTCATGATGTAATTATATTTTACATGAATATTCAATGGGTTAAGAGTTTGATACTTAGTAACTTGTGTCTGTAAAAAAAAAAAATCTTCTTCATTTAAAAATCGTAACAGGCGATAAATTTTGTAGACAATAATTTACTTACCATTTAAAGAGTTAACCCTTTACTCCATAAATATTTATGTAAGAAATAATGCCATCATGAATATTAATTAAGATATTTTTTATAACTGCATATACAGTAAAACCTCTCTATAACGACCACTAAATTACATCAAGTATTTTGTGTTAAAGGCAGGTGGCTGCTTAAAGCAAGGTGAAAGTAAAACAGAACGCTCCTATAGGAGCGTTCTGTTTTACTTCCACCTTGCTTTAAGCAGCCACCTGCCCTAAACACCAACTAATTAACACAATTTAGTGGCCATTATAGAAAGGTTTTACTGTAGACACAGAAATATTTGGCCATAGCAGAATTAAACCATAGAATTATATCTATATTATTTCATAAGTAAACAAAGCAGACCCTGATCGGATTGTCCCTGTAGGAGTGATCTGATCTGGGTCTACTCTGCTTGCAAAGGTATAGAAAGGTGTGTTTACTGAGTAACGAGTTAAACATGCAAATTCACCAATGATAGTTTCCCCCTTTCAATAGTAGTCTTAAAAATTTAGGCTAATATACATTCTATTAGAATGTAATTTTCTATAAATGATAATTTTCTTTACAGGTTAAGATAAATTATGCATTGAATATTTTATACATAGGAAAGTTTCCTGAATTTTTTAACCCTTTACCCCATAGATATTTATTAACCTTCAGCCTGCTATGGGCGGATGAGTGAATACCTATGCAAACAGTTTGGATCCAGATGAGACGCCGAGTAACTCGGTGTCTCATCAGGATCCAAACTTTTTGACACCCTGGTTACATTTTGGTAGACAAATTGATTATAACTTGAGTTTTGAAAATGTAGTAGGTGAACAATTATGTAAAAATGATTTGCTCAGCAGGCTAAAGGTTAAGAAATAATAGATATATGAATATTAATTAATTGTACTTTCATAATGGCATTATGAACAAAGGAATTTTTTACCATGGTAGAAACGGTAGAATTATATATATATCGTGTCATTAGCATTTACAGAGCAGAACCTGATCAGACGGCTCCTACAGGAGCCGTCTGATCTGGGTCTACTCTGTTCGGAAAGGTGTAGACAGGTGTATTTATGGAGTAAAGGGTTAAGTGTGTTACTAAATATAGATTTTTCTTAAAAGTTATTGTTACAATTTAACTATTGAGATGAAAGTCAAAAACTGAACCTGTCATCACGTATCATTAACAGTGTACTTATAATTATGCAAGCTCAGAAAAAATAAATAGAACCACACTGCCTCTTGTTTTTCTTTAACCCTTTCCCTAATGAACATTTATGCATGAATAGATCACGTCATGAATATTCATTAATTTAATTTTTATAACATTTTCAAGGTAATTTTTACTTAGACAAAAGCTGTAGCATCAGATATTTATAATTTCATAAGCAAACAGAGCAGACCCTGATCAGACATCTACTACAGGAGCCATCTGATCTGTGTCTACTCTGTTTGCAAAGGCTTGAAAAAAGATTTATAAGTGGGAAAGGGTTGAGATGGTAGCATACACAACATTCAGAAATTCAAAATGTCGTGACTTTGACAAAATGCAAAGAAGATACGTACAATCATGCTATCGTCATCAAGGTTGAATATGAACTCAAGGTTACTTTCTGAGACAATCTTGTTGATAGGCTTCATGAAATCAGCCACAAACAAATCCCTGTGAACAATAAAAAAAACAACACAAATAAACCATCCTGTGTGAATGGATTAGGCATAAAAATTCGGTCTGTGATATTAAGAAGAATTCAAAGCTTTCATTTGACTTTTCACCAGCACACGACAGCAGGTTGGAATATGAAGTATTTCAGAATCTAGGTAGGACTATTAGAAAATTTCAAATATAGTTACTAAACCAGACAAGACAAGATATACATCAGATTCTACAGTTTTTGTCAAAAGAAAAAAAATCCTTAAAAAGTTTACGTTATAAAACTTCAGCATATAAATATTCTTGATGTCAATTTTTTTTACATGAATATTGAACAGGGAAAGGGTTAATACCATGTGATTATTAACCCTTTACTCCATGAATAGTCATGTAAGAAGTATAATGACATCATGAATACTAATTAGATTAATTTTCAAAATGGCACATTAACACAGATTTTTTTTGCCAAGGCAGAAACTATAGAATCAGGGTCCATGCTTATAAAACTTTTAGTTGAGTCTGAGTTCGTTCTCAAGTTTTTGATTGGTCAGATTTGAGCCTTTGGCTCAAATCCGACCAATCAAAAGCTTGAGGACTCAAATCTGACCAATCAAAAGCTTGAGAACGAACTCACCTATATTATTCCATGAGGAAATAGAGTAGACACTGATCAGACGGCTCCTAAACGGTCTACTTAGCAAAGGCATAGAAAAACGTATTTATGGAGTAAAGGGTTAACACTGGCCGCACTTTTAAATAGCGTTTTTAACAAAGGATTTTTTTAGCGTGATAGAAACTGAAGAATCTTATCTATATCATTCCATTAGCAAACAGAGTAGACTCTGATCAGATTGCTCCTACAGGAGCATTTGATCTGGGCCTTATCTGTTTGCAAAGGTGTGAAAAAGCGTTCATATGAAAGAAAGGGTTAAAGGCATTCAATGAATTTCAAAAGTAGATACATCTCTATGTCATTGTGCCCATTCAGAGCAACAGATAAACATGCATACTCAAGTACAAAAAATGACATTTCTCTACCAAACCCTATGTTGTGACCACTCTTTAGAATTGTCTTGAAGAGACAATTCTAAAGAGAGGTAACAAAATAGGGTCTGGTGGAGAAATTATGATATTTGAAAGTTATTCTTGAAGATATTTTAATTTAAGCATTATATCTGGGCCTCTAACATTCATTCTGTACATTCTGGCCTAAACCAGTGGTATATGTCAATGCATTATTTCACAATTCTCAATAATCAAAGATTGACTTACCATTCCAGGTCATCTGTTCCACATTCAATAAGAAACATCAGCTTATCAATAATGAACTGGTGAGGATCATCTGGACACATGATTGCAAGTCCTGTTATAAGTGCCTGCAAATGTTTAAAACAATCAATACAATATAAAATGAATGTTAGTTTAATTCTCTTCAGAAAGAAATGAGCAGATCGCTTGATCTGCCAGAATTAACCTTTTACTTATATACTTTTTTCAGGCCATTGTCAAAAGGGTAGACCTAGATCAGATGGCTCCTGTACGATTTGATATGTTTGCTTTTGGAAATATAAATATCTTATTTTAGTTTGTGCCAAAGCAATATACCATTAGAAAAGTCCGGCTCTTAAATACATTTATGTATGATAATAAGATAAGATAAGAAAAGATAAGATTTATTTAATAATGGCAAGATACGCAACAGTTAACATTTATAAGTCCTGAACCAACAAATGATATTACTATTTCTGACATGAATACTCATCAGGAAAATCATTTGAAAGCAACAATAATGGGAGCCATATGAATGAAAAAAAACACGACCTACTTGAAATAAGAGAAAACTAATATCAGGGGCATCATTTGCAGGAGCGTAGCTGAATCTAAATATAATGTATGCACCATGGCTATAGGGGTCTGAGAGCATGCTCCCCTGGGAAATTTAGAATTGTGTAGTCTTGAAACTATCATGATAAATAGAGAATTTACTCCCTATTTATCATAATGGTGTCAAAAGGTGTCTCTGACTCTCTATCTCTCTCATAGGCATCAAATTGCATCAATATGAGGGAATGGGTTAAAGCTTACATTACAAGACAGAATGTTTATTTAAGTCTATCCGCTTAGCCCTCGGTTTTGTTCCATTTTGGCCATAATAATGTTTTCACCTTTAAGATTGATGTTAACAGTTACACACATGCTTAAGAACATATCGCTAGCTAAGCCCCTGATTTGACTTCCCAGAACACATCTATATCAGCCGACCCTCGTAAATAGTGCACTTGCATGCCTGCTTTCATAGAAAACTTCACTCAGCTTAATATTTGTTGCTGTTTTGTGATGGAGTTTGCTGCCCCCACACCCTGCTGCCAAACATTTGTTGTCCTGTTTATAAGCTATGCCTTCCTTAAAACTGTGACACAATAGCACATTTTTATTTTTGCAACATTCCCGCATGTGCAACTTTTAGGGTCCACTAAAATAGATTCTATCTGAGTTCCCTAAATGAGAACTTTTGTTCTGTCATAATCTAATCAGTTTGTGCAGTGGACATAACAAATTCGTTCATATTTGTCATGCTTTTAATTGGGTTATGTTGTTTTGGGACAGCCAAAATCTTTCAGAATTGATTAATGGCCCCAGTCTACTGACGCAAATTAACCAAAGAAATTTGAAATTGTTTCATCCATGCATCAACTCATGACACATGCTCGTTAACTTGTGCAAGTAAAATCGAATGCCTGGTTACCTCATAAACATCAGGTAATTTATTTGACCGAAGATACTTTTTCAAGCCAGGATCTAGTCCTTTCATTGAAGCAGCCATGATTAACCCTTGTAAAGCGGTCGTATTTTGTGATTATTTTGATTAATTGCCCTAATTGTGATCACATTTTATCAAACTTCTGACATTGTTTTCATTCGCAACCGTGTTGCCCGGATCAGGGAGTCACGTCCCTTTACTAATTATAGGCAGTAATAAAACGCGCACCATACTGAATTATATTTGCCGGTATAACTTATCGGGGAAAACGTTGTTCTGTTCACTACGAATACAAGAAACTTTATTTCTTCACTACATAGGCAACTCCGAGGCAACGCAGTTAATTTAATCAAGGTTATATTGTTTATCAAATACATTCGCTGACAAACATTTAAACATTCTGATGTAGTCATATATTGAAAATTAGCACTGCCCACATCGGTCATAGTTTATTATGGTTTCAAAAACTTTGGTATCGGTCACATCAAATCTTGTTTACTACTTTATCGAAATTTGATTTCCATGACAACTAGAGTTCTACAAAACTTTACTGACTCCCGTCAGAGACAGAGAAGAGAGCCAGCCAGACATATATACATACAGACAGGCACACATAATGATACACAGACAGACAGAGAGGCAGGTCGACAGCCGCCCCAACACACATTCCGCTCAAGAATTAGATACTTACATTAACACCACACCCAAATGTACTTCAATACATAGAACTTCTCCCTTTGAAAGTAAAGCCTCAATTCGTACACGTCAACTGAAAATTTCCAGCTCAAGTATCATGTTAAGTTGTGTTAATTAGTTGGTATTTAGTGCTATAGGAGCGTTCTGTTTTACTTTCACCTTGCATTAAGCAGCCACCTGCCTTTAACACAGCTCTTTTTCAACATGTATTACAAACACGCTATTTATTTATGTCATCAAACATAAAAATCTACGCCCCTACCCCTCCTCCAAAAAAATGTCTACCCCCCCCCCCCCATCTGAAATCCTGGATCCGCACCTGGTTACTGCATTAAAAGCAGCATTTACTGAAAACGGAAACGTTTAGAACTGTGTAGTGTGATAAACAGAGCATTTACTCCTCTGCAAAAGTCACCTTTTTAAACAGTTGTGATAAAGAGAGCATTTACTTCTATGGTGCAAATGCTCTATTTATCACAATGGTTTCATAAAGTGACTTTTACCAAAGTACCTATGCTAACACATCATATGTCTGCTTTTACGGAGGCGTCAAAAGATGTGAGTATGTGGGAATGCGTTAAAAGGCGTCAATATGAGGGAATGAATCAAAAGGCGTCAATATGAGGGAATGAATCAAAAGGCGTCAATATGAGGGAATGAATCAAAAGGCGTCAATATGAGGGAATGAATCAAAAGGCGTCAATATGAGGGAATGAATCAAAAGGCGTCAATATGAGGGAATGAATCAAAAGGCGTCAATATGAGGGAATTAATCAAAAGTTGTCAATATGAGGGAATGGGTTAAGATCGAGATAAACTGCAATTTAGTAGTGGTGTAATTTTAATTACTACTCATGAACAGACTCAATAAAACCGAGTCTGCAATTTTCTCTTTTGGCATTGCTACTTTCGCCCACTTTCAGAATATAAATATTAAACCTTCATCATTTCCGCTAGCGAATTTCACATTACCTTTGTGCAAGCAGTTTTGATCCAGATGAGACACCTAGTAACTCTGAATTCAAAACCTCTGACACATTGAAACCCTTTTTATTTAAAACAAAATGGAAGAATTTGTATGTGGATCTATGTTCAGAATTAAAGCATACCCGGAACTATTTGCAGAAGGCTGATGCATTTTGACAAATGCAAAGTTTGCCAACCCTGCTGTAATAAATTCAATCAAGTTCGATTATGGGCAAATCTATGTACCTCTGAACAAACATGACATATTTCACCACGTTTACACTTTAGCACCACGTGTCTTTAGTAAAATAGAAATAAATGTTACACCTGTCACCGACTCAGCTTTTTTTTGGTCAAGATTCTTGTCTTTTTTGGTCTTAACCCATTCCCTCATAGGCTATTTTTAAACCCAACCTCTTTGAATAAATCTACCGAAAAGGAGCATTAACTAGAAAAAAGGAAAGTTTTAGAACTTTGTAATTTGAAACTATTGTGATAAATAGAGCATTTGCTCCTATAGGAGCAAATGCTCTATTTATCACAATGATTTCATAAAGTGAGTTTTACAGAGGCGTAGAAAGGCGTAGTTATGGAGGAAAGGGTTAGTTTAAGTTGTTGTTTTGCTTGCGATCTTGAATGAATATGCATGTAAATAACAGATAAGCGAGTTTGGTTTCAGTATATCCACACTATATATGACGATAACAGTACACGTTTACGGCCTTAGATGCGGACCTATTTCAGTGCCCTTACACCTATGACAAACACACCAGCTGTAAATAAAGAAACTGACGTCATACATGTTATGAAGAAAGTACTTAATCCTTTCCCTCATAAATCCTTTCCTTCATAAACGGTTTTAGCGCCTTTGTAAACAGAGTAAGCCAATATCACAGGCTGCATTAAGAGCCATCTGATCAGGGTCTGTCCTGTTTGCTTATGACATGATATGGATCTGATTCTACACTTTCTGTCAAAGCTAGAAATGCCCTTGAAATGTTACATTATATACATATAAAACTAAAGTTAACAAATATACCCTAACACTATGTACCGAAATTCCCCGCTGCTTTGGTGGGTGTCACAATGAGTTAACGCCTTGGAGCCATGCCTTTGCAAACGGAGTAGACCCAGATCAAACACGGCCCCAATCTGATCAGGGTCTGCTCTGTTTGCTTATGAAATGATATAGATCTATATGTTTCTACTATGCTCAAATAGTCCTGTGTCCATGCACTATTATAAAACTTAATCTAATTAATATTCAAGATGTCATTATTTCTACATGAATATTTATGGAGTAAAGAGTTAAAGAGGGGAAACTGTACATAACAGCTGAATATGTTTGTCTTTAACCCTTTCGCTGCCAATGCCGGGTCTGTGATTACCTATGCAAACAGATTGGATCCAGATGAGACGCCGAGTAACTCGGCGTCTCATCAGGATCCAAACTGTTTGTTACTGTTACTATGTTTTTGAAACAAAAATGAAGAAAATCAAAAGAATGAAAATTTGTAGCAGACGACAAAGTTAGCAGACGACAAAGTTTGGCAGCAAAAGGGTTAAATAATGAAAGTTATCTGTTATATAACATGATCGACTGAAGGGTAATAGAACTTAGTCTCAACTACCAAGTGTATTTTCATTAACTCTTTCGGCGCCAATGTCAGATGCCGCCTTTTCAATGCTTGGGCTGAAATAATACAGAAAACAGTGAATTCCCAGGTCAGATGCCGCCTTTGATTACCTGGGACTGCACTGTTTTCAATAGTGCCAACAGGCGACATTGGCGCCAAAAGAGTTAACCCTTTCCCTGATCCGTGTTTGTTCCAAATTCAATACCTACTGAATACATGTATTCATGGACAAAATAGTTACATGTATAATGAAACATGGAAGATAGAACAATGTAGGCCTTTTAGAAAGTAAAGAAACCGATCTTTCAAATTCCATTAGCTAGCTGAGCAGACCCTATAGCTGCTGTCTGATCAAGGTATGTGCTGTTTGCTTGTTGTATTGGCGTTGTCGCCCACCTGCTTCCCAACACTTGTGATCAGATTGGCGCCAGTTGGCCGACATTGAGGTGCACAATTTAACCCTTTCCCTGTTCTGTGTTTATTACAAATTTCAATACCTACTGAATATTCATGTGCACAAAGGTTATAATGAAATATGGAGGGTGGAGCATTGTAGCCATTTTAGAAAGTAAAGACACGGATCTTTGAAATTCTATTAGCAAACAAAGTTGGAGCCGTCTGATCTGGGTCTACTCTGTTTGCAGATGCGTGAAAACACGTATATATTAGGGATAGGGTTAAGTACATATTTAATAAGTTATACCATAATTATAAAAGGGCTGCAATTCTGGTAGAAGACCGGGCGTCGTCATTGTAGATGGCTGGATAACTAATTTCCCAGGAGCTGCCATAGTTGAGTTGTCGATACATCCGTCCTCGGGATTGCAGCTCAGTGATTTCTTCAGTCAGCAGCCTTCAGGGGCATATTTTCAATTCAAACCTTTTGGGGCATATTTTTGAAGCCTTTTGGGGCATATTTAGTAGCCTTTTTGGGGGATATTTTGTAGCCTTTTGGGGCATACTTTGAAGCTTATTGGGTATATTTTGAAGCCTTTGGGTATCTTTTGAAGCCTATTGGGGCATATTTTGAAGCATATTGGGGGCATATGGTGAAGCAAATTGGGGCATATGTTGAAGCATATTGGGGCATAGTTTGTGGCTAGTGGGCCTAATTATTATAAAGTCAAGATATCGATGTAGATGGCTGTCAAAGGTCGCCCTTTCACGACAGGTTTCACGAATAACCTGTTCATGTTTTGAAATACAATAGTCTGATTCAGAGTAAATTAATTAGTTATATATAAAATAAATTGAAAACAGTAAATACGATGGACTGAAATCGGACGGGTTTTTAAAACAACAACAACAAAAAACTAATCATATACAGTTGAACTTCGATAACTCGAACTTCAAGGGACCATACAAATTAGTTCGAGATAACAGAAGTTCGAGTCATCCGATATCTAATCTGAACAATTTCTCTAGGCCACAGCTTAATACAGGTCTAAAGTAATGCTGAAAGCTCCTGCTGGAGCTTTCAGCATTACTTTAGACCTGTATTAAGCTGTCACATGTGTGTCTAGATATATGTAGCGATACATTTTAGAGCAAGTGTGTATTGTAAGTTTTGGAGTGACTGAACTTTTTGTTCGAGTTATCCCGAAGTTCGTGTTATCCGAGTTCGAGATATCGAAGTTTAACTTATGTGTATAAACGCTTTGAGTCATTTGGATGAAATTTTAGTTTCCACGTGTATATCATCTTGGTGGTATTTGCATTTAAAATAAAGTAAACAGTAAATATGACGCACTGAAATCGGACTTTTTTTAAAAAACAACAACAACACAACAACAAATAACCATATGTAAACGTCTGAAGTCAGTTGGGTTTGGTTTTAGCTTGCACGTGTTTATCAGCTTGGTAGGTCATCCGGCTATCTGTAACGCCGACTGTGCTGTATACTGGTGCGATAAAAAACAGGACAACACTTAGCTTACCTTGATAATTTTATATGTATATATTTAATCTTGTATTATATCACAGGAAAAAAACTCTACAAATTATATATACAATGTATTTACACAAACATTTTATGGATTATAGCGTGTAACACGTATGTATAAAACGTAAAACCATTTAACCCTTTACTCCATGAATATTCATGTAAGAAATAATTAAATCATTAATATAAATTATCTAATTTGAAATAATGGCACATTAACACAGAAATGCATGGCTATAGCAGAAACTGTAGATTTAAACTACATGTATTTCGTAAGCAAACAGAGCAGACTCTGATCAGGCGGCTCCTGAAGGAGCCGTCTGATCTGGGTCTGCTCTGTTTGCTAATGCGTTAAAAAGCCGTCTGATCTGGATTTTATCTGTTTGCAAGCGCGTTAACCCTTTCCTCCATAAATATGTCTTTCTACGCCGCTGTATAAGTCACCTATTGAAACCATTGTGATAAATAGAGCATTTGCTCCTATAGGACTAAATGCTTCATTTATCACAATGGTTTCAAACTATAAAATTCTAAAATTTTCCTTTTCTCTAGTTAATGCTCATTTTCGGTAGATTTATTCAAAGTGGCTGGATCTAAAAATAGCCCATGAGGGAATGGGTTAAAAAGGTGTATCTATGGAGTAAGGTGTATCTATGGAGTGAATGGTTAAAACTATCACCCTTAGTAACCAGTTACGGTAAAACCTTACTACAGCAGTCACTTAAAAAAGAAGTCTCTCCGCATTTATGATCTCGCTATCTCGTTTCTTTCAGAGAATATACAAACAACATCAGACATTCTCGCTTCTCAGACGTGCTAGATAAGCTGAGTTACTAAAAATGGCCGTACTAGAAATCCTTATCTGGAACACCCCGTGACTAGTGTATTCATACGCGCGATTAGGTAAAAATCAATAAAAGGGAAGTAACTCTTACAGAATTAAATCAACATTCTTCACAAAATCAGTTTATTTACTTGGTTTTATGGCGTATTTCAGCGAGAAAAATAATCAAACATGAGTTTTGTTAAAGACGGGGGTGGGGGTGGGGGTGGGGGGTGGGGTGGTCTAAAGCTCGTTTCCGACTGGTACGTGTACAGACCAACCTCGGGTATAGAAACCCCGTCTTTAACAAAACCCATGCTTGACTCTACGTCTCAGCTAGATCCAAACTGTTTCCGTATGAAATCACCAATTCGCGAAAGAGTTGACGTAATGCAGGACTAGAGTTATGCAGAGAGCTTCTATGGGAGCTTTCTGTACAACTTTCGTTCTGCATTAAGCAGCCACCTGCTTTCAAAGTCGCTCGTACGTATTTATTTTTAAACTCATTCCCTTCTAGGCTACATTTAGACCCAACCTCTTTGAATAAATCTACTGAAAAGGAGCATTAACTAGAGAAAAGGAAAGTTTTAGAATTGTATAGTTTTGAAACCAATGTGATAAATCATAATGGTTTCAAAACATGATTTTTACAAAGGCGTCAAAATGGTTTCAAAACATGACTTTTACAGAGGCATAAAAATGTGTCAATAGGAGGGAATTGGGAATTGGTTAAGTGACTACTATAGAGAGGTTCTACCCCAACTGAGTCACTGCAGACACGCGTATCAGGCTTTCTTAGTACTATTCACGCGGTCAGTAATAATTTTGTCAACAATGGCCACTGTTTTGGCCCAGGAATTTTTCACATCTGTCTTTGGCTTCAGTGTTTCCGTTAAGAAGTTCAGTAGTTCTTTAAGAGCATCCTGAAAAGAAAAGAGATAAAACCCCTCTAAAGTGACCATTTATTAAAGAGGCATAGGTGTCTATAAAATCAGGTGGGTTGCTTAATGCAGGGCGAGAGTAATGCAGAAAGCGCATAATTTTCGTCCTGCGTTATGCATCCACCTGACTTTACGACCCATAGACATGTCTCTTTTATGTGGTTGTGTTAGAGAGGTGTAACTGCAGTAGAACCCCTCTAATGCGACCACTTAATTAATAAACATGGGTTTTTATAAGCAGGTGGTTGCTTAATACAGGACAAAAGTAATGCAGAAAGCTCCCAGAGGAGCTTTTTGCATTACTTGTCCTGCATTAAGCTACCACCTGCATCTAGCACCCAGATTTATTCCTCTTTAGGTGGTCGCATTAGCGGGGTTTTACTGTATGATATTACAGTAAAACCTCTCTATAACGACCACTAAATTAGTTGGTATTTAGAGCATGTGGCTAAGTAAGGTGAAAGTAAAACAGAACGCTCCTATAGGAGCGTTCTGTTTTACTTTCACATTGCTTTAAGCAACCACCTGTCTTTTACACAAAATACTTGATGTAATTTAGTGGCCGTTATAGAGAGGTTTTACTGTAGTCAAGTTTAGATATAAGTTTATTAGAAAGTGCTCAAACATAACTCGTAAATCATAATAAAAGAGTCACAGTGATCTAAGGAGCTACTGATATTATCAAAAAGAAGTCGCCTATGACGTATCAGGTGTCAAATCTTAATCATATAGAATATCATGACAGAAAATAATCCAAGAGTAATTAGCATTCCTTTAGTGTTTTTTTAATTCAGACGAAAAATGTATGGTTACGACCGAAACTTAACATCGGCTTCAAGTTTTGTATATGTACTTAACACTTAACCCATTCCATGCATGCACTTTCATTCGCAAACAGTGTAGACCTAGTTCAGAGGGCTCCTCTGTTCAGGGTCTGTACTGTTTGTCATTCTAAGTTTTTTAGACAGTTTAACCATTTCATACTGAGTGGACTCTATAGTTACACATACGTGGGCTGTTCCACTCTGAGAATTCAGGATTGGAAGGGTTAATTTGAAAACAAACACATGAAGTCAAGCAGGGGATATTGACATAGAAAAAACAGACTCGAAAAAATATAGAACCTTATATACATATTTGCCTAATATTGAGATTAAAGAATGTTATTTCAAGTTTCACCAATTATTAAACTAATGTAGAACATGTTATAAGCGGTGATTGTATTTATTGAACATGGGGATGGTAGCTTAATGCAGGGTAAAAGTGATACAGAAATCTCCTATAGGAGCTTTCTGTATTACTTTTGTCCTGCATTAAGCTACCACCTGTTTAAGAAATCCGAGTTTAGACTTCTTTTGAATGTCCTCTTAAGATAGGTTCTATTGTAAGCTAGTAAAAACTAAAGGTGCGTCAGGGATTCAAGCTCGATTACCATGCCAACCCTTAGCTTGCTGAGAAATATACGTCTGCTCAAACTCTGACATGCTACAAAATTTACTAATTATTGGTTCGTTAAAACTTCGGAGAAACTATTAACCCTTTCACCGTCAATGTCGCAAAAATGCACCACGACAAATAGTGCAGTCCCAGATCAGACGCCGCCTTTTCAAGGCGGCGTCTGATCAGGCGCCGCCTTTTCAAGGCGGCGTCTGATCAGGGACTTCACTTTTTGTCTCAAAGTCTATTTCTATACCTGTGCTTTATTCCTTTGAAATTTGCATTTATTTATCTTATTTCATTATTTTACAGAATGATTTAACACTATTGGATTGCTGACGACAATTAGAAATTTGGCGCCGAAAGGGTTAACCGAATGTCCAACAGATTGAACACCGATGAGATGCCGAGTTATTTGGAATCTCATCTAGATCTCAGCGGTTTGCAAATGTCAGTCGTTGTCGCGCTTGGCAGGTTAAGGGTTAATATATATTTTCACAAAAAATCGCCCTGTAGTAAGTTTGTTTTTTTATTCCGTTCAGCTGGGTCAAGTAGGGTTTTCAACATGTATTTACATTTTAAAATCAACTCGATGCCGCTAACTATAAGTATATCCCTTTACCTCATTATTATTCATGTACGAATAATATATGTGCATGGATATAAACGAGATTGGTATAATACAGTAAAATTTCGATTATCCGAACACTAAAATACGTATTATTATCGATCTTTAAGACAGGTGGCAGCTTAATGCATGGAGAAAGTCATGCAGAAAGCTCCTAGAGGAGCTTTCTGCATGACTTTCACCATGCATTAAGCAGCCACCTGCCTAAAAGGCTCTAAATTCTTCTATACCGAAAATTCGAATAATCGAGGTTTTACTGTATTTATAATGGCAAATGAAGAAGACTTACCTTAAAATATTGCAGTGCTATACCGCGTGCTACGTGACTGTCGGTTACCTTGTGTATTATAGACACTAGGGTTTCTGTGTCGTTCAAATTGTCTATCATACTGGAGAGGCCACGCCCAAACACCATTACATGGGCTCGCAACTGAGGGCTCTCCGAAAGCTCAGCCTCCGACAAACCATTGAACTGCTGAAAGAAACCCTTCACTTGTTGATAATGGCCGAACAATCTGTAACAAAGAAGACATGCATTGATTGAACACTGGGGGTATTTCTTCACACAAAACCGTATAACATGTGTTGAATATTTATGTAAGAAATATTGACATCATTAATATTAATTAAATTATTTTTATAACAGCTTATGAACAGAGGCTCAAGCAGAAACTGTGGAACCAGATCTATATTCTTCCAAAAGCAAACAGAACAGACGTCTCCTATAGGAAGTCAAGACATGTTGCGGCTTAATCCAGGGCAAAGGTAATGCAGAAAAGTCCCAGAGGAACTTGTTGTATTACTATTTCCCCACGTTAAAGAATCACCTACTTTTAATACATCTATCTTTATTCAGTCCATGGTCCCTTAAAACAGCTTCTTCTATGCCTACAGTAAAACCTCTTTAAAGCCACCACTTATTCAATAAACAAAGTCCCCACGTCTATAAAATAGATGCATGAGTGCTTAACCCTTTCCCTGTTCTATGTTTATTCCAAATGTCAATACCTATTGAATATTCGTGGAGAAAATTGTTATAATTAATTATCGAAGGTGAACCATTGTAGACATTTTAGAAAGCAAAGAAACAGTTCTATCAAATTTTATTAGCAAACAGAGTAGACCCTGATCAGACGGCTCCCCGTCTGATCTGGATCTACTCTGTTTGCAAATGCGTGAAAACACGTTTGTATGAGGGAAAGGGTTAATGCAGAACGAAAGTATATATCTGTCTGTCTGCCCCTCTGTCTCTGTATCTCTCTGTCTCTGTCTGTCTCTTTCTATCTCTTCTCTCTGTCTGTCTGTCTCTCTCGCGCTCTCTCTTCCTCTCTCTGTATCTGCCTCGCTCTGTCTGTGTGTGTCTCTCTCTGACTGTCTCTCTTCCCTCTCTCTGTCTCTGTCGGTCTGTCTGTCTGTCTCTCTTTGTCTCTGATTCTATCTGTCTCTGTCTCTGTCTGTCTCTGTCTCTTTCTCTCTGTCTCTCTCTGTCTATCTCTGTCTCTCTGTCTCTGTCTCTCTCTCTGTCTCTGTCTCTGTCTCTCTCTCTGTCTGTCTGTCTCTCTTTCTTTCTCTCTGTCTCTATTTTTGTTGTATGTTAATCTTTATCCGTTTGCATGTACATACTTGTCTGTCATTATCCCTTATCTACATGCCTCTTTTGCCTTTATCTGTCCCCCAATCCCACCACCCAACTACCTCAAGAAGAAGGCGACTCCGTGCGTAGATTCCCAATCAGCGTACACCTGCTTCCACGTCTGCTGTACGTTTTCCACGTCATCAGGCGTTAATGATGTGTCGGACGCTGCCCGCTTGCTACCGCACTGCCCTGGATAAAACAGTACTGATACAATGTACATGTATAGTAATTAATTAAGGTTTAACTCTTAACGATCTTTTGTTGCCATTTCCCAATCTAATTGTCACCTTTGCAAGCATTTTGGATCCAGATAAAATGCCGAAGTTCTTTGAATGGTTAGCAATATTTGGCTTTAGGCGGTCGTCTTTGGCGTCATTATGGATCTCCGGCTCGCCCTATTTATTCTTATGGTATAATTTATTAAGATAACCTCGTCTATTTACATATTTGCAAACAGAGTAGACCCAGATCTAACAGCTCCTACTAGATCTCTTTTTTTTTTTTAAATATTACAGAGCTCCAAATAAGATGCGTAGATTAAAACATCTTCAAGAATAGCTCCGTTATTTCTCCACCAAACCCTATACTGTGACCACTCTTTAGAATCGTCTCTTCGAGACGATTCTAAAGAGTGGTCACAGTATAGGATTTGGTGATGAAATGGCGAGTTTATTATTTCAATACGCACCTTTATTTGTTGCTATGTATAATTTTGGCAAATCTGATTCTCTACATATTAACATGGCAGAGGTTTTCCCCATTTGTTAGTATCGATACAACCATTAAATTAAATGTTACTAATAATAGAACATGAATATTCATGAGGTAAACTATTCTGATGAATGTTCTAGTATTCTACACCAGTTATTATATTATTATATCAGTAATGTATAACACGGTCTGCTGCAATTACTATCTAACCGACGCATAGAGGATAATTATTTTCTCCCAGGTTCGCAATACCGTTCTCGTATTTAACTCTTCGCGCGTTAAGCAACTGTCGTCTGCAAACTATTTAACTACTGCTACTTAATTTCTCCTAAAAATTACGTCACACAGCTTGAATCCAGGTGTTTTATGGGTTATCACGAACTTGCCGTCAGTGTGAAAAGAATATCTACAATCCATTTTAAGCGACCACCTTTTGAATAAACATAGACCGATGTCTATAAACGAATTCTTTGCACATATCTTATTGTCGTCTACTCTGTTTGCAAATGCATAGGAAGACGTATTTATGGAGTAAAGGGCTTAGTTACCACCTGCCTTGAAGGTGTTCTCTGTTAATGATCGCTGTAAAGAGATATTATATAAGTAAGACCTCTTAGCAAAAAATATTCACATAGCTTAAATGGCGCATGAATAATAAAGCATCGAGTTCAAATAAGTAAAAAGTAGTTCTAAACCTGTTAATTTCGGTTGTAAATCAGAAAACGTCTTTAGTTCATTTTTACATTGAAACTTTAACACTTTCCTCCATGTGTTCACGCATTTGCAAATGAGTAGAACCAGATCAGGATCTTCTTTGTTTGCTTATGGTATTCGATAGACCTGTTTTCTTTACTTTCTAAAATGGCTACAATGTTCCACTTTCCATATTTTATTATTTTGTCCTTAAATATTCAAAGGACAAAATAATCAGTAGGTATTGAAAATTGGAATACATACATGTATAATATAAGTAAGAACATGGAAAAGGTTAAACACTAGCATGTCTAGTAGAGTTTTCCCACGCTCTAAAGTTGTCTTGCTTACAGGCCTATTACTTTTGTCTATAAAACATACATTCCGAGTGTCATACCGCTTGATGTCTATAAAACATACATTCCGAGTGTCAACCCGCTTTATGTCTAATGTATGTCAAAGCGCTTTTCATGTCTACAAAACATACATTCCGAGAGTAAAATCACTTTATGTCTATAAAACATACAACTCGAGTGTCAAACCGCTTTATGTCTAGAAAAATATACAAATCGAGTTTCAAACCGCCACACATTCCGAGTGTCCAACCACTGTTTGCCTATAAATCATACATTCCGAGTGTCCAACCACTGTTTGCCTATAAATCATACATTCCGAGTGTCCAACCACTGTTTGCCTATAAATCATACATTCCGAGTGTCCAACCACTGTTTGCCTATAAATCATACATTCCGAGTGTATAAAACGGTGTGTAAAACATACATTGAGACTGTCAAATGGCTTTACGTCAATAAAACATACAACTCGAGTGTCAAACCGCTTTATGTCTATAAAGCAAACATTTCGAGTGTTAAACAGCTTTAAAACTCAAGTGTCAAGCAGCTGTATATCTATAAACATACAACTCAAGTACCAAACAGCTGTACATTTATAAACATACAACTCAAGTGCCAAGCAGCTGTATATTTATAAACATAAAACTCAAGTGTCAAGCAGCTGTAACTATATTTACAAACATACAATGTAATTGTCAACCAGCTGTACATTTATAAACATACAACTCAAGTGTCAAACAGCTGTATATTTATATACATACAACTCAAGTGTCATGATGCTGTATATGTACGACAAACAACTCAAGTGTCATGCAGCTGTATATTTATATACATACAACTCAAGTGTCAAGCAGCTGTATATGTACGACAAACAACTCAAGTGTCAAGCAGCTGTATATTTATAAACATACAACTCAAGTGTCATGCAACTGTATATTTATAAACATACAACTCAAGTGTCATGCAGCTGTATATCACTAACCATTTCCTTTCTACGCATTTGCAAACAGAGTAGACCCAGATCTGACGACCCCCGTAGGATCAGGTTTGCTCTGTTTGCTTATGGTATTATATAGTTATGATTCTAAGGGTCCTGTCGTAAAAATCCTGTGTCCATGTGCTATTATAACAATTAATCTAATTAGTATTCATGCTGTCATCGTTTTTTACATGAATATTCATGGAGTAATTGGCTAAACATACATGCTTGTTATTCGAGCTATACGCAGCGATCTGGATCAACATTTAACGTATTCTTGTGTACTTGATATGCCCACACAATTGGATACTAATTAAACACATCGTATTTAATATAAATATCAGAACATTCTGTTCTGCATAAGTAACGCTAAGCCTTACCCCACTATCCTCGACCTGACACGCACGTGCAAACAGTTTGGGTCTCGATGAAACGCCGAGTAACTCGGCGTCTAAACAGGGTCCAAATTGTGTGACACTCGGTCAGTCATTTCTCAAAAAGCTTGATTGAATCGGCGGTAGTCAAACGTGCACGTAATTCCAATATGAGTAGACATTATTTTTTTCCCAGCGGGGTAAGGTCTAACTCTTTCGCTGCCAAATTTTGTCGTCTGCAAACTTTGTCGTCTGCTACAGTTTTCATTTTTTTTTACATTTCTTTAATTTTTTTGCTTCCAAAACATAGTCACCGTAACAAACGGTTTGGATCCTGATGAGACGCCGAGTTACTCGGCATCTCATCTGGATCTAGACTGTTTGCTTAAGTAATAACTGCGACATTGGCAGCGAAAGCGTTAACCCTTTCCATGTTCTATGTTTATTTCAAATTTCAATTTCAAATTATAATGAATATTCATTAACAAAATAGTTATAAAGAAATATGCAAGGTGGAACATTGTAGACATTTTAGAAAGCAAAGAAACAGATCTATCAAATTCTGTTAGCAAACAGAGTAGACTCTGATCAGATGGCTCCTCTAGGAGCCGTCTGATCTGGGCCTACTCTGTTTGCAAGCGCGTGAAAACACGTTTGAATTAGAGAAAGGGTTAATGGAGTTTCGCATTATAAACCTTTCTGAACGATGAACATTAGTCTTACAAAGTACGGTGATAGCAGGTACAGTATGTGGAGTAATGGACTGAGACGCATATTTTTAAGTTAAATTTCTCCATTGCGATAATTAACCCGTTCCTTCATATAAACGCATGTTCATGTACTGTTGAACTTCGATATCTCGAACTCGGATAACTCGAACTTCGGGATAACTCGAACAAAACGTTGTGCCCTTCCAAAACTTGCAATACAGAATTGCTCTAAACTGTATCGCTATAGATATCTAGAAACACATGTTCCAGCTTAATACAGGTCTAAATCCTACAGGAGCTTTCAGCATTACTTTAGATCTGTATTAAGCTGTGAACTCGAGAATTTGTTTAGATTAGAAATCGGATAACTCGAACTTCTGTTATCTCGAACTAATTTGTATGGTCCCTTGAAGTTCGAGTTATCGAAGTTCAACTGTATTTGCAAACAGAGAAGGCCCAGATCAGACGGCACCTGAAGGAAACGTGTATCGTACTCAAAACCCTTTCCCTGTCCTATGTTTATTCCAAATTGCAATACCTACTGAATATTCATAGACAAACTAGTTAAAATGAAATACGGAAACATCGCAGCTATTTTAGAAAGTAATGAAACAGATCTATCAAATTCATTATCAAACAGAGCAGACGCTGATCAGGCGGCTCCTATGGGAGCCGTCTGATCTAGGTCTACTCTGTTTGCCAATGCGTGAAAAAGACGTTCATATGGAGGAAATGGTTAAATTTCTCTATTGCTATGTATACCATTAACCCGTTCCTTCATATAAACGCCTTTTCATGCATTTGCAAATGGAGAAGACCCAGATCAGACGGCACCAACCTCCAACGCAATTATCTCCCCTAATCGCTACGCTGAAGAGATGACCGCACGTAGTGACAAGGGAGATCACTGTGAGGAGTTTGAGACGGTACCTGTATATAGGAGCCGTCTGAACAGGGTCTGCTCTTTTTGCTTTTGACACGATACAGCTCTTATTCTACAGTTTCTGTCAAAGCCAGAATTTCCCTTGAAAAGTTTACATTGTAAACATTCAGCTTATAATTATTCATGATGCCATTATTTCTAACGGGAATATTGAACAGGGAAAGGGTTAATAAAGGTCAAAAGCAATATAAAAACTCATATAGGACCGCGGTGGTATGAGGTTTCTGTATTACTTTTGCCCTGTATTTAGCAAGCACCTGCTTTTAAGACCACTTTGATCAATAAATGAATGGCCGCTTATGACAGATTCCACTGCATATTCTCATTTTACTGTAAATAACAACCTACTGTGCTCACCCCTCTTAACCCGAATTCTAGTAGATAAGAATTTAGATACTTTTTAGGCAGGTGGCTGCTTAATGCAGGGTGAAAGACATGCAGAAAGCTCCGGGAGGAGCTTTTTGCATGATTTTCACCCTGCATTAAGCTGCCACCTGTCTCCAAGACTGATATTTATACTGAATTTAACGTCTGGTTTAGAGGGGTTTTACCGTACATGTATTTTGAAATTCTATTTCTTTCAAATCAGATCTTAGCAACAACGTCGCACGACCATTGATAACATACATCAGGAAACATTGTAATGTCGCAATGGAATCGAATTTCTTCATTTGAAATTTCGTTTTATCCCAGAAATGATGTTCGATATTTCATAGTACATGTAGTTCACAAAATGTTGAAAGTGTATCGAAATACCAACACTGGTCGTTATATTCAAATAATTCTTTTCGGCTATGTGTCTATTTCATGTACCTCAAACAAATATATCATGTTCTGCAATGGTACACACGAAAACATCTAACATATATTACTTTGGTCCCATTACAACGCTGAATTTTCAAATGGTCTGTTCTAAAATTCAAACAAGTCTAAAATAAGCTTATGGTGAATATTTAGGGACTTTTCCAAACAAAGGTGTATCAGGACAAACAGTGCAGATCCTGATGAGAGGGCTCTTCTATGAGCATTCTTACCTGGGTCTTCTCTGTTTACAAAGGATATTAGTGACTAGGCAAAAGAGGGCATTTAACTCAGAATCCGACGACCATATATCGGACTTCTGTAAATACCACAGGAAGGATATGGGACTTTCAGAATCCGACGACCTTATGTCGGACTTCTGTTGTAAAAACACACCATGTAGTTTTAACAAAGGCGTCTGGATTGACAGTATGTCATTGGTAAAATCTATTCATTTTATGCTTGGAGATTTCATGAAAAATGGGTCTGTATAATTTGCATATTAAGTATGTACGTTCACAAGTCGTTGTTGCTTTTCACACCTTTGTAGCGTATAAATAGAACCATGTAACACTTATATATTGGGACCCAAGTTGTGGCCGAGGGGAAAGACCTGCGACTATCACCCCGAATTCCTTGGTTCTAATCCCCTCAAAACCAAATGAAAATAGAAAATCCCCTCAAAACCAAATGAAAATAGAAAATAAGATTCTAGTATATTCTTTTATTCATGTTCTTTATATTTTTTTATATTCTTTTCTCTAAATACATTTTAAAGCAAACAAACTGGAAAACATAAGCCTGCCTCTTGAAACTTGCTATGGACTTTGCTATATTAACATACAGTCCTGGTGTCAATAGTACGCATTTTGATGAAACTTAGTAGGTAGGGTCCAGCATATGTGCTAGGACAACTATGAATTCGAAAGTACCATGTTCAATTTAAAATTGTCACCTGCTCAATCTTTAGTGTATCGCATATTCACTTATGCACATTCAATTAGTCTACGAATTGCATAGTTTTATTTTAAAATTGTCAAACATCTAGGATCCTGATCACAGACCGACACACACAATGTACAACTAGCAGTTAGGTCACGATAACCTGCATAACATTTGTTTCAAAAAGAAACACTTCAGAGTTCAAACTGACTATAAAAATTCCCTGAGATTTGAACAATAATTACATCATCAAAAACAATAGTTTAAAAAAGTACATGTATATTGACACAGAGCGCAAATGGAACGGATCCATGTAGGAAACTTCTAGACTTTGGTTCTTCCTTAGTTGGACATCAAGTTTTAATGTATTTTGGGCACCTTGAATTCTTGGATTTTTTCAACCACGTGTACGCACGTGTGTATAGCCAGGCATATTCCTGGAACGTCTATTTAGAAGGGCTCTATTGAACTTAGTTGTCTCTAACTTTTCTGTTATGAGTGTTGCATTTGAGACGAGGCAAAACCTTGCCAAACCCAACTGTTAGTAAAGAAAAAATAAGAACGTTTGCTTGTCTTGGTGTATGTGTGTATATGAATGCAGTTAAATTGGTATATTATAATGTATGTACAAATATGAGTCAAGCAGGAAACACCGCATACAAAGCAAATGACCATCCGAACAGTCACATAAGAAAGCATAGCAAATACAAAGAGACGCACAAAGACAAAACAAACACACAATAGGGGATGGAAGTACCGCTTTGGAACGGTCAGTGACAGTAGTCACTGAGGGTTTAAACCGGTCAAGGCGTACCAACCTCACACTGATTCCATCCCATCCTAAAATACAGTGTAAGTAAACGTATCCCCTCTCCGACTAATCTACAACAACAATCACAGCCTTCTTGTTACTAAATGGATATTATTAAACACTGATGAATCATTCAACTTTAAAAATTCAACATTTAAAAGGTTAACCCCCCCCACACACACACACACACACACTTCTGAAGGTGAATGTATTCATATGTCCCTGTGTCCGTCCGTCTGTCTGTCCGTCTGTCACTCAGTGATTCTGACCTTCCATCATACTTGTTTACATTCTGCGAAAGTTTCAACTTGAAAACATTTTGTCAGAGATTGGACGGTTGGATGATTGATGGTCATGCGAAATACGCACAGGAGATGTTATTATTATTTTCACTCAGTAACACTATAGAGTGGTAGCCCTAGGCAGAGGCCATATTCTTACTACAATTTCAAATGTAAATTGGATCTTCAAAGTTCTTTGGACACAATTCTAGTTTACATTGTCTTCTTAATTTACAAAATCTTTTTTTTCCAGACAAGTGTCATGTTGAACTGCTAGATAAGAGCGACTACACAAACAAAACACTTATGTTTGCTAGTGGAATTATATAGATCTGATTCTACAGTTTCTGCAAGAGGCAAACACAATAAAGTATCCATTCGCCATTATAAAACTTGAGGTAATAAATGTCCATGATGTCATTATATCTTACAAAATATATATTCGCGTATATGGTTAACATCGTTAATGATATATAATCAAGAATAAATCGGCCTTGGTATAAAAACTGTAGAACCAGGTCAATATAGTGCTACAAGAAAACAGAACACTTTGCAGAGCAACATATATCGGTGTGTACCAAAATACTAAAATCGTCATTTCTCCACCAAACCCTATACTGTGACCACTCTTTAGAATCGTCTCGAAGAGACGATTCTAAAGAGTGGTCACAGTATAGGGTTTGGTGGAGAAATAAAGGAACTATTGTTGAAAATATTAAAATTTACGCATCGGATCTGTAACTCTGTAAATAACTGCCTGAACAGACTCTGATTGTATGATTTCTACATGGGCCTTCTGGTCTGGGTCTACATTTCTTATGGACAATTTGTATATTACAAATAGCATAGCGAGTAACTCGAGTGTCTCATCTGGGTCCAAAATATTTGAAGCCCAAGTGCTGTTTTGAAACACCGTGAAATGAAAATGTTTCTTTAGAATTGAAGCAGACGACAGATTTTCTGTAAAGGGTTAATGGTAATACTAAAATACTCGGTATCTACCAAAAGAGGGATTTCGACAATGTTGTAAATTTTACGCCAAATCATTTTGCTGCATGTGTATTATATGCAATAAATTATTTAAAACTAAAACTAAAAGAATCTGAATATAACTTACCCATGTGTAAAAAGATAAGACCCTCTCCTAAGAAAATCAACCACTTCTGTTAAGGGTATGTCAAAATCTACCCAGTCTGTTCAGGGTATGTAATCTAAAACAGCGACGTCGATCTCTCGGTAATCACCCTTATAACACTTCTAGCTTACCCCAACCGTTTGGATCCAGACCAGATTAATATTTTCTCGGAGTCTGATCACACTTGAACATGTATGACACGTTGATTTTAATTCATTTATAGGTATATGAGATACAAGATAAATTGTGAATTTAAGCAGACGACAAACAAAAAGCAGACGACATTTTCCACCGATGGAAGGTACAATGCACACACACGCAGAAGGACCCTCCAGTGAGTCCGTATAAATTAATAAAATTTCACACAGTGTCTATAAGTATTCTTACTTATCCACATAAGTAATCCACTGGATGACAAAGTATTTGTTTGTTTATTCTAACCTATTTCTTGCCAGTCGCGACAGTTGCGACGTTTGTAAATAGTGTTGACCCCGATCAGACACCGGGTAACTATAGAGGTATCATTAGGATAAATTGTTTTCCATTTAGTGACCGTAAATTAAACATTTTCAAGAATAACTTCTTTATATCTCCACCAAACCCTATACTGAGATCACTCTTTAGAATCGACCCGGAGAGACGATTTTAAAGAGTGGTCACAGTATAGGGTTTGGTGGAGAAATGACGTTTTTAGTATTTGGGTACGTTACCTTATCTGTATAAATCCCTTCTAAACGACCACCTTCGTTGTGAATAAACACAGCATAAGTATTCTTACTTATCCACATAAGTAATCCACTGGATGACAAAGTATTTGTTTGTTTATTCTAACCTATTTCTTGCCAGTCGCGACAGTTGCGACGTTTGTAAATAGTGTTGACCCCGATCAGACACCGGGTAACTATAGAGGTATCATTAGGATAAATTGTTTTCCATTTAGTGACCGTAAATTAAACATTTTCAAGAATAACTTCTTTATATCTCCACCAAACCCTATACTGAGATCACTCTTTAGAATCGACCCGGAGAGACGATTTTAAAGAGTGGTCACAGTATAGGGTTTGGTGGAGAAATGACGTTTTTAGTATTTGGGTACGTTACCTTATCTGTATAAATCCCTTCTAAACGACCACCTTCGTTGTGAATAAACACAGGTGATTGCTTAAATGCAATGAGAAAGTTAATGCAGAAAGCTCCCACTTTCGTCATGCATTAAGCTACCAACTGTCTTTATATAAGATCAAGAGTTAGTTCTCTTTTTGGCGGTCATTTTAGAGAGGTTTTACCGTATCTTTGAAAATTCGAGTCCGCTTAATCCACTACCTCATAGACTATATTTAGATCCATCCTTTTGAACAAATCTACCGAAAAGGAGCATTAACTAGAGAAATGGAAACTTTTAGAAGTTTGTAGTTTTGAAACCATTGTGATAAATAGAGCATTTGCTCCTATGGAGCAAAATGCTCTATTTATCACAATGGTTTCAAAAAGTGACTTTAACATAGGCGTAGAAAGGCGTTTATATGGAGGAAAGGGTTAAGAATGAAATAGATAAAGATTTGAACAGACGATGCTCTTACAGACGGATAAGGCTTATCCTAAAATGTGTCAACATGTTTATCCCCGTAGTCCCCTTATCGAATGGGGAGTTAATTAAATAGTCGAATTATCAAGAATTCGTCTCTCTGTCCTGTGTCGTCCGTTTGATAGTTGTATGTTTGTTTAACCTTAAGCACGTGACATTTTTCCTTCTAAAAATACCGCTTGCTTTTCTCCTATTTTTCTGTTTACCCATTTACTTCATAAATACGCGTTTCTACGCCTTGCAAACAGAGTAGACCCAGATTAGACTGCTTCTATGTTAATATTCTGATCAGGGTCTGCTCTGTTTGCTTATGATATAATATAGATATGTTTCAAGTGAGTTAACATTTTAACCCTTTACTGCATAAATGTACCTTTCTATGCCTTTGCAGAGAGAGTAGACCCAGATCAAACGGATCCTGTAGGAGCCGTCGGATCAGGGTCTGCTCTGTTTGCTTAGATATAATATAGATATGATTCTACAGTTCCTGTCATGTCCATCGGTTATAACAATTAATCTGATTAATATTCATATTTCTGACATGAATATTCATGAAGTAATTAGTTAAATACCCGACAATACATGGTTTCAAACAAATTGGATTCCGGTGAAACGCCGGGGCACGCGGTATCTCATCTGGAAACATACAGCAAGCAAATATCATCACGAAATCGTCCACAGCAGTCCACATAGTAAGACATTTAGCCCTTCTCATTCTGAAAAGAAATATCTGCCAAAACCCGGATCCGGACCTCGTATAATGTTTACGGTACAAACCCTCTCTAATGCGACCACTTAATGAATAAACATGACTGTCTTTACAAGCAGGTGGTTGCTTAATGCAGGACGAAAGTAATGCAGATAACTTTCGTCCTGCATTAAGCTACACCTGCCTTTGCCACTGTGAATCATGCCCCCTTTTTGCTGGTCGCATTAGAGTTTTTTTTACGGTTATTCGATTCGTTCATTTTTTCCCAGAAACTACAGACCGAGTTTCAAACGGTTTTGACCGTAATACGTCGTCTCGTCGAGATCCCAGATGTTTGCAAATGCGAGTCGGGTCACGCTTTACCCATTACCTCATAGGCTATTTTTAGATACAGCCTCTTTGAATAAATCTACCGAAAAGGAGCATTAACTAGAGAAAAGGAAAATTTTAGAATTTTTTAGTTTGAAACCATTGTGATAAATAGAGCATTTGCTCCTATCGGAGCAAATGCTCTATTTATCACAATGGTTTCACAAAGTGACTTTTACAGAGTCGTCAAAAGTCGTCAATATGAGGGAATGGTTTAACACGAGGAGGGTGAATTTATGTCAATATCTCGTAAGTCTTACACAAAGTAAATATACAAGGATTTACCCCATAGCTATCAATGTAAGGAAATCTAAACGGCATGCATATTAACAATTTAACACAGGAGATGTTTTCCGCGCAGAAACTATTTAATCAAATCTATATTATCCAATAAGCAACCAGAACGGACGCCTATGCAGACAGGGTAGATCCAGATCAGACAACTCATGTAGGAGCATGTTCTGTTTGTTTGTAGAATGATATACAGATATAATTCTACAGTTTCTGCCACGGCAAAAAAATCTAATATATACTATTCGTGGTGTGCGGTGGTCTAGTGGTAAAGCGCTTATCTACCAGTCCGATTGTCCGGGGTTCAAATCCCAGTCCCTCCCAAAAATTTCAGAGACGATTATCACTGTCTCCCACCGGCATCTCCTCTCCACCCAGGGGTTAAAACGGGTACCTGTGAGGATCACTCTAACCGGTACTGCAGCTTCATGATTGCGCCATGTGTTAGCAGTGCTCAATAGCAAATAGAGAAGACCCTGACCAGACGGTCTACTACACGTGTTTCTATGAAAAAAAGGTTAATTCTATTTCGTAACACTTACGCAGGTATAAAAAGATCATGTTTGCTGAAAATTGGATAAATTGCTATTTTGACTACAGTAAAACATCTCTATAACGGCCACTAAATTGTGTTAATTACATGTAGTTTGTAATTAGGGAAGGTAGCTGCTTAAAGCAAGGTGAAAGTAAAACAGAACGCTCCTATAGGAGCGTTCTGTTTTACTTTCACCTTGCTTTAAGCAGTCACCTGCCTTTAACACAAAATACTTGATGTAATTTAGTGGCCGTTATAGAGAGGTTTTACTGTAAAGGTTTTAATCCTCTTGATGGAATGACTTCTCGGTTGCAGGTAACATTTACTCTAAATATTTCGGTCATTGGTGACTACAGTGTGAAAATTAGCGTACTATAATTTAGTGGTCGTTGTAGAGAGGTTTTACTGTATTTCCGATTCAAACAAGCTTTTGAAAAAAAAATATTGACCGTCTGCCAAACAGTGTGGGTCCTAATGAGACGACGGATCGGAAACACATACCGGTAGGCAAAATTAAACGCATTCAAATTTGAACTGACCTTATTTTTTTTAACCCTTTCCTTCATGCAAACGTGCTTTCATGTAATTGCAAACTGAAAGTAGACCCAGATCAGACGGCTCCTATAGGAGCCGTCTGATCAGGGACTATTCTGTTTGCTAGTGGAAGTTGAAAGATATGTCTCTTTACATTCTAAAATGGCTATATAATGTTCCACCTTTCATATTTCATTTATAATATATGTCCATGAATATTCAGTAGGTATTGAAATTTATAATAAACATAGCACAGGGCAATGGTTAATACAGATGAGTAAGGGCTAATCAGAGTATGAAACGGTGTAGGTCTTGGTACTTTTTATCTAAATCTAAATTACGTGTTTGCAAAGGATTCAATTTAGGCTATCTCGTCTATCGACAATAAATCATTTCGAATCTGATCTAACCCTTCCAATCTTGATTTATTCAAATGAGCTATTCAAAAACTCAAAACAAGGTCATACTTTTCAGCAAATTATCATTACATATTTTTTCACCTATTACACTTTCAAAATTCAAGCTATAATCAATTTGTCTACCAAAATGTAATCAGGTTTGTAAACAGTCTGGGTTACTCGGCGTCTCATCTGGATCCAAACCTGTTTGCATAAGTATTCACTTATCCGCCCATAGCAGGCTAAAGGTTAAAGTACACTAATACTAGTTGCTATAAATTAACCCTACATGCAAATACATGTAGTCTTTTTTACGGTGTCCCGATAGCGATGAATGAAATATCGTAATTTTAACACTGTTGAAGTCCTTCCAAGACTATTAAGCACTGTTGTATGTAGGTCTTGGGGGTGGGGGTCTACAGGCTATAATATAGGCTGTTTCAAATATCGTATGTGTCGACATGCGCTAAATAGCGTCCTTTTCAAACATCGCATGTGTCGACATTTCTAATGTCGTATATCTCGATAATCGCTAATCGCAATCGGGTCACCGTACTTTTTCGATCTAGTTGCCAGTGATTATTCGCTCGTTGACACGACATGTCTGCAAATTTTGTCGTGTTCTACAATTTTCATTTTTTTTTGCTTTTCTTTCATATTTTTCAAGGAACATAATCATTGCATCAAACAGTTTGGATCCTGATGAGACGCCGAGTTTCTCTGGGTCTACTCTGTTTGCAAAGACCTAGTCTAAAGGCGCATCTGTGGAGTCTTTACCCCGTTGTAAAAAAAAATGACCGCTCAAATACACATGTGTGTGAAAAATATAAACAAACGGCAAAAATATCGCAGAAGAAAATATTGCTGACGACAGTTGTCAGTCGTCCAAAAGATATAGGGCGATGGTCTTTTTGTATATAATGTCATGTAATTTGAGTGGTGTTTTGATAGTCACCCATTAAAGATTCTTTTCCTGTTATTATTGTTCTAGTATGTGATTTGTACATCACAAAGTCGGTTTGATACCACCATCTAAAATCAGATTGGGTGCGGGGGGTTGTGGGAGAGAGATTATCCGGCGTATCTCTGTACATGAAAAATGAGGCCCTTATATTACTTTTCGAGCGAGGTTTGTTTTGAAGGATAAAGAAAAAAAAGTCGTTTGATCAAACTTTCGTCTGCTACTCTTTATTTAATCTTCCCGATTAGCTTGGCTACATATTAAACTGGATAGGTGAGAAAATGTCAACCAGCTTAGATCCTGGTAGGTGTCAAACAGCTTAGATCCTGGTGAGATTCAGAGTTGCCTGGCGTCTCTTTTGTATCCAAGATGCATGTATTTTCAAATGCCATGTCGTTTTTGCAGGATAAAGGTTAAGAGTGCCATTAATTCTATTCAATCCACTGGTTTTATTTTTTATTTATACGATATACAGCAAAACCCCGCTAATGCGACCACCTAATAGAGGTATAATTCTGGGTGCTAGATGCAGGTGGTAGCTTAATTCAGGACAAAAGTAATGCAGAAATATCCTAGAGGAGCTTTCTGTATTACTTTTGCCCTGCATTTAAGCAACCACCTGCTTATAAAGACAGCCATGTTTGTTCATTAAATGGTCGCATTAGAGGGGTTCTACTGTATTACTTACCTTTCACTGTAGATGGCGAACCTGTGAGTACATATGTACGCAGCTTGGATCCAGATGAGACGCCGAGTGGGCCGGCCTCTTAACAGGATTCAAATTGTTTTTACCGTTATTATTTTGTGATGCAAAAGGGGGGAAATTAACAATTAAAACAGAAATGTATGACAAACATTGCAGGTTAAAATACTTGACTGCGAAAGAGTCAAAGATATTTATTTGCATGAGACTGTTTACTTAGGCCGAATATAGACATATTAATATACTTCTTGACGCCAATACCGGATTTCGCTGACAAATAAATAAGTGAAATAGAATAAAATTAAAAAATAAATAAATAGGAAAACAACAATTAACAATCTGACTAGAGCCGAACTGTTCGACACTCTGGTGGGAGTTTAAACCGTATATGTGCGGGACACAAGCCCTCCCACCAGAGTATGCGCTTTGGTCACGATACACTTTTCTTAACCCTTTCACCGCCGCAGTCGAGTAAATGCACCACGATAAATAGTGCAGTCCCAGATCAGACGCCGCCTTTTCAAGGCGGCGTCTGATCAGGAACTACACTAGTTGTCTCAATCTCTATTTCTATAATTTTATATGTGCTTTATTCCTTTGAAATTTGCATTTATTTATCTCATTTCCTTATTTTACTGAATGATTTAACAAGCTTGGATTGCAGACGACAATTAGAAATTTGGCGCCGAAAGGGTTAAAAAAATATCTGTGAATATTCACGGTAAGATTGTGGACACATTATTTCCTATTGACGCCTTTTTGCGCCTCTGTAAAACTCATTTTTCGAAACCATTGTGATAAACAGAGCATTTGCTCCACATGAGCTCTATTTATCACAGTAGTTTTCAAAATTACACAATTCTAAAAAATGTCAGACCTGTCCAGCATAAAGGGGGCAATTGAAAGTTTAGTGGAATATCAATGTATCTATTTGTTGCAAGCTTTCAGATTGTTTACTGTTAAAAAATGAAAGAACGGGCATATCCACGTGGAACTGGTAAAGGCGTACAAGTGTGTTTTCAATCAGACAGGGACATATACATGTATGTTTCAATGAACTCTAAGAATTTAAAGGAGTTTAAAGGTCAGTTACGTTTGTGTTTAACCGGAAATACATTTTTGTGCTCACACTGTCTGAAGTAAATTTAAATATATATATTTCAACCTTTCAACAGTTTTATTTCCAAAATGACGGTACAGCTTTCATTGTTTATAATTAATCGACGAATAGACGTAGGTGCCTCAATATTGGTCCGCGTCAAAAGGGAGTAATCTTTCCTATCTCCGTGCAGAGTTGTCGTCGTAAGGTAACTTTCACGAAAGAGTGATTATTATGTGTACGCTTCGGCCAACAAAATTTTAAAATGGCACAAAAAAAGCCTCGAATGACGAGAAGGACTCCTCAAGAAAAACTAATATATGAAGAAACTAGAAGGGAACAAAAAAGGCGATGGTCCCAGTCAAAACACATAGTCCGATTAAGTAAAGAAACGTGGGAGAAATGGGAACAGTTGAGGATTGAGGAGGGCATAATCACCCATGATGAGTTCGCAAAGCGACTTCTCGAATCGTGGTAAATATGGGGTTATTATGGAATGCCGGTCACCACATGCTACTTGCCACTCGCTAGTGCGTGCGAGGGTAAACGGACATTAGCCCACCCGGACAGTAGCCCACCCGCACTTTCACCCCTGATTTCTCTAAGGGCGGACATTAGCCCACCCGTGTTTTCATGGTGGGCGGACATTAGCCACTCGTGTTTTGTGGTGGGCGGACATAAGCCCCCCTGCCTATATATAGCGAAGGCGAACATTAGCCCACTTGGACAGTAGACCCCTCGAGATTTACCCGTGAGGTCTTATTGTCTGAGGGGTCTATTGTCTGAGTGGGCTAATGTCCGCCATCGAGAAAATACCAGGGGGACTAATATCCGCCCAGCACAAAAACACTGGTGGGCTAATGTCCGCCCATAGAGAAATCGGGGGGGGGGGGGGGGATTGCAGGGGGGCTAATGTCCGGGGGTGCTTATGTCCGTTTACCATGTCTGACAGGTTAGTACAAAAGCTTAAGCGTAGCCAGGCCTAAGGCTTGGGAAATTGTACGCACAGTGAGTCACGAAGTACTGAGCTATGGGAGGGTGTGTCCCCTGGGGTGACCAGACGTTTCGCCCACTAACCAGTTCGCGCCCTGGACGTTTCGCTCCCAGGACGTTTTGTACCTGGTCGTTTCGCTCCCAGGACGTTTTGTACCTGGTCGTTTCGCTCCCCTGGTCGTTTCGCACCCTGGTCGTTTCGCCCACTATACAAGTTAAATAGAAGCTATTGGTGCAGTTAATGTTTTGAATCAAACAGGACATACCCTGATCAGTCAGTTCCTATATGAACCGTCTCATCTGGGTCTACTATGTTAGTATAATAAATAATGACGTCACCCTTAATAAGAGTCATTTCCAGAAAATTTCAAGTATATTTCACAATCTCAAAAACAAACAGAGTAGACCCTGATCAGTCGGTTCCTACATGAGCCGTCTCACCTGGGTCAACTTTGTGAGTGTAATAAATTAATAATGACGTTACCATTAATAAGAGTCAGATTCAGATTCTTTCTAGTATATTTCACAAACTCAGAAGCAAACAGAGCGGACTCTGAATAGTTGACTGATCTGGTTCTAATGTGTTATTGAAATAAATGACGTCACCATTAATAAGTTTTCATTCATCACGTAAATTGTTGGTAATTTAAAAACTCGGAAGCAAACAGAGCAGACCCTGATCAGTCGGCTCCTACAGGAGCCGTATGATCTGGATCTAATATATTATACCTAAGAATTAACAATGTCACCATTAACTAGATTTCATTCATCACGTAAAGTGTTGTCATAGCAGAAAATGTCAAGTCAAAAGCATACAGAGCAGACCCTGATCGGTAGGATAGGATTTTCGCACCTGTTATAGTACATTTATAACGAATTAAGTAGGTGTTTAATCCAATCAGCGATTATAGCATGATTGGATTTTCACACCTTTTTATCAACAGTCTCGGTCATCTATCCGCAAGCTTCAAACGCGTGTTGCTCCTGTAGAAGCCAATTGATCAGGGCAAAGACCTATGATAATGTATTATCATAGGTCTTTGATCAGGGTCTGACCGGTTTGCTCGGCTTTGTACAAACTAAATAAATTATATATAGTATATGTATAAACCTTTCTGAAAGTTTTTTGGCATTATATACATAAACCAATCTACAAACCTATAATTTTAGCATCATATACACAATAGAGGTCCACATTGAATAATAAAAGGATACGCTACAGTTAATATAAACTTTTAACGTGTTAGCAAGGGTCAAAACCTATAAGTTGCATACATGATAGACCCTGATAAGACGACTCTTGTTTGAGCCGACTGATCGATCAGTGTCTGCTCTGTTTGCTTCCAAGTTTGTTCATGTATACGCCCTCAGACAGTAGCTAGCTTCTTTACTGCTGGGGTGTACACAGCTAGCAAAAGGTGCAATACATAAACTAACACTTAACAGTAATGTGTTAAATAATTAAAGGTAATATATTAGTGGGAGGGGGTACACTCAAAAGCCCCTCGTTACAAAAGCTCCTCCTACAAAAGCCCCTCGTGACAAAATGGAAAGATTGACACGAATTTATATTTATTTAATATATGTGTCACACTACTTAAAGTACAGAGACTTACTTAACGTATCTGATATGGTTGAAACTTACAGTGACCTCAAAAGATCTAAAATTTCAGAAAATCAAAGACCGCTTTGTGTCCCCCCAATACTGAAACATCATTGAAGGTGCACCAGCCTATTCGATTATAATAGAAACTTGAATGATAAACTATAGTCATTTTTTACCATACAGGTATCTGCATCCTGTGCATTTAGCGTAGAATGAATGTTAAGTAACATATTACTCGCCGCTCCATTTTAGAGGGAAATAACATACACATTACTTCCTTTAATTCAATCAATAATAAATCAACACACGTGTGATATTCAGGTGATAAGTCGATCTGACGCGTGTCTTTAAATCCATATGACGCATGATTGCTTTTACTTTTATGAATTATGGTTACACGAGTAATCAGTGTATGCTCTGTTTGCATATGAAATTCCACATATCCATATTTCCAGTTCCCTACAATTATAACGAGAGAGAATGACCAGGACCCCAATTGGGAGCGAAACGACCAGGTGCGAAACATCCAGGTGGGCGAAACAACTGGTAACCTCCCCTGGCGTCGGGTCGTTTTGGACCCAATCCGTTTCGGTCCTAAGTGGTTTCGGACCCAATCCATTTCAGGCCTGGTCGTTTCGGCCACATTATAAAATTTGCATTCAAAGGTATAAATGGCACTTTTGATATGATTGAACGGAATAAGCAGAATTGAATCCAATAAGGACATAGGTCAGATGATAGGTTAGATGTTAACCTTTAGCCAGCTGATGAATGATTATTTCTGCAAACCACAATAATTCCCTTGGAAACTGACACAGGCTTGTTTTAAATATGCCCCACATATAAACACCTTTTCAGGAAATTGGAAACAGAGTAGACACAGATCAGACGACACTAATTCCCTTGAAAATACTACTTTATAAAAATTTAGAATGTTCATCCATATTTAAAATTAATCCGATCATGCATGCTGTTATTGGGTGATACATGATTAAAGAAATAACCAATGAAATAATTAGTACAAACTATCGCAGCTATAAACATCTCATTGATGAGAGTAGCGCAAACAAGTACTACCATTAATTATTGTTATATCATTCAAACAACATTGCAATTGATTCTGGTTGTTTGATAATTAAAACTATCACTGCCTATTTCTTGGATTCAATAAAATATTTCAATAAGAGTTTACAAAAACACTAATGTAATTACAAATTTAAGCAATTATCAATATTTGCATCATTTTTTTTCCAGAAATATTAAACACTTTATTCTTATTGGGTTTATATTTGATTCATATAGGGTGGAAACAGATGCCTGATGGAGCTTGTTGAGGAACAACTAAGTGCAATAGCACTACATAGGATTTTAGACATCCTGTCCAATCTGACTGGATATCTCTTCGCTTTCTTTATTTCTTGTCTCTTGTTAATGCATAAATACTTTAACTGCTCTGATCTTATATTTCGACCACTAAGGGCCTTTTTCAAAGATTATCATGTCAAAAAGGCCCTTAGTGGTCGAAATATTAGATCAGAGCAGTTCAAGTATTTATGTATTATATTAATTCCCTATTTTGGAATATTTTCTTCTTGTTAATGGTCAATTTTCTTAAACAGAGAACACAATTTGTTTAAATAAAATTTGATGTCAATTGCTGATATATTCCACGTATTCCTTGGTCGTTTCGGTCCCAAATGTGGCTGAAACGACCAAGGCCGAAACGACCATGGCCGAGAAGGATTGGGTCCGAAACGACCCGGGACCGTGTCCCCTTCCCGCCGGAGGTGCTCCGGGGCCTCACCTGTAAAATTTGAGAATTAAGGTGTCAAATGGTTGGCCGTGGCATGTCTTGGGCATTAATTTTTCATGGTAGTACTTTGCAATTAAACCTATTTTTTTCAAGAATTACATCTATTTTTGAACAAAGTCTTGTTAACATGTACCCGCTTTTAATTTGATGTTCAGGATGATGTTTTTGGAAATGAATACATGTAAATGTGTGCCTAGTTTCACTTTGGATGCGTAATCCAACACCGTCATCATCCATAAATTACTAACCTACAATAAAAAATCTTTCATATGCTGTTTGGATAATACTTAATAGTGTCTACTGACAGTTTAGAACTATCTCTCAAAAGGTCTGGTAAGGCGGTGATGAGCTATAAAGGCGCGACCAAACCCCTCTGTCTCAGTGGTTCATTGAACAATCGTGTACTAAGTATAGAGAACTTCTAGGAATCTGACATCTGAACCTAAGTCTGCTTTTGAGATTGAGACTTCCTTTTATCTAGAAAACATGTCCCAAAAGAAACTGAAAAGTTTTCAGAAGCTCTAGAAAAGGTATGACTGTCTGAAACTTTGCTTTGTTTTCTCTAGTCTTGAAAAATTTCATCTAAATGCATGAATTTTGAGCTTTTTGATCGCCTGATGTCCTTCTGCGTGCGCCGTCAGTCGTCAAAAATTTGAACCTTTGAAAATCTTCTCTGAATCTACAGGGTTGTCAGCTTTCATCTTTGGCACATAGCATCAGCTTTAGGATAATTTATCATCGTTCAACAAGCATGCTTCAAACTTAGCATGCATGTGCAACTTACGGAGGCGCACATTTTTAAGGGTGACTTATTAAGGTCAAGGTCATACATCAAGGTCAAAGGTCAACTGTCATATCGAGGGCACAGTGTTTCACAAACACATCTTGTTAATGAATATGTTCAATAGTGTTATGCTGTTAATGGATTACTCAGTAAGCGGTGTAACATATTTATACAGTTGAACTTCGATAACTTGAAGGGACCATACAAATTGGTTTGAGATAACAGAAGTTCGAGTCATCCGATATCTAATCTGAACAATTTCTCAAGGCCACAGCTTAATGCAGGTCTAAAATGATGCTGAAAGCTCCTGTAGGAGCTTTCAGCATTACTTTAGGACTGTATTAAGCTGTCACGTGTGTTTCTAGATACCTGTACTGTAGTGATACATTTTAGAACAATTATGTATTGTAAGTTTTTGAAGGACTGAACTTTTAGTTCGAGTTATCCCGAAGTTCGAGTTATCCTAGTTCGAGATATCGAAGTCTGTATATGCAGGGATTCAAGGACAGCAACAGTTCGAGACATTAGCCCCCGGCATATTGAAGAAACAATTGTGAAGACAGAACCAGAGCTCAGACTACCAGGGGAAGATGTTGTATCCTCAACCCATTTACAGACTAGTTCTGTTTTGCCAACATTCCAAATAGCAGATATTTCAGGATCAAATGCTGGGTATGTACCTGAAATTGTTTTTATATTGAAGAATTCAGCTGTGTTTATATTGAAGAATTTCTGTCTGTGTTATTTGATGTATCAGAGATACTGCTACACGCAAAATGATAAAGCATCAGTAATCTGTTATCTGTTAAGGAGCAAGGACAGCATAATGACAAGTTTTCGAAGTGACTTCTCCAAGCATGGTAAATATGCTCATGTAATTATGTCTCTTCTCCTGAATCTACAGGGTTCTTAGCTTTCATCTTTGGCACATAGCATCACCTATAGGTCCTCTACAAAAGTTATATATAATAAATTATGCCCCTGGAGTCAAAAAACTTTGAAAATCCTCTCCTCTGAAACTAGAAGGTTCCTAGCTTTCATATTTGGCACATAGCATCTTGTTCAGGTCCTCTACAAAAGTTATATAAATTATGCCCCTGGGGTCAAAATTGGCCCCACCCCATGGGTGGCCAGTTTTCAATAGAAACATTTACCGGTAGTGAAAAATTTGAAAATCTTCTCCTGAATCTGGAAGGTTTTGAGCATTGATATTTGGCACATAGCATCATGTTCAGATCCTCTACAAAATTTGTATAAATCATGCCCCAGGGGTCAAAATTGGCCTTGCCCCAGCGGTAGCCAGTTTTCTATAGCAACATACAGTGAAAACTTTGAAAATCATCTCCTGAAACTGGAATGCTCTGAGCTTTCATATTTGTCACAAAGCATCATGTTCAGATCCTCTACAAAATTTGAATAAATTATGTCCCAGGCATCAAAATTGGCACCGCCCCAGTGGTGGCCAGTTTTCTATAGAAACATTTAGTAAAAAACTTTGAAAATCTTCTCCTGATTGTCTGGTGAGCGATATCAGGGCCATCATAGCCCTCTTGTTTAATGAATTTATTCAATAGTGCTGTTCATAGATAATGTTACTCAATTAATGGTTTAATATATAACTATTTGCAGGGTATCAGATACAACAATAGTTCAAGACACTTGTCCTCAGCATCATGGAGAAACACCTGTGAAGGCAGAACCAGTGCTTAGACTGCAAGACGGAACTGTCGTATACTCAACACCTTTACAGACTGATCCTCTTGTGCCAACATTCCCAATCTCAGATCATTCAGAACCAAAGGATGGGTATGTAATTAAAGTGTCATTTATATGGAAGAATTCAAGTAACATTTCAGACAATATATCTGGGTTATTTGATGTCACAGAATAATTGCTTCAAGCAAAATACAGTAAAACCTCTCTATAATGGGCACTAAATTACATTAAGTATTTTGTGTTTAAGGCAGGTGGCTGCTTAAAGCAAGGTGGAAGTGAAACAGAACGCTCCTATAGGAGCATTCTGTTTTACTTTCACCTTGCAATAAGCAGCCACCTGCCCTAAATATGAACTAATTAACACAATTTAGTGGCCATTATAGAGAGGTTTTACTGTAATAAGGCACCAATAATCTGACTGAACTGCTAGATAAGGTTTGGCTTTTCTAAATACATGTACATGTATAAAAATACATTTATCATATTAAATGGCAATATACGATTGGAACCAAGGTGAAATATCACTGCTTATGCATCATAATAAAGTCAACCATTTTTTTTACAAAATAAATGAATAAAGCTTGAAACTATGTCATCGTAGATGTATAAAAGGTACTTCCAAAGCGTGTATACCGGTAGGTATGTGTAAAATGTGTATACAATGCACATGAATTGTTTATAAAAGCTGTTGTACAATTGCAAAACACAAAACATCTTGAGTAAAAGTCAGTTGCTCCTGCACCTAAATTGAAATTTGAAATAATGTAATTTTTTTGGCTTTCGGCCATATAGTGATCGGTCTCTTTTACGACAATCTACTCTGTTTGCAAAAGCTTTAACCCATTCCTCCATAGGCTATTTTTAGACACAATCTCTTTGAATCAGTCTACCGAAAAGGAGCATTTGCATAGTTTTGAAACCATTGTGATAAATAGAGCATTTGCTCATATAGGAGCAAATGCTCTATTTATCACAATGGTTTTATAAAGTGACTTTTACAGAGGTGTAGAAAGGCGTATTTATGGAGGAAAGGGTTAATCAGCATAAGGCTTTAAATCGCGTATCAGTTGAGTAAAAGGTAAATGATGTAGGTCGTTTGTTTCTATGTAGACAGATTTGCATGGCATTACATGGAGATATGGCACAACACCAAATACAATAAAACCCCTCTATACCGGAATTCTTGTAGAGAAGAATTTAGACACTTTTAGGCAGGTGGCTGCTTAATGCAGGGTGAAAGTCATGCAGAAAGCTCTCAGAGGAGCTTTCTGCATTACTTTCACCCTGCATTAAGCAGCCACCTGTCTCCAAGACCAATTGAATGTCCGGTTTAGAAGGTTTTACTGTATTTCAATAGAATGTTTATAAATCATACATCACAGCACTTTTTTGGTGAATATATGCTGTTCATGGATTACTCAGTAAGTGGTTTAGTATATTGATAACTATATGCAGGGAATCAAAGACAGCGCCAGTTCAAAACACTTGTCCCCAGCATCATGAAGAAACACATGTGAAGACAGAACCAGCGCTGAGACTGGAAGACGCAGCTGCTGTGTATTCTTCACAAACTGGTTCTGTGTTGCCAACATTCTCAGATAATTCAGAATTAAATGCAGGGTATGTAACTGAAATTGAAATTCAAACCTAAGATGTACATGCCTTCATGATTGTCAATCTAGATGTATAACAGGTACTTCCAAAGTGTGTCTATATGAAGTGTGTATGCACTGAATGCAATAGAATTAATTGCCTGCACATTCAAATCATCTTGATGAAAAGTTAGTTGCTCCTACACCAGAATAGAAATATGAAATAATGTGTTTTCTAAATATTTCATGGATCTAGTAAAATATCTAGGACTGATGATTTATCAACATCCTTAGTAATTTTAGAAAATAAAGTTATTTAACCCTTCGCTTGCTATTCACGTCAATATACGTACCTGTAAATAGTGAAGACTCGGATGAGAGAGCTCCTGCAGGAGCTGTCTCATCAGGGTCTGCACTATTTACTACCTGTAAATAGTGAAGACCCGGATGAGAGAGCTCCTGCAGGAGCTGTCTCATCAGGGTCTGCACTATTTACAAATTGATTGTGCAACCAGTGCACTCCACAGCAGTGATTGCACAGCGAAATACTTGTACACAGTGGATATATGTAATTATATAACAGGGCATGTTTTAAAATTCAGCAAGCGAAAGGTTAATATGTGTAAGCAGGGATTTAAAGTCTCATTATATTTTAGCATCACTTTTCTTTGTGAAAAATTGAAAAGATCAATGTAGGCTATTTTTAGACCCAATCTCTTTGAATAAATCTAACGGAAAGGAGCATTTACTAGAGAAAAGGAAAATGTTAGAATTGTGTAGTATTGAAACCATTGTGATTTATCACAATGTTAGTTACATTTATACAGAAGCGTAGAAAGGCATATTTATGGAGGAAAGGGTTAGACATTAAAACCCAAGTTACAATGCTCTGAAAATGTTTCATTTCAAATATCTCAGGAATCTCTAGTTGGACAGATTGTCCACTAAATGCAAATTAGCTTTTGTAAGGTGATAATCACTTGACATCTGCTCTGAAAGCGAGTAAGCAAAAATAGTGACTAACAGTTTCATTGAAGGCTGATATCAGAGAATAAATTAGAACATTATCATCAGAGACCGTTAATGTAACTTAATGATATAGGTCTCTGGTATCTAGTATAGTTGAACTTCGGTATCTCAGACTCGGGTAACTCGAACTCTAGATAAATCTAGCAAAAAGTTCAGTCCTTCCAAAACTTACAATACAGAATTTCTCCAGTAATGTATCTCTACAGATATCTAGAAACACATGTGACAACTTAATACAGGTCTAAAGTAATGCTGAAAGCTCCTACAGGGGCTTTCAGCATTACTTTAGACCTGTATTAAGCTGTGGCCTTGAGAAATTGTTCAGATCGGATGACTCGAACTTCTGTTATCTCGAACTAATTTGTATGGTCCCTTCAAGTTCGAGTTATCGAAGTTCAACTGTAAACATTTGAATAGAATGTTTGTAAAGCATACTTGATGGAAATTCAATATTGCTGTTCATGGGTTACCCAAGTAAATTGTTTAACCCTTTCCTCCATAAATACGCCTCTGTAATAACCACTTCTTGAAACCATTGTGATAAATAGAGCATTTGCTCCTATAGGAACAAATGCTCTATTTATCACAATGGTTTCAAACTACAAAAACATAAAAAATTATTTTTCTATAGTAAATGCTCCTTTTGGGTAGATTCATTCAAAGAGGTTGGGTCTAAAAATAGTGTATGGAGGAAAGGGTTAATATATTTGTAACTATATGCAGGGAATTAAAGACAGCAACAGTTCAAAATACTTGTCCTCATCATCATGAAGAAACACTTGTGAAGTCAGAACCAGTGCTGAAACTGGAAGACGGAGCTGTCGTATACTCAACCCCTTCACAGACTGGTTCTGTGTTGCCAACATTCTCAGCCTCGGATAATTCAGAATCAAATGAAGGGTATGTAACTGAAATTGTATTTATATTGAATAATTCAACTAACATTTCCGACAATATGATTTGATAATAATTTGATGACACAGATTAACTGCTAAAACACAATAATTAAGGAGCAGTAATCTGGTAATCTGTTAATTCATTCCCTTCTGGACTATTTTTAGACCAAACCTCTTTGAATTAATCTACTTAACCCTTCGCTTGCTGAATTTTAAAATACATTTCCCCTTCTTTACCCATCCTATGTTGTATAATTACATATAAATTCACTGTGTACAAGTATTTCGCTGTGCAATCACTGCTGTGGAGGGCACTGGTTGCACAATCAACTTGTAAATAGTGCAGACCCTGATGAGACAGCTCCTGCAGGAGCTTCTCATCTGGGTCTTCACTATTTACAGATAGGTATATTGACGTGAATAGCAAGCGAAGGGTTAACTATAGAAAAGGAGAATTTTAGATTGAGTAGTTTTGAAACCATTGTGATAAATAAAGAATTTGCTCCTATGGAGCAAAAGCTCTATTTATCACAATGGTTTCAAGAAGTGACTATTACAGAGGCGTAGAAAGGCGTATTTATGGAGGAAAGGGTTAATTTCTGCCAAAATGTTTTTCAAAACAGTTATACTGTATCAGTTATTCCTATAAACATAAGATGTTATATGCTTTTTATGCCCCTGTTGACGATAGTTGGGGCGCATTATGTTTTGCACATGTCCGTCTGTCTTCGTGTGTCACGCTTTTACATTCAGTTGGTTATCACAGTTTTTTCAAGTGCTATATGTCAGTAATTTCTACACTTATAAACACGAAACTTTACATACACACTAATCACCATCTGTGCTGTCATTTGGCATCCCATCCATGCTGTCTGCAAGCCCAAGTCAAGGTCAAATGACTTGGAAATTTTACGTGCAGTTGGTTGTCACATTTACGTGCAGTTGGTTGTCACAGTTTTTCATTGTCTTATATCTCACTAACCACTATAGCTATTGGCATGGAATTGCATATATACATTGAACACCATCCATACTTTCATTGTGCACCCAGTCCATGCTGCCCGCAAGCCCAAGGTCAAGGTCAAATGACCTAGAAATTTCAAGTGCAGCTGGGCAAGCACCACCACCGGGGCATCGCTGTGTCTTACAGACACAATTTTCTGGTTTAATATATAATATCAAAGAATTTGCCAATTATAACTGCTATATTGATGTTTCCTTAAGAGAAAACTTGATTATATTCATTTCAAACTTACAATCGTGTCAGTGGTTTACATTGTACTTAAGTTTAAAATTTCTAATTTACGGGACGAAACCCATCATAATCCCATTATTTACATGACATTTGATAGTCATTACGGTGTTTTAGTCCCATTACGCTATTTAGAATACAACTGGAAGTGTTCGTCACATGTGCATCGCCATATTTGGGAAAAATAAGCTGACTGGCGGAAATTATTCAAACTGCGTAAGTATTTCAGATGTATTTATAATTATATAATGGTTGTTTATATCTCATGTGTTTGTGTATTCATTAATTTGTAAGTGGCAGACAAGTATATGTCACGAATTTGTGGTTGAAATCTACTTCGCCTTTTGTCTTTCCCTAAAAACAGTTTGTCCCGTATATTAGAATTATTTGTCCCGTAAATTAGAAAAACAACATGAACCTGTTTCTCAAGATTGCTGTAGCCATTCTTACTTGCATAAGATACTTATATAATTTTAGTAACCCTTTCCCTGTTCTATGTTAAACCCAAATTTAAATACCCATTGAATGTTCATGGTCAAAATAGGTATAATAAAGTATGGAAGGTGGACCATTGTGGCCATTTTAGAAAGTAAAGAAACAGATCTATGGAATTCTATTAGCAAACAGAGCAGACCCTGATCAGACGGCTCCTCTAGGAGCCGTCTGATCTGGGTCTTCTCTGTTTGCAAATGCGTGAAAACATGTTTATATGAGGGAATGGGTTGTAGAATCTGTTGTCAAAATTAATTTCCAATTTAAGTTGAGTGTACTTATAGCCGCACCAGGTAAAGTTTGGTTCCTCTTTCTTTTTCAGGATGGCTAAGTCTAAGTCACAACGTATGAAAGAGTATCGCGCCAGGAAAAAACAAAAGTTAGGTGACGAATGGTACAGACTCGAGCGGGAAAGGGTCAAAAGCTATTTTAAACCGACTGAACTTCTTACAGATGAACAAAAAGAATATAGGCGTGCAAATAATAGAAAGAACTCAAAAACATTTTATGATAGTCACAAGACATGAGAAGACTGGTGAAAATAAGGGTGTTTGCGTTGAGTAAATAAGGGTGTTTCAGGGAGTAATATTGTACACTAGGGTGCAAGTAATGAAGCAATATGTGATGAAGATGATAATGGTGTTAGTAGTACTGTAAAAGGGAACTTTGTTGACAGTGAAAATGCCATTTTATACACAGGAGCCTGGGTCCGGTAGCAAGAGAGGTCTAATGATGAGACAATCATGCGCACTGAAAAGATCGTACGCACGCATTGAAACTCTGGAAGACCGAAATGATACAGCTTACATGAAGACATAATTTTAACACTGGAACACATTTTATATGCTTAGTGAAATACTGTTCATTCTATTAAAGATAAGAATGTAATCTACGGGACATTCCTTCCTAATTTACGGGACATATTAGTTTTGCAAAGATAACCGTTCCTTTACATTTTCCGTCACATAAACGTATTTTTACGCATTTGCAAACAGAGAAGACCCAGATCAGACGGCTCCTAGAGGAGCCGTCTGATCAGGGTCTGCTCTGTTTGCTATTAGAATGTGTCTTTGCTGTCTAAAATGTCTACAATGTCCCATCTTTCAAATTTCTTTATAACTATTTTGTAAATGAATATTCTGTAGCTATTGAGATTTGGAATAAATACAGAACAGGGAAAGGATTAACAGGACATTCTTAGGTTAGTTTATTGTATGGACACAAGGAATGTGTTTAACCCATCATTTGTGTGTTTTACTCGTATTTGTGCTTAATAATTTTACTGTTAAGAAGCAGATACTTCAGAATAGACTTATTTCTGAAACATTGTTTGTACTATTATCGGAGCAAATTGGCCACTTTATGTGCTAATCAATACTAATACACAACATCAATTTCACACATATAGGTATACATGTATATGTCACAGAAGAAATTGCCATTCAGGACAATTGTCGATTCTCCTAGGACAGATTGCGATCACAATCTCTCCTAGGGCAGACTCTGATCCTAATACATTGTAAGGACAATCAACGATTCTACCAGTACAGATTCCAATCACAGTCTGTCCAAGGACAAACTAATTCTAGCATGAAAATTTACAATTGTACTGGAAGAATTTAAATTATTAGTTTTAGATATGACACTTTAATTCCTCTAGGAAAATGTGTAATTCTACTAGAAAAATTTATTATTAGTGTTATATATCACACTTTAATCTGCAAAGAAAATCTACAATTCTACTGGAAGAATATATTATTTTGAGATCACAAGTGAAGTCCATATTCCAAACATGACAAACAACACATAATTGTGAATAATTTTAAAAGAGGATCGTCGATTCTCCTAGGAGAGATTGTGATCGCAATCTGTCCTAAGAGAATCGACGATTGTCCTGAATCGCAATTTCTACTGTAACATATACATAATTTCTATATTGATTGATGGTGAAAACAAAAATACCAGGAGTTGAAGTTGAAAAATGTCTCTCTCCTAATTGGCAATCTAAATAAGAATGGGTCTTTAACCCTTTCCCTGTTTTTGTTTATTCCAAATTTCAATATTTACTGAAAATTTATGGACAAAATAGTTATAAAAGAAATATGAACGGTGGAATATTGTAGTCATTTTAGAAACAAAAGAAGCAGGTTTATTAAATGCCATTAGCAAATAGAGCAGACCCTGATCAGACAGCTCCTATAGGTACCATCTGATCTGGGTCTTTTCTGTTTGAAGATGTATGAAAAGGCATTTATATGAGGGAAAGGGTTAATCAACATAGGCAGCATAATGCCTTTTGTAATATCAAAGGGATCAAAGTGCCTTTTGTAATATCAAAGGGATGAGAGTCCACCAAGCAAACATAGTGCTTGTACTTACTGTGTAATTTACAACACTGACTAATTTGAAATAGGGAATTGTGAATACTATATCTAGGGTTTGGTGCAAAACTATTGTAACTCCTTCACAAGGAGTTACAATAGTTTTGCTCCAAGCCTTTGATATGTAAAACAGCTTTCAATCTACATGTACAGTCTAATCGCTATAACTCAGATCTCGATTTCTCGTAATTACGGGATAACTCGTAAGTTTTACGATGTCCCAGTACACTGCCTATTGTTTTCTATATACAAAAGAGGCAATTATTGGGAAATGTAAAACTCGGAAAATGCGATAATTCGGATGTGTAGACAGGCTCCTACCTTCATTAATCTCATTGTTTATATAAATGTTGTGCTAACTCAGATCTGTGAGATTGGCGGTGCTTAAGATTGTCGCACGTCGTATCTTTCACACCTTTATGCTACAATGTTTCACCTTTATCGGTCATTACGCAATGTGACAGGTACCACAAGGCAGTGAGCAATGACAGCAGTCCCTTTGTTTTTAAGTATGAATGCAAACAAATTTAACCAACCCTTCAATTTTGTATCACATACTGTACGAAGATTAAAAACAAAACAACATATACATATGTATCTGCGACAATGTAATTTTCTGTTAGTAGGACTTTGGGGGAAATTTGATTGAGGTGGATACTTGCTAAAATTTCAGAGCAATCTAGTGAAGGGCCCAGGTAAGCTGGATCGGAAAATTTTGGCAACGGAATAAAGTGAGAAAAATAATCAACAAAAAATATGTCTTTATTTCAATGCTGGAATAGTTCTCTCATTTATTCACATTCATAGAAAATAGTGTACTAGTTCATGCAGTTGTACCCTTAACACCGTACATTGAATAATTCTTATGACATTGAAAATTACGATAGACACGTCATGACCGACCTGTGACGTGAAAATTCAATTACTCAGAATATGCAATAATTCAGATTTTACATGCAGTCCGTTAAGCATCTGAGTTATCGCGATTAGACTGTAAATGTATATTTACCATAGGTTGTATGTGTCTTTCGAAATGGATGGATCGCCAAATGGAAATAAATCTAGAAAGCGTCACGCAAATGAACTGGCCTGTGCACGGACGGGAAAACGACAAAGAGTATTTCTGACATTGGAGAGAAAGATGGACTTAATAAATGAATCTGAGAGGGCTTTGATGACAAAGAGTGAGTTATCACTAAAATTTGGGATCGGCAGATCGTCAGTTGCCGATATCCTTAAAAGAAAGGAATTTTATAGGGATCAGTATGCAAAAAACACTAACCTGAACACAAAGAGTTTCAACAATTCATCCAAATATTCAGATCTGAACAAGTGCCTATTTGAGTGGTTCAAACAAGCCCAGTCCAAAAATATGCCAATAACTAGCCGACTTTTACAGGAAAAGGCAATTCAGTATGCAAAAGATTTTGGCTTTCAAGACTTTAAAGCTTCCAATGGTTGGCTTGAAAAGTGGAAACTTAAATATTCGATCAAATTTTATAAAGTGCTGCGAAAGTGGGGATTTGGAGGAGGTGCAAATGCCGACTTTCAGAAAACAAGTGTTGGAAGTTGTTGAGGGCTATTTGCTCAATAAAGACATTAAAAAGAAAAACCACAAAATTATATTATTTCTTGATAATGCAACATCGCATGCTAAGCAGCTGCATTTGACAAATGTTCAATTACACCACATTTGTACCTGCACCCAAACACTACATCTAGAGTGCAGCCGCTGGATTTTGGCATAATTCGTGCCTTTAAGGCCAGGTACAGAAAACCTATCCATTGGATAAACAGTTTATGGCAATCTATAAAGCAATTCACCATCATGAAATGTTTTCGTGATGCTGGGATTATCAGTGATGTAACTAGTGAGCAGAATGGAGGCGAGGACGTTCGATGATGATGATGAAGACGTACCATTGGGCTGAATTCCTTCATTGGAGAACTATTGATTTGCCGGTAGGTACACAAACATAAAGCTCTACAACCAAATAGATTCTTTTACTGAATTTCTCCATTTTATGTCAATATATCTATTAAGCAGTCTGTTTAACCCTTTCGCTGCCATTATAAATGACGTAAAATCCTATGTAAAACAGCTGTTTAAATAATATTGTCTGTGTAAATTTGTTGTCTGTCTTTATTTGTAAAATTTTAAGCAATTGTATGCCCTCATAACCCCCCTCCTTTAGGTGACGACTGGGGCATTAAGTTTTACCTTTGTCCGTCCATCTGTACGTTCATCCGTCCTGTAAAATTTTCATCAAAGACTTTGGAGCTTGTGTATTCTAGAATGATTTGATATGTGAAGTATAATCACAGTCAGTTATACTGTGTCTCCCCTTTTCAGGTCTGTCATTCATCTACTTTCATTTTGCTGGCACTAAAATTGAATTTGGGTGGAAACTGGAAGGTTCTCAGCTTTCATTTTGACACATCAACTTCAGGTCTTCTGCAAAAGTGATAAAAGCTATGCCCGTGGGGTCAAAATTGGCCCTGCCCCTGGGGTGGCCAGTTTTCTATAGCAGCCTGCTGTTTCAATCAGCTTTTTCTGGTCATTGACAGTTATTGGTTTTTGATGGAGTATAGTGGTCTAGTCAAATCAGTTTGATTGCTTGACCAGTGGCTATTTTTAGTGTACATGTATTGCTGGGGTGTGCCATTGCTCATTGGGACTCAGTTAGCCAAGATATTGATAATTGTACATAATCTTTGGAGTTTTTGCCTTATTTTATATAGAAGTACATGTATATTGTGAAAACTTTGAAAATCTTCTCCTGAAACTAGAAGTTTCTCAGCTTTCATATTTGGCACATACATGTAGCATCATTATTCATGTTCAGGTCCTCTGCAAAAGTTATATGATTTCTGTCCCTGGGTTCAAATAAGGCCTGTCCCAGAAGTGGTCAGTTTCCTATAGAAACATAGTGAAAACTTTGAAAATCTTTTCCTCTGATTGTCTGGTGAATCATATCGGGGCCATCATGGCCTCCCTCTTGTTTCAAATTTTAATTTGATGTAAATTTGACTGATAAAATATTTGAAACGGGTGTCAAACAGTTTTGCTACAGATCAGGTGATGTATTAGGCGGCCTCTGATCCAGATCTAAACTGTTTGCAATTAAATATTGTACTTGTGGGTTTTATACAGTAATATTGAAGCTCACACAAAATATTTGATTTTCAGAGCAATGACGAGATGTTCGAATTGTAAGATCAAATTCCCATGGAGGAAACCCATGCCGGAGACTTAGAATCAAACATAATAAAGGACATGGGTGAGAAACGGAACATTGATTAGGATAGTTCAGACTCCTGATTCTGGTGCTGAATCTTCTGAACAGTCACATGTCACCTACACCATGGTACAGGATATGCTGAAAGACATTAAAAGCTTAGACAGTTTTTTCTCTAACAAGTTAATTAGATCTAGATCTAATCATTTGCACGCTACAGGCGAATGTTGTTCACTGTAATAGATCCAACTGTTGCAAACAATTAACATACAGATGGGATGCCAAATTGATTGACGTCTCATTTGAATGCAAATTGTTAGACACACTATTTTCTGAAAGAAAATGCATTTATTTTCTTAAATCTTCAGATTTGCTGCAGACAACTTTTTTTGCAGACGACATTTACATAGGATGCAGAATGTTAACATTTAATTCTGGTTTCATGCCAAATGTAAATAAACGTCAATAGGCAACATTTTATCGTCATCGTATATTTCTCTTCCAATTTTGAACAGATAGTATGACCTATTGTTACACCTCTAGTCAAAGGTCAAGGTCATCCTTTAGGGTCAAAGGTCGGGGCATAGTGTTTCACAAACACATCTTGTTATCTTATTTAATGTGTGTTATTAGAAACTTAACCCTCTCCTGCCTGATTCTCCCTTTACCCAGGAGTATTGCTATGACATATTTACATCACAAGTATTAATCAGATGTATTTCTATTATGGCTTGTGAATTCAGGAATATATATCACATTCCCTCATAGGCTATTTTTAGACCCAACATCTTTGAATAAATCTACAAAAAAGGAGCATTTACTAAAGAAAACAAATATTAGAATTGTATAGTATTGAAACCATTGTGATAAATAGAGCATTTACTCCTGTGGAACAAATGCTCTATTTATCAGAATGGTTTCAAGAAGTGACTACATGTATTACAGAGGCGTAGAATGGCGTATTTATGGAGGAAAGTGTTAATTTCTGCCAAAATACTTTTCAAAACAGTTATACTGCATCAGTTGTTCCCATAAACATAAACAAGAGTATGGATACACCATAGAGTTCTCCATACTATGTACAGGCAAACTAACACCTTATGCTTTAACCCTTTCGCTGCCAATGCCGGATCTGTGATTACCTATGCAAATAGTTTGGATCCAGATGAGACGCCGAGTAACTCGGTTTCTCATCAGGATCCAAACTGTTTGTCACTGTTACTATGTTTTTGAAACAAAAATGTAGAAAATCAAAAAAAGGAAAATTTGTAGCAGACAACAAAGTTAGCAGACGACATAATTTGGCAGAGAAAGGGTTAATAAACACAGGCAGCATAGTGCCTTTTGTAATATTAAAGGGATCAGAGTCTACCAGCATAGTGCCTTTTGTAATATTAAAGGGATCAGAGTCTACCAGCATAGTGCCTTTTGTAATATTAAAGGGATCAGAGTCTACCAGCATAGTGCCTTTTGTAATATTAAAGGGATCAGAGTCTACCAAGCAAATATAGTGCTTGTACTTACTGTGTAATTTTCAACACTGACCAATTTGAAACGCGAAATTGTGAATACTATATGTTAAACAGCTTTCAATCTACATGTAAATGTATATTTAGGTTGTATGTGTCTTTCGAAATGGATGGATTGCCTGATGGAAATAAATCTAGAAAGCGTCACGCAAGTGAACTGGCCTGTGCACGGACGGGAAAACGACAAAGAATAGTTCTGACTTTGGAGAGGAAGATGGACTTAATAAATGAATCTGAGAGTGCTTCGATGTCACAGGGTGAGTTATCACTAAAGTTTGGGATCGGCAGATCGTCAGTTGGAGATATCCTTAAAAGAAAGGAATTTTATAGGGAGCAGTATGCAAAAAACCCTAACATGAACAAAAAGAATTTCAAAACTTCATCCAAATATTCAGATCTAAACAAGTGCCTATTTGAGTGGTTCAAACAAGCCCAGTCCAAAAATATGCCAATAACTGGCCCACTTTTACAGGAAAAGGCAATTCAGTATGCAAAGGATTTTGGCTTTCAAGACTTTAAAGCTTCTAACGGTTGGTTTGAAAACTGGAAACTAAAATATTCAATCAAATTTTATAAAGAGCAGCGAAAGTGGAGATGTGGAAGAGGAGCAAGTGAAGATTTTCATAAAACAAGTGTGGGAAGTTGTTGAGGGGTATACACGTGAAAACTTTGACAAGACAGGACTATTTTTCAGTGCTGTATCCAACACGTCACTTTCAGTCGAGGGAGATAAATGTAAGGGGGGTAAACTGTCAAAAGAATGTTTAACTGTTATGCTGGCTTGTAGTGCCACTGGAGAAAAGCTCAAACTACTTGTGACTGGTAAAGCATATAGACCCAGGTGCTTCAAAAATATTAAGGTTGAAAATTTGCCTTGAACATGGTATGCAAACAAAAACATGTATGACAGAGAATACATTTATTGACTGCGTAGTAGAGCTCAATAAAGACATGAAAAAGGAAAAACGCAAAATTATATTATTTCGGATAATTCAATTGCATGTTAAAGAGCCATATTTGACAAATGTTCAATTACACTATCTGCCCCCAAACACCACATCTAGAGTGCAGCTGTTGGATCTTGGGATAATTTGTGCCTTGAAGGCCAGGTACAGAAAACTGTTATCAAACCATATTGTTGCCAACATTGAGATATGTTAGACTGTAACGGAGGTAACAAAATTCTTAAATGTTCTGGATGCTATCCATTGGAAAAATAGTTCATGGCAATCTACAAAGCAGTCCACCATCATGAAATGTTTTTGCCATGCTGGGATTATCAGTGACGTAATTAGTGAGGAGAATGGAGGCGAGGACATCAATGATGATAACGACGTACCTTTGGCCGAATTGCTTCATTGGAGAACTATTGATTTGCCGGTAGGTACATACGCATTAAATTCTACAATCAATAGTTTCTTTCACTGAATTTCTTCATTTCATATCCATATATCCATTAAGCCATCTTCTTAACCCATTCGCTGCCATTATGACATAAAATCCTGTGTAAAACAGTCATTGACATAATATTGTTCTGCATAAATTTGTTGTCTGTCTTTATTTGTAAAATTAAGAACCATTTGATATGAGTAGCCAACGGTTTGGATCCTGATCAGACTTGATCCAAACTGTTTGCATATGTTAGTGTTATAGAGCCTGGCAGCGAAAGGGGTTTACGCTGCATCTCATCTGGGTCGTTACTGTTAACAACTGTCTGCTTTCGTAGACGCGAGGCTAACTGGGTTTAAGTAAACGTTTTAAACCCTTTCACTGCTGTAACAGCATAGATCTGTTTTCGCATTTGGTTTTAGCTCATCAGAGCACAAAGTGCTTGAGGTGAGCTTTTGTAATGGCCTGATGTTCGTCATCCGTCGGCCTATGTCATGTGTCGTCAACAATTTGAACCTTTAAAAATCTTCTCCTCTGAATCTACAGGGTTCTCAGCTTTCATCTTTTGCCACAGGGGTCTATAAAATATTTGAGACGGGTGTCAAACAGTTTTGATACTGATCAGGTGATGTATTATGCGGCGTCTGATCAAGATCTAAACTGTTTGCAATTAAATATTGTACAAGGGGGTTTGGCATTTCATATAGTAATATTGAAGCTCACACAAAATATTTGATTTTCAGAGCAATGACGAGATGTTCCAATTGTGAGATCAAATTCCCATGGAGGAAACCTATTCCGGAGACTTGGAATCAAACGTATAAAGGACATGGGTGAGAAACAGAACATTGATCAGTATAGTTCAGACTCCTGAATCTGGTGCTGAATCTTCTGAAGTCACATGTCACCTACGCCATGGTTCAGGAAATGCTGAAAGACATTAAAAGCTTTGCATTACAACACGATGGCAGATTTTAAGGCCCCGTTCAGGATCTGGTCTGTCTAGCAAATCGATGCAGTCTAGAAAAAAACTCTCTTAAAAAAAGCAAAAAACTATAGACAGTTTTTTCTCTAAAAAATAAATTAGATCTATAGTCTAGTTGCTTATGTCCAATTTTAGGCAAAATCGTTACTGGCTGGATTAAAGTATAAGACTCGGTATATGAGTTGCATTTGCAGTCTATAATCAAAATAATTGGGGGTGCCCGGCTTGGCTATCCTAGTTCTGTCAAAATCCAAGATGGCTTCCAAGATGGCCGCCATAACACAATGTGTTTGATAAAAACACCCATATTTGTCAGTTTCCCTGAATAAAGTTGCCTACAAAATTATAAAAAGAACACAAAGGTTGCATCATAACATATTTTGATCTATTTGGCCCATCAATTGTATGATCTTATACAAAAAAAACTGAATTTCTAAAAACTACATAGAACAGAATAGAACACAAATCGTGTAGGACATTCCTTTACAGGATATACAAATATGTTACTGTTGTAATGTACCTAAATTCTGTTCTGTTCTGTTGATTAATTGAATATCTGCCACAAACATTTCCTTAAACGTAGTGCACTGTGATCATAATACAGTAAAACCTCTCTATTACGGCCACTAAAGCGAACGCTAATTGAGTGTATGAAACACAGGCGGCAGCTTAAAGTAAGGTGAAAGTAAATTAGAAAACTCCTCGAGGAGCATTTTTTTTTAATTTTCATCTTGCTTTAAGCAGCCACCTTCCTTTAAGACCAAATAATTGATGCAGTTGAGTGGTCTCAATGGAGGGGTTTTACTGTACATCAGTTGATCTTATTAGAATACAGTCAAACATTGATCACGAACTCTCTTAAAAGTACAAAAATGAGTCATGCAGGAAACACCACATACAGAACAAACAGCCGCCCGAACAGCAACACAAGGAAACAGCAAATGTACTTAACTATAAAAACACCAAGAGACGCACAAAGACAAAACACACATATAATAGGGGGGAGATGGAAGTACCGCCTTGGAACGGTCAGTGACAAAAGTCACTGGGGGGTTAAACCGGTTTATGGGCACCCAACCTCACACTTATTCCATCCCCACCCTAAAAGACAAACAGTGTAAATAAACGTATCCTTTGCCATCTCTCTCTGCAATTGTAAATCGCTACAGCTTGCTTAATTCGAACATACTGGTGTTTCAAAGTTAAAATATGACTAAACTTTATCAAAGTTTGACTGCATATTAGTTGTATTATAATAGTTGTACTTTGCTGTTACCTACATGAAAGTACATGGTGAAAGGGATAATCAACAGTTTCCTTTGCACGCACATAAATGTGTGCACTTCAGATGGGTTATTTTTGCATATGCACTTTCTAGGCATTGCTTTACAGCCACATTTTATAAGTTCTCTGCAGCTTTTTGCTGCGTCTGGGAGTGTTGTCCAGAGAGGTTGCCAATTGTCATTTCATTTGGTCCAACCAAAGTTGTTGGGAGACGGGTCATTCTGGCATGGCTGTTCGTTTGTTAACCTAACGTTCACTTTGTACAGGCTCCGGTTGGCATGTTGCAAAAGAGAGGCTTGAGTTGGTGATAGGTTCTGCATTAGTTTCACATGTTTACCTTGAGCAAACAGTTCCTGTTGCAGGTCATTGACTTTGTCTAGTTGTGTAGTATGATCATAAAGTACACATGTGAACCTTTCAAACTACTTAAATTCCTCACTTTGCACTTCAAACAGTATATAGATGGATGCTGCAGAGGAAAGAAAAATGATGCCGTCACTTCCGGGAATGATTTTTATGATGTCTTTTTACCCTTTCCTCCACATTGTGAAGAGTCACATCCCGTAGACGCATGGAAAAAATGGGAGCGAGACTGAATATGTTTTCCTTTTCCAAACTCTACCCAAAGTTCATCCTTAGTAACTGTGGAAATATGCCAAGTAATATCACAACAACACCTACATCATCTGTGCTTACTATTAGACTAACAGATCCTTTTTGGATTGCGCCTTGGACATTGAGGACTATTATTGTATCCGCTTCCTCGTGATCAGTGAGTGGCTTTTGTGTACCACAACTTTTAGCGACAACAGATTGGCCTGCAGTGATGTAAACCGCTTTGTCGTTTGGGTATTCACAACACTCCCAGACCCAGCAAAAAGCTGCAGAGAACTTATAAAATGTGGCTGCAAGGCAATGCCATTGTGCCCTAGAAAGTGCGTATGCAAAATACCCATCTGAAGTGCACATAGTTATGTGCGTGCAAAGGAAACTGTTGACCCTTTCACCATGTACTTTCATGTAGGTAACAGCAAATTTGACTAATAGTTAGTACAACTAATATACAGTCGAACTGTGATAAAGTTTAGTCATGTTTTATATTTGAATACGAGTATGTTCCACTTTCTGATCCTTCGGGATCATTAGTTTTAGTGTTATTAGTTTTGAAAATTGATTACTGCTTAAGCTGGTGCTAGGGGGTTCACTTTTAATTCACTACTCATGCACAGACTCAATAAAACCGAGTCTGCAATTTTCTCCTTTCGCATTGCTACTTTTGCATTTGAAGGATCTCCCACTTTCAGAATATTTTAAGCAAGCTCTATTGATTTACAATTGAGGGGTGTACTGGCAAATTCAACTGAAGAGAGTTCGTGTTATCAATGTTTTACTGTATTCTAATAAGATCAACTGATATACAGTAAAACCTCTCTAATGAGACCACTAAATTGCATCATTTATTTGGTCTTTAAGGAAGATGGCTGCTTAAAGCAAGGTGAAAATAAAACAGGTGCTCCTTGAAGAGCTTTCTGTTTTACTTTCACCTTACTTTAAGCTGCCATCTGTGTTTCATACAATTAATTAGCTTTTATTTTAGTTGTCGTAATGGAGAGGTTTTACTGCATCATGATCACAGTGCCCAACGTTTAAGGGAATTTTTGTGGTAGATATTCAATTAATCAACAGAACAATCTAGTTCGGGTACATTACAACAGTAAAATATTTGTGTAAGCTGTAAGTGAATGCCCTAGACGATTTGTGTTCTATTCTGTTCTATTTAGTTTTTAGAAATATAGTTATTTTGTATAAGATCATACAATTAATGGTCCAAATAGATCCAAATATAATATAATGCAACCTTTGTGTTCCTTTTACAAATTGTAGGCAATTTCATTCATGGAAACTGACAAATATGGGTGATTTTATCAAACACATTATGTTATGGTGGCCATCTTGGCCGCCATCTTGGATTTTGGCAGAACTAGGGTAGCCAAGTCGGGCACCCCCACTTATTTTGATTATAGACTGCAAATGCAACTCAAATACCAAGTCTTATACTTTAATCCACCATGTAACGATTTTCCCCCTAAGCAACTAGACTACTAGATCTAATCATTTGCACGCTGCTGGCGAATGTTGTTCACTGTAATAGATGTAACTGTTGCAAACAATTTACATACAGATGGGATGCCAAATTGCTTGGCGTCTCATCTGGAGCCAAATTGTTAGACACACTATTTTCTGAAAGAAAATGCATTTATTTTCATGAACTTTCAGAATTGCTGCAGAGGACTTATTTTGCAGAGGACGTTTACGTAGCGTGCAGAATGTTAACATTTAATTCTGGTTTCATGCCAAATGTCAATAAACATGCAATAGGCTACGTTTTATCGTCATCATATATTTCTCTTCCAATTTTGAACTTCCGGTTTTACGTTAGTTGATCAGTTGATGGTTGCCACATAACCAGCCCACCCACCGGTGCATCTGACAATTTTAGGTGGTCCGAAGCACTGGCACTTGATCGAAAAAGACTATAGTTTATTTATAGCAACTAGGACATTAATACACTACATGGTGCGGCAGCCGATTCTCCCCCTGTTCCGTTCCGGCGGAAATTTCCGATATAAAACGCAGATCAACGTGAAATCTACTCATCGGTCGGGAAGGAAAGACATTCACCTCTGTAGAAACGGTAAGTTCTTGTCCATAAACAAGTATCTATCGAAAATATTTGATGATATTTGGAGGAGAAAATGGTGTGTTATTTTGTCGCCGTTTTCCTTCCTAGTCAACTTCCGGTTTGAGCGACCTTCAAGTGTCTCGGTTGAAACGGACGTTTTCATTGGACAAATCAGAGAGGTGTGTCAAGCGCTGTTGTTCCCGCGGTCTGTCAAATATTTGTCTTTAAAATGCAAATGTTGGCAATAAAACCATCTTCGAAGGCCATAATTTGTGGTTACTGGTCATTATGACGAGGCTAGTGAGGGATGATGATGCAATTGGGCTATGTTCGTCAGAATGTTTTGCGAACGGATGTTTTGTTATTTGATGAAGTTTCAATGTTATCAAAGAAAGACACGCTCGTGACGTCATTTGGTGACGTCATGATATTTAAAGTAACGACCCAACGTCACCATGACGCTAGATCAACATTGTTCTCTTTGATTTTATGGCTGAATGCATGTAACAAAAATGTGACGAGTATTTTGACATGACAATCTTTGAAAAAGGCCCTTAGTGGTCGAAATGTTAGATCAGAGCTGTTCAAGTATTCGTGTTTACATGTACATGTAGTTTGGCTTCGAGCAGACAGTCGAAATAACCGGGTCATTGTCAACCAATCAAATGGCTCGTAACATTTTCTCGGGGTCAGAGGAGGTCACCGGAAGTTAACACGGAATGAAAGTCCTGACAAATCAACTCTGTCAATTTCTCCCTGAAATATCATCAAATAGCTTCGATAGAGGTTTGTTAATGGACAAGAACTAACCGTTTCTACAGAGATAAATGTCTTTTCTTCCCGGCTGCTGGGTAGATTTCGCGTTGATCTGCGTTTTATATCGGAAATTTACTCCGGTACGAAACAATAGACGAATCGGCTGCCGCACCATGTATATGATATAACTAGTATATTACACAACTATAGTCTATTTCGATCAAGTGCCAGTGGTCCGAAGATATGTCGGATAAACCAGGTTATACAGTAAATGAGTTTACAGTTTTACCATATCTGTTCTAACATTACAAAAACATAAAAGAAGTACATAATTACAAATATATAAACTTCTTATAGTTCTAAATATCAATATTTCATCAGGTGAAAACCATATTAATAAGTTAAGTACAAACATACGTTTTGATTACATGTAATTAATTACTTCCCTTTAATTTTAATGTTTCCACTACGATTTCATTGATGTACACAATTATCAATATTCCTAGAATTTGTAGAAAATAAAGTTTCATGCTTATACATACATGTATATACTATTTTTATGCCCCCCAACAGCTGGCATATAGTAATCGCATTGTCCATCATTCCGTCTGTCTGTCTGTCCCAAATTTCGTGTCCCTTCTATAACTTTTTTATCTGTGAATTGATTTCAAAATAACCTAGCACAAATGTTCACCACACAAAGACGATGTGTCGTGTTCAACTCCCTGGTCCATGGGTCAAAGATAGGGGTGACTATTGAGGCCAAAATGACTATCACGATAGTATTGCGATAGTCAAAATATTATCACGATACTATTGCAATAGTTTAGAAACTATTGCAATACTATCATGATAGTTTTCTTCTCAAACTTATAAGAGGAGAGTAGCAATTCAAAATGACTAGATCAGCACTTAAGATCAGCCTTCTGGTCTCTGTAATTATAAAAACAACGTACAAAGCAACAAGAATACATATGCATGTCATTGAACCATCTAAATGATATAAATAAACAAGTTTTCATATCATTGCAAACAGGGTAGACTCAAATTAGAGATGGATGTTTTCTTTTCATATGATCGATAAGTGTTTCCACTATACAACTATTGAAACTATTGATTGTTTAATTAACTATTGGCGATAGTTCTCGATAGTCAGAATTACTATCTAACTATAACTATTGCAAACTCAACTATTGCGATAGCTTGATAGTTTGACCTATTGTTGCACCTCTAGTGAAAGGTCAAGGTCATCCTTCAGCGTCAAAAGTGGGGGGCATAGATCTTGTTATCATATTTAATGTGTGTTATTAGAAACTTACTCTCTCCTGCTTGATTATCCCTTTACCCATGAGTATTGCTATGACATATTTTCATCACAAGTATTAATCAGATGTATTTCTATTATGGCTTGTGAATACAGGTATATTTATCACATTCCCTCATAGGCTATTTTTAGACCCAACATCTTTGAATAAATCTACCAAAAAGGAGCATTTACTAAAGAAAAGGAAAATGTTAGAATTGAATAGTATTGAAACCATTGTGGTAAATAGGGCATTAATCCTGTGGAGCAAATGCTCCATTTATCACAATGGTTTCGAGAAGTGACTATTACAGAGGCGTAGGAAGGTGTATTTATGGAAGAAAATGTTAATTTCTGCCAAAAAGCTTTTCAAAACAGTTATACTGTATCAGTTATTCCTATAAACATAAACAAGTGTATGGACACACCATACAGTCCTCCATACTGTGTACAGGTGAACTAACACCTTATGCTTTAATAAACACAGGCAGCATTGTGCCTTTTTGGCCGGATTGCTCGCAATCCAGGCTTATAGATTGGCGAATGCCGTCCGGCCGGTTGACCTTTTTGTTTGTGTTAGTTATAGCCAAAGTATTATACCTACAGTAACCAAACTTGGCATGTGGGTTCAGAATGAGGGTCACATTACATGTCATAGGTTAGCAGGTTACTATGACCCCTTTGTGACCTAGTTTTTACGCTTCATTGACTTAGAGAATTTCCAGGTTGACCTTTTTGTTTGTGTTAGTTATAGCCAAAGTATAACACCTACAGTAACCAAACCTGGCATATGGGTTCAGAATGAGGGTCACATTACATGTCATAGGTTAGCAGGTTACTATGACCCCTTTGTGACCTAGTTTTTACGCTTGAATGACTTAGAGAATTTCCAGGTTGACCTTTTTGTTTGTGTTAGTTATAGCCAAAGTATAACACCTACAGTAACCAAACTTGGCATGTGGGTTCATAATGAGGGTCATATTACATGTCATAGGTTAGCAGGTTATGATGAACCCTTTGTGACCTAGTTTTTACGCTTCAATGACTTAGAGAATTTCCATGGTTTCCGATCGATAACTAATAAACGACTTGGCCTAGAATCTTCAAACTTGCAGTGATGGTTGGTCATGACAACTAGATGACCCCTATTGTTTTTAAGGTCACTGGGTCAAAGGTCAAGGTAACAATGACCTTAACTGGTGAAATAATTTCTGATCAATAACTGCTCAAGCTTGGGATCTGCAAACTTGCTGTGGTGGTTGGTCATGACCACTAGATGACCCCTATTGTTTTTGAGGACACTAGGTCAAAGGTCAAGGTCACCATGACCTTAACTTGTAAAATGGTTTCCGATCAATAACTGCTCAAGGGTTTGGCTTAGAATCTTTCAACTTGCTGTGGTAGTTGGTCATGACCACTGGATGACTCCTATTGTTTTTTAGGTCAAAGGTCAAGGTCACCATGACCTTAACTAGTAAAATTGTTTCTGATCAATAATTGCTCAAGGGTTTGGCTTAGGATCTTCAAATTTGCTGTGGTGGTTGGTCATGACAACTAGATGATCCCTCTTGTTTTTTAGGTCAAAGGTCAAGGTCACCATGACCTTAACTGGTGAAATGGTTTCCGATAAATAACTGCTTAAGGGTTTGGCTTAGGATCTTCAAACTTACTGTGGTAGTTGGTCATGACCACTGGATGACTCCTATTGTTTTTGAGGTCACTAGGTCAAAGGTCAAGGTCACCATGACCTTAACTTGTAAAATGGTTTCTGATCAATAACTGCTCAAGGATGGCCTAGGACCTTCAAATGTGCTGTGGTGGTTGGTCAAGACAACTAGATGAGCCCTCTTGTTTTTGAGGTCACTAGGTCAAAGGTCAAGGTCACCATTACCTTAACTGGTGAAATGGTTTCCAATCAATAACTGCTCAAGGTTTGACTTAGGATCTTCAAACTTGCTGTGGTGGTTGGTCATGACCACTAGATGACCTGTAATGTTTTTAGGTCAAAGGTCACCATGACCATAACTGGTGAAATGGTTTCCAATCAATAACTGCTCAAGGGTTTGGCTTAGGATCTTCAAACTTGCTGTGGTGGTTGGTCATGACAACTAGATGACCCCTATTGTTTTTGAGGTCACTAGGTCAAAGATTTAGGTCACCATGACCTTAACTGATGAAATGGTTTCAGATTAATAACTGCTCAATGGTTTGGTTGGGGATCTTCAAACTTGCTGTGGTGGTCGGTGGTGACCACTAGATGATCCCTATAGTTGTTGAGGCCACTAGGTCAAAGGTCAAGGTCACCATGACCTTAACTTGTGAAATGTTATCAGATCAATAAATGATCAGTGGTTTGGCTTAGGATCGTCAAAGTTGCTGTGGTGATTAGTCATGACCACTAGATGACCTCTATAGTTGAGGTCACTAGATCAAAGGTCAGGGGGTTTGGGGGGTATACATGTTTTACAAACATCTCTTGTTTTTTACGCTTCAATGAATTTCTAGGTTGACCGTTTTAACATGTGGAGTCATAATGAGGACCTCATTACATGCAATTGGAACATGTTTAACTATTTATTATGCCTTCAGCATCTGCTGATGCAGAAATGTATAATGATTGACTGCTCATCTATATCACTTTAATCGGCAATCCGGCCATACCGACATTGGCGGTTTCTTGTGTAATATTAAAGGGATCAGAGTCTACCAAGCAGACATAGTGCTTGTACTAACTGTGTAATTTACAACCATGACCAATTTGAAACACGAAATTGTGAATTCTATATGTAAAACAGCTTTCAATCTACATGTAAATGTATATTTAGGTTGTATGTGTCTTTCGAAATGGATGGATCGCCTGATGGAAATAAATCTAGAAAGCGTCACGCAAGTGAACAGGCCTGTGCACGGACGGGAAAACGACAAAGAATAGTTCTGACTTTGGAGAGAAAGGTTGACTTAATAAATGAATCTGAGAGTGCTTCGATGACACAGGGTGAGTTATCACTAAAGTTTGGAATCGGCAGATCATCAGTTGCTGATATCCTTAAAAAAAAGGAATTTTATAGGGAGCAGTATGCAAAAAACCCTAACATGAACAGAAAGAATTTCAAAACTTCATCCAAATATTCAGATCTAAACAAGTGCCTATTTGAGTGGTTCAAACAAGCCCAGTCCAAAAATATGCCAATAACTAGCCGACTTTTACAGGAAAAGGCGATTCAATATGCAAAGGATTTTGGCTTTCAAGACTTTAAAGCTTCTAACAGTTGGTTTGAAAACTGGAAACTTAAATATTCAATCAAATTTTATAAAGAGCAGCGAAAGTGGAGATGTGGAAGAGGAGCAAGTGAAGATTTTCAGAAAACAAGTGGGGATAGTTGTTGAGGGGTATACACGTGAAAACTTTGACAAGACAGGACTATTTTTCAGTGCTGTATCCAACACGTCCCTTTCAGTCAAGGGAGATAAATGTAAGGGGGGTAAACTGTCAAAAGAATGTTAGACTGTTATGCTGGCTTGTAGTGCCACTGGAGAAAAGCTCAAACCACTTGTGACTGGTAAAGCATATAGACCCAGGTGCTTCAAAAATATTAAGGTTGAAAATTTGCCTTGAACATGGCATGCAAGCAAAACATGTATGACAGAGAATATATTTATTGACTGCGTAGTAGAGCTCAATAAAGACATGAAAAAGAAAAAACGCAAAATTATATTATTTCGGATAATTCAATTGCATGTTAAAGAGCCATATTTGACAAATGTTCAATTACACTATCTGCCCTCAAACACCACATCTAGAGTGCAGCCGTTGGATCTTGGGATAATTTGTGCCTTGAAGGCCAGGTACAGAAAACTGTTATCAAACCATATTGTTGCCAACATTGAGATATGTTAGACTGTAACAGAGCCAACGAAATTCTTAAATGTTCTGGATGCTATCCATTGGATAAATAGTTCATGGCAATCTACAAAGCAGTCCACCATCATGAAATGTTTTTGCCATGCTGGGATTATCAGTGACGTAATTAGTGAGGAGAATGGAGGCGAGGACATCAATGATAATGATGTACGATTGGCAGAATTGCTTCGTTGGAGAACTATTGATTTGCCGGTACGTACATGCACATTATGTTCTACAATCAATAGTTTCTTTTACCGAATTTCATCCATTAAGCTGTCTTCTTAATCCATTCGCTGCCATTATGACATGATTTTAAAATAGTGTAAAACAGTCATTGACATAATATTGTTCTACATAAATTTGTCGTCTGTCTTTATTTGTAAAATTAACTTAACCCTTCGCTTGCTATTCACGTCAATATACGTACCTGTAAATAGTGAAGACCCAGATGAGACAGCTCCTGCAGGAGCTGTCTCATCAGGGTCTGCACTATTTGCAAGTTGATTGTGCAACCAGTGCACTCCACAGCAGTGATTGCACAGAGAAATACTCTTACACAGTGACGATATATGTAATTATACAACAGGGCATGGGTAAAGAAGGAGAAATGTATTTTAAAATTCAGCAAGAGAAGGGTTAAGAACCATTGATATGTGTAGCAAACTGTTTGCATATGTTAGTGTTATAGAGCCAACACGAAAGAGGTTAACGCTGCATCTCATCTGGGTTGTTACTGTTAACAACTGTCCGCTTTCGTAGACGCGAGGCTAACTGGGTTTAAGTAAACGTTTTAAACCCATTCACTGCTGTAACAGCGTAGATCTGCTTTCGGTTTTGTTTTTAGCTCACAAGAGCACAAAGTGCTCAGGGTGAGCTTTTGTAATGGCCTGATGTTTGTTGTCCGTCGGCTTGCGTCATGCGTCATCAACAATTTGAACCTTTAAAAATCTTCTCCTCTGAATCTACAGGGTTCTCAGCTTTCATCTTTTGCCACAGGGGTCTATAAAATATTTGAAACGGGTGTCAAACAGTTTTGCTACTGATCAGGTGATGTATTACGCGGCACCTGATCAAGATCTAAACTGTTTGCAATTAAATATTGTACTTGGGGGTTTGGCATTTCATACAGTAGTATGGAAGCTCACACAAAATATTTGATTTTCAGAGCAATGACGAGATGTTCGAATTGTGAGATCAAATTCCCATGGAGGAAACCTATTCCGGAGACTTTGAATCAAACATAATAAAGGACATGGGTGAGAAACGGAACATTGATTAGGATAGTTCAGACTCCTGATTCTGGTGCTGAATCTTCTGAACAGTCACATGTCACCTACACCATGGTACAGGATATGCTGAAAGACATTAAAAGCTTTGCATTACAACACGTTGGCCGATTTTTAGGTCCCGTTCAGGATCTGGTCGATCTAGCAAATCGATGCAGTCTAGGAAAAAACACTCTGAAAAAGCAAAAAACTATAGACAGTTTTTTCTCGAAAAAATAAATTAGATCTAGATCTAATCATTTGCACGCTGCCGGCGAATGTTGTTCACTGTAATAGATCTAACTATTGCAAACAATTTACATACAGATGGGATGCCAAATTGCTTGGCGTCTCATCTGGATGCAAATTGTTAGACACTGATATTTTCTGAATGAAAATAAATGCAGACACTGATATTTTCTGAAAGAAAATGCATTTATTTTCATAAACTTTCAGAATTGCTGCAGGGAACTTATTTTGCAGATGACATTTACATACCGTGCAGAATGTTAACATTTAATTCTGGTTTCATGCCAAATGTAAATAAACGTCAATAGGCAATGTTTTATCGTCATCGTATATTTCTCTTCCAATTTTGAACTTCACGGTTTTACGTTAGTTGATCAGTTTTTCAAAACAGTTATACTCACTGTATCAATTATTCCTATAAACATAAATAAGAGTATGGATACACCATACAGTCCTCCGTATTGTGTACAGGTGAACTAAAATCTTATGCTTTAACCCTTTCCCACATAAACTATTTTTAGACCCAACATCTTTGAACAAATCTACCGAAAACAAACATTTACTAAAGAAAAGGAAAATGTTAGAATAGTGTAGTATTGAAATCATTTTGGAGCAAATGCTCTATTTATTTATCAAAATGGTTTCAAGAAGTGACTATTAAAGAGGTGTAGAAAGGCGTATTTATGGAGGAAAGGGTTAATATCTGTATACTGCATCAAAAATACAATTATTCCAAAAACATAAACAAGGGTATGGATACACCATGGAGTCCTCTGTACTGATTACAGGCGAACTAACACCTTACACAGGCAGTATAGTGCCTTTTGTAATATTAAAGGGATCAGAGTCTACCAGCATAGTGCCTTTTGTAATATTAAAGGGATCAGAGTCTACCAAGCAGACATAGTGTTTGTACTTACTGTGTAATTTACAACCCTGACCAATTTGAAATACGAAATTGTGAATACTATATGTAAAATAGCTTTCAATCTACATATAAATGTATATTTAGGTTGTATGTGTCTTTCGAAATGGATGGATCGCCTGATGGAAATAAATCTAGAAAGCGTCGAGCAAGTGATCTGGCCTGTGCACGGACGGGAAAACGACAAAGAGTAGTTCTGACTTTGGAGAGAAAGGTGGACTTAATAAATGAATCTGAGAGTGCTTCGATGACACAGGGTGAGTTATCACTAAAGTTTGGGATCGGCAGATCATCAGTTGCCGATATCCTTAAAAGAAAGGAATTTTATAGGGAGCAGTATGCAAAAAACCCTAACATGAACACAAAGAGTTTCAACAATTCATCCAAATATTCATATCTAAACAAGTGCCTATTTGAGTGGTTCAAACAAGCCCAGTCCAAAAATATGCCAATAACTGGTCCACTTTTACAGGAAAAGGCGATTCAATATGCAAAGGATTTTGGTTTTCAAGACTTTAAAGCTTCTAACGGTTGGTTTGAAAACTGGAAACTTAAATATTCAATCAAATTTTATAAAGAGCAGCGAAAGTGGGGATGTGGAAGAGGAGCAAGTGAAGATTTTCAGAAAACAAGTGTGGGAAGTTGTTGAGGGGTACTCACGTGAAAACATCTTTAACTGTGACAAGACGGGACTATTTTTCAGTGCTGTATCGGACAATATGTATGTATGGAAAAATAGTCCCTTTCAGTCAAGGGAGATAAATATAACGGGGGTAAACTGACAAAAGAATGTTTAACTATTGTTAGGGCTTCAAAAGTATTAAGGTTGAAAACTTGCCTTGCACATGTCATGCAAACAAAAAGCATGGATGACAGAGAATACATTGATTGACTGGATAGTAGAGCTCGATAAAGACATGAAAAAGAAAAAACACAAAATTATATTATTTCTTGATAATGCAACATCGCATGCTAAGGCGCTGCATTTGACAAACACCACATCTAGAGTGCAGCCGTTAGGTCTTGGGATAATTCGTGCCTTTAAGGCCAGGCACAGAAAACTGTTATCACGGCATATTGTTGCCAACATTGAGATATGTTAGACTGTAACAGAGGTAACAAAATTCTTAAATGTTCTGGATGCTATCCATTGGATAAATAGTTCATGGCAATCTACAAAGCAATACACCGTCATGAAATGTTTAAGCGATTCTGGGATTATCAGTGCGCAACTAGTGAGGAGAATGGAGGCAAGGACGTCAATGATGATGACAATAACGAGGTACCATTGGCCGAATTACTTCGTTGGAGAACTATTGATTTGCCGGTAGGTACACGCACATTAAGTTCTACAATCAATAGTTTCTTTCACTGAATTTCTTCATTTCATATCCATATATCCATTAAGCCATCCCATTTGCTGCCATTATGAAGAAAATCCAGTGTAAAACAGTTGTTGACATAATATTGTTCTGCGTAAATTTGTCGCCTGTTTTTATTTGTAAAATTAAGAACCATTTGATATGAGTAGCCAACGGTTTGGATCCTGATCAGACTGGATCCAAACTGTTTGCATAATTATGTTAGTGTTATAGAGCCTGGCAGCGAAAGGGGTTAAAGCTGCATCTCATCAGGGTTGTTACTGTTAACAACTGTCCGCTTTCGTAGACGCGAGGCTAACTGGGTTTAAGTAAATGTTTCATACCCATTCACTGCTATAACAGCATAGATCTGTTTTCGCTTTTGGTTTTAGCTCACCGAGCACAAAGTGCTCGGGGTGAGCTTTTGTAATGGCCTGATGTTCGTCGTCCGTCAGCGTGCGTCATGTGTCATCAACAATTTGAACCTTTAAAAATCTTCTCTGAATCTACAGGGTTCTGGGCTTTCATCTTTGGCCACAGGGGTCTATACCGCTTCATGACAGTCTATATATGCTATACAATATTATATAGTACATATAGACCCCCATGAAGCGGTACAGACCCCTGTGTCATAAGCAAATAGTATCATCTATAGGTCCTCTACAAACAATTTATTAATTATGTCCCTGGGGTCAATATTGGTCCCTCACCAGGGGTGGCCAGTTTTCTATAGAAACATATACTGAACACTTTGAAAATCTTCTCATCTGAAACTGGAAGGTTCTCGGCTTTCAGATTTGGCACATATCATCAACTTCAGATCTTCAACAAAAGTTATACAAACTATTTGCCATAATGCTGCTGGGGTCAAAATTGGCCCGCCTCAGGGGTGGCCAGCTTTCTATAGCAGCCTGCTGTTTCAATCAGCTTTGTATATTATCCTTTGCTGGTCAGTGACACTTATTGGTTTTTGATGGAGTATAGTGGTCTAGTCAAATCAGTTTGGCTGCTTGACTAGTGGCTATTTTTAATGTACATGTATTGCTTGGGTGTGCCACTGCTCACTGGGACACAGCCAAGATGTAGTCTTTGGAGTTTTTGCCTTGTTTTTATATAGAAACATATTGTGAAAACTTTGAAAAGCTTCTCCTCTGAAACTAGAAGGTTCTCAAGCTTTCATATTTGGCACATTGCATCATCTTGAAGTCCTCTACAAAATTTGTTTGAATTATTCCCCTGGGTTCAAATGTCGCCCCGCCCCAGGGTGGCCAGTTTTCTATAGAAACAGTGAAAACTTTGAAAATCTTCTCCTCTGATTGTCTGGTGAGTGATATCATGGCCATCATGGCCCTCTTGTTTCAAATTGAAATTTCATGTAAATTTGACTGATAAAATATTTGAGACGGGTGTCAAACAGTTTTGATACTGATCAGGTGCCGTGTGTTGCGCGATGTCTGATCAAGATCTAAACTGTTTGCAATTAAATATTGTACTTGGGGGTTTGGCATTTCATACAGTAGTATGGAAGCTCACTCAAAATATTTGATTTTCAGAGCAATGACGAGATGTTCGAATTGTAAGATCAAATTCCCATGGAGGAAACCTATTCCGGAGACTTGGAATCAAACATAATAAAGGACATGCATGTGCAGCTTATGGAAGCGAACATTTTTAGGGGTGACTTTTTAAAGTCAAGGTCATATAATCAAGGTCAAAGGTCCTACATCAAGGTCAAAGGTCATATATCAAGGTCAAAGGTCACAGTGCTCCACAAACACATCTTGTTAATGAATAAGTACAATAGTGTTATGCTGTTCATGGTTTACCAAGTAAATTGTTTAATATTTTATATATATATAAATGTAAATCTTCACAAGTGGTGTCACTTTATCTTTTCAATATATATATATATATATATATATATATATATATATATATATATATATATATGCAGGAAATCAAAGACAGCAAGAGCTGAAGACGCTGGTAATCAACAAAATGGAGAAACATCTGTGAAGGCAGAACCGGTGTTAAGACTGGAAGATGGGACAGTTATATACTCAAACCTTGTACAGGTTGATTCTTTTAGGCCAACATTCCAAATCTCAGAACCAAATCCAGGATATGTGTAAATTAAAATTCATTTATATTCAAGAATTCAACTAACATTTCAGACAATATATCTAGGTTATTTGAGCATGAGTAAAGTGACTGACAACATTCAACAAAGTTGAAATATCACTGCATTTGCTCAACTTAAAATCAACCAATTTGTACAAAATGTAATGACAAAAGTTTGAAATTACAGATACATGTACATAGTACAACTATCTGTATTCTGCAGATTTTTTACCCAAAATGGAGATAATGGAAATAGTATTAGTCCCCTTCAGCAACACTTAACCCTTTCCCTGTTCTGTGTTTATAACAAATTTCAATACCTACTGAATATTCAGGGACAAAAAGGTTATAATGAAATATGGAAGGTGGGTTACATTGTAGCCATTTTAGAAACAAATGAAACAGATCTATTAAATTCCATTAGCAAACAGAGCAGATCCTGATCAGACAGCTCCTGTAGGAGCCTTCTGATCTGGGTCTACTCTGTTTGCAGATGAGTGAAAACATGTTTATATGCGGGAAAGGGTTAAGGTGACTCTAGGTGTGCACTCGGTCTGTCAGTCAATCTGTCAGTCACACTTCGGTTTCCCAGCCCTTTTTTCTAAACCCTTACAGATATTGAAGTGATATTTGGTATGTAGCTTTATTATATAAGAATTACTATGCTAGTAGTTTGGAAGTTCAGCTGTATTTTGGCGAGTTGGAAAAGTTGTTAAATGCGAGCCTTGGCGAGCATTTAACTACTTTTCTGACGAGCCAAACAGAATTAAGCAGTTTGACTTTCAGGAATTTCAGGAAAGTTAAAGTTTTCCAGATTTTTTTAAACCCTAGCAGATATTGAAGTGATATTTGGTATGTAACTTTTTCATAATAACTAACAAATCCATTTTGAATTTTGTTAGGCTACATTGATTTGTCACGAAATTACTGCAGTTGGAATTAAAATTCGGCCGGTAGGGGACTATGGCATTGCTTTCAATGCTACCGTTACTTGTTTTATATGCATCAAGAAAAAACAATTTGAAGCACCGAAGACATAAGTGTCTGCAATTTTAACTGATTGAATACTACTTGGTAGCAAAAGGTAAATCCAAGCAACTGGCACTCATATCATGTACATGTATCTATTTTGTGTTCATTAAGATTGATGGATGCTTATGAGGAACAAAAGTACTGATGCTGCTGGAGCTTTCAGCATTGCTTTTAGGTTGAATGAAGCATGTACTTGCGTTTTAGGACACGTTCTACATCTTGCTTAACCCTTTCCTTCATATGCCTCTAATAACCACTTCTTGAAACCATTGTGGTAAAAAGAGCATTTGCTCCTATAGGAGCAAATGCTCTATTTATCACAATTGTTTCAAACTACAAAAAAAAAAAAAAAAAATCTTTTCTCTAGTAAATGCTCCTTTTGGTTAGATTCATTCAAAGAGGTTGGGTCTAAAAATAGCCTATGGAGGAAAGGGTTATAGGTTGTTGTTGAAAATAGGATCGCCTATCGAGGTGTGGGAGTATCCAACTCACCTAATACACTCTTATTCCTCCCTTTTACTTCAGTAAGTCTTGAAAGCCCCTTATGACACATTCTGTTTCATTGTGATATTGTTTTTCAGATCAGACCAGCAAGATACAAATGTTACAGCAAATCTCTTTGAAAGAGCCCAACCAAATGATGACGAAGCTGTCTTGAAGTAAGACATTATTATACACATAATTCAATTTTTAGCTTATCTGATGTTGTTATGGGTTTTTTTTAAGAAAAAAACATGAGATGTTGTTGAAACTGCGGTGTCCACGTCGTTGTTGTCGTCTGGACACTTTAATGTTGGCTATTACTTTTTTACTATTCATGCAAACATTATGAAACTTCATACACTTGTTCACCATCACAAGGATCATAACAGGGTTTTTTGTTAACAAAATTATGCCAATTTATGGACTTATATAAAAATTTAAGATGCATGCAATTTTTTTTATGTATTAGAATCACATTTTAAGCACTTTATACACCATTTCCTGAAAATTCGAAGTCTTACCCAAATTATTTCCTGAACAAGCTTCATATCTTTTTTATACGCCCAAAGGTAACTTTGGTCATATTATGGTATGGCGCTTGTCTGTCTGTCTGTTCATCTGTCCGTCTGTTAGCCACATCTTTGTCCGCTCAATAACTTGAAAACTATTGGGTGTGCTGTCTTCATACTTAGTAGGAAGGTTGGTCATGGCTAGTAGATGACCCCTATACATTTTGAGGTCAGTCAGTCAAAGGTCAAGGTCACGGTGACCTTCAACTCACATTAACCCTTTCCCTCATATAAATGTGTTTTCACGCATTTGCAAACAGAGGAGATCCAGATGAGACGGCTCCTAGAGGGGCCGTCTGATCAGGATCTTCTCTGTTTGCTGATGAAATGCTATAGATACTAATCTTCAGTTTCTGCCATGGCTGAAAGTTCCTGTGTTAATTTGCCATTATAAAAAATAGTCATGATGTCATTGCTTATATGAATATTCATAGAGTAAAGGGTTAAAATGTTTTTGAATTAATTACCTTTTAGGGCATCCTACAAATATGTGCTATAAGTTGCAACCTAAAATGGAAGGAATGCTTGTACCCCCAAGATCAGGATTTTTGATTGTTCTAAAGACGATAACACAGATGATGATGATGAAACAGACATGTATACATTGGCCAAGCTGTTGTGGTATGAGCATACACAATTGTTTTAGTTTACCTGGCACAAGCTGCCAAGGTAATCTTTCAGGATTTTCCTGTGTCCAACATCCATCGCTGTGTGTCATGTGTCTGCATCAACAACTTTGTAACTCTTTGCACACTAGTGGCGAAACTGTGATTACCTATGCAAACAGTTTGGATCCAGATGAGACTCCGCATAATGCGGCGTCTCATCAGGATTCAAACTGTGTGTAATCTTGACCATATTTTTGCAAAGAATTAAGAGAAAGTTTTTTTTAAGAATTGAAGCAGACAACAATAATTGGCAGACGAAAAATTACATAGCATGCAAAGAGTTAAACAACCTCTGCTCCTAAACTACTGTCATAACAAATTTTGCTCAAATTGCTTAGAAATGAACCTTGGAATATACTCTTTCAAATTTGTTAAAATTTTCAATTTAATGCAGAACTGCGATTGCCACAATGTTACATTTAACGTTTTCCGATAACTTCAATAAGGAATGATCTTTTTTAATGGAAGTTGATACAAATATGCTAGATGGAGAGATTTGTTTTCACTGGACAAAAACTTATTCAATATCTAGGTCAGTGTTGCAATCAAGGTCTCAGTTGCTTAAAATATATTGATGATAGCGGGGGATATATGCTGCATTCAACACTGACCTTTCCTCCATAAATATGCCTTTCCAAGCCTCTGTAAAAATCCCCTATTGAAACCATTGTGATAAATAGAGCATTTGCTACTATAGGAGCAAATGCTCTATTTATCACAATGGTTTCAAACTACAAAATTCTAAAATTTTACCTTTTCTCTAGTTAATGCTCCTTTTGGGTAGATTTATTCAAAATGCCTATGAGGGAATGGGTTAAACATTCCATGAAACCAAGACAGAGCTCTCATCTTTGGTATGTAGCATCATCTTCAGGTCCTCTACTGAGCTTTTGCCCCTTGGGCTATATTATTAGTTAATATTGGCTCCCATCCTAGGGGTACCATGTTTTCTAAAGAAACATATAGCGAAAATATTCTGCTTTGAAACATTTTGGCCTAGATCTCTCATATTTGGCATGTGGCATCATCAAGATATCTAGAATTTCATCAATAGGAGCTTTCTGCATTACTTTTGTTCAACAGAAAGCAACCACCAGCTGTTACAGACTCTGGGTCCAAGGTTATCAAAAGTCTGAGTCTTAGTCTGAGTCTGAGATCATTCTCAAGTATCTTATTGGTCAGATTCAGATGCTTGAGAATGATATCAGACTGAAGCAAAAAGTTTTATAACCTTGGTGCCATGTTTCACATTAGTGAGACTCTAATACTGTTCATCATCTTATCTCATCACTTCGTGACATAGTTATGCCCCTTTTTCGACTTCGACTTCCACTGCGCTATTATGCACCAGGAAGAGTGGAGCGTGCTGACTGCAGACAGCTCTTGTTGAAATCATTGTGATAAATAGAGCATTTAAATGGTTTCAAAACTTCACAATTCTGAAAAAAAATATTTTGTCTGTTAATGGAAAGTGGTTGTATCTTTAGTTTCTTTACAGTTGCAAATTTGGGCCTAAACTTTGGTACAACAGCCATTTACACAGTTCATTAACCCTTTCCCTGTTCTATATTTAGTCCAAATTTTAATACCCATTGAATATTCATGAACAAAACGCTTATAATCGAATCTGGAAGGTGGTACATTGTAGCTATTTTAGAAAGTAAAGACACAGATCTATCAAATTCCAATAGGGAACAGAGCAGACCCTGATCAGACGGCTCCTCTGGGAGCCGTCTGATCTGGGTCTTCTCTGTTTGCAAATGCTTGAAAACACGTTTCCATGAGGGAAAGGGTTAACCTATAACAGCTTTGCCTGACAGTGTATACATATTTACATACATGTACATATATATTGTTTGTCTATCTTGTAATGCAGATATCCGGTATACAAGGCAAGAAACTACCTAGCAATATTGAATTTCCACTTTCATCACATCTTTGAAGTATGCCTGCCAAACCACCAGCACCTTGGAGTCTAAAGAAATCTGCTCCATTTGCTAACTGATAAAGGACAGTTTACTCAAACTAAAGCGATAGACTAATTTCCTACAGTGCAAATCCTCCATACAGCCAAGGATTTTTGTTTGCACCAAAGTAACATCCTGATTTCTGTGGAATCAATTACCACTACAATGCATCTCTTTAATTTGTGAATGGATATGTTAGGATAGTGTTAAGCAATGAAGAAGTATGGATGCTGAAGTGGATGATGGTCATCACAACAAATCAATTATTAGCCCATTCCCTCATAGAAACAATGCTGTATGCATTGCAAACAGAGTAGTCTCACTTCAGTTAGGAGGAGTTCTCTGATCAGAGTCTGCTCTGCAGCTAGGAGGAGTTCTCTGATCAGGGTCTGCTCTGTTTGACTGTGGCATTTTATAGATCTTGTCCTACCATTCAGCCATTGTCACTGTATGACATTTTCCAGAACCATATTGAACTGATTCCAAACAAAGTGAGCAAATGCTCTCTATTTATCAGAATAGTTTCAAAATTGCACAATTCTTAAAAATTCCTTTTCTCTAGTAAATGCTCCTTTTTTGGTAGACTTTTTCAAGGAAGTTACATCTAAAAATAACCTAAGTGGGAATGGGTTAACCTAGTTACTGGTATGATAAATGAAAATAGCCTGTGCTGACAGGTAGGCACGTAGCAATGTGAGTTACACGATTAGACTGCAGTGTTATAACACATGTATTTCAAAATAGGTAACTTTACACAGAGTTGACATGTTTAAAGTCTATAAATAGAAACCATAGGACGTTTTATTTGGGATCTATGTTACTTCTGTTTCACAGTCCCAACAATCATTTTCTAATTAGAAACATTACTAAGAGACGATTCTAAAGAGTGGTCACAGTACATGTATAGGGTTTGGCGGAGAAATTACTATTTTAGTATTTGGGTACGCACCATTATCTGTAGCTCTAGTTATACACCAATCTTTGTCAATACAGTAGTTACACTGAAGTTTGGAAAGTCTGTCATATAAATAAATGTTAGTGCTTCCAGTTTGATATATAACCTTTAACTCATTCTCTCCTAGGTTATTTTTAGACCCAATCTCTTTGAATGTATCTACCGAAAAGGAGCATTAACTAAAGGAAAGGAAACATTTAGAATTTTGTAGTTGAAACCATTGTGATAAATAGAGCATTTGCTCCTATAGGAGCAAATGCTCTATTTATCACAATGGTTTCATAAAGTGACTTTTATAGATGCGCAAACATGTGTCGCTAGGGGATAATGTTTTATAGGTAGGCCTTTCTACACCTTTGCAAACAGAAAAGACCCAGATCAGATGGCTCCTAGAGGAACCATCTGATCCAGGTCTGCTCTGTTTGCTTATGATATAGATATGATTCTACATTTTGCCATAGCCAAAAATACCTGTGTCCATGAGCTGTTATAACACTATATCTAATTAATATTCATATGTCATTATTTATTACATGAATATTCATGGAGTAAAAGATTAACGATGGACCCCATTGGAAATAAGATTTTAGCTTAACCATTTCCCTGTTCTGAATTTAGGCCAACTTTCAATACCTACTGAATATTCAGTAACAAAATAGTTATAATGAAATATTGAAGTTGGAACATTGTAGCCCTTTTAGAAAGTAAAGAAACAGATCTATCAAATTCCATTTGCATACAGAGCAGACCCTGATCAGACGGCTCCTATAGGAGCCGTCTGATCTGGGTCTTCTCTGTTTGCAGAAGTGTGAAAACATGTTTATATGAGGGAAAGGGTTAATGGTTTATCCATAGGCCATTATAAGCATTTATTACTTAGCACATGCACAATGTTAAAGGTATGCGTGCATAAGCTGGCCATCAATAATATGTATTGGGAAAATAGCTTAAAGCTACTCTTAAATTCTTTATAGTCGCATTTATAATTCTTCATTACTGTGATATTTTATGATTTGTGATTTTCATGTGTTTGTATATATGCTGTTTGACCTTAAATGTCAATAAAAAAACCAAAAAAAAACTGGAGTGAGACAATCATTAGCTGCTTTTAATAATATTCCAATTTTATTTTAGCAGAATCAGTATGTTTAGCTCACCTGGCACAGAGTGCCAAGGTGAGCTATTGGGATAGCCCTGTGTGTCGTTAACAATTTCTATAAACCTTCCTTTAAACCACTGACTGGAATTTCTCCAAATTTCACCAGAAATGATCTTAAGTTGACCGCACATTTATGAATGATGTGTTAATCATTCTGGTTCATAGCATAAATAGAACACATGAGCTAAAATTAGATTTTAATGAAAGTTCTTGAAATGACATCTTGTCCTAAACCACATAAAGGATTTTCATCCAAATTTCACGGAAATGACCTTCAGGTAATCATGAAATTATATAAAAAGTTCCAGTCCATTGCATAAGTAGGTCACAGGAGCTATAAATTTCTTTAAACAACAACTCCTAATCTGCTGTCAGAATGGATTTTTGTCAAAATTTCATAGGAATGATGTTAAGGTGACTTGTAATAAAAGTTATGTACAATCCGACTGTCATGAAAATCGATAAAAGTTAATGTACATGAAAATCGCTCCAGTCATTGCATAAGTAGGTCACACAAGCTTAAATATATATTTTAAGGAACACTTTCTTTTTCTTGAACCTCTGAATGGGTTTCAACCCAAATTTTACAGCATCCAGGTGACTGCATGAAAACTATATAAATTGTTCTGGTCTGTTTAACTAACATAAAATAGGTTTTATATAATAATTTCTTTATAACAACATCTATTCCTAAACCTTTTACTGGGTTCTCACCAAATTTTCAGTGGAATGATTTGTGATCAGAGTTTTATAAATCCTTCTGGTTCATTGCATAAGTAGGTCGTAGGAGATAAAATTGTTTTTTTAACCCTTCGCTTGCTATTCACGTCAATATACCTACCTGTAAATAGTGAAGACCCAGATGAGACAGCTCCTGCAGGAGCTGTCTCATCAGGGTCTGCACTATTTACAAGTTGATTGTGCAACTAGTACACTCCACAGCAGTGATTGCACAGCGAAATACTTGTACACAGTGAAGATATATGTTATTATTCAACAGGGCATGGGTAAAGAAGGAGAAATGTAAAATAATTCAGCAAGCGAAGGGTTAATGAATGATTTCATTAAACGACAAAATTTCACAAATCTTCAAGTGACCTTCCATGAAAGCTGCATGTATAAAACCGCTTCGGTCTGCTGCATAAGTAAGTCACATGAGCTAAAAATAGATTTTAACAAATAATTTTTTAAAACATCTCATTCTAAGTCACTGAATGGATTTTCACCAAATGTCAGGAAGAAGCATAAGTAGATCGCACAAGGTGAGTGGTACAGGGCCATCATGGCCTGGTTTCTCAAGTAAATCAAGCAGACCCTTTGAATGAGGACTGTTCCAAAGGAGCCCTCTAATCAGGGTCTGCAATGTGTGTAATTTCATTCTGATTCAAATTGCTTAACCCATTACTCCATGAATACACTTTTTTCTACGCCTATGCAAACAGAGTAGACCCAGATCAGACATTTCCTATAGGAGCCTTCTGATCAGGGCTTATAATATAGATATGATTCTATAGTTTCTGCCCAAACTAAAATTCCTTGTGTCCATGTGCTATTATAACAAATTAATCTTATTAATAGTCATGGCGTCATTATTTCTGACATGAATATTCATGGAGGAAAGGGTAAAGCAACTACCAACGTTATGCCTTTCATTCTGAGTGGACCCTATAGTTAAATACTGATGGGTTTGTCCACCTTGAAATATGGTAAAATCTTGATTATTCGATTTTTTTGTATAGAAAAATTGAGACCCTTTTAGGCAGGTGGCAGCTTAATGCATGGTGAAAGTCATGCAGAAAGCTCTTAGAGGAGCTTTCTGCATGACTTTCACCATGCATTAAGCTGTCACCTGTCTTAAAGATCTATTATGATACGTATTGTTTTAGTGTTTGAATAATCGAGATTTCACTGTAGTCTGTTGAAAGGGTTAAACACTTTCCTTCATTAAACGCTTTTTCACACATTTGCAAACAGAGTACACCCAGATCTGACAGCTTCTATATGAGTTGTCTGATCAGGGTCTGCTCTGTTTGCCAATGAAATTTGATAGATCTGTTACTTTACTTTCTAAAATGGCTACAGTGTTCCGTATTGCATAATTTATTATTTCATTGGTTCATGAATGATCAGTAGGTATTGAAATTTGAAATAAACAGATTTCTTACACAGTTTCTTATTACTCGCATTAGTGTCCGTTTTGATTTGTCACATTTTACGACACGTTTCTTTTAATACCTTTTTATGCAGAATTGCATAGATTAGCGGCTATCATAGCTAGATTTTACTGTGTAATTAGATTGCCGGTTGTGACAATGTTTGCTCATTTTGTTACAAGTGGGTAATGTCTCTCATATTTCTGTGTAGAAAGGCTGTGTACATTGTTCTCTTGCTTGAATGTTTGTATTGAATATGTATGTATACAGATGAGACAAACAAATAAACAAAATATATAGAACAGGGACAGGGTTATTAAACTTGAATCCATCTTCACAGACTGAATTACATCAGTCTGGTAGTGTCTCAAAATATCTTGCTTTTTATGCCACAACCATGCAGCAGTGCAAACATGTATGCATGTGATGTTTTAATTTGTTTTTCTTTTTTATATGTCATATGTTGTTAGTAAACTTGATAAAAATGATGAAAAATAAAGTCACAGAATACTCTACTTAGTAAGTGTTGTTATTAGCAAATCATGTTTGTTTCATGCCCGTGAAGGAAATTCTTGGGCCTGTTCACTTAACCCTTTCCTCCATAAATATGCCTTATACGCCTCTGTAATAACCACTTCCTGAAACCATTGTGATAAATAGAAGCATTTGATCCTATAGGAGGGAAGGGGTTAACCTATCCATGCCTGATTCGCTAAGTGCACTTGTCCATATATGCGTTACATACCACTCTAATCTTCATTTCAAGGGATGTTTCCGCAATTTTTTGCCGATATATCCTTTGGAAAATAATGTGTGTAGTAAACCGTGCAGACCTACATCAAATGCCTCAATCTGGGTCAATGTTGTTTGCAAAAGCCTCTCTTTAGGGACACTAGGAATAATTCGTTAACCCATTCCCTCATAGGACATTTTTAGACCCAACCTCTTAATAAATCTACTGAAAAGGAGCATTAACTATGGAAAAGGAGAATTTTAGAATTGTGTAGTATTGAAACAATTGTGATAAATAGAGCATTTGCTCCTATGGAGCAAATGCTTTATTTATCACAATGGTTTCAAGATATGACTATTACAGAGGCGTATTTATGGAGGAAATGGTTAAATGCACGGGCCTTGGTATGCCATTAATGTTTCATGATCACAGGTACACGGAAAACGACTACATGTAACTTATATCGTTTTATTCAAATGAACATCAATTCAATTTTAACTATGATTTGTTTGACATACATGTATTAATACCAGTCTTCACTTACACCAATCAAGTAAACAAGAGGGCCATTGGCCCTATATCGCTCACCTGAGTTACAGTAATACATGTATATTGACATGTTAATTTTTCAGTGGACAACATTTCTAGCAGATGAAATAAGCTTAGTGTACTGCTTTCACCCTTTAACTGCTGAATAAACTTGAACTGAATTCAGAACTAATACCAAGTGACTGGTTGACCAAGACCTAAACTGTTTACAACTTGTGCCATTTTTGCCTTAGCTCAAAATGCCTAAAACTGGTCTTTGAGAAATTCAAATGACTTCAATAAAGCTATGCAATTATACCTTGACCCAGGTATATAGGCAAATAGAGTGCTAGGCAGTACATAATGCCAGTTTTTGTGTGAAATGACCAATAAGAATATCTTTAAAAATCGTTTAACCCTTTCCCTCATATAAAGCTGTTTTTATGCATTAGCAAACAGGTCTGCTCTTTTTACATTTGACAGATATAGATTTGATTTTACAGTTTTTGTCAAAGCTAAAACTTCTATTATGGCAATAACAATTTTTTTAAGCATTAGCAAACAAGAGTGGTCCCAGATCAATTTTTGTCAAAGCAAACAGGTTAATGGTTAATAGGTGTTTAGAAATAATTCTAGCTCTAGGTGTGATATCTGAAGATAATTCAATTAAACGGGTCATTAGTATTTTTAACATTGAAATTGAGAAGAGTTACCTCTACTGTTATAATGAAGTTATATTTACTTAGTTATTTCATTAATATCATACAAGATTCAGACATTTTAGAACTTTTTAATGTGTTGTCATCAAATTTTATGAAAAAAGTAATATTTAAGATGCTTTTTGGGGCAGCAGACTTAATCCACAGTAGTAAGTTTAACACCTATCATTGTTAAGGGGGGGGGGGGGGGGGGGGGGGGGGGGGGGGGGGGGGGCAAATGCATTATCATGTTTTCTTAAGAATTACCATGACTTATATCAGTTGGGCCATTTCATAATCATGTTTTCACAGTTTTCTTAAACATTACCATGACTTACATCAGTTGGGTTTGGACCCAGATCAAAAGTCTAGATGGTGATCATTTTCCTTGATTGCCTGAATTGTTACTTTCCTATATCTCTCACATCTAATTTGAGAGACATTGGAAGACACCATTTAACATCACTCACACTACACACTGGGGTTAATGGGTCAAAATGCCTTTAATGTTTCGTCTGCAACAAAAAGTTATTGTCATCTGCTTCAATTCTTAAAATAAACTTACTTTCATTTTTTTGCAAAAATATGGTTAAGATGACAAACAGTTTGGATCCTGATGAGACGCCGCAGTATGCGGCCTCTCATCTGGATCCAAACTGTTTGCATAGGTAATCACAGTTTCACCACTAGCATGCAAAGAGTTAAGAGTCAGCATTGACCTGGAGAGATTTTACTGCCAAGCAGCTGTAACTTTGACCTGCTGCTGGTCTGCAGATCTGGAGTTGTTTATTTAACCCTTAATTTCTCTCATGTAAACTTGTTTTCATGCATCTGCAAACAGAGTAGACCCAGATAAGGTGGCTCCTATAGGATCAAGGTCTGTTATTTGCTAATGGAATTTGATAGATGTTTCTATGCCTTCTAAAACAGCTACACTGATTCACCTTCAACATTTTATTATAAATAGTTATAAATAGAATGATACTAGCACTCCAATGCAGTTATCTCCCTTTGTCCCTTATGGCTATGCTGATGGGACAAGGGAAATAACTGTGAGGAAATTACCTTTTAAGTGTTACAGATTCTGATGTTAAGTAGCATAAAACCCCAGGGTGAGACCATTTATGGCCCAGGGGTCATTATTTGAACACACCTGGTAGTGGTATATTAGGTGATGCTTCATACCAAATATCTTAGCTCTAGATTATGTGGTTTCAGACAAAAAGATTTTTAAAGGGTTCCCTATATAAGTCTATGTAAAAACTACAAGCCCCAGGGCAGGGCCATTTTTGGCCCGGGGGTCATCATTTTAACAAACTTGGTAAAGGACCATTAGATGATGCTATATACCAAATATCAAAGCTCTAGAAATTGTGGTTTCAGAGAAGAAGATTTTTAAAGATTTAAAAAAAAAACCTGTAAAAGTAGTGGGGCGGGGCCATTTTTTGCCCGGGGGTCATGATTTTAACAAAACTGATAGAGGACATCCTAAGGTACATTTCTGTGAAATTTGGTTGAAATCCTCCCAGTGGTTTAGGAGAAGAAGTCATTTGAAATAAAAGTGAACGGACGGACAGACGGACAGACGGACAGACAGACAGACGGACAGACGGACAGACGGACGACAGGCGGTCACAATAGCTCACCTTGAGCCTTTGGCTCAGGTGAGCTAAAAACAAGAAACAAAAATGCACAGTGGAAACAAGAAGGTGAAGATGGCCCTGAACCGCTTCAGCTGAGAACAATGTCCTACTATAACACTAACTTTAACCCTTTACTCCATAAATATGCCTTTGCATACAGAGTAGAGCCAGATGCCGATCAGACGGCTCCTATAGGAGCTGTCTGATCTGGGTCTACTCTGTTTGCTTATGATATATTATAGATATGATGTGCTATTATAGAAATAATCTAATACTCAAGATGTCATTATATTCATGGACTAAAGGATTACATTTGGCAACATCCGTAGTGTTAGTTTGGAATGAATATTTTCATAATAAACATGTATTAACCCATTTCCTGCTGATTGTGACCTAACATGTACCCTGAAAACAACTTTGACCAATATGAGACACCAAGTAACTAAGCATCTCGTCAAGATTGAAGCTGTTTACACACAATCACTAATTGTCAAAAACTAGAATCAATCACAATAAGATAAGATGCATAAATTTTCAACATTTTTAAGAATAACTCCTTTATTTCTCCACCAACCCTATACTGTGACCACTCTTTAGAATCGTCTCTTCGAGATGATTCTAAAGAGTGGTCACATTATAGGATTTGGTGGAGAAATGAGAATGTTAGTGTTGGGTACGCATCTGTAGCTCTGACAATGCTAGTAAAAATTGCAGCTAAACAAAGTATGAGCAGGCATCATTTTTTTTAGCAGGTTAAGGGTTATCAACATAACAATAGCACTAAATAAATCATATTGAAAGACAATTCTTTGACAACTGTGGTATCCTTCTACATGACTGATATTTTTCGTTTTTCAAAGAAAAATGCTATTAACCCTTTCCTCCATAAATACGCCTTTCTACACCTCTAATTAGTCACTTCTTGAAACCATTGTGATAAATAGAGCATTTGCTCCATAGGAGCAAATGCTCTATTTATCACAATGGTCTATATACTACACAATTATAACATTTTCCTTTTCTCTAGTAAATGCTCCTTTTCGGTAGATTCATTCAAAGAGGCTGGATCTAAAAATAGCCTAGGAGGGAATGAGTTAAATGATGCTAGTTCTGCAACAAAGAAGTACAAATATACCGTATACAACCATAATGAAAGTCTTTACAGAGGACTAAATAAAGATGTGTATTCAAGTATTAAACTTTTCCACCAAACCATATGTTTTGACCACTCTTTCGAATCGTCTCGATTAGGGTTTGATGAAATAAAGGAACTACCATATTCTCCCTAATAAACGTCCCCCTCTAATAAACACCCCCTTGCTTCTGTGGGGAAACTAACAACCAATAAAACAAATAAAACCCTATATAACCCTTTCCCTGTTCTATGTTTAGTCCAAATTTCAATGCCTACTGAATATTCATGGACAATATAGTTATAATGAAATATGGAAGTTGGGACATTGTAGCCATTGCAGAAAGTAAAGAAACAGAACTATCAAATTCCATTAGCAGAGTAGACCCTGATCAGACGGCTCGTATAAGAGCTGTCTGATCTGGGTCTACTCTAGTTTGCAAATGCGTGAAAACATGTTTATATGCGGGAAAGGGATAAAAACCATTAAATAAAGAAATCTAGGTTTTTCTAAATTCTGGTGGAAGCTTAATACAGACTGAAAGCTTTCTGCATTGCTTTCATTTTGCATTTAGCAACCATCTGTGCACAAAAATCATGAAGCTCCTTTTTAAAAATGTGATGTCTCTGCGAGCGTTTATTACAAATAATACGGTATTTTTGAAAACATTTTGCAGTCGGATAACTCGAACTTATGATAACTCTTAACTAAAACTTCAGTCCTTCCAAAGTTTACAATGCAGAATTTCTCTAAAATGTATCACTACAGATATCTAGAAACACATATGACAGCTCAATACATCATAGAAGCCTTCAGCATTACATATGTACTTTAAAAGTGTATTAAGCTGTGGCCCTGAGAAATTGTTCAGATTAGAAATAGAATGACTCAAACTTGTTATCTCGAACTAATTTGTATGGTCCCTTGAAGTTTGAGTTATCAAAGTTCAAAGTTACTGTATTTTCATATCTTATCTGGTCCTCTGGACTCCTTAGAATTCAAGGCCAATTTGATGCAACTCAACTACATGTATATCAATTGTGACTATTTGTCACGGAATTAATAATCAACCCATTCACAGTTACAATATACCTGTTAACCCTTTACTTGATGAATATTCATGTAAGAAATAATGAATTATGACTTTATGAATGCATTACCTGAACTTTTATAATGGTTTTAACCCTTTCCTTGTTTTATGTTTATTCCAAATTTCAGTACCTAATTAATATTCATTAACAAAATAGTTATAAAGAAATATGGAAGGTTGAACATTGTAGAAATTTTAGTAAGAAAAGAAACAGATCAATCAAATTCTGCTAGCAAATAGAGCAGACACTGATCAGACGGCTCCTCTAGGAGTCGTCTGATCTGGGTCTACTCTGCAAACGTGTGAAAACATGTTTATATGAGGGAAATGGTTATGAACACTGACGCTGTAGAATTAGATATATAGTAGTCAATATTAACCCATTACATCATAGGCTATTTTTAGATACAACCTCTTTGAAATAATCTACCGAAAAGGAGCTTTAACTAGAGAAAAGGAAACTATTCGAATTTTGTAGTTTGAAACCATTGTGATAAATACAGCATTTGCTCCAATAGGAGCAAATGCTCTATTTATCACAATGGTTTCACAAAGTGACTTTTACAGAGTCGTCAATATGAGGGAATGGGTTAAAGTAAACAAAGCAGACCCTGATCAGACAGCTCCTATTGTCCTATCTGGGTCTACTCTGTTTGCAAATGCATAAATTTGCATCTCTGTCAAGTACAGGGATAAAAGGCATTAGAGTAATCATTAATCATAGCACAGAGTTATCCCTTTCCATGTTCAAAATTCATGAAAGAAATAACAATGCCATGAATATTAATGAGCCAAAATAGTGTAAAGCATTATTAACAAAGGAGTTTTTTTATTGCAGCAGAGGTAGCAGTATAAGATATATAAAATTCCATAAGATTGATTGAATGAATTGGGTTTTACAGCAGCGCAACACTTCATAGATTATATGGTGTCGAGACAAATGCAAATGCTTTTAACCCTTTCCTCCATAAATAATCCTTTCTACACCTCTGTAATAGTCACTTCTTGAAACCATTGTGATAAATAGAGCAAATGCTCTATTTATCACAATGGTTTCATTACTACACTTTTCTAACATTTTCCTTTTCTCTAGTTAATGCTTCTTTTCGGTAGATTTATTCCAAAAGTTTAGGTCTAAAAATAGCCTATGAGGTAATGGGTTAATGAAGGAAGGGGTTATAACCTGATAAAGATGTCTTTTAGCACCTTTGCCGAGTAGATCTAGCCCTTATAGGAGCTTACTGATCAGGGTCTGCTTTGTTTGCTTATGGAACAATACAGATCTGATCCTACAGTTTCCGCCATGGCCAAAAGTTCTGTATTCACATGCTTTTTTAACCATTTCCCTGTTCAATAATCATGTAAGAAAAGGTATGGTCATAAATATTTATTAGCTGAATTTTTATAATTGCACCTGTATACAGGAATTTTTGTAATTCATAGAAACCGAAGAGTCCGGTCTGTTATCATTTCATAAGCAAACAGAGCAGACCCTGATATAAAAGAACCTTCTGATCTGGGTCTTCTCAATTTGCAAAAGCGTGAAAAAGTGTTTATATGAAGGAAAGGGTTAAAAACCATCCAATTAGTATTCATTACTACTTATGCAAATATTCTTGAAGTAATGGGTTAAAACTTCAGATAAACAAAATTGGCACACTGGGACAAATACTTTTCTACCATAATGCCTATTCCATATTACCTTTAGAACACTCAAGTTTCCTTGAGAGTCTAAAATGTAAATATCACATGTATACAACATGAATTTCTTGTTCACAAGCTTTTGTACAATCTTTACACAATGCTGTAGCATTTAAGGCACCCTACACATCAACCAACCTTTAGGATTTACAAACAGTGAGAACCACTTCAGCAACTGTGTTTAACCCATTACCTCATAGGCTGTTTTTAGATACAACCTCTTTGAATAAATCTACCGAAAAGGACCATTAACTAGAGGAAAGGAAAATTTTAGAAATTTTTAGTTTGAAACCAGTGATAAATAGAGCATTTGCTCCTATAGGAGTAAATGCTCTATTTATCACACTGGTTTCACAAAGTGACTTTTACAGTCGTCAATAAGAGGGAATGGGTTAAAACACAATCTCTGATCAGGTTCTGCAGTTTGCCATGTTTTGCTGACTTGTGTGACAAACCTGATCAGATGCTATATTTTCAACACGTCGGCCGATCTGGTTCTACACCGTTTGCAAAGCTAAGGTTGAGGGTTCACTTGGCTTAAGTCATTCATTCTTTTCAAGCTTACAATGAATTTTATAGCAAATGGGAGAAAGATGATGGAAGTTACATAATGCTGAATGGATTTACAAGAGCGCGGGTGCAAACGCTCGTCTGTCGTCATTGTCAAAATGAACATGCATACCAAAAATGAAGGTTGTAAATGAAAAATTGAAGAAGTTATGGTCAATGTTAAGATTTCGGACGACAATGACAACAATGACGACAACGACGACGCGGATGCCGGAGTTACAACAGCACATGTTTTCTTCGAAACAGACTAGCTAAAAATTATATCTGAATATAATCTAAATTATATCTGAAAACTAGAATGGCATTTATACCCATGTACAGTTGAACCACCTTTTAGGCCTGAACCCTTTCCTTCATATAAATGCATTTTCACGCATTTGCAAACAGAGTAGACTCCAATCAGATGGCTCCTATAGTCTGCTCTATATGCTAATGGAAAGTGGCTACAATGTTCCACTTTCTATATTTCATTATACATGTAACTATTTTGTCCATGAATATTCAGAAGGTATTGAAATTGGGAATAAACATGGAACAGGGAAAGGGTTAAAGGCAGGTTGTAATGTAATGCAGGATTAAAGATTACGTCTATTCTGCATTAACCCATTCCCTCCTACTAACGCCCTTTTGAGCCTCTGTAAAACTCATTTTTTGAAACCACTGTGATAAATAGAGCATTATCAAAATGGTTTCAAAACTACACAATTCTAAAATTCTCCTTTTCTGTAGTAAAATGCTCCATTTCGGTAGATTTATTCAAAGGGTTAGGGTCATTATTTCTTACATGGATATTCATGGACCTAAAGTTTAATTAACTTGCACTGATTAGACTTTCTTCATTTACCCTGAAAAATGAGTTCCCAAAAATGTGTGCCAAACTCAAGGTAGAATTATGTTAACTTGAAACACAGTCAACACAGTCCTCTTATGACAATGAAAACGTTTAAACAGTTATTGCTAGAAAAAAAACCTGGAGCCTTCAGGTGAAAAAACAACAACAACAAACTAAACACAAAACTTTGCTCAACAGTATGATTATCATAGCCAAAATAAGGGCCACAATTCAAACAAAATCCAGCCTGGGGTATTGAACCTTATACTCCTGCCAATCGCAACCGTAGTATCATCGGCAAACAGATGAATCCAGATGAAATGCTGAGTAACTATGTGTCTCATCAGAATCCAAGTGGTTTGGCACTGGTATTCGCTTGCTTTAACCTTTTCCTTCATATAAACATGTTCAGAAACAAGATGCATAAGGATACAAAATTTTAAAAACTATAATCGGGTTTTTGAAATGCAGATGGTAAATACAGTACTTTATATGCTTTGAATTATTTAAAAAAAATATTTTGACTATTTTCTCACAAATACTGTCAGAGAATACAACAAACCTTTTATAAACATAATAATAAATTATGGTTCATCTAACTCTTTCATAGTTTTTTTAAACAAGATGTGTTTGTGAAACACTATGCCCCCTCATATATTTGACCTCTGACCTTGAAGGATGACCTTGACCTTGACATGTCACACCTCAAAATGTGCGGCTTTATGAGATACATATGCATGCCAAATATCAAGTCTCTATCTGTACTGGCTCAAAAGTTAAGACCAATGTTAAGGTTGCGTTAAAGTTACAGACAAAGAAACAGACAATTTGATCTTTAACCCTGAAGGATGACCTTGACCTTGACATGTCACCCCTCAAAATGTGCAACCTCATGAGATACACAAGCATGCCAAATATCAAGTCTCTATCTCTACTGGTCCAAAAGTTATGGCCAATGTTAAAGTTGGTGATTTGACCCATATATTTGACCTCTGACCTTGAAGGATGACCTTGACCTTGACATTTTACCCCTCAAAATGTGTGGCTTTATCAGATACATATGCATGCCAAATATCAAGTCTCTATCTGTACTGGCTCAAAAGTTATGACCAATGTTAAAGTTGCTGACAAACAAACAGACAAACGGACAAACAGACAAACAGACAGACAGGGCAAAAACAATATGCCCCCGACTATCGTCAATGGGGGGGCATAAAAATTGAAATTTGTCATGTGCTTTAATATTTATCTATTAATTTTCTTCCATTTTATTTTACAAACATAATCAAAGGCCATTTTTGGCACCTTTGCAAATACAGTAGACCCAAAAGGAGCTTCCTTAAATATAATTGTTTTTAAAGGTAAAGGCTCTTTCTAAAGTTCAGTTAACAGATTGCGTAGAGTACAATATTTAACCCTAAACAACATGAATATTTATGTAACATCATGAATATTAATTAGATAAAAAAAATTGATAATTGCTTATGGCCATGACTGAAACTGTAGATTCTTATTTATGTTATATAGCAAACAAAGCAGACCTTTATCATAAGCAAACAGAGCAGACCCTGATCATACGACTCCTGTAGGAGGCATCTGATCAGGGTCTACTCTGTTTGCAAAAGCATATTTATGGAGTAAAGGGTTAACCCTTCCCTAATATAAACATGTTTTCACACATTTGCAAACAGAGTAAACCCAGATCAGACAGCTCCTATAGGAGCCATCTGATCAGCGTCTGCTCTGTTTGATAATGGAATTTGATAGATGTGTTTCTATAGTATTAACTAAAATAGGTACAATGTTCCACCTTCCATATATCATTATAACTATTATGTCCATGAATATTCAGTAGGTATTGAACTTTGGAATAAACATAGAACTGGGAAAGGTTTAAAGCAAGAAAAATTGTTGAGATTCTCAATACTAAGTAAATGAAAACAATTGCAAGATTTACAAACTTACTTGATTTGTTTATATTTAATCACTAATTTTACTATCTGATTTCCTATGTTTTCTTTTTCAGCTTCAGACATCTTAACAGCAATATTCTTCACCATGTCTATTGAATCAGCCTTTACTTCATATATACATGTATAGCTTTTTATGCCTTAGTAAAAACCATAAAATCAGATCAAAAGGCTTCTGTAGGAGCCTCCAATCCAGATATGCTCTGTTTGCTTATGGAATTATATAGATCTGAGCCTAGCATCTGCTATGGCCAAATATTTCAAGTGTTCATATGCCATTTACAAACTTTATCTAATTCATATTCATACAGTCATGATTTTTTACATAAAATATTCATAATGAAGGGTTAAGCAAACAAATAATTAACCCTTCCCCTGTTTAATATTCATAAACGGAATAATAACATCATGAATATTATATTAGTTAAAATTTGTATGGCGGCATATATACACAGGATGTTTTGGCTCAGGCAGAAACTGTAGAATCAGGGTCCATGCTTATAAAACTTTTAGTTGAGTCTAAGTTCGTTCTCAGCTTTTGATTGGTCAGATTTGAGTTCTCAAGCTTTTGACTGGTCAGAGTTGAGCCTTTGGCTCAAATCTGACCAATCAAAAACTTGAGAACGAACTCAGACTCAACTAAAAGTTTTATAAGCATGGACCCTGATTCTACAGTTTCTGCCTGAGCCTGATCTATATTATACCAAATGCAAACAATTAGACACTAATCAGATGGCTCCTATAAGAACATCTAATCTGGGCCTTAACTCTGTTTGCAAATGTGTGAAAAGGCAATTACATGTGTATATGAAGGAATGGGTTAAAGCGAACTGCTTGTCTTGAAAATGTCATTAAAAATGCAAATGACAGAATTCCTGCAGTAACTCCAACTTCCTGTAGAACCTCCATTTTCCTTTGGCTCTAAACTGGAATAATTTCGGCCACAAGGTCTCTCTTTTTTTTAAACAATTTCAACAATTTCTCTCTCATCTATTGTGTAGTTCATCTATGGACAGGTATGCTTCCATCATCCACTGAAAGTAAAGTACAGAATGGTTCACTAATAACTAATTTTTTTAATGCTGAATTTTTAAAGTGGAATGGTTCATCATCATTTCATGTGACAAGTAACATCTGATCAAGTATTAACCCTTTCCTCCATAGGCTATTTTTAGATCCAACCACTTTGAATAAATCTACCAAAAAGGAGCATTAACTAGAGAAAAGGATTTTTTTTAGAATTTTGTAGTTTGAAACCATTGTGATAAACAGAGCATTTGCTCCTATAGGAGCAAATGCTCTATTTATCACAATGGTTTCATAAAGTGACCTTTACAGAGGCGTAGAAAGGCATATTTATGGAGGAAAGGGTTAAATGGTCAACTAATTCGAGAAGATTTTGAAGGACACAAAGTGCATATCATGGCCATACAATTTGTCTAGGATCTCTCTGATCTCAGTTGACACTGTTTACAAATGCATGTACACTTATTATGTACACTTAAGGGTAAGTCTTCGCACACTGAATACTTAACCGTATGATCTGGGTATACTGTTTGCAAAGGGGTATCTATGGAGTCAAGGGCTAAGCATGAAGTGGAAGTATCCAACATTGACTGGTTCATACAGAATGATAAAAGCCTTTCAACCCATTCCCTCATAGACTATTTTTAGATCCAACCTCTTTGAATTCATCTACAGATAAGGAGCATTAACTAGAGAAAAGGAAAATTTTAGAATTTTGTAGTCTGCAACCATTGTGATAAATAGTATATGGCAATGGTTTCAATAGGTGAATTTTACAGAGGCGTAGAAAGGTGTTTTTATGGAGGAAAGGGTTAATTTTCCTGTATGTCTCAAAATGCTGTCAAAGGTATTAAACACTAGAGAGTATAAAAAGTCTAGTTCAATTATTATAAATAAACAGACATTTTTCACCATGACAGGAGCTGTAGAATCTGACCAATTTTAATTTCATAGACAAACAAAGCAGACCCTGATCAGACAGCTACTACAGGAGCCATCTGATCTTGGTTTACTCTGTTTGAAAAGGTGTTAAAAGGTGTACCCAATGAGTAAAGGGTTAATACAACCAAATATAGTATATTCTAGCAACCTGCTCTTGAAAATGATCTGATGCCTAAAACCCATCTCTCATGGTTGAAGCCCCGATTTGTCTATCCCCTATAGTACTACTGGGATCAGCAATTGACATAACTATTAACCGTTATCCTGCTGAGAAAAATAGTTCTGTTTAACCATTTGCCTTATCAATATTCATGTAAGAAATGATGATGCCATGAACATTTATTAGCCGAATTTGCATAATGGCATACGTATTCAGCAGGTTTTTGGTATTGGTAGAAACTGAAGAATCGGATCTATTATAATTTCATAAGCAAACAGAGCAGACCCTGATCAGACGGCTCCTAAAGGAGCCGTCTGATCTTGGTCTTCTCTGTTTGCAATTGCATGAAAAGGCGTTCATATTAGGGAAAGAGCTAACCCATTCCCTTATATTGACGCAATTTGATGCCTCTGCAAAAGTCACCTGTTGAAACCATGGTGATAAATAGAGCATTGCTCCTATAGGAGCAAATGCTCTACTTATCACAATGGTTTCAAACTACAACATTTTAAAATTTTCCCTTTCTCTAGTTAATGCTCCTTTTCAGTAGAATTATTCAAAGTGGTTGGATCTTAAAATAGTCTATGAGGTAATGGGTTAAACACGATCTGTTTTGATGTTTACTTTTTAGAAGTTCTTTCAAGCTTTTGAGAAGCTATTTTGTTTACTAGGTCTCTACCGAATTACATGACATCTCATCAGGATCCAAGCTGTATGCAAATGCAAGTCAGGTAACATTTGACATGATAACCATCTCTTACCCCAGTCTGGTGGAGCATATCCCCTTCCTTTTGGTTTAATCCCCTTCTTCAATACATCATCCAATATTGCACCTCGTCCCCGGCCTGTCACTGGAAAACATACAGAAACTCACGAATATGTTGTGGATCTTACATTTAATTCATGATTATCTATGTAAAGAGTATGTACCTAGATAAGATGCTGAGTAACTCCGCATCTCCCCAGGATTCAAACTGCCTGACACTTTGATTTTGAAGAAATAACTTCCACAATTGCAGCAGACGACAATACATGTATATGCAGAAGAAAATTAATTTTTGTGAAAAAAAAATAACCCTTTCCCTGTTTAACCCTTTCCCTCATATAAACACATTTGCAAACAGAGTAGACCCAGATCAGACGGCTCCTATAGGAGCCATCTGATCAGGGTCTGCTCTGTTTGCTAATGGAATTTGATAGTTATGTTTCTTTACTTGCTAAAATAGCTATAATGTTCCACCTTTCATATTTCATTATTTCTATTTTGTCATTTAATATTCAGTATGCATTGAAATCTGGAATAAATATAGAACAGGGAAAGGGTTAAATTTTATTCAAGATTTTGTCACCTCATTAATATTCATCAACAGAATCAATAAAATTAATAAAGAATAAATAAATGGCACAGAATCAATAAAATGGACAGAATCAATCAAATGGAACATGGAAAAGGAATGTTTTGAACATGATGGAAACCCTAAAATTATATCTATAAAATTCCATAAGCAAACAGAGCAGACCCGGCTCAGACTGCTCCTCAGGGAGCTGTCTGATCTGGGCCTACTCTTTTTGCAAAAGACATGAAAGGGTGTCTATAAGGGAATTGTTTAACATTCCACTCACAAAAATCTTTAACCCTCGATTTTACAGACACATATTTAAGTATTTGAACAGAGTAGGCCCAGATCAGATGGCTTACGTAAGAGCTGTCTGAGTAGGGTTTGCTGTTTCTTTATGGAATAATATAGATCTGGTTCTATGATTTTTCTACGATTTTTGCAGCCGCCTATCTATGCCTTTGCAAACAGAGTAGACCTTTTCCTTCATACAAACACCTTTTCATGCCTTTGCAAACAGAGTAAATCCAGACTCATCGGTAACATTAATTTGATTAATTGTTATACATGGACACAGGGAATTTTGGCCATGACAGAAGCTTTAGAATCATATCTATATTATAACATAAGCAAACAGAGCAGACCCGAAGCTTGTAGTATAACCTTGTCTCTTGCATGAAGCTATAACCTGATTTAGGTTACAGGAGCCGTCTGATCTGGGTTTACTCTGTTTGCAAAAGTCTATAAAAGCGTTAATACAAGAAATACAATGATTAGGGATTATAATGGTCAAAGTCTTGCAACAAGACTTATCACGTAAAGAACGAAATACCATTAGCATGTCTTAACATTAGACAAATACATACAGAACTCTACAATAGGTTTTCAAAACATATCAACTCCCTGAAATATCATCTACAAATGAATTGTACTATTGTCTAGTTTTTGGCAGAAAGGTGTAGTAATGACATTTCCAAAAGTATTCAGACATCAATATACAGTCAAACCAGTTATTAGAGACATAGTTTGGGAGAAAGTCAAAAGTGTCGTATCTCACAGGGTGTCTTTGAATTCAGGTTGAAAATTTCATGGGCCAATGCCAACCGCTCCAGGGTCTATGTCGTATTGATCAACATTCTCCGTGAAAACTGATGACATTTCAAATTTATATCTAGGTATTACTTTTTTTAGGGTTTGAAATGGAATAAACTATTTTATGATGTTACTTCTTTAGTGTCCTTATCATTAATTCTATTAATAAAAAGTAAGTTTGTGCACATAACAAATTCATGAAAGTCAGAAGTCCTCGTAGTTTTATCGAAGCCTTTCGGCCCATTGCCACAACGAGGTCAAGCACACCTGTCTTTGACAGGGAAGCAGAAGCATATTTCTATATGTCTGTATCTTAATTATGAAAATATAATTTATATTATAATGAAATAAACAAGGGCATGTTGTATTGCTATGCAAGACATGAGTCCCCCACCGGACTGAAAAAAAAACTCCACTCTCCCCACCCCACTCACCCATGGTGTGGCTGACCATGGTATATACATGACCACCTGAATGGTATTAGTACCTACTTTCAAACATTGAATCAGTAAATAAAAAGTTATTGTCCTGACAAGAAAATATGAAAAAGGGGAGTAACTCCAAAAATATTGATGCTAGAGTTATTGCCCTTGTGCATGACACTACATCTCATCATGCTTGTTCCATATGAGAAGTTTCAAATCAATTGAACCAGTACATAAAGAGTTATTGTCCGGACAAAAACATATGAAAAAGAGGAATAACTCCAAAAATATTGATGCTAGTATTATGGCCCTTGTGCATGACACTACTCCTGATCATGCTTCTTCAATGTGTGAAGTTATAATGAATTTGGCCTAACTTTGTAGGAGATATGGCCCGGAACACAAAGCGTGACAGACGGACTGACAAGAAAATATGAAAAAGGGGAAAACTCCAAAAATATTGATGCTAGAGTTATGGCTCTTGTGTATGACACTACCCCTTATCATGATTGTTCCATTTGTGAAGTTTCAAATCAATTGAACCAGTAGATAAAGAGTTATTGTCCGGACAAAAAAATATGTAAAAGGGGAATAACTCCAAAAATATTGATGTTAGAGTTATGACCCTTGTGCATGACACTAGCCCTCATCATGCTTCTTCAATGTGTGAAGTTATAATGAATTTGGCATAACTTTGTAGGAGATATGGCCCGGACAAGAAGCGTGACAGACGGATGGACGGACATGCTAACAAATGGGTAGTTGTGTGACTTTTTCCTTTGATCTTTTCTTGTGTGACTAGTCCCACAAGAAAAACTATTTTTGGCTCTAACTTTGGAAAAGAATGATCTGGAAGCTAACCCTAACCCTAACCCTATGTCCCACAACTGGCCAGGTTAATGTCACAAGAAATGGCCAGGTTAATGTCACAAGAGATGGCCAGGTTAATGATTTTACTTGTGGGACTAGTTAGAAAAAGTCACACAACTACCCTTTGGTGAGTGCGGATGGACGGACAGACGGACAGACAGACGGACGGACGGAATCGAGCAAACCTATAGTCCCCCAACCGGTAACCGGTGGGGGACTAATAAATGGATGATTAAAGCGCAGTTCATTATCAAAATTTTATAGTTGGGTTGCTAGCTATAAAAACAGTAGTGAGACTAACAGACCAACTGGACCAGATAATCCCTTATCACCTTGGGCATTAATCCTTTGACACGTTAATGAGGGCAATTAGGTACAAACACAATGATACAGTGAAAGATCATTGACGCTAAAAACAATGTCGTTTGCCGAGTTGGGAGTACAAATTTAGTGTCGTATGTCGCATCTGCCAGTGTGTCGCTAAATACAGTTGAAATATAGAGGAAAATACATCGGGAGGAACGAAATAATGTCGCATCTGACAGGATGTCGCTAAAAACAATGTGTCGCTAGGACAGGTTTGACTGTACGTCTTCCATCAGTTTATAAAACTGAGTAACGCAGTTCATCACTGTTTTGAATAAGATTGAACTACACTGACACAGTAGCAAATAGTGAAGACTCCTGAAGGAGCAGTTTGATCAGCGTTATTTGCCTGAGTGGGTCTGTCTGAATACTTCAAGTTAACTCATTCCCACATACTGAAGCCTTTTGTAAAAGTGACTTTGTGAAACCATTGTGATAAAAATAGAGCATTTGCTCCATAGGAGCAAATGCTTTATTTATCACAATGGTTTCAAAACTACATAGTTCTGAAAGTCTCCTTTTCTCTAGTAAATGCTCCTTTTTGGAAGATTCATCCAAAGAGGTTGGATCTAAAAATAGCCATGGGGAGAAAGGGTTAAAAGGGTTATCAAAACTGGAACTGGTGTGTTTGACTATACTAACAATGTGCCACTCTACTAGTTTGAGGCTCTGGTTCGGCATTCCTGAACTGGTTTGATACAGGACTCTGGCCTGGCATCCTGAGAGGGGTCAGATCTGGGGTAGGATGGCCCTGCTGACTGAACATATCTGAAGAAAACTGGCCTGGAATCCTCATCCCAGCCAAACTATCACCATTGTCTGTGGGTAAACCAGGCACAACTCTCCCACGAGCAATACCCATAGGTGGCTGAAGAGGCGCCGACATTTGCTACAGAAGAGAAAATTTCATAAATTGGGCCATGCATAGAATATACACATCTAAAGCAATTTGCAAAAAAAGTGAAGATAAAGAACAGCTGAAATATTTAGAGATAACCCTTTACCTTAGAGACACTGTTTGGCACTTAACCCTTTCCCTGTTCTATATTTAGGCCAAATTTCATTACCTACTGAATATTCATTAACAAAATAGTGATAAAGAAAACTGGAAGGTGGAACATTGTAGACATTTTAGAAAGCAAATAAACATATCTATCAATTCTATTAGCAAACAGAGTAGACCCTGATCAGACGGCTCCTCTAGGAGCCGTCTGATATGGGTCTACTCTGTTTGCAGATGCATAAAAACACGTTTATATAAGGGAAAGGGTTTTCAAACAATTAGACCAAGATGAGATGGTTCTCGTAGGAGTGGTGTGAACTTGGTTTGCTCTTTTCACTTAGGAAATAATATATTTTCGCTTTCTGGCATGGCTAAAGCTTAGTAATAACCCCTTACTCCATGAATATTCATGTAAGAAATAATGACATCATCAATATTAATTAGTTTGTTTTTTTATAATGACACATGAACAAGGGAACTTTAGGCCACAACAGAAACTTTAGAACCATATCTATATTATTTTATAAGCAAACAGAGCAGACCTTGATCAGATGATTCCTACAGGAGCAGTCTGATCTGGGTCTACTCTGTTTACAAAGGCGTAGAAATGTGTATTTATGGAGTAAAGGGTTAAACTAATCCATTGTTAGCAGGCTACTGGCAAGTCTGTCATTACCTTTGGCAACAGGTTAGAATTAGAGAGATGCTGACACATAAGCAAACATACTTTTTGACACTCTCATCACATCTTTTAACCATTTCCTCGATAAATACGCTTTTCTATGCCTCTGTAATAACCACTTCTTGAAACCATTGCGATAAATAGAGCATTTGCTCCTATAGGAGCAAATGCTCTATTTATCGCAATGGTTTCAAACTACAAAATTCTAAAATTATGTTTTTCTCTAGTAAATGCTCCTTTTGGTAGATTCATTCAAAGAGGTTGGGTCTAAAAATAACCTATGGAGGAATGGGTTAAAAATAGCTCAGCAGACTACTTAATTCTTTACTCCATGAATGTTAATGTAAGATATAATGACATCATAAAAATATAAATCAGTTTTTAAAACGACACATGAACATGGACAATTTTGGCCATTGCAGAAACTGTAGAATCACATCTATATTATAATACAACATGTATAAGCAAACAGAGCAGACCCTTATGAGACAGTTCCTCTTATAGGAGTCATCTGAACTGGATCTACACTGTTTGCAAAAGTGTAAAAAGTCATATCTATGAGGGAAGGGGTTATTCAAAATGAAATTATGATAAATTCCCTTCCAATATACAGAACCCTAACTATCCAAGGTATTCAGACAACAAATCTTCCCCTCTCTACTGGTTTAAAAAAGCTGAATGTGTCAATTCGGTACCATTTTGAAAACTGAAATCAGACTGATATAGTAGAAAGTAGTGTAGACCCTGATCAAACTGCTCCTTATGGATAGCTATCACAAATTCACCAGTTGAACCCTGCTTCATAAGCAGACGCAAAATTACCACTGGGCTCAAGATTGATTGTTTCATTTATTTTCAAAACAAGAGTGTGTTTGTGAAACACTTACACCCCGACGTTTGACCCTGAAGGATGACCTTGACCTTTGACCCATGGACCAGGGAGTTGAAGGTGACAGATTGTCTTTGTGTAGTGAACATTTGTGCCAGGTTATTTTGAAATCTATTCACAGATAAAAAAGTTACAGAAATCTGGAACGGATGGATGGAAGGACAGATGGAAGGACGGACAATGCGATTACTATATGACCGCTGTGGGGGGGGGGGGGGGGGGGGGGGGAGGGGGGGGGGGGCATAAAAACACAGTATAAGTCTCAACTAGCTGGACCTTGATGAGACAGTGAATTACTTACAGCTGTATCTGGATTCATTTTGTTTTTAAATTTCATCACCAAGTACTTGCGACTTTCTTACCTGAACGTTATTTACAGATGGCGGATACTGTGGGGGCTGCACTGGGGCTCCTCTTCCTGCGTAACTAACAGGCTGAGCCATCAGGCCTCGTCCTATCCCAAATGGCTGCTGCAAAGATGTGCCACGATCTGAGATACTAAGAGTTGGAAAGTCCTCTACAAAGAAAATTAAAGAACTTTAGTAAGCAAGCTCACATGCCCAACACCGCCACATTGTCAGAGAAAGAAAGTGATTCCCCATGACAGGTTCCTCTGAAAATCAAACTCATCAAATCTTTTATTCGTGATAATTTTTAAAGAAATTTTGAGAAAAATTGGTCAAGAAATGAAAGTGCTAGATGAGCAAGAATGTATTATGTTACATGGATGGAGAGACAGATTGACAGATGGACGAGTCAAAAACTATATACCCCATGCAACTTTGTTGGGGTATAAAAAAGGTTAAGAACTCTTGCATGCTACCAGTGAATCTGTGATTTGAAGGGAAATTGAAAAAAAGGGATCTTTCAAAATTGTAGCAGACAACATTTTTGCAGACGACAATTACTTTGTGTACCAAGAGTTCACACATCATTCACTAATGGCAAATCCTGCATCCCAATTACATACATTTAGCTCATTGCTTGCAAAGTAACAATGATTTTCGTCTGCTACAAGTCTACAACAGAACCTGTCTTAAGCGGCCATCAAAAAGGTCTAATTATGGGTCTGTAAGGCAGGTGGTAGCTTAATGCAGGTAAGTAATGCAAAAAGCTCCTACAGGAACTTTCTTCATTATTTTTGTCCTGCATTAAGCAACCACCTGCGAAGAACCTCTGGGGTCTTCCTCCACCTGTAATTAGCTGGATGTCGAAAGACTGTAAAAATGACGTAAAAGCTGTCAGATAAACACCAAACCCATCATCACCAGTTTGTAAAGATGAATAATTCATTTAGCACCATGGATTAATTTGCCTAAATTGCCTGTTTGAATATACCTGGTATACCCTGACAGGCAAGAAAAAATTGAGAAAGACTACTCTGGATGTATTACCTTCAAGACCTACTGACATTCCCCGCCCTCTTCCATAAAAATCCCCAGCGGGCCCACCCATCTGCCCTGCCCATGCTGCACCTGGGGCTTTGACTCCTCCCATTACTGGATGATCTGGAAGAAGATTCGTACAACATATACTCTTTACTCAACCCTTTCCTTGTTCTATTTTTGTTCCAATTTTCGATACCTACTGAATATTCATGGGTAGAATGGGAAGGTGGAACATTGTAGCCATTTTAAAGAAATAGGACTATCAAATGCCATTAGCAAACAGAGCAGACCCTGATCAGATGGCTCTTATAGGAGCCGTCTGATCTGGGTCTGTTGTTTGCAAATGTGTGAAAAGGCGTTTATATGAAGGAAAGGGTTAAACATATCAACATACTTAAAGTTATGCTTCAAGTGATAGACTATTTATCAGTACTTCCATGGAATAGATTTTGAACAAGTGGTCTACTAGCGAGTGTAGTGAAGAAATTAGTTCAATTAAAGTGTCAATAATTGATCTATTAGAGAGTGTCGTGAAGAAATTAGTTCAATTAAAGTGTCCATAACTGATCTATTAGAGAGTGTAGTGAAGAAATTAGTTCCATTAAAGTGTCAATAATTTATCTACTAGAGAGTGTAGTGAAGAAATTAGTTCAGTTAAAGTGTCAATAACTGATCTATTAGCAAGTGTGGTGAAGTTTAAAGACTATTGTGGCTACCAGTAACACCAACCTATCAATCTAGATATGGGTGGAGGTGAGTTACAAAAATACATATATATTCCTGATGCCTACCTGCCGGGCCACCAGTAGCTGCAGACATATCCCCTGCCCATGCTCGTCCATGACTACTGATTTCACCTGGAGTCGAAAAAACGTAAAATTCTGATTTTAATAATACGATATACATTGCACTACATAATTCATTAGAAACATTTCCATGGGACCTGGATGATCCCACTTGCATATGACTGTGTAGCTATGGTATAGCCTATGACCAGGATTATAACTCTAGAGTGTTACTGACAGCACACATGACTATCAGCCATCCTACAAACATTAATGACAGGGCCAAAAACATTCAGCAGAGTTACAGATAAAGGTGCATACTCAAATACTAAAATAACGCCTTCATTTCTCCACCAAACACTATGTTGTGACCACTCTTTAGAATCGTCTCAAAGACGATTCTAAAGAGTGGTCACAACATAGGGTTTGGTAGAGAAATAAAGAAGTTATTCTTGATATTGTTTTATTTTACCTCTGATTCAGAGTTATGCATGACAAAAATGAGTGACAAAAAGATGGGTGGATGAATGTACAGATACACTGATAGAAGGACATGGATAACTCCTTTTCCTATAGGAGCAAATGCTCTATTTATCACAATGGTTTCAAACTACAAATTCTAAAATTTTCCTTTTCTATGGTTAATACTCCTTTTTGGTAGATTTATTCAAAGAGGTTGGATCTAAAAATAGCCTATGAGGTAATGGGTTAAAGGGTTAGTACTAAATAAATTTTGTATGTAAAAATTGTCACCTTCTTCTATTCTCAAATGACATATTTCTTGTATCCTTTCTTCAGAAATGCCATTAGAGTGTCAAAAAGTTTAGATCCATTACTCCATTAATCCATTACTCCATGAATATTCATGTAAGAAATAATGACATCATGAATATTAATTAGATTAATTGTTATAATAGCACATGGACACAGGACATTTTGGCCATGGCAGAAAGTGTAGAATCTTATCTGTATTAAATCATAAGCGAACAGAGCAGACCCTGATTAGATGGCTCCTATTGGAGCCGTCTGATCTGGGTCTACTCTGTTTGCAAAGGCGTAAAAAGGCATACTTATAGAGTAAAGGTTTAACAAACTGAGTTTTTGGATACAATTGAGATACTGAGTTATCTCATCTGGATCACAAGAGTGTTCGGAGGTACACATGTGTCACCTGCTCGCAGCTGACACAAAAACTGTTAATATGCTGGAGTGAAATCAGAACAAAGGGGAATAACTCAAAAAGTATTGCATGCAGAGTGATGGACCTTAGTTACATCAATGGTCCTTAATGAGAAGAAGACACATGTGAAATCTCAAAGCTCTCTAATGATTAGTTCAGAAATGACAGCCTAAAAAAGTAAGTAAGAACAAAGGGGAATAACTCAAAAAGTATTGCATACAGAGTGATAGACCTAAGTTACATCAATGGTCCTTAATGAGAGGAAGACACATGCGAAATTTGAAAGGTCTATAATGATTAGTTTAGAAATGACAGGCAAAAAATGAAAGTGTGATGGACAGACGGACAGACAGACAGACGACAGAATAGTGATCCCTAAGTGACACACTGCCTCTCGGCAGGTGACACAAAAACTGTTTGTAATGGTTATTATGATTTTATCAATAGTTGTAATGTGTATGTCACAAAAAACTTACCTGGAATATATGGCTTTCGAAGCTCCCCATAATCTTCCTGAACCGGTTCACGCTTCCCAGTCTAGAAATACAAGAACATCAAACCTCCAATCTTACTCCATGAATATTTATGCTAAAAATAATGACTGTACATGTATTTCACTATGGCAGAAATTGTAGCTATAGACTTATTCATGAGGACACAGAGCGGACACTGTTCAGACAATTCCTACAGGAGCAATCTCATCTGGGTCTACCATTTTTTTGCAAAGGCATTCAATAATGTATCTTGTATGGAGTAAGGGTTAAGTAGAAAAAAGATAAATATGGAATCCGCTGACAAATGTGTGAAATTGCATGGCTTGAGTAGATTGCGGTGTCTACCATCCTGAATACTGTATATGTCAATGGCTGCAATGGTTGCTTTTTTTCTCTTTTTTGTCTTCCATTAACCCATTCCTCCATAGGCTATTTTTAGACCCAACCTCTTTGAATAAATCTACCAAAAAGGAGCATTTACCACAGAAAAGGAAAAATTTAGAATTGTGTAGTCTTGAAACCATTGTGATAAATAGAGCATTTGCTCCTTAGGAGCAAATGCTTTATATTTATCACAATGGTTTCAAAAAGTAACTATAACAGAGGTGTAGAAAGGCGTATTCAACTATTCATGGAGGAAAGGGTTAAAAAGTAACACAACTTGGATTCTTGGACAAATAACTATCCACTTCAGTATCAAAACACAAACAATAATAAATTTCTAAAAAAAAATGCATTCAAAATATAAAATAGTTAGATTCCGATGAGACGCTGAAGTACTCTGCATTTCACATGCAGCCAAACTGTTTGCAAAGGTATTCATCAACGTGCCCATGGCACATAAACCCCTTTATCTCATGAATATTCATTAAAGATATAATGACATTATGAATATATATTGGATGAATTTTTCTAATGGCATAAAAACAATGGAAGTTTTAATATTGGCATAAACTGCAGAATCCTATCTTTATAATTCCATAAGCAAACAGAGCAGACCCTGATCAGACGGCTCCTACAGGAGCCATCTGATCTGGGTCAACTCTGTTTGCCAGGGCATGAAAAGGTGTTTATAAGACGGAAAGGGATAAGCTCAAAATGCTTTCATTGCAGAAATCCAGTTGCATTTGCTGACAAAGTAGATACAGTAAAATCTCTCTATAACGGCCACTAAAATACATCAAGTATTTTGTGTTAAAGGCAGGTGGCTGCTTAAAGCAAGGTGCAAGTAAAACAGAATGCTCCTATAAGAGCGTTCTGTTTTACTTTCACCTTGCTTTAAGCAGCCACCTGCTCTAAATACCAAATAATTAACACAATTTATTGGCCGTTATAGAGAGGTTTTACTGTAAACATCTAAGGAGTCGTCTGATATGGGTCTACCCTGTTTGTGTATAAAATGTTTGTATGTGGTAAAGGATTAAACTTAACACTGTGGTAAGTGTAAACTTGAACATACCTTTGGTTTAAAATGCAAGGCCTCTGATTTGGGTGGCAGTCTGGATTCTTGTTTAGTACATACTGGCATGCTGCTAGGGGAGAGAACTGTGATATTACTGTCATTTGGCTTCATTGGTATGTGGTTTGGTGTGAGCTTTACATCATAGGATTCACATAATCTGTCAGATACGGCGTACCTGTGAAGAAAACATTGTGGTGAATTTTAAATTTAGTTATCTGCTAAAAGTACATGTATGATATGCTCTATTTTCTTTTGAAAACTTTTGATCAACATCAAACAGTTTTGAATTTGGATCCTGAGACACCAATTACTAGGTATATCATCTAGATCCAAACTGTTAGCATAAATTACAATGACTTCATCACTAGAATGCATTTAGAGTTAACCTTTCCCTTATGTAAGTGCATTTTGATGCATCTGCAAACAGGGTAGACCCAGATCAGACGGCTCCTATAGGAGTCGTCTGATCAGGGTCTGCTCTGTTTGCTTATGGTATTTGATACACCTGTTTCTTTTGTTTCTAAAATGGCTACAATGTTCCATGTTCCATATTTCATGGGAACTATGTTGTTCATGAATATTCAGTAGGTATTGAAATTTGAAATAAGCATAGAATAGGGAAAGGGTTAATAATAAACATAAATAATTAAAGAACTTAGTGAGAAAGCTCACATACCCCCATGCCGCCACATTTTCAGAGAAAAAAAGTGGTTCCCTAATGCAGATTCCTCTGAAAATCACTCATCCAAGCTTTTATTCATGACAATTCTTAGAGTAAATTTGAAAAAAATTTGTCAAGAAATAAAAGTGCTAGATGAAAAATAATGTACATGTAGTATGATACACTGATGGACGGACAGATGGGTCAAAAACTATATACCCCATACAACTCTGTGTAGGATATGATAAAACTATTGGACAGACAGCCAATGCTCCAAATCTGAACATAACAGTTGGAGAAGTAAATAACTCATGGAAACAAGCTGCTTAGAAAGATTGGTTAACGTATGATTAGTGACAGTGGTTGTAGTGAATAGAAATTATCATTATTTTCAAACAAATTCAATCTGTCTTTAATATTTTTACTTACGCATATCTGCGAACAGTTCCGAGAGAACAGAACTTCACCTCCAGTTCTTCATGGTAATCACATCTGAAAAAGTAAAATAACCTTTTACTCCACGAATATTAAAGAAGTAATGACAGGGTTCATACAGGGATTTGGTGGGAAATTCAAGCACATTTCAAGGACTTTTTAAGGATTTTATTTCAAAATTCAAGCACTATTCGTTACACAACCTGAATTGCCCAAATACAGAAAAAGCCCATTCAAAATATTACCACCAGCAGGAAATAGCTTAAATAAGTGCAAGAGTAATGCAGAAGGTTTCTATGGGATCTTTCTGAATTACTTTTACACTTTAATAAATAGTCACATATCTGCAAATGTCAAATATTCTACTATAGTATACTTGAATGATGAGTCGTAGGAAATCTATGGTAGTAGACAATAGTTCTGCCTGGACAACTTTCAAGGACATTTATGAAGATTTTCAAGCACTTTATTGGGATTGGCCAAAATTTAAGCACATTTCAAGCACTTTTTTTATGTTTTCAAGCACTTTTCAATGCAACCCCTGAAATTCAAGGAGTTTTCAAGGCTGTGCGAACCCTGAATAACATCATGAAAACAATTATTAATTAGATGCATTTTCATAATGGCATATGAACACAGAAAAGTTTTGGCCATGGCAGAAAATTATATCTACATTATTTCAACGGCAACAGAGACAGCCCTGATCAGATGGCTCCAATAGGAATCATCTGGTCTGGGTCTACTCTGTTTGCAAAGGCATATTTATGGAATAAAGGGTTAAAAAAGTTTGTAAAGCATCCTGTATGTTTCCTTTCTACTACAAATATTAAGTTATTTATTTCAGATATGAATATTCATGGTGTATAGAGTTAAAAGGCATCTCTATCAGATTAAAGGTTAAATAAACTAATTATGTCTGAGTGTTGTTTCCTTATCCAATGATAAAAGCCAAAATAATGCTTTTGTATGAACACAATTTCATCAAATCCATCCAATTAATACCTAGATTATAAATACCTAGAACCTGACTGATAGTCCCATTCTGATGAAGTCAGCATGTCGATACAGTTAGTCTTTGAGGCCACCTGACCAATGTGGGCATGCATCTCCTGAAAGAGGCTCTCAATCTCGTACACCTTGCGTAGTCTGTTAGGACCACCAATACAAGTGCGTCCATGAATCCAGTCGAGACAGTATTCAACTATCTTGTAATCGTCCTTTGTACCCTGTAACATTAACAACAACTTTCAAGTGATACACTGTAATTACTCGAAATATATGGATAGATAAACTTAGGCAAATAGTGCAGACCAAGATCAAACTGCTCCTTCTGGAGCAGTTTGATCAAGGTCTCCACTATATACTATTATGTCTGTCTAATTTAGAGTAATAAAAATGTTTCAAACTTGAATAATTCAACTTTACAAACAGGTAAAAGAGGATACTGGGTGTCTGAATACTTAGGGTAATTGAACCCTTTCCCTCATATAAATGTGTTTTCACGCGTCTGCAAACTGAGAAGACCCAGATCAGACGGCTCCTAAAGGAGCCGTCTGATCAGGGTCTGCTCTGTTTGCTTATTGAATTTAATAGATCTGTGTCTTTACTTTCTAAAATGGCTACAGTGTTCCACTTTCCATATTTCATTATGACTATTTTGTCCATGAATATTCAGTAGATACTGATATTTGTAATAAACATAGAACAGCGACAGGGTTAAGCAAAAGTACTTCTACACATGTGGGTTTTTTTCCTTTTTCAAATTGAAACATTTTGACAACACCAAAAATACATCAAGTACTGTAACTCTTGCATTGTTTTAACCTTTTTCTTCATATAACCACTATTTCACGCATAACCACTTTTTCATAGGCAAACGGAGTAGACACCGATCAGGCGGATCCTACAGGAGCAAAGGTTTGCCTACTGTTTGCAAGGGTGTGAATAGGTAAAGGGTTAAAAGAAAACCAGTTTTTTCATGACTTTTACCAAGATATCTCCTTACAACAAAAATACAAACAAAATCTCTAAACTCACTTTCATACTGCAAGAACTTTCCATGTTTTCCCATTACAGTAAAACCTCTCTATAATGGCCACTAAATTACATCAAGTATTCTGTGTTAAAGACAGGTGGCTGCTTAAAGCAAGGTGAAAGTAATACAGAACGCTCCTATAGGAGCGTTCTGTTTTACTTTCACCTTGCTTTAAGCAGCCACCTGCCCTAAATACCAACTAATGAACATAATTTAGTGGTCGTTATAGAGAGGTTTTACTGTATTATCAAGATTTGCTCTGATCCAATCCTTTACTTACCAGACAATACAAGGGAGGATATTCATCCCTCTCTCCGTTAGGGTTTATGAAATTCTCCAGCTGTATCCAGAGTCCACGATAGTTGGAATCAGCTAGGTCAAAATTCTCAATGGGAATCTGATGGGTATCTTTACCTACAACCAAAGACAAACCAATCATTTACACCCATTCCCTCATTTTAACGCCTTTTGGCCCATTCCCTCATATTGATGCCTTTTGACGTCTGTAAAAGTCACCGTTTGAAACCATTGTGATAAATAGAGCATTTGCTCCATAGGAACAAATGCTCTATTTATCACAATGGTTTCAAAACTACACGATTCTAAAATGTTCTTTCTTTCTAGTGTATGCTCTTTTTCAGCAGATTCATTCAAAGAGGCTGAAGTAAAAAACAAAAGCCTATGCTTCCTTTCAGTAGATTTATTCAAAGAGGATGGGTCTAAAAAAAACCTATGAGGCAATGGGTCTAAAAATAGTATAAAGTCTCAGTTACCCTAACAGTTTGTGAAGGTGAATAATTCAATTTAGCAACTGAATCACACGAACACAGTAGCCAATAGTGTAGACCCTGACCAAAATGTTCCTTTCGGGTCTGCCTTATTTGCCTAAAAAGTTTTTGTCAATCTGATTACTGAGGGTAATTAATGCATTTTTTTTGTGAATTTTAAAATACATGTCTCCTTCTTTACCCATGCCCTGTTGTATAATTACATAATTATATATTCACTGTGTACAAGTATTTCGCTGTGCAATCACTGCTGTGGAGTATACTGGTTGCACAATCAATTTGTAAATAGTGCAGACCCTGATGAGACAGCTCCTGCAGGAGCTGTCTCATCTGGGTCTTCACTATTTACAGGTAGGTATATTGATGTGCACAGCAAGCGAAGGGTTAATGCATTTTTTTGTGATTTATATTGGATTATAGATATAATATCCACAATAGCAATACAATAGAATGCTTATGATCATATCCTTCACTTGTTTTACATGGTCCATCAAATAGTTTATGAATATTCGTGTAAGAATTTAAGACTTCATGAATATTGAATAAGTGAAACATATTATGGCTGGCGAAACAAAAGACAGTACAGAATCATATTCCTATCTATAACAGTTCTGGAGCAGTTAGTAAGCCCTATGTGATATGTTTTCCCTCCTAACCTTTTACTCCACAGATGCCTCTTGACACATTTGCAAACAGAGTAGACCCAGATCAGTAGCCATCTGATCAGGGTCTGGTCTGTTTGCAGAATCAATATTATTTTGCATAGGTATGTATATAACAATAAAATAGTCAATTAATGTTAATACTAAATGGGTAAATTCTGAGTCTACTGTTTGCCAAGACATGAAAAGGTATTTGTATGGGGTAAAGAAAAGCTCCTTTATTTCCAAATCCAATATTATAATCACTCTTTTTTTCCCCGTCAGATTTGTCTAAATCCGAGAGTACTGCACTGTCTGTAGAGGCTATAGATTAACCCTTTAACCCTTTACTCCATGAATATTCATGTAAGAAATCACGAATATTAATTAGATTTATTTTTACCATGGCACATAAACATAGAATTTTTTAGCCATGGTGGAAACTGTAATATCACATCTATGTTATTTTCATAAGCAAACAGGGCAGACCCTGATCAGACAGTTCCTATAGGAGCTGTCTGATCTGGGTCTTCTTTGTTTGCAAAGGCATAGACAGTTATGGAGTAAAACATTATAATACACATACATACAAGGACTTCACTATTGTTATTCTACTCACTGTTTTCCTGGCATGTGAATCTATAACCAGAGGGTATTTTCCCTGAAATAAAAAAGATAGTTTCATAAATTATCCAGTGGTCAAACAGTTGTCCCTTTCGAATGTTGGCATGCTCAGGAGCCTTCTGATCTGGGTCTACTCTATTTACAACAGTGAAGCAAGGCGTATTTACGGAGTACAGAGTAAACCCATTACTTCATGAATGTTTAATTATGCAAGAAATTTTTTGGCCATGACCAAGTGTAAAATGCAATCTATAAATTTGAGCGACACAGATCAGATGTAAAAAGGCAGGATTATGAAACAAGCAAATTCGCTGAATTGACATCCCCCGCCAAACAAGTGCTGGCCTTGAAATACATGTATGGTAATGACTTTTAAAAACTAAGTAATTGATACATATGCAAAAACATGGTTGCAATATAAAGGTTAGTGAAATTAAACCATTCCCTTACAGTGACGCCTTTTGACGCCTCTGCAAATGTCACCTGTTGAAACCATTGTGATAAATAGAGCATTTGCTCCTATAGGAGCAAATGTTCTAATTATCACAATGGTTTCAAACTACAGAATTCTAAAATTTTACTTTTTTCTAGTAAATGCTCCTTTTGGGTAGGTTCATTCAAAGAGGTTGGGTCTAAAAATAGCCTATGGAGGAAAGGGTTAATGCTGATGTGCATCATCTGGATCCATTCAGTGGGCAAAGGCAACCAGAAAGTGATGATGATTAATTATTACATTTCCTCTGTCAATCTCTCGTACTCCCAAATCGTAACATTCACCTTGGCCACAGCCCAAGGGCTAATTTCATCAAGTTGTCACATTCTAACATCCTTTGAGTTAGTAAATTGGTGCAATGGTTATAGGCATAAAATTAAATTGATTTAACCTTTTACTCCATGAACTCATGTAAGAAATAATTATATCATGAATATTTAATAGCTCAATTTTTATAATGGCGTATGTGCACATAGAATTTTTATTTTTGCATTGGTAAACACAGTAGATTAAGATATATTGTAATTTCATAAGCAAGCAGAGCAGATACTGATCAGATGGCTCCTATATGAGCCATCTGATCTGGGTCTTCTCTGTTTGCAAAGACGTAGAAAGACATATTTATGGAGTAAAGGGTTAAAATCATACAACTGTACTGAATTCAGACACATTTTGGTATACATGTACTTACATGTATACAGCCATGTTATACATTTTTGTTATTTACATACATATGTATTATGCTTCAAAATAGCAACATAAACAACCCATTATCTAATATAAACACTGTTTCACACCTTTGCAAACAGAGTAGATCCAGACCTACTAGAGCCATCTAATCAGGGTCTGCTCTGTTCGCTTATGGAATCATATTCTATAGGTTCTGCCAAAGTTAAACAAGAGTGTTCGGAGGAACACATGTGTCACCTGCTCGCAGCCGACACAAAAACTGTTAATATGCTGGAGTGAAGTCAGAACAAAGGGGAATAACTCTAAAAGTATTGCATGCAGAATGATGGACATTGATTACATCAATGGTCCTCAATGAGAGGAAGACATGTGTGAAATTTGAAAGCTCTATAATGATTAGTTTAGAAATGACAGCCAAAAAAAGAAAGTGTGATAGACAGATGGACATACAGACAGATGGACAGAAAGACAGACAGACGGGCAGACAGACGACAGAATAAGTGATCCCTAAGTGACACACTGCCTCTCGGCAGGTGATACAAAAAAATCATGTATTCACACACCCATTAAAAAATTCCAGCTAATAAATCTTCATGATGTCATTATTTCTTACATGATACTGAGCAAGCAATGGGTTAAACATTTTTCAGCTCTTTACTCCATAAGTACCTTTACAAACAGACTAGACCCAGATCAGAGGGCTCCTACAGGAGCCATCTGATCATGATCTACTCTGTTTCATTTTGATGTGATGCAGATCTGATTCTAGTTTTTGTCAAAGCAAAAAGTATCCTTGAAAAGTTCACATTATAAAAATTCAGCTAATAAATATTCATGACGTTGTGTTCTTCCGTACATACAGGGTGAAAGGGAAGTACTCTGTGCACAACATACCCGGCTGTATAAACCTGTGGAGCTGTTTTGTGATGCCATTTGCAAGGGAGTATTCGATCACTGCTATTTCACAGGGCAGATATTCTCCTTCCTCTGTCACACACAAAGTTTGGAAGTTGATGAAATAAAACGGTTCATTGGCCAGATCTAAAAACAACACGGTACATCAATTTACATGTATTTCTGTAATCATTCTTTAATCATTTAAATAATTTATTCCTGAATTACTTGCATACATGTACTAATGAATCAACCCTTTATTTACCAGGGGTCAGTTCTTACTTGTGAACTCACTTTTACCAGGATGCAGTTCATCCTTTAACCCATTCCCTCATATTGACGACTTTTGACGACTCTGTAAAAGTCACTTTGTGAAACCATTGTGATAAATAAAGCATTTGCTCCTATAGGAGCAAATGCTTTATTTATCACAATGGTTTCAAACTACAAAATTCTAAAAGTTTCCTTTTCTCTAGTTAATGCTCCTTTTTGGTAGATTTATTCAAAGAGGTTGTATCTAAAAATAGCCTATGAGGTAATGGGTTAAACTCACTTTACCAGGGAACAGTTCTTCCTTATGAACCCACTTTTATCAAGGGGCAGTTCTTCCTCATGTTCTCCATTTTACCACTGGAAGGGGGGCAGTTTTTCTTATTGAACTCACTTTGACCAAGAGGCCAGTTCCTCCTTACAAACTCACCTTTACCAGGGGGCCAATTTTTTCTTATGTCCTTCTTCTCATTCATTCTTCTTTTTTCCAGTTCTGTGTATGGGTCCTTTCGATACTGCAATTCAGACAGTCGAGTCTTATTCAACCATGTCATGAAATTCTCAGAATGTATACTAATTTAGGTCTTCACTGAGTGCCATTTCAAGTCACCTTCAGGCATTTCAAACATACAAAATCTGTGGGAATAATTGTATATCATGGCAGAAAATTCTACTTTTGAAATCCGGTGAAAAAAACCCAGTGAAAATCTAATAATATTCTCAACTTTTTAGAAACATATTGTTGAATATTCATATCCAGGGCTCTAGAAATTTTCAAATCCCAACCGGTCCAGTCGGTAAACGGACATTAGCCCCCCCCCCCTCCCCGGACATTTGCCACCTATTTCTTGATGAGCGGACATTTGCCCCCTTGTCTTCTTGTGATATGCGGACATAAGCCACCTGGTAATATGCTTATGAGGGGCTATTGCCAACTTATAGTTTGTATATAATAATATGATAGCATGAAATATCGAAATTTGTGAACAACATTTGACATTCGCGAAAACTAATGACATTTCAAGTCTGCATGAATGGCAGTTTTGAAAGCTTTGATAGAGAAGCAAGAAAACTAGTTAGTTTGTATTTAAAATCTTACATGATTAGTTATTATCATATAGCTTATGATGCATACTTATTTCTCATCAGATAAACGAAAGCAACAAGCCAACATTGTTTTTCTGTTCACTGCAGCATATTTTTGGCAGATAACTGTAGATCTACCTAAGGAGCTCTTTAATGTGGAGTCTCAAAAATAGGTCAATCTTTACCTTGAATCAAGCGGACATGTTGTTGACTTTTTGTTATGATTGTTCAAAGTTAATTGTGTTGCTGATGGATATCAAGAGAGTATTTGCTCTTAAAAAACTGATTACCCGATGCAAAGATGTTATTTCTCAGTGACCTTTCAGCCTTAATATAATTACAGTAGCCTAAATATACATGGACTGTAACGCGTTTGTTAACAGGTACAAGGTAGGTAATGCTTCGATTTGTGTCATAAGAGATTAATGTCTTATCAATATTACTAGCATGGTTGATTGGCTAGCTGAGAAGAGACCAAGTGGAACTGGACTGACTGTCCGGGGCCTCTAGCCTTTAATCTCTTGACACGTTAATGATGTGGTCAAATGAAAGCAGTTACTTTCAGCTGATGATTTTGATTAGAAACGTTGTCTGGTTAAGATTTTCGGACCAATTTTTTTTTCCAGATTCTGAAATACAAACCGGTCTCAAAATGCAAAAATCGGTCCAGACCGGCGATTTTCCGGATTTCTAGAGCCCTGTTCATATCCCTATTTAACCATAGTGTTCGGACAATGCATGAAAACATGTTGAATGGGTTAATTTATCTGCCTGAATACTTAAAGGGGAAGTCCCTACATTCTATGCATTTTACAAATACCTAAAATATACAAAACTCATTTGTGTATATGCTGAAAAGTAGTATTATCGCAAGAAAAGATATCAAATAAATGTTTAAAATGGCAAAACATTCATGTATTTGATATCGACAATCCCGATTTTTTACTCGATGTTTCAGTTTTATTCAGGTTGGGTTTTAGTTTCGTATCTGTTCGTGCTTTTAGCGTCTCTCCGACCACTTACGAGTAAAGCTGTTACGTAAACAATGGAGGGATCGATGATCATCGGCAATACGAGGAAAATTTGAATGGAAAAGGCCGATAATACTTTGTTGTAGAACAAAAAGTATAGGTATTGATGAATCGGTTAATTTTGTATCACAGGGGCATTTTTTGATATAAGTTCAAATTGACAATCTTCAAAATAATGATTGAGCATAACAAATACCAAGTTTTATGATATTATTGAAAATATGTGTTCATTGTAGGGACTTCCTCTTTAAGGCATATACAATCTCAACTTACAGCAAGGATCTTGCCCTGGTTATCTTGTCTGACTTTATCTCCATCCTGTCCCCTCATTCTGGCTTTGTAGTCCTTGGCCATCTTCTCAAACCTATCCTTCTCCTTCTGTGGTAAGTCCTGGATAAAAACAAGTAATGTATTTAACCCTTTCCTCCTTTCTATGCCTCTGTAATAGTCACTTTGTACAACCATTGTGATAAATAGAGCACTTGCTCCATAGGAGCAAATGCTCTATTTATCACAATGGTTTCAATACTACACAATTCTAACAATTCTTTTCCTTTTCTCTAGTAAATGCTCCTTTTCGGTAGATTCATTCAAAGAGGTTGGGTCTAAATTTAGCCTATGGAGGAAAGGGTTAACCCTTTCCCTGTTGCATATTTATGTAAGAAATAATGACATCATGAATATTAAATAGATTACTTTTTCTATAATGGCATATGAATACTAAACATGTTGGCTGAGGAAGAGACTAGAATCAGATTTATATCATACCATAAGCAAACAGTGCAGACCCTGATTGGACAGCTCCAATAGGAGCCATCTGATATGCAGTGTTCTCAATAAGAATTGGTTGAACAGGCGAGATTAAAAAATCCAACTGATTCCGTGGATCAACGGCTGACGGAACATAGGGTTCCAGTGATTTTTCAACTTTCATTTCCTTATTTCTGGACGAATTTGAACCAGTCAAAATCTGGTGCGACGCGGTCATTTTTGCAACCTTCCGGTTCTCATTGAGTACACTGGATATGGGTCTACTCTGTTTGAAAATGTGTGAAAAAGTGTTTATATGAAGGAAAGGGTTAACCCATTCCCTCATTTTGACGCCTTTTTGATGCCTCTGTAATAACCACTTTTTGAAAACATTGTGATAAATAGAGCATTTTTTCCTTTGGAGCAAATGCTCTATTTATCACAATCGTTTCATAACTACACAATTCTAAAATTTTCCTTTTTTCTAGTAAATACTCCTTTTTGGTAGATTCATTCAAAGAGGCTGGGTCTAAAAATAGCCTATGAGGTAATGGGTTAAATATGTTTAACCTTCATGATGCTAAGCATGACCTGTATTGCATTTCCAAACAGTTTCAACCCTGACAAGGTGCCATGTTACTTAGGGTCTCGATCCTGACGAAATGCCATGTTACTTAGGGTCTCGATCCTGACGAAATGCCATGTTACTTAGGGTCTCGATCCTGACGAAATGCCATGTTACTTAGAGTCTCGATCCTGACGAAATGCCAAACTCAGGATTTCATCAGGATCCAAGGTGTGTGACACTCAGTCAATAAGCTTTATATCAAAAGCTTGAATGCTCCATAGGAGCAATATTTAACTCTTTGCACGCTAGAGGCAAAACTGTGATTCCCCATGCAAACAGTTTGGATCAAGATGAGACGCCGCATAATGCGGCGTCTCAATGACTCATCAGGATCCAAACTGTTTGTCATCTTGACCATATTTTTTCAAAGAAAAGAGAGAAAGTTTATTTTAAGAATTGAAGCAGACGACAATTGTTAGACGAAAAATTACTTAGCCTGCAAAGAGTTAATGCTCTATTCATCACATTAGTATCAAAAGTATACAATTCTAGAACTTTCCTTTTTTCTGGTAAACCCTCCTTTTTTCTGTAGATCTATTCAAAGAGGTTAGGTCTAAAAATAGTTCTGTAAGTAAAAGGTTAATTACCAACCTTCCATCTGGGATGTGCAATAGGAACAATATCGGCCATGCCATTTGGGAACACTCTTCCCTCTCGCCGTAGCTGGGGCTCAAGCTCTTTCATGAAGCAGTAGAAGGCATTTCGAACTTGTTTCTTAGGCATTGCTGATGTTCTTTAAAGTTCACCTGAAAAACAAGTTGTTAATCTTTACTCCATGAATATTCATGTAAGAAATAATGAAATAATAAAGAAATAATCATGAATAGTAATTTGATCATTTGTTATAATTGCACACGGACACAGAAATGTTTGACCATGGCAGAAACTGCAGAATGATATCTATACTACATGTATATCATAAACAAAGAGAGCAGACCCTGATCAGATGACTCCTGATCTGGGTCTACTCTGTTTGCAAAGGTGTAGAAAGGCGTATGTACGAAGTAAAGGGTTAAACTAAGTATTTGACAACTTTTTACTTGGTATTTGGCAGGATGCTGAAGCATCTAAGCACTGCCTGTAAGTAACTGAGTGATCCTAATTCGACCCTCACTCATTACTTCTCTCCAACCTTAACTCTTCTACCTTAACTCTTCTACCTTAACCCTAGATACATTAACCCTCCTACCTTAACCCTAGATACCTTAACCCTCCTACCTTAACCCTAGATACATCTTTCTACACCATTTCAAACAGAGTAGACCCAGATCAGACGGCTCCTGTAAGAGCCATCTGATTAGGGTCTACTCTGTTTGCAAATGAAATTTGATAGATCTGTTTCTTTAGTTTCCAAAATGGCTACAATGTTACACGTTCCATATTTCATTATAACTATTTTGTCCATGAATATTCCATAGATACTGAAATTTGGTCTGCAAATAGAACAGGATAAAAGTCAACTCTTTCCCTATTCAATATTCATGTAAGAAATAATGTTATCATGAACATTAATCAGCTGATTTTTTTATAATATACACTTTTCAACAGAAGCTTTTGCTTTAACAAAAACTGTGGCATCATATAGATATACATCATATCATAATTAAACAGAGCAGGCCCTAATCAGATGCTGCTTCTGATCTAAGTCTAATCTCTAAATGCAAATGTTTGAAAAGGAATTTACATGAAGGAAAGAGTAAAAACAACTTTCCCATACCATTTTTTTTACAGATCACATTACAAACAAATAGATTATGCGCTATACTTGATCACATATTTCAAACTGAATATCACTCAGCATAAAGATAATAACTAAATGTAACCATACATAGAAAGTAACAATTACAAATGGACTATTCCTACATTCAAACAGGTCAAGCCTAACCTGGATATTCCAGAATTATTTAACCCTTTCCTCCATAGGCTATTGTTAGACCCAAACTCTTTGAATGAATCTACCCAAAAGCAGCATTTACTAGAGATTTTTTTTTTAATTTTGTAGTTTGAAACTATAGTGATAAATAGAGCATTTGCTCCTATAGGAGCAAATGCTCTATTTATCACAATGGTTTCAATACTAAATAATTATAACGTTTTCCTTTTCTCTAGTAAATGCTCCTTTTGGGTAGATTCATTCAAAGAGGTTGGGTCTAAAAATAGCCTATGGAGGAAAGGGTTAAGGGATTGCATATTGTTATGATCAGGCTAGATGTTGTGCGATTTTCGACCGGTTGAAAATGGTGTTACTGTAACTTGTCATGCGATCAAGCGTCTGATTGATCCCGACATCTTAGAGTGTAAAATGACCAATTTTATACTTATTTAACGAATGTCAGTATTACTTACAGATAGTTACCAATAGAACATAATATTTACGTTCCATTAATACCAAGTTTACGTACCATATTCCGTTGTGGAAGGTTTAATCATATATGGCGCGTCTATCATTGCAACCGATTTCCCACGATTTCCATGCGGTTGTTGTGATAACGTCACCGAAATACTAGTATAAAAGGCAGACCTCGACGTTGCGGCCGTTAGAACGGAAAACGAATTTGAAATGATCACTTCTTGAAATTGATACAAAATAGAAATAAATAATCCGAGAGAGGTGAGAAATGATTATGAAATGATATAGATACTTTCCAAATCTGGTAAACTGATAGATTTATGCATTATATTTGAGACTTGAGTTTAAACAGCTTGTAGTTTATATGTATGAATTTAATATTATGAAACTGGTATAACATTAAAAATAAACTGGCCACTGAATCTGTTGTGTCTTAGAACCCACAGTTTATGTTGACTCTTCAACTGGGTTGCAACAATATGGTCAAAATGATGTAGGGATAGATCACAAAAAAACACCAGTTTATGATATTTGCACATTGTCAAGGAATAAATAAGTTCAACTTTAAGCAAAACTAACCGATTTTAAATGAACCCAGTGCCCACACACATCACATTGACCCCATTTCACAAATACTATGGAGATGCATTCTTTCAACTCAGCAGGCGAGAATTTTTTGCATACACAGCACAGTTCACCATCCCCAATTTCACTGTCACTGGACGACTCATCGTCTTCTGCCTGCAATATCCTGCTGTGGTTTAAACCAGATGTTGATGGTTGAGGTCGTGATGCTGACCTTTTCTTGCAGATGGTCTTTTTGGATGTGACTGCTTCCCTTTTGTTTTCTTGCAGCTTGAGGGTGCCTAGATTCTCTTCGGATGCCATATTTCCAACAACCTTTACTGGTGTGTAGAATCGCTTCCTTGGCCGCTGTACAACCTTCGTTATCTTAATGCCGTCAAGAAAACTCCCAGCCTTTTCACTCTGGATCTGTTCAGGCAGATCATCAGATCCAGGATCAGGCTCTTGGTTGGCTATTGGGTATATAGAAGCAGGGGCAGTCTTATCCTCAGAGATCTTCTCAGCACAAAAGGGGAAGATGCCTGCCTTTTTGAATGCGGATACTATGTTCTCTGTGCTGAATGCCTTCAGGAAAGGCTTTGCTGTAAGTTTAGCAACTTCCCTGATTGTGACAGATATGCAAGGGTTTGCCTGCATATAACCTCTGCACTCTCTGTTATAAAATGCCTTCATAGGTCCGAACACTCCAACATCCAGAGGCTGAGTCAAATGGCTGGAGTGTGGAGGCAGCACATACAGGATGACATTCCTTTCTTCGGCCCATGTTGTCAGTGTTAGGGAAAGATGGCTTTTGTGTCCATCATACAGGATGAGGGTTGCTGGTCTGTTGTCTCCCCTCTCAATACCTGCATATCTTGCAAGGTGGTTGATAATGTAATCTTCAAAGATCCCCCTATTCACCCATCCACTCTCTGTCATTCTTCCCACCGTACCAGCCACTGCTCCCTCAATGAACTGATCATCCCACCTTTTTCCTGGGAAAATGTAAAAAGGTGGGACATGGTTTCCAAGGGCATTTATGCCGCCAATGAGTGTGACATTTTTGGTGCGAGGTGAGGTCACACTCTGAGCCTTTGTGTTTTTTCCACACACTATCTTGGGTGGTGAATGTTCTGTTGAAAAGCCAGACTCATCAATGTTCCATATATGATCTGGAGCATCCAATAACCCATGTTGCTGAAGGATACGACCAAGCTCATCAAAGTACTTATTGACAGTTTCTTTTGGTGCTGTCCTCGCGCGTGGTAGACCAAGCTTTTGTGGTTTTACAGATTTCAGTTCCTCCCACCTTTTCATGAACCTATAAAACTACCCAGCACTCATTTCAGCTTTTGACTTTACGTCTTTTCCAAGGGACTTTGCATACTGAGACGCAACTGCTCTCATGTCTATCATGGAGTAACCATAACCTATATTTCCCATGTAGATGATGTGGTCTACCAATGCCTTCTCTTCCTCCATCGTAAACATGGTCGGGTCCCAAGTTTACAGCTAACATCAACTTTATTTTGTGTTCTATCTCGCAGAGTTTGTTCTGGCACACCATACATTCTCGCTGCTCTATACACAGACGTACCACTAAGGGTTGCCTGGTAGGCTCGTTTCAGGACATCTCTGTCATAAGTCTTTTTCTTTCTGTCTGGGCCACATGTCTGAAAAACATCCAAGAAGTAGTGTGCTAAGTCTATATTTTTTTATATGGCCATACAATGTTTAACAATATAATTTAATAAGTATTGGTCCGAAATAAATTAGGGCGAATCATACCAGGGACGAATTGAGCAAACAATTGGCCGTGCCTGACCTTATGATGGCAGTATACTGTTGCAGACGAAGTGAGAGAAATGATAGACGAAGTGAGAGAAATGATAGAGGGTGATGAGAGTTGAATGAAAATTGACGAATTATTGCGGATTTCGGGGTTTTGTGTGATTTAACCTGTACCTGTTGTACCTGTTGTAGTTCAGGGACTTTCCTAAGCCCTATATGGCTTATCCTCCCCCTCATTTACTATTTATCTAGTCGCCGGTTCTCGGTCTGTGTAGTGTTGTAAAAAGTTAATACACATTAGTTGTGTCATATCGTTGACTGCTCCAGTGCTTATCAAGCTTTGACTTAAATGAGTCCACAGTCTTGGCATTGACAATATCAGTTGGTAAAGAGCATTTCATAGAATTTTGTGTTTTTACTTACCATAAATCGATCCATTTTAGCTTCGGGAGATCTTTTTTCACTCAGCTACGAAAGTAGGTCAAACAGGTTTGTATGTTTACGGAAGCAGCGTGACGTAATGTGAATACCACGAGATTCGTGATACCACGAGATTCGCGTAACCGAGTATATATATAAAAATGGGATAAACCCAGGGTGTTACTAAAATTAAAATCATACTAAAAAGGTATCAATGACCATCAATGAATAACATATTCAAAGTTATTTACATCGAAATATATTCCAAATAAAAATAAAATTTTGAAAACAAATGAGTAAGGGTATATTAATTGAGGAAATTAGATTCACATATATCTCTGTTAGGTAGCGTTATGTAGCGTGGTCCCGCCAGTTTTCGAACACCTAACGCTTAACTTGTTTTTTTCAACCGAGAACAATTAGCGGATGTTATTTGCACGATTTTTTCATAGTTATCAACTATTTACACATACATTCAAGTAAAAATAAAACATTTAGGATATAAGATACACAAATAATAACGTGTGTTTTGTTTACCTTCTAAATGATAAAATGGCGAGTTTTCCTGGTGATGTCTGTATTCCATTGGCATACTGACTGGACGGGACTACTTCTTTCCTGGCACATTTCCACTGTGGTGCAAGCTGTACGGCCACAAATGTTTAGACTTTTCTAAGATGGCGGACAAAACGGAGGCTGAAAGGTAAGCATCACATTTTTACACTGTTTAAAGTATGTAGATTTTTCTTTCAGTCATTCAATTGGTGCCATAACACAGAATTATAACGCCCGTCAACATCGGCGTGCCCCCTTATGGTTCATGTCTGTGTGTAAGGCTCAAAATCTTCCGTAAACTTTGCAGAAACTGCAAGTCAGAAATCGAATCGAGAAGGAGGTCATAATTTGCCTCATTGTAAGCTTACCAACTACGCTAAACATTTTCTAACACTGTGGATATATGCATCTGAGCCCGATATTAACGTTGAGTTACCTAGTTTGTGGCACAGATCTACATTTTGTCTTTTGGAGACGTTTGAAAATAATGTCGAGTGTACGGTTTAGCCATTAGAGATAAAAGTGCACTGTACGGTTTAGACCCGATGTTTTTTGTACGGTTTAGCCACGATTTTCTTTCGAAAAACTGTACGGTTTAGACACAAAACAAATGCTACCATTTGAATCTGCGCTGTAGGTCTAGATAGTATAAACCCAACTATTTATTATGGATCTTCCTTCATGCAATGCATGTTTGCGATTATGACAGCATATCACAAACAATTAGGATCGAGATCAGAAGCACAGTATATAATTGGTTTAAAACGTATTTTATTTTTAAATATTTGCATGAATATTGTAATGATAACACAAAGGAAAAGAAAAGGATGGAAACGAAAACAAGACTGCTTGTTGTATTTCTCCCCCATCACCGTAACAACTGCACTCGCTTTATACAGAAATGACTGCCCGTTATTGTACCATATTAATTGTACTGAAAAACTAATTAAATTAATTAAGCAGGATATATCAGTTTATACAAACACTTTTTGAGAAAGATACTTCAGAATAAAAGAAAAAGAAATAAATAAAAGAAATAGAAAAGGAAACGAAGGTTGACACATATATGTAGAGAGGTCTAGGATTCTGAGCAGTACAAGCACATTCGAAAGAAGGTGAGCGTTACCGAGTTTATTAGAATCGTTTTGAGGTTTGGATAAACCGATGTACAGCTTCGTCTATAATGATGTTTGTATTATAATTTAAAAGAGGATCACCAAACAGAAAGACAGACAGGGACGGAGTAGTGAATCTGGCAACATCATCAAAAAGTTGTTTTCCTTCGTTGGTTTCCTTCGTTGGTATATTTGCAACAGCTTATTATAATAATAATAATAAGAAGTGCGATGCGTTCTCAACGAGGCCACATGTACATAAGGCAGTGTCAGATATGTTCTTTGAGAATAGGTCATGGTTCAAGGAACTGCAGTTTGTACGAAGCCTCTTGTGCAGGAGCTGCTGTTTTCTGACAACGTAATAAAATGTTTGGGAACAGTTAGCAGATTGATATTCAAAGACGTTTTGAATGCGTTTAGAGCAGAAGACTGTTTTTCATTTTCGGGGAGTTTGTTCCAGTCCTGTATTGTTGCAGGGAGGAAAGAGTTGCTATAATGGGTTGTGCGACAGGCCAGAGGTTGAATATCACCAGCGTTTCTTAATCTTAAATTGCATCGAGAAACACTTCCAGTCACTTCAGGTACCAGTTCTGTGAGCTATTTTAGAGTTAAATGAAACACCATTTTATAAAAGAGAATAAGTCAGTGTTTACGTCTATTCAAGGCGTTTCCATCCAACTTCATACAATTATTTACCAACAGAATCCAATTTAGTTGTCCCAGTTACTATACGGGTAGCTTCATATTGATTTTTTTCAAAGCTGTTAAATTCTCTGGCATTACAGTTATCAAATATAGTATCATCGTATTCTAAAATAGGTACGTGTATCACGAAATATACGTAGATTGTTTCAATGGAATATCTATCCGAAGTGAATTTGAGTTTTCGTATGACATTTATTCTTGTCCATGCCTTAGTAGCGATATATTCGATACGACAGTGCCATGTTAGATCACGTGAGAGATGAACACCAATGTGCTTATGTGAATCTACTTCAGGAATTGATGGTCTTGCATATATACGGATGATACATTTTTCTCGAGATTATTAACGACTCAGTCTTCTTAGGATTGAATTCAACTAGCCATTTCTCTGCCTTTTTAATATATTAGTATTGATATTTGTTGCCATATGTACGGGAGTAATACCTACACTAAACAAGCTAGTGTCGTAAGCAAACAAACGCATGTTCCATCCAATGTCGCTAACAATATCATTTATAAAAACAAGAAATAACAATGGACCTAATATATACCCTTGTGGGACACCAGCTTTATAGTATTCCAGTCAGAGAAGGTACCAGGTAAAATCGTTGCATTCTTTCAGTAAGATAGCTGGAAAATCAGAATAGAATCATGGGTAGAACATGACCTGGATATAATATACTGGTTATTAAACATTTAAGGACGATGTTTTATTTAAAGATTGAAGTGAATTGATTTTTAAGTTTACCTAACATGTTTTGACAAACCGGCAATTCATTTAGCGAACATAATGGTTAATCTGTATCATCTGTCAGAAGAAAGAACCTACCCTCGGATTATGTTTTACGGGCATTTAGTTGAGTTGATGTAATTTAGCACTTGGTCGATATCTCGTCAGTTTCGCGATGACGGATCTTGGCTTAGTCTGTACGGAATGCCTAAATGCCATTTCGTAGGGCATACATGCATTTTAAAGACATAAAAATAAACGTGAAATAATTATATACAGAAAACAATAAAACTTAATGAGAAAAAATACATATATTTATTAGACCAAATAATTGCCAAGTCTAAAATTTTCGTCAATATCTTGAATTTCAATAGAGGGTTAATACACATTTTTTCGGGCAATAACATCTGCAGTGTCCCGAGGGACTGTTGTTGGCCCGAGCGAGGACAACAACATTCCCGAGGGACACTGCAGATGTTATTGCCCGAAAACAAACGTGTATTAACGCTATTCTTGCATAAAACAAAAATTCTGCTCTCCTGCATCAATTTAATTCTTCAAAATACAAGCAAAACAACGGCAGCAAAACTATACACTTCTTTGACACTTCGTCGATTTATGCTGTTTCCGGGCCACCGTTTTCTTTTCGACGTCAATTCATGATTGTATCAAATACCGTTTACACGGAATTTCATTCAATATGTCTATCACTAAAAACAGTTCATTGTCGGTGCTCCTGGAAATACTCACACTCCGGCGTTCACCTAGCTTAGGCCAAAACGCTGTATCATTCGCGTCCATTGTTTACCTTAGGTCCCGAATAGGTATAATTAAAACCGGTCAACAACAGCGCGTGAGCACGAGAATCGCCTTGTTAATACATGGTCGAGCGGGACTACAACAGCACGTTTTGTGCAAGAATGGTTTGCATTTCACCATTTAGAATTATTTTGCTTGTTTATTTCAAAACGTCTGGTATTACATTAAAAGTTAAAGTACGTTGCTCCGACTTAGCTCTTTTCTTCTAATTTTCATTGGATTTCTCGGATTGGCATCTACACAGTGGCTGATGGTTTCCTTTGTCTCGCAATAGTAACAGGCAAATAATCTGAAAATATATGTAAAGTAATGTAAAGTAACAGTACAAAGTGTTTAACTTAATTTCATACGCTCTCTATTTGCATTAGGACTGAAACGGGTAAAACACTTTTCATCAGTTAAACTTAAAAATCAATTCACTTCGAAACTTTTTAAGTATAACATTGTCTTCAAATGTTAACCAGTATAGATCCAGATTATATGCTATGCTTCTGTTCTCGATCCTAATTGTTTATAATATACTGTCAAAATCGCAAATAGGCATTGTGTGAAGGAATATCTACACTAATTAGTTGGGATTACACTATCTAGACCTACGACGCATATTCAAACGTTAGTATTTGTATGTGTCTAAACCGTACAGTTTTTGTAAGAAAATCGTGTCTAAACCGTACAAAATAGATCGTGTCTAAACCGTACAGTGCACTTTTACCACTACGGGCTAAACCGTACACTCGACATAAAAAGACAAAATGTAGATTTGTGCTTCAAACTAATTAACTCAACGTTAATATCTGACTCAAATGCATATACCCACAGTGTTAGAGAAGACTTAGCGTTGTTGGTAAGCTTACAGTGAGGCAAAATATGACCCCCTTCTCGATTCGATTTCTGATTTTCGGTTTCTGCATTGTTTACGGAAGATTTTGAGCCTTACACACAGACATGAACCATTAGGAGGTAAACCGCTGTTGACAGGCGTTATAATTCTGTATTGTGACACCAACTAAAAGATGGAAAGAAAAATCTACATTGTTTAAAAAGTGTAAAAATGTGATGCTTACCTTTCAGCCTCCTGTTCGTCCGCCATCTTGGAAAAGTCTAAACATTCGCGACCGTACAGCTTGCACCACAGTGATTTCGTTGTTGACGGAAAGTGGGCGGGAGGCGCTAGATCGACGGTGTTTCGTGTACCCTCTGTTTGACGTCATCAGTTTGTGTGGTGCATCTAAAAATAGTACTGGAATTCCCCTTTATCTAAAAATACTGCAAGTCTAATAAAGATCAGGTGATGTGCACTACAAATATACTACGACTAATAAAGAAAATATACAGAATACATGTTTAAGTTTTTCATAACTATTTCATAGTTGATAACTCCCATGCATGTCTTTGATAATGGTGCGTTGGTAGATTTGCTACACGAAAGTGACATGAGATTCCTGGCACGCTGTAAGGAGTTTCATGTTACCCCTTCTTTAACTTTGATGCGTTATGGTGGCATGAGATTCCTGACATACTGAAAGTTATCTCTTCGTTAGCTTTATACATTAAAGTGACATGAGATCTCTGATGTGTTGTAAGGAGATGACATGAAATTCCTGACATAATGGATGGATTTTCATGTTACCCTTTCTTTTTTTTTTTAGCTCACCAGAGCACAAAGTGCTCAGGGTGAGCTTTTGTGATCGCCCGTTATATTTAAAAAAAACACATAGGTTATATTGTGTTTAAGGCAATCCTGCTTAAAGCAAGATGAAAGTAAAACAGAAATTTCATTAGGGAGCTTTCTGCTTTACTTTTATCTTGCTTTAAGCTGCCACTTTTATTCAACATCATGTTTGATAATCATTAGTGGTACCCATATGGAGGATTAGATAGAGGAGCTCGAAAACATTTGTATGAATAAACGGGTTAATGTAGGTGGTTGTTTAGCTCGTTCTCTCTTAGATTTGTTTTAGACCTAAACTCTCTTTGAATAAATCTACCGAAAAGGAGCATTAACTATTGAAAAGGAGAATTTAGAATTGTGTAGTTTTGAAACCATTGTGATAAATAGAGCATTTGCTCCTATGGAGCAAATGCTCTATTTGTCACAATGGTTTCAACATGCGACTTTTACAGACGCACCAAAATGCGTCACTAAGAGGGAATGTGTTAAAACATATGATAGCTTAATGCAGGACAAAAGTAATGCAGACATATTCTTCAGGAGCTCTCTGTATTACTTCTTTGCTGCATTCAGCAGTCACCCTTTTTACCGGTGACCATTCTTATCTACAAGTATGTCGTCAAAGAGATGGAGTACTGTACATACACATAAGAAACCAAGCGGGAGATTGCTACAATTTAATTATTAATGGCCAATACAACCGAAACTACAATGCTGTACCCATGTCCTGCAAACAAGCAGCACAAACAAATGATTTTGTCTGCATTCCGGACTCTGCCAGTTGCTCTCCAACACAATGACTTTATGTGAAAGGATATGTCACACTTTGTACACTGCATCTGTTAATGAAAAAGAAATAGTCGTGATTTTTCTGATGCGTTATAAATGTTCTCTTGAGATCATATCATGAACATATAAGATTCAAAAGAAAATCTCACAAATGTCACCTAAATGTATCTACCCTAAAGAAGGAGTAACAATAAACTTCTTACTGCCTAACAGGAGTATCATGTCACCTTAATGTATCCACCCTAAAGAAGGAGTAACAATAAACTTCTTACAGCCTAACAAGAGTATCGTGTCACCTTAATGTATCCATCCTAAAGACGGGGTAACATGAGATTCCTTACAGCGCAACGGGAATGTCATGTCACCTTAATGTATCCACCCTAAAGAAGTGGTAATATGAAAAACATTTCAGCTTAATAGGAATGTCAGGTCACCTTAATGTATTAACCCTAAAAAGGGGGTAACATGAAACTCCATACAGCGTAACAGAAGTATCATGTCACCTTAAAGTCATAATATCGCTCAAAATCATGTTAAAATCGCGTATTTTCTAACATGGATATATTATCCCTGATACAAATAACCATGGAATCCGGTTTAATAACACTTTTTGGTGTAACCGGTCGTTAGTAATTAGCTTATGAATGTGTTGATTTTTGATAGTGTTGTCACCACACTATAAGCTTTTGTTTACATTTTGAAAACACTTCGGCTTGCCGCGGAAAATCTCGATTGGTGTCGGGAGGTCACGTGGGTGAATAATTAATTTCTGATATAAACACAACAACATGGCGGCCGGAGGCTGGCAAGCGTAAGCGATATTCGGTGAATTCGCCAACAGAGAGAAAAAGACGGCGACAAGATTCCTATAAAACGATCAACAGAACCTGGGATGTATCAGAACACTATTTTGAACGATGGAGAATATTGAAAGATGACATCGGTGTGAAAACAGATTCAGAAATGGCCAGATTTCTACCCAGTTACAAACCACGGTACAATTCATCTGTTTTTCTGTCTGATTGAGTACAAGGATTTCGTCCATTAATACAAACATGTTACATGTTTGTATTAATGGACGAAATCCAATTGATATGTTTATAAATAAACTTTAAATTTGTGTTATTTAATCTTATTGCACAGCTCATTTGCAGAAAGAGAATTACTCATGGAGTAACTTCGACACATGTGATTTCGCCCACAGGCATGTCAATTTTTATGGGATCTGGTCAAGATGTACCCACAGTCAAGATGTACCCACTTTTTTTTGGTCAAGATGTACCCACTCTAAAGTCAAGATGTACCCACTATAAAGTCAAGATGTACCCAATGAAATTTTTTTATTTTATTACATTATAAAGCAGTTTAATAGATTATATTGAGATTTATAATGACATTAATGACTTTGATTGTGAACTTTGACTTCAAAAAGTTGACCTATATCCATTTTTAATGACCATTTCTATTGAAATTCTAACCTTCGTTTCTGTTGAAAGTCTAACCTTCATTTCTGTTGAAATTCTAACCATTTGACTTATTATCCATGTTAAAGTTCACATCAAACTTATTAATGACACTTTTTATTTAAGTTCTGACCTTTATTGCATTCTTATATCCTTATCCTATTTATAACTGAAACTGAATTCTTTGTATGGTACATACCAAGAATATTTACTCAAGCTGTGAAAAGGTGTGAAAATTCTTATGGGATTCAATCATAAGCATTGGAGTGTGAAAGTGTGAAGAGAACTGTTATGGGGCACAGACTGTCTATAAAATAACAACTAATAATTTTTCACCAATTTTATTTCATACATAACTCATCATGAAAAATACCATACAAACAATAAGTTAACATAATCATAATTCTGTTAATATTTAAAGCTGTTATCCAATGTCAAATTGAATATTAAGATGCCAGCACCTTCATCTTAAGAAAGCTATTTATAATGGAAATAATGTATATCTGAAATAACTTTATGACTAAAATGACTGAATATTCATGGGCTAAAAAGTTATAATGAAATATGGAAGGTGGAAAAATGCACCCAATTTAGAAACTAAAGAAACACATCAAATTCCATTAGCAAACAGAGCAGACCCAGATCAGATGGCTCCTCTAGGGGCCCTTTGATCTGGGTCTAATCTGTTTGCCAATGCATGAAAACACATTTATAGGAAAGGGTTAAATTCACACACATGGTACATTGGACATGTTATTATATGATTTACACATCACAACTTCATGTAACTAAGAAAAATGATAACATAAATATAAATTAAAAGTATTACAGGAGTTGTCTGATTTAGGTATACTTTGTTTGCAAGGCGTAGAATGGCATATTGAAGAGTGAAGAGGAAATTCACACACATAGCACATTGGAAATAGCACACTGGACATATATGATTAGTACATTGGTCTGATCAGGATCTGCTCTGTTAGCTTATGAAATAATACAAATCTGAATCTGCAATTTTTGCCAGGGTAAAATAAATTCCTGTATTGATAATGTTTCTGTATTGTTCATGTTATTAATTTTTAATAGTGTCATTATTCCGCCCATGAATATTCATGAAGTAACGGGTAAACCCTAATCAGACTGAAAACAAATATGTCTGCTGAAAATTTGATCTGGAGAATTTTTTATTTCCAGTGAATTCAAACTATTCAGAAATTAATGAACAGGTGCCAAACAGCTGGGATCCAGATCATCATTTCAAATGGATCCAAGCTGTCATGCTCATTTTAGTTATTACCGTTTATCTTATGATTATTCATCTGAGAAATAATGAAGTCATAATGATATACAGTAGAACCCCTCTAATGCGATCACTTAATGGATAAATATAGCACATTGGAAATGCATAGCATACTGGACATAAGTATTATATGATTAGTACATTGGACACATCACAACTTCATGTATGAAAAATCATGACAGGAAAAAAGATTACAGGAGCCATCTGATTTGGATCTACTGTTTGCAAGGCATAGAATGGCATAATTCACCATTTGGATGACCAAGTGGGGCCCCCACCAGGTGTTTGTCTCACACCATTTGGTGGCCAGGTGTTTGTCAGTTTGTGTGGACATTAGAGGGATTAGGTGTTAGGTGTCATAACATGGGGATAACATGAAGGAAAATGTTTTGGGTACATTAGTTGGTTCTAACTGTAGATATCAGGATGTGTTTCAGAATGGATTTGTATGTTCATTTATGTTATATGGACTTATTTTTATTTACAAGGTGAGTAATTTAATTTTTCAATCTTATGAAAATTAAGATCCATATCAAGATCATTTCAATACCCACATAAATCAATGATTAAGTAAATCACTTTGAGATCAGTTAATCATTCAAACTCCAAAATAATGTACAATTAATAAACTGACATGGGTTATAATGGTTTAAAATGTCAATTAATGAATTTAAATGTAAAATGTAACATGGAAATATGACCAATAATGGATAAAAAATATTGTCATTTCGAGGTAATTTCTGCTCTTATTTTGGTCTTTTTTTTTCAAATCAAATTTCACAATCATACTCAATAAAGTCATTAATATCATTACAAACGTTTTTCTAAGGCATTAAACTATTTTATAATATCCAAAGTTGTATTTTTTTAATTGGGTACATATTGACTTAAAAATGGGTACATCTTGACCAGGGTGGGTACATCTTGACTAGGTACATCTTGACTATGGGTACATCTTGACTGTAATCCAATTTTTATAATGGTAGATCTACAGTATACACATAACAGTTTCTGTTTTTGTGTGTAATGTATGTATCCATTCTAAATGTATCGAGCTACTTTCGGTTTTGGACGATATCCCGGCAGACGGCAACAATCACAAAATTAGCATGTCGTCTTGTAACTTATAGGTTGACATCAGTCTCCCTTTACTTTTCTGAATAATCATCATTAATGAGCTGTAAGACAGAATGCTAATTTTATGATGGTTGCCGTCTTACAGCTGGGATATCATTAAAACCGAAAGTAGCTCGATATCACCATTTAGAAATTTTAGAGTACACAAATTTCAACTACAATGGGATGAACTCTTCACAGCAATTACTAAAGTAGAATTTACATTATTTTATGGGATGGTTAAAAGCATATAAGATCGGTTGGAGTTTATTTTTGTCAGTGCAGCACAAAAGTATTCTGTATTCCAGCAATTTGCAAATAGTGAATGAATCAATGAGGATGGCATGTATTTTCATTATGAACAAATAAAAATCAGATACAAGTTAATCACACAAGTAACCCTTTCCCTGTTGAATATTTGTGTGAGAAATAATGACATCATGAATATTATTAGCGGAAGTTTTATAATGGCATGTGTACACAGAGTCACAGACATTGGTATTGGTAGAAATTGTATCTAGTCAGATCTTTTATAATTTCATTAGCAAAAACAGCAGATCCTGATCAGACATATCCTCTAGGAGCTGTCTGATCTGGGTCTACTCTGTTTGCAAATGCTTAAAAAGGCATTTGTATGAAGGAAAGGTTTAATGATAAATAGAAAATGAATAATTATCTCTCTTTATAGTTTCACCATGTCATAAATTAATGAATTATTATTCCTCAAACCAAATTGTAAAATCAAATATTGTCAGTTTCAGCCCTTTACCTGTTTAATATTCATGTAAGAAATAATGGCATCATGAGTACGGACAAGTATTAGCTACATTTTCATAAGTTTTTGATGGTATATGAACACAAAACAGGTATTTTCTATTTGCAATGTCATAACAATGCACTATTATGCATTTGTATATGAAAGTATGGGTAAGGATTAACTGAATTAACTATGTACAGTAAGGGCAATGTAAAAAGACACTTGTCATATTGTGCATCTTTAATTTTGTTTGTCATATTTTCATGTCTTTTGTCAATGGATTTTTGACTGAGGCTTGCATATGATATGTCTGAAAAAATACATGTATTGCCATTATATGCCTTATGTACATGTATCATTACTTATAATTATTATAGTAGTGTTAGCTGAACACTAAATATCTTATTTCCCTTACAGTAATACTTGCATAAGCATAAGACAGCTGCCATGTCAGAGACCTCATGCAAACAACAAAAAGCTGCCAAGCCTGGTACTTCAGGAATTTCAACATTAACACAGACAACACCAATGCAGGCAAAGGGACAAACTGATGGAAATCAGAACATTGGAACTATCTTCAGTGGAATCAGATAAAAGGTGTGGTTTATGTAAAACTTAACATTTCCTCAAGGATATACTCTGATATGGTTGACCCTTTACCTGTTTGGATCTTCATGTCAGAAATAATAGCATGGTCAGATTTACTATAAAACAGATCAGATTCTGATCAGACAGATACTACAGGGGCCATCTGACCTGGGTCGACTCAGAAAATGGACGAAAACACATTTGAGGGAAAGGGCTAAAAGAGATTATTTCATATTGCTGATAAACTTGAATACTTTTAAAACATAAATGGTCCTGGTATAGAACACTACTGATAGGTATAAACTATAATTTAACTGTTACCATAGAATTATAGATCCTTACCATAGTACTTAAATTCACAAGCTACTCATTGCCATAAGTCAGTGAATTTAAACATGGTTTTTTTTATATGTGGTATGTTATTATCTATAGGCAAACAGTTTTTGTCTTGTCAAAATGTTTTAACATGCATGATTTGGGATGTTTTTTAAACTCCTGAATTGAGATTGGTGACAGGTCATATCAAAATAATTATTAATAGCCAGATGACAAATTATTGGTCAAAACCTCAGTTGGGAACAAAGTGTTTTTCAACAAACACATCTTGCTTAGCAAGCCTAGCTCAAGATGGACAGCTCACTGGTCATTTTCATTGCTAATCAGTGTTACTCTATGGCATTACATCAATGTTAACCCTTTCCCTCATGTAAATGCCTTTTCCTCATTTGAAAACTGTAGATTCAGATCAGAAGGCTGCTGTAGGAGCTATCTCATCCTGGTCCTGTGTTTCCTTATGTTATATTGTATGTAGATTGTCCTCATTCTGCTTTTTTTGTTATCATAAAACATCTGTATCCATCAAGCCATTATGGAATTCCAGCTAATTGATATTCATAAAGTAATTATTTCTAACATGAAGTTCATACAAGCTGTTGACAAGTGAATCATAAAACTAAGAATAAGTATAATGTACATCCACAGTTGGTTTGTTATGGATGATCATGCTTTTTAGCTCACCAGTAGGTGGCCAGTTTTCTATAGAAACATGCAGTGAAAACTTTGGAAACCTATGAAACTGAAGGTTCTCAGATTTCGTATTAGACACACATCATGTTCAGGTCCTCTACAAAAGCTATATAAATTATGCCCCTGGGGTCAAAATTGGCCCAAACCCTGGGTGACAAGTGAACACTCTAGAGGTCACATTTATAGCCAAATCTTCATGAAAATTGGTCAGAATGATTGTCCTAATAAAATTTGTTACGTGTGGGTTACATGTGGTCAAAAAGTAGGTCACTGGGTCATATCTTAGAAAAATCTTATTTACACTCCAGCGGCCACACTCAGAGTGTTTGTCTTGGTGATATCAAGGTTGAGTGTGATCATGGGTGGGGTGGGAATAAAAAGTAGGTCACGAAGTCAAATCTTAGAAAAAAATACTCTAGATGGCACATTTTCAGCCCAATCTTCATTGGTCAGAATGATTGTCTTGATCAATATTCTAAATCTTTGAAAACCTTGTTCTGCAGAACCACTGCCCATGATCCACTATCAACATTGTTCAAATATTGTTCCTAAGGTCAATATTGGCACTACCCATTCGCTACTCAGCAGCAATCTTAAATATATGGTAATCAGGTGAGCTATTAAGGGCCATCTTGGCCCTCTTGTTTGATCATTCATTTTGGACAAGGAAGATATTCAAATGCAAATATTCACCCAAGTCGTAGAAGTACACATATAAATATTTTTTCAGGGTTGCCGAAGTCCTAAGTTTTGAGGATTGCTAGGGTAGGGTGTCAAGGAAGCAGACTTCAAGATCTTTCTTGAATCCGTTTGAGTAAGTTTTATAATTGTCTTATTGGTTAGGTGTAGTATTCTCTCTGTGTCTGTCTGTCTGTCCATCTGTGTGTGTGTCTCTCTCTCTCTTTCTCTCTCTCTCTCTCTCTCTCTCTCTCTCTGAGCAAGCATTTTGTGGGATTACATATAAAGGTCAAGGTCATACACCAAGGTCAAGTTATGAGTCAAATTTAGTTGCTTGCTTCAAAGTTGACATCTTATGGAAGTGAACATCTTTAGGGGTGTTTTTATTCAGGTCAAGTTCATACATCAAGGTCAGAGTTTAAATTACAGGTCAAATTTAGATACATTGCAAATACATACTTCTAATTTGGCATGTTTGTGTAAGTTGGCATGTTTGTGTAATTATCATAAGTGAACATTTTGACTAGGGGTGACTTATTAAGATCAAGGTCATACATCATAGTCAATGGTCAAATTACAGGTCAAATTTAGATTGGCGATAATTTTGTCACCATTCAACATGCATACTTCAAACTTGGCAAGCATGTTTAAGCAAACATTTTAGATGGTGTCTTTTTAAGGTCAAGGTCATACATAATAAAGGGGAGGGGATAGTGTTTCACATACACATCTTGCTAAGCTGAAGTTTTATAATGGCATGTGTTGGATACTTTTGTATTGATAGATACTGTAGAGTCAGACCAATTATAATCTTGTTGGTTACAGAGCTGACTGATTAGACAACTTCTGCAAGAGCTATCTGATCTAGGTCTGCTCTGTTTGCAAAGGTATCTGAGGGAAAGAGTTAAAAAAAATTGTTGATGCAGAAGTTATACAAGAAGGTCCATCAAAAATATCGTATGACCCCGGGGCATTTATTAGCAATAATAATGTATATGCTGCAGTTTGTTTGCATTTACAGATTTTCATATTCCAGAATACACATCAAGAAGACAAATATACCGTCTTCAAAACAGTTTTACAGTAAGCGAGAACTGTATTGCATATCTGAAATTGCAAACAGTGTATACCAAGATCAATTATTGCGGTCCAATGTGTCATTTGATCAAGTTCTATACTGTTGTGATTGTTAGTTTTTGTCTACGAAATGTGAATATGCTAATAATGTTCATTATACCCCCATTTTGAAGAAAAATGGGTGTATTGCTTTTCACATGTCGGGCGGTCTTCCAGTCAGTCGGTAGATCGATGGTTTCTGATCAATAATTAATAAACGACTTGGCATAGAATCTTCAAACTTGCTGTGGTGGTTGGTCGTGACAACTAGATGACCCCTATTGTTTTTTAGGCCACTAGATCAAAGTCACCATGACCTTAACTGGTGAAATTGTTTCCAATCAATAACTGCTCAAGGGTTTGCCTTAGGATCTTTAACTTTGCTGTGGTGCTCGGTCATGACCACTAGATGATCCCTATTGTTTTTAAGGTCAAAGGTCAAGGTAACCATGACCTTAACTGATGAAATGGTCTCTGATCAATAACTGCTCAGGTGTTTGGCTTAGGATCTTCAAACTTGCTGTGGTAGTTGGTCATGCTCACTAGATGAAGCCTATTGTTTTTGAAGTCATTAGGGCAGATGTTAAGGTCACCATGACCATAACTGTTTAACTGGCTTCCGATCAAAAACTGCTCATGGGTTTGCCTTAGGATCTTCAACTTGCTATTGTGGTTGGTCATGACCACTAGATGACCCCTGATTTTTAGGTCTCTAGGTCAAAGATCAAGGTCACCATGACCTTAACTGGTGAAATGTTTTTTGATTAATAACTGCTTAGGATCTTCAAATTTGCTGTGGTAGTTGGTCATGGCCACTAGATGACCCCATAGTTTTTGAGATCACTTGGTCAAAATTATAGGTCACCATGACCTTAACTGGTGAAATGGTTTCCGATCAATAACTGTTCAAGGGTTAGTTTGGAAACTTCAAACTTGCTGTGGTCCTTGTTCATGACCGCAAGATGATCCCTATTGTTGTTGAGGTCACTAGGTCAAAGTCACCATAACCTTAACCTTTTGAAATGTTTTCCGATCAATGAATGATCACTTGTTTGGCTTAGGATCTTCGAAGTTGCTGTGGTGATTAGTCATGACCACTAGAAAACCCTTATAGTTTTTGAAGTCACTAGATCAAAGGTCAGGTGGTAGGTAAACATGTTTTAGAAACATCTCTTGTTTGTTACAATGGTTTTAGCTTTCAATCCACTCATATTTAGCATTTTACATGTATATTGATGAACTGGTAAGATTATTGTTCATTTGCAATTTTGCAGCATGGCTGGGGTTTGTAATCAGCAGATCAGGATGTACTGTGCAAAAATGTTTGCATACACACCTCCAGTCAACAACAGGATGGGAAAGTTCCTTATTGTTATCAACTGAAACATGGATCTTGATACACAGAAGTGAAATCATGAAGGCAGCTTATTGTAAGTTCCGGACATTCATCAGTCTTGCATATTTAGATATGATTTTAACAATGAAAAACTATGTGTAGAACTGAGGATAATTTTTAGTTTGTCTGTTTTGAAGAAATCAGAAGCTGTTGTCGTAACACCGGCGTCCGCATCATCGTTGTCGTAGTCATCCGAAATCTTAACATTGACCATAACTTCTTCGATTTTTCATTCACAACCTTCATTTTTGGAATGCATGTTATCTTGACAAGGCCTATCCACACATACCAAATTTGCACCTGCTTGCCGTGCTCTTGTAAAAGTGTTTTTATCAAGTCTCATCATGATTTGATTGACAAGACATTGATCATTTTTCGATCTTAAATATACCATAACTTCATAATGTATTAAGTTACTTTTATTTTGGCTAACCATGCAAATTTATTTTGCCATGTTTCTAGCATTTTGGCTAACCATGCAGATTTATTTTGCCAAGTTTCTAGTACTTATCATATATGAGAAAAAGTCATTCATATTTAGCCTATTTACAATATTCTAGCTTTGATAAGAATACCCCTTCTATGGATTTGAATTTATTTATTTAATTTAGATTTTGGTAGGACCGAACTTTAAGTTCGAGTTATCGGAGTTTGAGATATCAAAGTTCAACTGTATCTCGTATTGTTTTCCTTCAAGAAACGGATGAACTAAAAATCAGACATGTGACAAAACAAGACTATGATAGTACCTTGACTTTTTTCTTTGAGTAAAAACAAAACACAACAGAAATCAGAAAGTATATGTTTTGTTAACTGTTTATTCCAGCCTCAACCAATATTGCAACAGTCCAGTAAAGTGAGCAAATCATCAGACATATCAGCATGTCATGGCAGTGGCCAAAGATGCAGCTGCACCTCAGCATCAAAGTAAGCATGAAAACCAGAGAGCTGCAGCCAGATGAACCAAGACGATCAGGAAACATTTGGTTTCTGCAATGCCACCAACCAACACATAAACTAGTACAACAAGTGTCAATATTTGCAGAGTAAACCGAACAATAATTATGTCATCTTTATTACCAGTACATTTTTGTGCAAAAAATAACTGCAATTTTGTTGAAGATATAATTTTAAAAATCATGTGTAGGTAATGCAGATTAGCATGCAACTTAAAAAATGTAAAACATGCACATTTATTAGCTGACTTTTAATATAGGCATACTTGTGTGGAAAGGAATGTTTGGTATTGGTAGAAGATGTATAATTGGTTGTCAGACATTTCGCTACCCATACCATTTCACTACAGTCATTTCGCTACCCACTGAGAAGTCATTTCGCTACCCTGACCATTTCGCTACCTGTACGTTTCGCTTCCTATCAAATTTAATAGGAAAACCAATATTGTTGCGGGGTGGTTAGTGATTTGAGAGTCGAATTTATTAACATATAATAAATATTGATATTCAGATACCAAAAAGAACTATAGGAATATTGAAAAAAAAGAACAGAAAAGTTGGCTACTAATAGCTGGCTCCTAGTTACTGGATACTTATTGTAGGAGAACTTGGCTACTAGTAACTGGCTACTAGTAGTAGGAAAACTTGGTTACTAGCAGCTGGCTACTAGTAACTGGCTACTTGTAGTAGGACAACTTGACTACTACTAACTGGTTACTAGTAGTAGGAATACTTGTTTACTAGTAACTGGCTACTTTTAGTAGGAGAACTTGACTACTAGTAACTGGCTACTAGTAGTTGGAAAACTTGGTTACTAGTAGCTGGCTTCTAGTAACTGGCTAAGTGAAGGTGGAAAATTTGATTAGTAGCTGACTACTAGTAACTGACTCCTTGTAGAAGTGACTACTAGTAACTGACTCCTTGTAGAAGGATAACTTGGCTACTAGTAACTGGCTACTAGTTGTAGGAAAATTTGGTAACTAGTAGCTGGCTACTAGTAGCTGGCTACTTGTAGCAGGGGAACTTAATTATTAGTAGCTGGCTACTAGTAGTAGGAAAGATTGGTTATTAGTAGCTGGTTACTAGTAAATGGCTACTTGTAGTAGGACAACTTGGCTACCAGCAACTGGCTACTAGTAGATGATCTAATAGGAAATATTGGTTACTAGTAGCTGGCTACTAGTAACTGGTTATTTGTAGTAGGAAAACTTGGTTACTAGTAGCTGGCTACAAGTCGTAGGAAAACTTGGTTACTAGTAGCTGGCTACTAGTAGTAGGACAATTTGGTTACTTGTAGCTGGCTACTTGTAGTAGGATAACTTGGCTACCAGTAACTGGCTACTTGTAGTAGGAAAACTTGGTTACTAGTAGCTGGCTATTAGTAACTTGCTACTTGTAGTAGGAGAACTTGGCTACTAGTAACTTGCCAGTGGTAGTAGGAAATTTTTGGTCCTACTAGTTGGCTACTAGTAACTGGCTACTTGTAGTAGAACTTGGTTACTATTAGCTGGCTACTAGTAGTAGGAACACTTGGTTACTAGTAGCTGGCTACTAGTAACTGACTACTTTTTGTAGGAGAACTTGGCTACTAGTAACTTGCTACTAGTAGTAGGTAAATTTGGTTACCACTAGCTGGCTACTGTAGAAGAACTTAGTTACTAGTAGCTGGCTACTAGTAGTAGGAAAACTTGGTTACAAGTAGCTGGCTACTTGTACTAGTAGCTGGCTACTAGTAACTGGCTACTTGTAGTAGGACTTGGCAACTAGTAACTGGCTACTAGAAGTAGGAAAATTTGGTTACTAGTAGCTTTATTCTAATAACTGGCTACTTGTAGTAGGAGAACTTGGCTACTAGTAACTGGCTACTAGTTGTAGGAAAATTTGGTTACTAGTAGCTGGCTACTTGTAGCAGGGGAACTTAATTATTAGTAGCTGGCTACTAGTAGTAGGAAAGATTGGTTATTAGTAGCTGGTTACTAGTAAATGGCTACTTGTAGTAGGACAACTTGGCTACCAGCAACTGGCTACTAGTAGATGATCTAATAGGAAATATTGGTTACTAGTAGCTGGCTACTAGTAACTGGTTATTTGTAGTAGGAGAACTTGGTTACTAGTAGCTGGCTACAAGTTGTAGGAAAACATGGTTACTAGTAGTAGGACAATTTAGTTACTTGTAGCTGGCTACTTGTAGTAGGATAACTTGGCTACCAGTAACTGGCTACTTGTAGTAGGAAAACTTGGTTACTAGTAGCTGGCTATTAGTAACTTGCTACTTGTAGTAGGAGAACTTGGCTACTAGTAACTTGCCAGTGGTAGTAGGAAAATTTGGGTCCTACTAGTTGGCTACTAGTAACTGGCTACTTGTAGTAGAACTTGGTTACTATTAGCTGGCTACTAGTAGTAGGAACACTTGGTTACTAGTAGCTGGCTACTAGTAACTGACTACGTTTTGTAGGAGAACTTGGCTACTAGTAACTTGCTACTAGTAGTAGGTAAATTTGGTTACCACTAGCTGGCTACTTGTAGAAGAACTTAGTTACTAGTAGCTGGCTACTAGTAGTAGGAAAACTTGGTTACAAGTAGCTGGCTACTTGTACTATTAGCTGGCTACTAGTAACTGGCTACTTGTAGTAGGACTTGGCTACTAGTAACTGGCTACTAGTAGTAGGAAAATTTGGTTACTAGTAGCTTTATTCTAATAACTGGCTACTTGTAGTAGGAGAACTTGGCTACTAGTAACTGGCTACTAGTTGTAGGAAAATTTGGTTACTAGTAGCTGGCTACTAGTAGCTGGCTACTTGTAACAGGGGAACTTAATTATTAGTAGCTGGCTACTAGTAGTAGGAAAGATTGGTTATTAATAGCTGGTTACTAGTCAATGGCTACTTGTAGTAGGACAACTTGGCTACCAGCAACTGGCTACTAGTAGATGATCTAATAGGAAATACTGGTTACTAGTAGCTGGCTACTTGTAACTGGTTATTTGTAGTAGGAGAACTTGGTTACTAGTAGCTGGCTACAAGTCGTAGGAAAACTTGGTTACTAGTAGCTGGCTACTAGTAGTAGGACAATTTGGTTACTTGTAGCTGGCTACTTGTAGTAGGATAACTTGGCTACCAGTAACTGGCTACTTGTAGTATGAAAACTTGGTTACTAGTAGCTGGCTATTAGTAACTTGCTACTTGTAGTAGGAAAACTTGGCTACTAGTAACTTGCCAGTGGTAGTAGGTAAATTTGGGTCCTACTAGTTGGCTACTAGTAACTGGCTACTTGTAGTAGAACTTGGTTACTATTAGCTGGCTACTAGTAGTAGGAACACTTGGTTACTAGTAGCTGGCTACTTGTATTAGTAGCTGGCTACTAGTTTCTGGCTACTTGTAGTAGGACTTGGCTACTAGTAACTGGCTACTAGTAGTAGGAAAATTTGGTTACTAGTAGCTTTATTCTAATAACTGACTACTTGTAGTAGGAGAACTTGGCTACTAGTAACTTGCTACTAGTAGTAGGTAAATTTGGTTACCACTGGCTGGCTACTTGTAGAAGAACTTAGGAAAACTTGGTTACAAGTAGCTGGCTACTTGTATTAGTAGCTGGCTACTAGTTTCTGGCTACTTGTAGTAGGACTTGGCTACTAGTAACTGGCTACTAGTAGTAGGAAAATTTGGTTACTAGTAGCTTTATTCTAATAACTGACTACTTGTAGTAGGAGAACTTGGCTACTAGTAACTGGCTACTTGTAGTAGGAAAACTTGGTTTTAGTGGCCAGCTACTATTAACTGGCTACTTGTAGTAGGAGAACCTGGCTACTAGTAACTGTCTACTTGTAGTAGGAAAACTTGGTTACTAGCAGCTGGCTACTAGCAACTGGCTGCATGTAGAAGGGGAACTTGGCTACTTGTAACTGGCTACTAGTAGTAGGACATCTTGGTTACTAGTAGCTGGCTACTAGTAACTGACTAATTGTAGTAGGAGAAATTTGCAAATAGTAACTGGCTACTAGTAGTAGGAAAATATGGTTACTAGTAGCTGGCTACTAGTAACTGACTACTTGTAGTAGGAGAACTAAACTACTAGTTACTGGCTACTAGTAGTAGGAAAAAGTGGTTATTAGAAACTGGCTACTAGTAACTGGCTACTAGTAGTAGGAAATCCTGGAACTTGGCTACTTGTAACTGGCTACTAGTAGTAGGACAACTTGGTTACTAGTAGCTGGCTACTAGTAACTGACTACTTGTAGTAGGAGAACTAAACTACTAGTTACTGGCTACTAGTAGTAGGAAAAAGTGGTTATTAGAAACTGGCTACTAGTAACTGGCTACTAGTAGTAGGAAATCCTGGAACGTGGCTACTTATAACTGGCTACTAGTAGTAGGACAACTTGGTTACTAGTAGCTGGCTACTAGTAACTGACTACTTGTAGTAGGAGAACTAAACTACTAGTTACTGGCTACTAGTAGTAGGAAAAAGTGGTTATTAGAAACTGGCTACTAGTAACTGGCTACTAGTAGTAGGAAATCCTGGAACTTGGCTACTTGTAACTGGCTACTAGTAGTAGGACAACTTGGTTACTAGTAGCTGGCTACTAGTAACTGACTACTTGTAGTAGGAGAAATTTGCTACTAGTAACTGGCTACTAGTAGTAGGACAACTTGGTTACTAGTCACTGGCTACTAGTAACTGGCTACTAGTAGTAGGAAATCTTGGTTACTAGTAACTTGCCAGTGGTAGTAGGAAGATTTGGTTCCTACTAGTTGGCTACTGGCTGGCTACTTGTAGAAGAGTTTGGTTAATAGTAGCTGGCTTCTAGTAGTAGGAAAACTTGGTTACTAGTAGCTGGCTACTTGTACTAGTAGCTGGCTACTAGTAACTGGCTACCTGTAGTAGGACTTGGCTACTAGTAACTGGCTACTAGTAGTAGGAAAATATGGTTACTAGTAGCTTTATTCTAATAACTGGCTACTTGTAGTAGGAGAACTTGGCTACTAGTAACTGGCTACTTGTAGTAGGAAAACTTGGTTTTAGTGGCCAGCTACTATTAACTGGCTACTTGTAGTAGGAGAACCTGGCTAAATGTAACTGGCTACTTGTAGTAGGAAAACCTGATTCCTAGCAACTGGCTACTAGCAACTGGCTACTTGTAGAAGGGGAACTTGGCTACTTGTAACTGGCTACTAGTAGAAGGACAACTTGGTTACTAGTAGCTAGCTACTAGTAACTGACTACTTGTAGTAGGAGAAATTTGCTACTAGTAACTGGCTACTAGTAGTAGGACAACTTGGTTACTAGTAGCTTGCTACTAGTAACTGACTACTTGTAGTAGGAGAACTTAACTACTAGTTACTGGCTACTAGTAGTAAGAAAACGTGGTTACTAGTAACTGGCTACTAGTAACTGGCTACTAGTAGTAGGAAATCTTGGTTACTAGTAACTTGCCAGTGGTAGTAGGAAAATTTGGTTCCTACTAGTTGGCTACTAGTAACTGGCTACTTTTAGTAGAACATGGTTACTATTAGCTGGCTACTAGTAGTAGGAAAACATGGTTACTAGTAGCTGGCTACTAGTAACTGGCTACTTGTAGTAGGAGAACTTGGCTACTAGTAACTTGCTACTAGTTGTAGGAACATTTGGTTACTACTAGCTGGCTACTGGCTGGCAACTTGTAGAAGAGTTTGGTTACTAGTAGCTGGCTTCTAGTAGTAGGAAAACTTGGTTACTAGTAGCTGGCTACTTGTACTAGTAGCTGGCTACTAGTAACTGGCTACTTGTAGTAGGAGAACCTGGCTACTAGTAACTTGCCAGTGGTAGTAGAAAAATTTGGTTCCTACTAGTTGGCGACTAGTAACTGGCTACTTGTAGTAGAACATGGTTACTATTAGCTGGCTACTAGTAGTAGGAAAACATGGTTACTAGTAGCTGGCTACTAGTAACTGGCTACTTGTAGTAGGAGAACTTGGCTACTAGTAACTTGCTACTAGTTGTAGGAACATTTGGTTACTACTAGCTGGCTACTGGCTGGCAACTTGTAGAAGAGTTTGGTTACTAGTAGCTGGCTTCTAGTAGTAGGAAAACTTGGTTACTAGTAGCAGGCTACTTGTACTAGTAGCTGACTACTAGTAACTGGCTACTTGTAGTAGGATTTGGCTACTAGTAACTGGCTACTAGTAGTAGGAAAATATGGTTACTAGTAGCTTTATTCTAATAACTGGCTACTTGTAGTAGGAGAACTTGGCTACTAGTAACTGGCTACTTGTTGTAGGAAAACTTGGTTTTAGTAGCCAGCTACTATTAACTGGCTACTTGTAGTAGGATAACCTGGCTAAATGTAACTGGCTACTTGCGGTAGGAAAACCTGGTTCCTAGCAGCTGGCTACTAGTAACTGGCTACTTGTAGAAGGGGAACTTGGCTACTTGTAACTGGCTACTAGTAGTAGGACAACTTGGTTACTAGTAGCTGGCTACTAGTAACTGACTACTTGTAGTAGGAGAAATTTGCTACTAGTAACTGGCTACTAGTAGTAGGACACTAGTAGCTGGCTACTAGTAACTGACTACTTGTAGTAGGAGAACTTGGCTACTAGTTACAGGCTACTAGTAGTAGGAAAACGTGGTTACTAGTAACTGGCTACTAGTAACTGTCTACTTGTAGTAGAAGAACTTGGCTACTAGTAACTGGCTACTACTAGTAGTGGGAAATCTTGGTTACTAGTAGCTGGCTATTGTAACTGGCTACTTGTAGTAGGAGAACCTGGCTACTAGTAACTTGCCAGTGGTAGTAGGAAAATTTGGTTCCTACTAGTTGGCTACTAGTAACTGGCTACTTGTAGTAGAACTTGGTTACTATTAGCTGGCTACTAGTAGTAGGAAAACATGGTTACTAGTAGCTGGCTACTAGTAACTGGCTGCTTTTAGTAGGAGAACTTGGCTACTAGTAACTTGCTTCTAGTAGTAGGAAATTTTGGTTACTACTAGCTGGCTACTGGCTGGCTACTTGTAGAAGAAGTACAAAAATGAGTCATGCAGGAAATACCACATACAGAACAAACACTCGCCCGAACAGCAACACAAGGAAACAGCAAATGTACATGGGTAGAAAAAACAACAAGAGACGCACAAAGACAAAACAAACATTCAATAGGAGGAAGATGGAAGTACCGCCTTGGAACGGTCAGTGACAAAAGTCACCGGGGGTTTAAACCGGTTTATGGGCGCCCAACCTCACCCTTATTCCATCCCCATCCTAAAAGACAAACAGTGTAAATAAACGTATCCCCTCTCCGACTAATCTACAACAACCTGGTTACATGTAGCTGGCTACTAGTAGTAGGAAAAGTTGGTCACTAGTAGCTGACTACTAGTAACTGGCTGGCTACTTGTAGTAGGACTTGGCCACTAGTAACTGGCTACTAGTAGTAGGAAAAGTTGGTTACTAGTAGCTTTATTCTAATAACTGGCTACTTGTAGTAGGAGAACTTGGCTACTAGTAACTGGATACTAGTAGTAGGAAAATTTGGTTACAAGTAGCTTGCTACTAGTTACTGGCTACTTGTAGTAGGAAAATTTGGTTACTAGTAGCTGGCTACTAGTAACTGGCTACTTGTAGTAGGAGAACCTGGCTACTAGTAACTGGCTACTTGTAGTAGGAAAACTTGGTTACTAGCAGCTGGCTACTAGTAACTGGCTACTTGTAGTAGGATAACTTGGCTACTTGTAACTGGCTACTAGTAGCAGGACAACTTGGTTACTAGAAGTTGGCTACTAGTAACTGACTACTTGTAGTAGAACTTGGCTACTAGTAACTGGCTACAAGTAGTAGGACAACTTTGTTACTAGCAGCTGGCTACTAGTGACTGACTACTTGTAGTAGGAGAACTTGGTTACTAGTTACTGGCTACTAGTAGATGGAAAATGTGGTTACTAGTAACTGTCTTCTAGTAACTGGCTACTTGTAGTAGGAGAACTTGGCTACTATTAACTGGCTACTAGTATTAGGAAATCTTGGTTACTAGAAGCTGGCTACTTGTAACTGGTTACTTGTAGTAGGAAAACTTGGTTACTAGTAGCTTGCTACAAGTAGTAGGAAAACTTGGTTACTAATAGCTGGCTACTAGTAGCTGGCTACTAGTAACTGGCTACTTGTAGTAGGAGAACTTGGCTACCAGAAACTGGCTACTACTAGATCTAGTGGGAAAATTTGGTTACTAGTAGCTGTCTACTAGTAACTGGCTACTTGTAGTAGGAGAACTTGGCTACTAGTTACTGGCTACTAGTAGTAGGACAACTTGGTTACTAGTACTTACTACTTGTAGTAGAACTTGGCAACTAGTAACTGGCTACTAGTAGTAGAAAAACTTGATTACTAGAAGCTGACTACTTGTAACTGGCTACTTGTACTTCGCTACTAGTAACTGGCTAGTCGCTACTAGTAGGAAAATTTGGTTACTACTAGCTGGCAGCTAGTAACAGGCTCCTTGTAGTTGTACTAGAAAACTTATGTAGGAAAAGGTGGTTACTAGTAACTGGCTACTACTAGTAGGAAACAAGTAGACAATATTAGCAGGTGGCTTCTTAATGCAGGACAAAAGTAATCCAAAAAGCTCCGCTATGTCCTTTCTGCATTACTTTTGTCCAGCATTAAGCTACTGCCTAATTAATTGGTTGACAGGGTAGCGAAATGACTTCCCGTAAGGGTGCGAAATGAGGTAGCCAAATGGTCAGGGTAGCGAAACGCTGTGTAGCGAAACGTCCGTAAACCGTATAATCAAGTATGTTATAATTTCATTACCAAACAACAGACCCTGATTAGACAGTTCCTCCAGATCTGATCTGAGTTTACTCTGTTTGCAAAGGTGTGAAAAGGCAAAAGGGCTAATTGATCCCACGAATAAGATTTATTATGATAGCTAGTTAGCATTGTTTTTCAAAATGAATGAATTGATATTACTGAACGTGAAATGATTAGTATGGCTTTTGAAACAATGTTAAGGACATTACTATTCTAGTTAACAAAGATCAGCTGCTGCATTGCAAAATATTATGTTATGCAGATCTGCACTGTTTGCAGTACTAATACAGCAAATTTTATGTCAGTAATTAATGCTGGCAAGTGACCAGAAAGTTATTAGATTTGTGGACTTTATAAATAATGTTCAAATACTGGTTGTCATACCATTCATACATTTGTTGTCATACCATTCATACAATGCTTTTAATTGGCTAATAAACTGCAAAAACGTGGCACATGAGTTCATTGACTTTTCAAATCAAGATCAACTTACTTTGTCTAGAGCATAGCCTAAACCCTTTCCTGGTTTTATGTTCATTTCTAGAGCATAGCCTAAACCCTTTCCTGGTTTTATGTTCATTTCATATTCTAATACCTACTGAATATTCATGAACAAAATAATTAAAATGAAATATAAAAGGTGAAACATTGTAGCCTTGTGACCCTGACCAGACAGCTCCTATAGAAGCCGTCTGATCGAGGTCTACTGTGTTTGCAAATGCGTGAAAATGTGATTATACCAGGTAAAGAGTCAAGCCATTGTTTGCAGCTGTTTTAGAAAATATGCTTAAATTCTAACAGGAGGATGAACCCAAAATAATATTGCTATATAATAAGACAACTGGCACAGTTCTTCATAGTGTACAGTGATATACAGTGTGTAACCCATTACCTGATGACTATTCATGCATATAAGAGTATAGTGAGTTTTATAATTGTTATATAGTAAAATCATAAAATGCTACCAAACCCATAAGTAAAGAAGAAATTAGATCTGCCTTTGTAGATGGCAGCTTAATCCAGAGTGAAAAACGTTCACCCTTTCTTAAACTGCCACCTGTCTAAGTGATCAACCTTTATGCTTTACTGATTGTCTGGTTTTGAGGGGTTTTACTGTTATTGCATCATGAGTGCTGGATTTGTTGTTTTTTTACTTTGGTAGAAACAAATGAATCAGACTTGTGTTAATTGAGTCCATTTAATTCATAAACATAAGAGCAGAGCTTGATCAGATTGCTCGTACAGGACCTGTCTGATCTGGATCTAGTTTGTAAATGCTTAAAATACATCTCATCTGGTAAAGGGTTCGGCATTTTAAACAAGAGTACCGCATACGGTACATAATACGCCCACTTGCAAACTTTCTCTGATTCAACATGCCTTATAAGTGTTGACATTTTCTAATCTGTGCTTCAGATCTTGATTTCCATATTAAGGTGATACTATTTTTTAAAAAAATGAAGTGAATATCTTATTAAATAAAAAAGTTACAGCTAATCCTCATTTTTGCAGATTTTTGTAAAGTGCAATGGCCATAACTCTGCTTAAAACATTTGTGTTAAGTTTCATTTATAAGTTCAAGGACCATAACTTTAGAATAAAATGACATATCAAAACCCCCGCAATATATGTGTAAATTCACATTAAGGTTTAACCATATAAACAAATTGAAGTAAATATCATTTCAAATGAAAAAGTTATGGCCATCCTCATATTTGCATAGATTTGCATTATTTTTTTAAGTGCAAGGGCCATAACTCCGAAACAACAAATCAAATGATCCTCAGAATCGACTTAGCTTCAGGTCTTGATGCATTAAACATGTGGATGAAGTTTCATTAATATCTGTCAAACAGTTTTGCCAGAAAACAGCGGACAAACTATTTGCATTTTTTTAAGTAAAAGGGCAATAACTCCGAAACGAAAAATCAAATAAACCTCAAAATCGACTCAAAATCAGATCTTGATGCATTAAACATTTTTGTGAAGTTTCATTAATATTTCTCAAATAGTTTTCCCAGAAAACAGCCGACAAACTATTTGCATTATTTTTTAAGGACAAGGGCCATAACTCTGAAACGAAAAATCAAATGATCCTCAGAATCAATTCAGTTTCAGATCTTGATGCATTAAACATTTGTGTGAAGTTTCATTAATATCTCTCAAATAGATTTCCCAGAAAACAGCGGACTAACTATTTGCATATTTTTTAAGGACAAGGGCCATAACTCTGAAATGAGAAATCAAATGAACCTCAGAATCAACTCAGCTTCAGATCTTGATGCATTAAACATTTGTATGAAGTTTCATTAATATCTCTCAAATAGTTTTCCCAGAAAACAGCGGACAAACTATTTGCATGTATTTGCATTATTTTTTAAGTAAAAGGGCCATAACTCCGAAACGACAAATCAAATGAACCTCAGAATCGACTCAGTTTCAGACCTTGATGCATTAAACATTTGTGTTAAGTTTCATTAATATCTCTCAAATAGTTTTCCCAGAAAACAGCAAACTATTTGCATATTTTTTAAGGACAAGGGCAATAACTCCGAAACGACAAATCAAATGAACGTCAGAATCAACTCAGCTTCAGATCTTGATGCATTAAACATGTGTGTGAAGTTTCATTAATATCTCTCAAATAGTTTTCCCAGAAAACAGCGGACAAACTATTTGCATGTATTTGCATTATTTTTTAAGTAAAAGGGCCATAACTCCGAAACGAAAAATCAAATGAACCTCAGAATCGACTCAGCTTCAGATCTTGATGCATTATACATTTGTGTGAAGTTTCATTAATATCTCTCAAATAGTTTTCCCAGAAAACAGCGGACAAACTTTGCATATTTTTTTTAGGACAAGGGCCATAACTCTGAAATGAAATATCAAATGAATCTCAGAATCAACTCAGCTTCAGATCTTGATGCATTTAACATTTGTGTGAAGTTTCATTAATATCTGTCAAATAGTTTTCCCAGAAAACAGCGGACAAACAAAATGTTGACGGACGAACGAACGAACGAACGAACGAACGAACGAACGAACGAACGGACGGACGGACAGGGCCACGACAATATACGACCACCTTTATTAGGTGGGCGTATAAAAATGAAAGCTTGATCTAAACTTGCATCCTCCAGCAGCTTAATTCCACCACTGTTGCAAGCAATGTATTCACAGAGCATGTTTCACATATCTCAGCTGATTTTCAGTCTGTACTGCTTGTAATCTACATGTATAAAAGTTGATGCTCCAGCAGGATTCATTTCTTATGAGATCCTGAAGTTTTGGACAAAGGACAATGTTATAGTACAAACTCAATAATTTATACTCTAGTACAAAGTGTTATTTGAGAGTTACAAAAGAGCTGAAGCGTTTTGAACACGAACTTTGAACACATCTAAAAGCTCTAATCATATGCATCTGGACTGACTCTTGCCTATTGGTCGCACACATGCATCTGGAAGCTTGTCTTAACCCCGTATATATTAGAGGAGTGTATGACCACATGGTTCCTGGTCCATGATTCCACAATACAAATTGTCTGTATGCAACATGATGGCTAGCAACTTCCATTCATTACTCCAGATTTTCAGCCTGGTCAAGGAAAGTACACTTTCAGCTAAGATGAGAATCTTGAAGTCCTGAAAATTGAATAAAGCTTAATGTGACCACATGGCAAAAACTTCACAAACACACATGGTAGCATTTTAAATTTTATATTCATGTATTTATGAAGCAGTACCTAATAGGTCTAACCCTTTATCTCATGAATATTCATGGATGAATAAAAAAGACCAACGGCTGATTTTTTTTCATTGTTAATGAGCACAGGAAAATGTAGATTCAGATCCACCTGTATATATTTCTATTAGCAAACAGGGCATAATCTAATAAGACAGATCCCACTGGTGCCATCTCATCTGGCCGATACATAAAATGACATCAGTGTTAGGTGAATGGTGAAATGGTTTTTGCAACTCAATAGAAATTGTCGGTGTACTCTAAAGAATTCACTTTGCAAACTCTAAGCCCTACTATCAACAAGTTCTTTTTAACCAAGTACCTGTTTGCATAATGATTTGATGCTAAATTTTATAAAGATCTTTTTCACTAAACCTGCAGAACATTATGAGCTAGTGTCTATGAGATTAAACTTGCTGTGTTTTTGCTGGATCACTAAATTGAAAAATTACAAGCTAAAAGCAGTGTAGACTGAGATAAGCTGCAAAACTGAAAATTTGGCAACAGTGAGCTGATCAGATTCCCCAATTTCAATGCAGTAGCTGATCTAGGTCTTGCGTCTAGCTGGTTTGCAAATTTCTATGGTTTGAAATACCATAGCGCTTAGCAGTACTTTTACATGAAGTGACAGGATAATTCATTGCTATTATTTAGTGGTGTATATTTACCATGTAGAGTATAAAACAGCTTTCTTGGAAAATATCTTCTAACAATCTGTTATTCCTCGACATTAACAATGCATGTCTGACCATTTCTCATCTGAATGGAGATGGTATTTTCTTCACTGAATTAACATGGTTTAGTCCTTATTATGGATTGACCATATATGTCTGTTTTAGAGGAATGTCTTTCAACATTGCCCTCTGTTATACAAGCAATGGCATTCTGAAATAAAAGACAATAACAGTATAGGGCTTATATTCAGGTTTTATTTTCACAAATGATCTGCATTTCTATCACATTTCGATCGCAGAATGTCTTACTGATCATTAAATTACAGTGAATGCTGCTGTTATGCAATTTATAGTGTTATCTATTTCCCTCGTATGAATTATGCCTTTTCATGCATATGCAAATGACTCCTATATTAGCCATCTGATCAGTGTCTGCTCTGTTTGCTTTTGACATGATACAGATCTAATTATACAGTTTCTGTCAAAGCAAAACAGCCCTTGAAAATTTACATTATAAAAATTGAGCTAATGTATATTTATATTGTCACTATTTTTACATGAATAATGAACAGGGAAATGGTTAAGTCAAAGTGTTGACATGTTTCTTGTTCCTTTGTATCTTATTTGCTACTTTCTATTAATCTTTCATAAAGCTAAATTGCCAAAGGAAGATGATAGTGGAGGGAAACATAAAATATACAAAAATAACAATATTTATGTTTTGATATTTCTCATTCAACCATTCAAGTAGTTGTCTTAAATATATTGACACTCATGTTGATACTGTTGAGCTGTGTATTGACAAAACTAGCCTTAGTGGCATTCAAACACTGAAGAGCCAGATCAACTACATTTTTTCTGTTTCTTAACCCTTTTCCTGATATATATTTATTCCAATTTTTAACACATGTATCTACTGAATATTCATAAACCAAACCATTAAAATGCAATGTGCAAGGTATTACATTGTAGCCATTTAAGAAAGTAAATTAAGACACAATTATCAAATATTCCATTACAAAACAGAGCAGACCCTGATCAGACAGCTCCTTTTGGAGTTGTCTTATCGGGGTCTACTCTGTTTGCAAATGTTTGAATAAAGGTAATATGAAGGAAAGGGTAAACACTTAGTATGGCATGAAAGCTGGTTTTGTCATTGTGCAGCTCACTTATAAATACTGAATTTGATGAGATGTCCATGCAAGTGAATGAAATAAAAAGCATCAATCTATTCTGCCTTTCAACATTTTTTTCTCCAAAATCTACATAGTCTGAAATTTCTAATGGCAGTCAATCATGGAGAGTGGGTGATTTTGTGCAACCATAATGGCATTTAGTATCATCATTTCTTATCACAAGCATTGCCATTTTGTACCATAATTCAGTCCGGCTCACTACATACATGTATATCATTTTGCCACACAGTGATTTGTAGAATTTAATAAAAAAAAATATCTTTTTAATAATTGAATGTTGAATTTGGCATATTTTATGATTTACATATAGTATCCTAACCTAAATTCACACATTCCAAGATAATGTTTCTGCACATTATCATATGATAAGAAACAATAGTCTTAACCATTTACTCCCTGAATATTCATGTAATGACATCATGATTATTAATAAGACTTATTGCTTATTTGCTATAATACCAAATTGACAGGAATTTTGGCATGATAGAAACGGTAGAATCAGATCTATATTAACCCCCATGGATATGCATGTAAGAAGTAATGACATATAGTGTCAATTGGTTAATTTTTATACATGTACCTGAACACATGAAACAGAAAATATAGAGAATCGATCTATATTATAATTTATAATTGCAAAAGCATACAAAGCAAATCCTGATCTAATGGCTCCGGGCCTATAGGAGTAATCTGACCTGGGTCTACTTTGTTTGCTATGGCATAGACAGGTGTATTCACGCATTACTGCAAAAAATATGCCTATGCAAACGGAGTAGACCGAAATTAGAAGTCGTCTGATCAGAGTCTGCTCCATTTGCTTATGATAGAGATATGATTCTACACATTCTGCCATGGCCAAAATTTCCAGTGCTGGTAGTGTTGTTATAACTACATTAATATTCATGATTCATGGCATTGTTTCTTGCATGACTATTCATGGAGTAAAGAGTTAGTCGTATCTAATCTAATATGCCACATTGTGCATGGCTATAACATATCTGTGACCTTTGATTTGTGCAAAAGTGGATCAATTGGTCTGGTCAATAGCTATACTCCCTCATGTATATTTCTGTTTACACTTTACACTTTTGTCACGTTGTTTCTTCGTAGATCATAGCTGGCATCGAGATATCGTTTAGAACTAATACATGCTGAATTTACATATTCTGACCTTCGTACGTTCTTTCCTGGCCATTCCTTGAGTGAAACTCTAGCTAAAATATGTCAAGCCAGTCGCCTCTCTGTCTTACGCCACCTCTAATTTGCCATGCTCTTGGTGCTGTAACGCTTCGTCTCAACAGGGATGTTGGGCATTCTCGACCGACATTTTGGTGTATCACGTGACATCTTAATGCGGTACATCCGATTCATTCCGAGCGCAGCCGAGAAAAGTCGGTGTAGTTCGTGAGCGTTCAAAATGTCAACAAATCCGTGTTATCGGTGCTAATTACACAATCAATTACTCGCTACATGTTGCTTCTTTCGACTTTGTTTCTGCGTGATGACTGATTTGATAGTTCATATTGTGTTATAGACAAATATGAGAGCTATATGAAATTACGCAATTTATCGCGATTTTGAGCAATATTATGACTTTAATGTATACACCCTAAAGAAGTGGTTGCATGAAACTCCTTACAGTGTAAGAGGAATCCCAGGTCACCTTAATGTATCCCCCTAAAGAATGGTTTACATGAAACTCCTTACAGCGTAACAGAATCTCATGTTACCTAAATGTATCAAAGCTAAAGAAGGGGTAGCAATAAACTTCTGACAGTCTAACAGGAAGCTCCTGTCATCTTAATGTATCCACCCAAAAGAAGGGGTTACATGAAACTCCTTACAGCGTAACAGGAATCTCATGTCGCCTAAATGTATCAAAGGTAAAGAAGGGGTAACATGAAACACCATACAGCAGGTCAGGAATCTCATGTAACCTTAATTAATCATAGCTAAAAAGTTGGTAACATGAAACTCCTTCCAGCATGTCAGGAATCTCATGTCATTTTTATGTATCCACCCTTAAGAAGGGGTTACATGAAACTCCTTCCAGCATGTCAGGAAGCTCATGTCACCTTAATGTATCCACCTTACAGAAGGGTAAAATGAAACTCCTTACAGCATGATAGGAAGCTCATGTCACCTTAATGTATCCACCTTACAGAAGGGTTACATGAAAATCCTTACAGCATAACAGGAAGCTCATATCACCTTAATGAATCAAAGCTAAAGATGTAGGTAACATGAAACTCCTTACAGTGTAGCAGGAATCTCATGTCACCTTAATGTATCTGCCCTAATTAAAGGGTAACATGAAACTCCTTACAACGTAACAGGAATCTCATGTCACCTTAATGTATCAAAGCTAAAGAATGGGTAACATGAAACTCCATACAGCAGGTCAGGAATCTCATGTAACCTTAATTCATCATAGCTAAAAAAGGGTAACATGAAACTCCTTCCAGCATGTTAGGAATCTCGTGTCATTTCTATGCATCCACCTTAAGACGGGGTTACATGAAACTCCTTCCAGCATGTCAGGAATCTCGTGCCACCTTAATATATCCATCATAAAGAAGGGGTCTTTTCCTGCTAGACTTTACTACTTTTTCATTTACATGGCAATAGTTACAGCGTAACAGGAATCTTAGGTCACTTAAATGTATCCACCCTAAGGATGGGGTAATATGTAACTCACAGCGTAACAGGAGTATCATGTCACCTTAATGTATCCACCCTGAAGAAGTGGTTACATGAAACTCCTTAGTGTAACAGGAAATCCAGGTCACCTTAATGTATCCCCACTAAAGAATGGTTTACATGAAACTCCTTACAGCGTAACAGGAATCTCATGTCACCTTAATGTATCACAGCTAAAGAAGGGGTGACATGAAACTCCATACAGCATGACAGGAAGCTCATGTCACCTTAATGTATCCACCTTACAGAAGGGTAAAATGAAACTCCTTACAGCATGATAGGAAGCTCATGTCACCTTAATGTATCCACCTTACAGAAGGGTTACATGAAAATCCTTACAGCATAACAGGAAGCTCATATCACCTTAATGAATCAAAGCTAAAGATGTAGGTAACATGAAACTCCTTACAGCGCAGCAGGAATCTCATGTCACCTTAATGTATCTACCCTAATTAAATGGTAACATGAAACTCCTTACAACGTAACAGGAATCTCATGTCACCTTAATTTATCAAAGCTAAAGAAGGGGTAACATGAAACTCCATACAGCAGGTCAGGAATCTCATGTAACCTTAATTCATCATAGCTAAAAAAGGGTAACATGAAACTCCTTCCAGCATGTCAGGAATCTCGTGTCATTTCTATGCATCCACCTTAAGACGGGGTTACATGAAACTCCTTCCAGCATGTCAGGAATCTCGTGCCACCTTAATATATCCATCATAAAGAATGGGTCTTTTCCTGCTAGACTTTACTACTTTTTCATTTACATGACAATAGTTACAGCGTAACAGGAATCTTAGGTCACTTAAATGTATCCACCCTAAGGACGGGGTAATATGTAACTCACAGCGTAACAGGAGTATCATGTCACCTTAATGTATCCACCCTAAAGAAGTGGTTACATGAAACTCCTTACAGTGTAACAGGAAATCCAGGTCACCTTAATGTATCCCCACTAAAGAATGGTTTACATGAAACTCCTTACAGCGTAATAGGAATCTCATGTCACCTTAACGTATCAAAGCTAAAGAAGGGGTTACATGAAACTCCATACAGCATGACAGGAAGCTCATGTCACCTTAATGTATCCACCTTAGAGAAGGGTAACATGAAACTCCTTGCAGCATGACAGGAAGCTCATGTCACATTAATGTATCCACCTTACAGAAGGGTAACATGAAACTCCTTACAGCATGCCATGAAGCTCATGTCACCTTAACGAATCAAAGCTAAAGAAGTAGGTAACATGGAATTCCTTACAGCGTAGCAGGTATCTCATGTCACCTTAATGTATCTACCCTAATTAAAGGGTAACATGAAACTCCTTACAGCATGACAGGAAGTTCATGTCACCCTAATGTATCCACCTTACAGAAGGGTAACATGAAAATCCTTACAGCAGGACAGGAAGCTCATGTCACCTTAATGTATCCACCTTACAGAAGGGTAAGATGAAACTCCTTACTGCAGGTAAAAACAAATGATGGGGTTACATGAGACTCCTTACAGCAGGTCAAGAATCTCATGACACCTGGGTGAAGCAAAGGGTAACATGTAACTCCTTCCAGCATGCCAGGAATCTCGTGTCAATTTAACGTATCCACCCTAAAGAAAAGGTAACATGAAACTCCTTATACAGCAGGTAAAACTAATGAAGGGGTAACATGAAACTCCTTACAGCAGGTCAGGAATCTCATGTCACCTTTAATGAATCAAAGCTAAAGAAGTAGGTAACATGAAACTCCTTACAGCGTAGCAGGTATCTCATGTCACCTTAATGTATCTACCCTAATTAAGGGGTAACATGAAAATCCTTACAGAATGACAGGAAACTCATGTCACCTTAATGTATCCGCCTTACAGAAGCGTAACATGAAAATCCTTACAGCATGACAAAAAGCTCATGTCACCTTAATTAAGCAAAGCTAAAGGAGTGGGAAGCAGGACTCAATTGTCACGACCATATTTAAGGGGTAACATAAAAATGCTAACATCATGTCAGGAAGGTCATGTCACCTTAATGTATCCACCTTATAGAAGGGTAACATGAAACTCCTCACAGCTGGTAAAAGCCAATGATGGGGTAAGATGAAACTCTTTAAAGCAAGACAGGAACCTCATGTCACCTTAATGTATCCACCTTACATAAGGGTAACATAAAAACCATTACCACATGACAGGAAGCTCATGTCACCTTAACGTATCCACCCTAAATAAAAGGTAACATAAAATTCATTGTACAGCAGGTAAAAGCTAATGAAAGGGTAACATGAAACTCCTTAAAGCAAGTCAGGAATCTCATGTCACTTTAATGAATCAAAGCTAAAGACGTAGGTAACAGGAAACTCCTTACAGCGTAACAGGAATCTCATGTCATTTTAATGAATCTACCCTAAATAAGGGGTAACATGAAAAACTTTACAGCATGACAGGGAGCTCATGTCACCTTAATGTATCCACCTTACAGAAGGGTAACATGAAACGCATTGTACAACAGGTAAAAGCTAATGAAATGGTTACATGAAACTCCTACCAGCATGTCAGGAATCTCGTGTCACCTTAATGTATCCATCCTAAAGAAAAGGTAACATGAAACCTCTTACAGTAGGTCAGGAATCTCATGTCACCTTAATAAAGCAAGGCTATAGAAGTAGGTAACATGAAACTCCTTACAGCGTAGCAGGAATCTCATGTCACCTTAATGTATCTACCCTAATTAAGGGGTAACATTAAAATCCTAACAGAATGACAGGATGTTCATGTCACCTTAATGTATCCGCCTTACAGAAGGGTAATATGAAAATCCTTACAGCATGACAGAAAGCTCATGTCACCTTAATGAATCAAAGCTAAAGAAGTAGGTAACATGAAACTCCTTTACAGCGTAGCAGGAATCTCATGTCACCATAATGTATCTACCCTAATTAAAGGGTAACATGAAACTCTTTACAGCATGACAGGAAACTCATGTCACCCTAATGTATCCACCTTACAGAAGGGTAACATGAAAATCCTTACAGCAGGACAGGAAGCTCATGTCACCTTAATGTATCCACCTTACAGAAGGGTAAGATGAAACTCCTTACTGCAGGTAAAAACAAATGATGGGGTTACATGAGACTCCTTACAGCAGGTCAAGAATCTCATGACACCTGGGTGAAGCAAAGGGTAACATGTAACTCCTTCCAGCATGCCAGGAATCTCGTGTCAATTTAACGTATCCACCCTAAAGAAAAGGTAACATGAAACTCCTTATACAGCAGGTAAAAACTAATGAAGGGGTAACATGAAACTCCTTACAGCAGGTCAGGAATCTCATGTCACATTTAATGAATCAAAGTTAAAGTAGGTAACATGAAACTCCTTAAAGCGTAGCAGGAATCTCATGTCACCTTAATGTATCTACCCTAATTAAGGGGTAACATGAAAATCCTTACAGAATGACAGGAAGCTCATGTCACCTTAACGTATCCACCTTACAGAAGGGTAACATGAAAATCCTTACAGCATGACAGAAAGCTCATGTCACCTTAATGAATCAAAGCTAAAGAAGTGGGTAGCAGGAATCTCTTGTCACGACCATAATTAAGGGGTAACATGAAAATCCTTACATCATGTCAGGAAGGTCATGTCACCTTAATGTATCCACCTTATAGAAAGGTAACATGAAACTCCTCACAGCAGGTAAAAGCCAATGATGGGGTAACATGAAACTCCTTAAAGCAAGACAGGAAGCTACCCTAACCCTAACCCTCACCTTAATGTATCCACCTTACATAAGGGTAACATGAAAATCATTACCACATGACAGGAAGCTCATGTCACCTTAACGTATCCACCCTAAATAAAAGGTAACATAAAATTCCTTGTACAGCAGGTAAAAGCTAATGAAAGGATAACATGAAACTCCTTAAAGCAGGTCAGGAATATCATGTCACCTTAATGAATCAAAGCTTAAGACGTAGGTAACAGGAAACTCCTTACAGCGCAACAGGAATCTCATGTCATTTTAATGAATCTACCCTAAATAAGGGGAAACATGAAAAGCTTTACAGCATGACAGGGAGCTCATGTCACCTTAATGTATCCACCTTACAGAAGGGTGACATGAAACTCATTGTACAACAGGTAAAAGCTAATGAAATGGTTACATGAAACTCCTACCAGCATGTCAGGAATCTCGTGTCACCTTAATGTATCCATCCTAAAGAAAAGGTAACATGAAACCTCTTACAGCAGGTCAGGAATCTCATGTCACCTTAATGAAGCAATGCTATTGAAGTGGGTAACATGAAATTCCCTCCAGCATGTCAGGAATTTCATTTCACCTTAATGTAGCCATCCTAAAGAAGGTATTACATGAAACTCCTTACAGCGTAACAGGAATCTCATGACACCTTAATTTATCTACCTTAAATAAGGGGCAACATGGAACTCCTTACAGCATGACAAGAAGCTCATGTCACCTTAATGTATCCAATCTAAAGAATAGGTAACATGAAACTCCTTGCACAGTAGGTAAAAGCTAATAAAGGGATAACATGAAACTCCTTCCAGCATGTCAGGAATCTCATGTCACCTTAATGTAGCCATCATAAAGAAGGGGATACATGAAACTCCTTACAGCGTAACAGGATTCGCATGTCACATTAATGTATCTACACTAAATAAGGATTAGATCTAACATGAAATTCCTTACAACATAACAGGAAAACCATGTCACATTAATGTATCCACCCTAAAGAAGGGTTACATGAAACTCCTTCCAGCATGTCTGGAATCTCGTGTAACCGTAATGTATCGATAAACCCTAATGGCAAAATGAAGGGTCTTACAATATGTTACAGGATGAAATTTGGGAAACCAACCCGATTTCTTTTAACCTTTCCCTCATATTAACGCCTTTTCACGCATTTGCAAACAGAGTAGACCCAGATCAGAAGGCTCCTATATAGGAGCCGCCTGATCAGGGTCTGCTGTGTTCCCTAATGGAATTCGATAGTTCTGTATCTTTACTTTCTAAACTGGCTATAATGTTATTTTACCTATGAATATTCAGTAGATATTGAAATTTGAAAAAAAAAGAACAGAGAAAGGGTTAAAACTAGATCTAGAAACAATCTTACCAGGACACAAATGTACACAACGATACACGTTTAAATGATTCCAGCAAAAATTCCAATTATTTGTCAGTTTCTAGGTATCCTGTAGAGAATTGATCGTCACATTTGGCGTTTTTCAAACAAGGTGGTGGCCACTGTCCGTCGTCCATTGCTTTCCTTTTAAATAATAAAATCCCGCTAAAACGTAGCTATTTTTGGAACGTTACTATATTTAGATGACACACAAAATGATGACGTCACAAACACACAGAGGATACACGCCACAAGAGAAATGGAGAGAAAACACGCAATGGAAATTTTAAAGTCATTTCTGGGTTGATTTTTACAGTTTTTTCAAGCAATATAGGTACTATAAGATAATTTCGAATGATTTAGACCAACTAAAACGAGAATTATCAATAGATAACCTTAAAATCGCGTAATTAATGAAAAATTTCCATTGCGCCAGTGGAGATTAATAGTAGAAATGAAAATGAAATATGCATTGATATATATCTAATCATAAAATAAAAGCTAATTTATCAATATTACATACAGACTCAAACATGTCTAAAATTTTAAATAAATGTAACATAATAAAAAGTAAAAGACAAGCCCCAAATTTAAAGAAACTTCTTACCAGAGCAAAGTTTACGGAGAATAAACACATACTTAGTAGAGTAACAAAATGTAATAAGTCAAACTGCTCGTTATGTCAACATATTAGAGAAAGTGATTCTTACAATTTTAAAGGATCAAAATTTTATGTAAATCAACCAATGTCTTGTGATGTAAGAAATGTTTTATATGTTCTTACATGCACTGGATGCAGAGAGTTTTATATAGGACAAACTGGTGACAAATTGAGAACAAGAAGAACTATCCATTCACAGCAAATTAGAGACCCATCAACAAGACAAATTCCTTTAAGAGAACATTTAGAAAAATGCGGAATCAAAACCCTTCAATATGAAATATTTCCCTTTTTTAAATTAAAGACAGATAGTGTTTCAACTAGGCTAGAAAAAGAAAAATATTTTATACAAAAATTTAAACCAACCCTAAATGCAATTAATTTCTAATTAAAACATTTGTCTGACAGAGTTACCAGCCTTACAGGAAGTAGGGATCTAATATGTTAATCATAAGAACTAACGACGTCACCATTTATTAGATTTTATTCATCACATAACGTTTTGGTCATTGCAGAAAATGTCAAGTCTAATATACAGTTCAAACTCGGAAGCAAGCAGAGCAGATCCTGTAGAAGCCGTCTGATCTGGATCTGATATGTCACCAATTATTAGATTTTATTCATTACATAACGTTTTGGTCATTGCAGAAAATGGCATCTCTAATATACAAACTCGGAAGCAAGCAGAGCAGATCCTGATCAGACGGCTTCTACAGAAGCCGTTTGATCTGGATCTGATATGTCACCATTTATTAGATTTTATTCATTACATAACGTTTTGGTCATTGCAGAAAATATCAAGTCTAATTAGGTATTAAAGAAGTATATAACAGAGCAGATCCTGATCAGTCGGATTTGATTTCCGCACCCGTGAAAGTCCTGAACGAATTAAGTTGATGTTTAATCCAATCAGCGGTTATAGCATGATTGGATTATCACACCTTTTAGCGACAGTCCCGCACACCTAATCGCTCACAGATCAAACGCGTGTTGCTCCTGTAGAAGCCAATTGATCAGGGTCTGTTCGGTTTGCTCTGCTTTGTATGTACAGCCTAAATAAATGTGTAAATTTTTAGCATTATATACATAAATTAGGGAGTTATGGTATAGTTATGGTATAAAAACCTTTGACTATTTTTGGTGCGAGTATATCGCCCATCTGACATATACATGATATATACATTACAGTTAATGTGAACTTTTAACGTGTTAGTAAGAGGGATAAGTCGGGGCCTATTTAACCCTTTCACTCATATTCACGCCTTTGCTAACAGAGTAGATCCAGATCAGACTGATCCTATAGAATATAAGCAAACAAGTTTGACCCTAATCGGGCGGATCCAGATCCGAACTCCTATAGGAGTCGTCTGCATCAGTTAAATCCCATGCTGGTTCGTATCAGTTGACTTATACACAAAGGTCGCACGTGCTACCGTTCAGAGTACCGTAAACGGAACCCTGCTGCTATCACGCGTGTGCTTTACACTTAAACTACTGATTTAACCCTTTCCCTTTTTTTCACGAATTTGCAAACAGCTATAGGATCCGTTTGATCTGGGTCTGCTCTGGTTGCTTATGGAATTTCTTTACTTTCCAAAATGGCCACAATATTCCACCTTCTATACTTCATTATCACTTTTTTGTTCATGAATATTCAATAGTTATTAAAATTTTGAATAAACGGGGAAAAGATTAATATCCATGGCCAACAAGAGTACCGCATACGGTACATAATACGCCCACTTGCAAACGTTCTCTGATTCAACATGCCTTATAAGTGTTGACATTTTCTAATTTGTAAATATCATTTCAAATGAAAAGTTATGGCCATCCTCATATTTGCATAGATTTGCATTATTTTTTTTAAGTGCAAGGGCCATAACTCCGAAACAACAAATCAAATGATCCTCAGAATCGACTTAGCTTCAGGTCTTGATGCATTAAACATGTGTATGAAGTTTCATTAATATCTGTCAAACAGTTTTGCTAGAAAACAGCGGACAAACTATATGCATATATTTGCATTATTTTTTAAGTAAAAGGGCCATAACTCCGAAACGACAAATCAAATAAACCTCAAAATCTACTCAGCTTCAGATCTTGATGCATTAAACATTTTTGTGAAGTTTCATTAATATCTCTCAAATAGTTTTCCCAGAAAACAGCGGACAAACTATTTGCATATTTTTTAGGACAAGGGCCATAACTCTGAAATGAAAAATCAAATGAACCTCAGAATTAACTCAGCTTCAGATCTTGATGCATTAAACATTTGTGTGAAGTTTCATTCATATCTCTCAAATAGTTTTCCCAGAAAACAGCGGACAAACTATTTGCTTGTATTTGCATTATTTTTTAAGGACAAGGGCCATAACTCTGAATAGAAAAATCAAATGATCCTCAGAATCAATTCAGTTTCAGATCTTGATACATTAAACATTTTTGTGAAGTTTCATTAATATCTCTCAAATAGTTTTCCCAGAAAACAGCAGACAAACTATTTGCATGTATTTGCATTATTTTTAAGGACAAGGGCTATAACTCTGAAAAGAAAAATCAAATGATCCTCAGAATCAATTCAGTTTCAGATCTTGATGCATTAAACATTTGTGTGAAGTTTTATTAATATCTCTCAAATATTTTTTCCAGAAAACAGCGGACAAGCTATTTGCATATTTTTTAAGGACAAGGGCCATAACTCTGAAATGAAAAATCCAATGAACCTCAGAATCAACTCAGCTTCAGATCTTGATGCATTAAACATTTGTGTGAAGTTTCATTAATATCTCTCAAATAGTTTTCCCAGAAAACAGCGGACAAACTATTTGCATGTATTTGCACTGTTTTTAAGTAAAAGGGCCATAACTCCGAAACGACAAATCAAATGAACCTCAGAATCGACTCAGCTTCAGATCTTGATGCATTAAACATTTGTGTGAAGTTTCATTAATATCTGTCAAATAGTTTTCCCAGAAAACAGCGGACAAACTATTTGCATTTTTTTAAAACAAGGGCCATAACTCTGAAATGAAAAATCCAATGAACCTCAGAATCAACTCAGCTTGAGATCTTGATGCATTAAACATTTGTGTGAAGTTTCATTCATATCTGTCAAATAGTTTTCCCAGAAAACAGCGGACAAACAAAATGTTGACGGACGAACGAACGAACGAACGAACAAACGAACGGACGGACGGACAGGGCCACGACAATATACGACCACCTTTATTAGGTGGGCGTATAAAAATAGTTGTGTAATGTGAAATATGAAAGATGGAGCATTCTAGTTAAAAAAAGGAAATATCATTTCCATTAGCAAACAAAGCATACCCTGACCAGTATTATTGAAATAATAAACACAACAACAAATTACTTACCTCGCATAATATACAATCCGTCGATACACAAATAGGGCTTTTATTTCCATTGCGTGTTTCTTTCCATTTCTCCAGTGGCGCAAAGGACGTTTCTTCAGTAAAGTAAATACTCAATTGTACAGCTGTAAACGGACACATGGAGTTTTTCGTACTGACTCAGTATAATTCATGTGGAAATACTCAGAGTCTGAAAAATGAATATAAAAACATTTTAATTCCATTTCCACTATAAATCTCCATTTCGCCATTCACGAATTGGAGTTTTTTTCAATAAACATGCACTTTTATGCTTATAATTGGACTGCTAATCTTTTAATGGGTCTAATTAATTCGAAATTATCTTAAGTAACTAACCTTACAGTAAGTAACTAAAATGATTGAAAAACCCCAGCTATAATCCACCCAGAAATGACTTTAAAATTTCCATTGCGTGTTTTCTTTCCATTTCTCTAGTGGCGCAATGAATTTTAATAAGTAAATACATGATTGAAAAATTATTAATGGACAAATGAATCTTAGATTGGTCATATTCGATATAATTCATGTAAAGTTAATCATAAGCTTAAGGCCTGAAAAAACAACAGCATATAAATGTCTATTTCATTTCCATTTCTTCTATAAATTTCCATTTCTCCACTGGCGAAATGGTAATTTTCATTAATTACGCGATTTTATGGTTATCTATTGATAATTCTCGTTTTAGTTGGTCTAATTAAATAGAAATTACCTATATTGCTTGAAAAAAACCCTGTAAAAATCAACCCAGAAATGACTTTAACATTTCCACTGCGTGTTTTCTCTCCATTTCTCTTGTGGCGCAATGGACCTTTTTAAAGTAAATACACGATTGCACAAATATTAATCGACAACAGATGCTTAACTTAACATTTCATCTCCATTTCTCCACTGGCGAAATGGAAAAGTTTTCAGTAATTACGCGATTTTATGGTTATCTATCGACCAGTCTTGTTTTATATGGTCTAAATCAATCGAATTAACCTTATTGTACCTATATTTGTTGAAAAAAATATTAAAATCGACCCAGAAATGCCTAAAAAAATTCCATTGCGTGTTTTGTGTTCCATTTCTTCCATTTCTTCCATTGCGTGTTTTAGACCTACCGCATGAAACACCGTGGATCTAGCGCGACCCAAAGTGGGCGGGGCATATGCGCAAGAGATTTTTGTTGTCAACAATTTGGAGCGAGTCGAATACAAACAAACTTAGTTCTTCACACAGACATTACTTACATCGAACATGAACAGAGAAATGATATCTCCTATGATGTTGACGCTGTTTGAAAGCTCTGACAGTAGTGACAGCGGTCACAGCAGCGATATCAACGAATACCTTGTCTACAGTTTGTCTCACAGGTATGTAATGAAACGTGTATCATAAATTTTGTAGAGTGGGTAGGGTGCTTTATCAAGAAACCATTAGATATCTATATCAGATTTTCTCCTGATTTATCCAAATATTTTAACCCATTACTTCATGAATATTCATATGCCAGAAATAATGACACAATTATTAAACCCTATCAATACTGAAGTGATATTTCGTATTATACCTTTATTATAAATAAATTACAGATCAAGTTTGAATTGTGTTACGCTGTGTTGATTTTTCATCGTTTTACCACAGTTTGAGTTCACCCAGTTGGGGACAATAGCATTCCTTTCAATGCGATCATTACTTGTGTAATTATAAACATTCACACTTTGACTGAGTAAAGATTCTTACGTGCAGTTAGTTGTCACATTTAGCCTACGTGCAGTTGGTTGTCAGTTTTTTCATCGTCTTATATATCTCCCTAACCACTGTAGCTATTCACATGGAATTGCATGTAGACACAAAAAAAATCTATACTTTCAGTGCAAACCGAACCCATGCTACCCGAAAGCCCAATGTCAAGGTCAAATGACAGGAATTTTACGTGCAGATGGTTGTCACAGTTTTTTCATCATCTTATATCTCACTAACCGCTATAGCTGTTGGCATGGAATTGCATTTACACATTCAACACCATCCATACTTTCATTACACACCTGGCCCATGCTGCTGCCAAGCCCAAGGTCTATGTCAAATGACTTATTTTATGTTCAGCTGGTTGTCACAGTTTTTTCATCGCCTTATATCTCGTTAACCGCTATTGGCATGGAATTGCATAATTATATACACATTAAACATCATCCATACTTTCAGAACGCACCGGCCCAAAATGCCCGCAAGCCCAAGGTCAAATGACTTAGGAATTTTATGTGCAGCTAGGCAAGCACTTACACTGGAGCATCGCTGTATCTTAGACACAATTTTCTAGTTTTACTAATATGCATGTCTTTATTTTTACGCTAGGCTATTGCTCTGGTTGTTGGGGCCAAAGACATAGGCAGGAAAACGGCAGCTGAAATAGCAGACGATATCAAACAACTGTTCTTGCGACTCCACACCTTATCTCCAAGGTAACAATCCTTCAAGAAAGTTTCATTGTATTTATGAAACCATAGGAGCAAATGTTATATTTATCACAGTGGTTTCAAAACTTCACAATGTATATCTTATAAGATGCGATCAGTCGTATGCGTTTTAGTGAAACCCCTTTAATTTGCATGTAGGAACCTTCTGATCAGGGTCTACTCTGTTTGCATGTGATATATTATAGATAATATTGTGCAGTTTCTGCCTTGGTAAAAAAATCCGAGCATAGAATATATTCTGATTAATATTCATGATTCCATTATTTCTGCATTATTTTTGACCTGCATTTAGCTACCATGGGTTATATATACACCTTATATATTACGGCTTAGTAATATATTATTATACATGTATATGAATATTATGTGTTCACAGGTACTGTCCATCGGTTCATGGGATGAGATGGGCTTCATCTCAATTTGGAAGGGACTGAAAAGATGGCCAGCACAATTGAGGCAGCAATGGACTTTGCATTATCATTGTGTGTACGCATGGCCACTCCAGCAACTTGCCAAGATTTAGATGTTCAGGACACCCACGATTTGTCGGATCAGCAGTTGAATGGTTCATCGATGTCGTCACGTCATATCATTCCAGACGACTTTAAAATGCAACTGTCTCAAATTTATGGACAAAAAATACTGCATTGATGTTATTGTACCACCTGTGTAGAAACAGGATAATTCTGTAGATTGTGGCATGTATGCAATAGCACATGCAACTTCATTTTCTTTCAGATAAAATTATGTTTTAAATTGATTCATGATTCCAATAAATTAACTCATTCCCTCCTAGACTACCTTTAGACCCAATCTATTGGAATTAATCTACCGAAATTGAGCATTACCTATAGAAAAGGAAAATTTGTTTGCTCTATTTATCACAATGGTTTCAATAAATCAGTTTTACAGAAACGCAAAAAGGCGTCAGTAGGAGAGAATGGGTTAAGACAATATTTAATCATATGTTTAGAAAATGAAATAATGACTGAAGTCCCCACAACTGACAAAACAATAAGTATTCGTAAGGGAAAAGGCAGAAAACTATTTCGATACATAATTATTGCGTTTGTGATAAATGTACCATATGGTTCCATAAACACTGTTGATGCGCCTGAAAATAATTTGCTTATAGGCGTCTAGTTTAAATGTACTTGTTACTCATTTATTACCCCAAATTACCATGTTAAAGACATGTCTGCTTATTTCTTTAAAACATAACACTGCTCATTGTGATTCACAGGTTAATCCAGCAAAAAGAAAAACACTTGCTGCCTCGCGTTTATCCATAATGTATTGTAAATGCCATTGTTTATTTAACCCATTACTCAATGAATATTCATGTAAAAATGATGACAACATTAAAATTAAGTATATTAAATACTATAATGACTATTGGATCTACATTATATCATAAGCAAACAGAGCAGACCTGGATCAAACGGCTCCTACAGGAGCGGTCAGATCTGGATCTACTCTATTTGCAAAGGCTTAGCTCATGTGTATTTATGGAGTTAAGGATTAACCATCTCTGTGATGAATATTTAAATAAGAGATAATAGCATAATGCATATTTATATATTTCTATAATAACATCGATATTAAGGATCTTTTAGTATTGGTAGAAATGGCTTAATCAGATCTACTATAATTCCATAACTAAACAGAACAAACCCTGATCATACAGAATCGGATCTACTCAGTTTGCAAAGGCAGGAAAATCTTTATAATTTGACGGAAAGGGTTGCTATATTTACATTACTGATAATTTTCGTTTATAGTTTAATATTGTTGATTCTTGTCATAATAAAATGTGAGTAGTATTTCTGTTGTGTATTTTGTAACTATAAAGGTACAGTAATACATGTCTTAAGTGACAATTAAAAAGAGATCTAATTTTGAACCTTTAAATCAGGCGGTAGAGTAATGCAGGTCAAAAGTAATACAGGCGGTTCCTACATACTGCAGCTCTGAGTATTACTTTTGCCCTGCATAAAATAATCACCTGTTGCTTTCGAGCATTGAGAGTCCCTTATACAGGCATTACTGTACACTGTAATTTTAATAAGGTGATGAATGTGATCAATTCTGTGGCATGAGTAACCATTAAGCTGCTGATCAAAATGACGTAAGCTCTTTAAGACTCCATAACTTAATTTCTATCATATTAACCCTTTCCCTCATAGAAATTTGTTTTCACTCATTTTCAAACAGCAGAATCAGATCATACGCTTCTATAGGAGCCGTCTGATCAGGGTCTGCTCTGTTTGCTTATGAAATTTGATAGAGCTGTGCCGTTAGTTTCTAAAATGGCTACAATGTTCCACCTTGTACATTTCATTATAATTATTTTGCCCATGAAAATTCCATAGTACTGACATTTGAAATAAAAATAGAGAAAGAGTTAAAATATTGATTTTTTGTTAAAATCATATTCACAATTTAAGCATCAAACAGTTTAAATTCAGAGGAGGCACTGAATGAACTGCCGTCTCATAGGTTAAACATATTTTATTTCTCTCTTTTTTACAGAAATGGGGTTAGGCTACAAGTTCTTCCAACTTAGTTACACAGCCCTTCCCTACATAAATTATCATACATAACTAAAGAGATAATGGTTACTTAACACAGCATCAAACTAAAAAAAGTAAATTTATAAACGATTGAGTAGGTAAATGAAAAAAAATCGGGTGTTGGTGGTTTCGTCAAACTACCGGTTCGTCAAACTGATATTACATAGTAACCGAAAAGTGGTTTCGTCAAACTGATAAAATATAGTGGGTACAGTATAAAACGCGGCATAGTTAATGCAATTAATGAACTTTTGTTAATGCAATTAAAGGTCGTCAAAGGATTATTTGCAATAGATTTGGGTTTTTTTAATCTAATGTTTATGTGTTAAATAAACAATTACCTAACAATTAATCCCATAATTAACAATTTACTCGACATTGTGTCAAGGCAATTAAAGGCCGTCAAAGGATTGCTTCAATCGGAATACTTTACACGTTTGCATTTTTGCATGCGCGGGCAATTAAAGGCCGTCAAAGCATTGCTTTAATCTTTAATCGGAATGCTTTACACAACGGGCATGTTTGCACATGCGGGCAATTAAAGGTTACAGTTAGCAGGTGAGTTACAGGTGTCAAAAGTATGATACTATTATAAAAAAAAAAATAGCCAAAAATGCAGCCATACGTCAAAACCAATCATGGCATCGTACTGTATACTCTGTTCCAAGGTGGTGACACGAAGAATGCATGCCCTACAGTGTGATGGCTGCGATCTATGGCAATATACATACTGATCAATCATAACAAAAAAGTTATGATAAAATATTGAAGGTGGAACATTAATTTGTTCATACACATCATACACTTCATACACAAGCAAAGAAACAGATCTATCAAATTCTATTAGCAATTTCTGTGAAAACGTGTTTATATGAGGGGAATGTTTAAATTACTGCATGTGCCTGATTTATGGTTTAGTTAATGCAAATTAATTAATAGCATGTGTGTGTCTTTCGGTAGGTGCAAAGACATTATCATAGGTCTTTGGTAGGTGTGATAATCAAATCAAAGGTATAACGCGTGTTTGTTTGATAATCCGATTAGACACGCGACCACTGTTTCAGTTGATTCGGTCTAGCAAGTGTCACTAATACTTTAGCACTGATTGAATTATGGACAAAATTATTAATGATAGCTGTATTTGATTGGATTTTCAACTTAGATTTGGTGAAAATGATCATAAATAATTTCAACTCTTATATCTGGTTTACATCATATTCATACGATAGGACAAATGTACTCTATTTAGTTACTTGGTATACTAATTGTACGTCACGCATATACGTGTTACTGGGGTTTAAATGGTTAAAATAGCATTTCCTACAGCACAGGATTTAGGCATCATGATCATAATTTCATGTAACAACAACAATAATAATAATATCGTCATCATATTCACCATTTAAGATTTCAATAAAATAAAAGACGGTATAAAAATTATAAATGAAATAAATGATTGCACTCGCCATTAAAACAAGTACACTAAAATCTATCAAATAAATATTATTATTAATTAATCAATAAATAACATTTATGACATTTATTATATTACCAACAAATTTGTGCCACAATTTATACCATTATTAACAGTTTGACGAAACCACTACCACTTTTGTTCATAAAGTCCAGTTTGACGAACCGGTAGTTTGACGAAACCACCATAATCCAAAAAAATCAAATGTTGTCAGAGTCAAGAAAAAAAAGCAACATCATCAAGCAAATTAGTAAGATGGAGTAAGTGAAAGAGAGTGAGTGAGGTAGTGAGTAAATGAGTAAGTGAGTGAGAGAGCGGGAGAGAGAGAGAGACAGTGTGTGAGAGAGATAGAGAAGAGAGAGGGGCAAGCTAATTGCAGTAAAATGACAAGACATCTTGACAGCAACAAAAACAATATCACATATAGCCTGAAAGATAGTAAGAGGAAGATAGGAAAGTAGGAAGAAGGAATTTAATAAACTACATGTATAGTTGTGTATCTGTCTGTCTCTGTTTCCCCAGGTCTAACAAAATTTCAAAATGTGAGTGCTGCACTGCAAGTCAAGTTCTAATGGAAAACATTTGTAGAAAGTTGTTAATTTGTCTATATTTGAGGTGATTATACATGTATTGATAAAAAGGTGATTATACATGTATTGATAAAAAAGGAAAAAAGAAGACTGTTTTGGCCCATTAATTTACGAATCTTTTTGTATTTTTGATAAATTGTTGAACTGCACTGAATATCAGGTTATTTACTTCTGTAGAAAAAGATGGATTGCCATAAAGTAATTCGTTTACATTCAGAGGTTGATAATCTCTGGTTTGTATGAAAAATTCCTGTCTTTGCTCTGAAAATAAATCACAGTTTAAGAAATAATGTTCAGGATTTTCATTCCTATTGCAGAAAAAACACAGAGGGTCCTGTCTAAGATGATTATTATATAGATCTTCATTTAAGTTGCTACAACTGTTTCTTATACGTGCATGAATTACTGATAGATATCTATCACCAATCAAATAGTAAGGAGGAACTTTTGAGATTGGAATATTAGTCTGCAAGGTTTTTTAGCTCACCAGAGCACAAAGTGCTCAGGGTGAGCTTTTGTGATCGCCTGATGTCCGTCGTCTGTCGGCGTTTGTCGTGCGTCGTGTGGTGTGCGTCGTCAACAATTTGAACTTTAAAAGTCTTCTCCTCTGAATCTACAGGGTTCTCAGCTTTCATCTTTGGCACATAGCATCACCTATAGGTCCTCTACAAAAGTTATATAAATTATGTCCCTGGAGTCAAAATTGGCTCTGCCACGGTCCCAGGGGTGGCCAGTTTTTTCTAGCTGACTGTTGTTTTCTGTACAAGTAGCAGAATGCTGGGCTCACTTAGGTTAGGCATGGGGAAAACTTCAAAAATCTTTTTGTCAAAAACTACATGTCACAGAGCTTAGATATTTGGTGTATATATTTACTTAGTATTCCTTATTGACATTGGTAAATATCATAGTTCTGAGGTTAAAATTGGCCCTGCCCTGTTGGTTATACTTTAAAATATTATTTTACACTATAAAGGTTCCTCTGAACTAGAGGGATTGAGGTCACTCCATCTGTGTTGCATAATCACTGAATAGGTCAAGTTCCTGGTCAAAACTCTTCTTCAGAAGTAGTCTCTGTTTGCTCACACTGTTTTTAACCCATTCCCTCATAGGATATTTTCAGAATCTGCCTCTTGAAAAATTTCAGAATTGTGTAGATTTGAAACCATTGTGATAAATAGAGCATTTACTCCTATGGAGAAAATGCTCTATTTATCACAATGGTTTCATAAAGTGACTATTTTACCTCTTTGAATAAATCTACTGATAAGGAGCATTAATCAAAGTACTGACAGTACTGAAGGTTTCGGACCATATATATGGCGATTGTGACTATACAATACGAAAAAGCTTGGTAGGGAAGAACTGGTGCCATTGAAAAATAGTAAAATGACCTCTAAAGCATTATTTCCTGAACTAAAATGGTGTTTAATGGAACTGTTTGTTAAAATAGACAGGTTATCTGAACATAATTGCTGTGAAACTTTCTGAAAATCCTGTCAGTGTTTTAGATATTGTTTAAAGAAATAAATTGATGACTAGTAGCAAACAGTGCAGTTCCAATAGCTCAATTTGCCACTGTGTGCCTGAAGTTTACTTAAAATAATAATTTAATGTAGTAAAGGGCCATTACTCCGAAGTTGGCGTCATATAATATGTGCCTCATGCACCTATGGATGTAAATACCCAGTCAAATTTAATGAAATCTGAGCAAACTGTTCCAAGATATGACTTCTAACTGTCAAATTTCCTATATGGCTATCTGGAGCAAAAAAGGGTCATATTTCTGCTACTAACTGGTGGATTGAAACAGTATTTGGCGTGCGTCAATCACTTATCCATCTATACACTACAACCAAGTTTGAGTAAATTATATATGCCATGTGTATCTAAATATCATACAGTTAACAAGATCTAGTTATAACAGAATATGTTGCAGAATGTCCCCTAAACGAAACTTACAACTGATATTTGTGAGCAAAATATCTAAATTTCAACCAATAACAGACCATTAGTGATCACTTGGTTACCATGGCAACCAACACTTTTGAAACAACTGCATAATTATATATCCCTACTGACCATTTTTCCGAAAAATCTTATATGTAAATTGTGACCCATTCAGAGGACACCACTCCATTACCATGACAAACAAGTATTTCAAAACAACTTGACTGTGTTTGGGGTACCCAAATACCCCTAAATTCCAATTTTCAGCAAATTTGAATATCTAAAATTTTGACCAATCAGATCCCACCATTCAGTTTCCATACCAACAAATCATTTCCAAAGACATACCAATCAATTCTGAGTGTCAAAATATCCCGACATACCAATTTTGGGCAAAATCGAATAATATCTGAATTTGTCGAAAAAGATCTAAATTTTCTACCAATCAGAGCCACCATTCAGTTACCATGGCAACCAATTCTTTAAAAAGACCTACAAATTAGTCCTGAGTGCCAAAATATACCGTCATACCAATATTTAGCAAAATCAACCAATACATGTACTTTCGAAACCCATACAAATTGATTTAGAGTACTAAAATATCCCATGATACCAATTTTCAGCAAAAAAATCGAATGATATATAACTTTCGCCAAACAATATCTTAATTTCAACCAATTATAGCCAACCATTTAGTTATGGTGATTTTCAAAAAATTAAAAGTGGGATGTACATATGCATGTATCAAGCAATATTCATATGAAGTTTCATTAAGATCTGACAATTACTTAATCTTACTGAGAAATGCATTGGACAGGTTCACGACGGAAGAAGAATTGGAAGAATCAGAATCGGAAGAAAGAATAATAAGAAAAAGAAACGGAGCAAACACAAAGTGTCCCCCTACTTCATTTTGGGATATTATTAAATACCAGGGGTGAAAATAACAGCATGCTTGTATGTTAACACAGATTAATGCTGGGGGGGGGGGGGGAGCACTAAAACACTAAAAACACAAATTTGTCAAGAATTATATTATGTAAAACATACAATAAAATAATTCCACTATATCTCTTTTATAACTACTAACTCTCTATAATTGGAGTAATTATCCTTAAATGCTTACAACCTGGTACCAAGTCTCCTAAGACATTTCACACATTATAAACATGGATCTTAGAGAACTGAAAAGTCTATGATTAATGTTTACGATGTTTGTCACACATGATGTAAAAATATAATTATGATCTTCCAAACTCAACATAATTACTTCTGATGCATTCAGAATACAGATTGCTTTTGAGACTCAAGGATATCCATATATCTCCGGGGCGTTTCACTACGGTCCGTGCTCCTTCGTGCCGAAGGGTCGGTGCCGACTATTTTTTTATTTTTTTTTAGCTTTCTTCAACTTCAACTATATATACTTATTATGCAGTGCACTGAATATTAATTCTACGTATTTCAAAAAATAAATATGGACAATATTAGTGGACAATATTAGCCAAAAAGCTCGATAAAAGGTTTTTCTAAAAACAAAAAATGCTTAAATTGAGGCCGATTTTAGTCTGTGGAATTCATATCCGCGGATATGAGTCATACCCGTCATATCGGGTGTTTATACTGTATCTTGCAATTTCCAGCAGTCGTTATCTTCATTCCCATAGTTCGTGTGTAATGTGTAGAGATTGACGGTGTTCTGATCATTATTCATTACTGTTATCTCCGTAACGTTGTCTGTACCTATCCGACAAATTCAAGAAATGCTTGTAGATTTCAAAATATCCGCCCGACTTTCAGAAGTCGATTACTTTCTGGGCCATTTTTACCGGCGCTCTGTGGTATATATTCGTTCGCGACCAAATTTATCATATAACGTAGCATTTTACATGACAAAATTATTGCTAATTGAAACAGTTGCATCCGCATTTTAATAATTGACACAAATACCAAATGAAGAATTATCGATATCGTTTATCCAACGCATTGCACTTGGAACTATATGTTTGTCTAGGGGTGTTATCAAAATCACATTTTTGGCAAAATGAAAGTAGAAATACGGGTGAAATACACCCGTAGACAACTAAATCGTTTAATCGGCGCTACTTGATAAACATTCTGTCAACGTTAAACGATTCAAAATTTCTGCATTTGGGCTAATGAACGTATGCATTGTAAGCATGAATTGATATTTCGTAATATAACAGTGGTCTGATTGCGCATCATGGGATATGAATTTCTTTATAAATTTGCTTGAGGCATGCCATAGGCATGCATTACTATTAGGTTTCGGAAAGTAGTCCGAAACCTAATTAGAGAAAAGGAAAATTTCAGAATTGTGTAGATTTGAAACCATGGTGATAAATAGAGCATGTACGCCTATGGAGCAAATGCTCTATTTATCACAAAGGCTTTTTTTCAGATCCTACCTCTTTGAATAAATCTACTGATAAGGAGCATTAATTATAGAAAAGGAAAATTTCAGAAGTGTGTAGATTTGACACCATTGTGACAAATAGAACATTAATTTACTCCTATGGAGCTTTTGCTCTATTTATCACAATGGTTGGCAAATGCTCTATTTCTCACAAAGGCTTTTTTCAGATCCTACCTCTTTGAATAAATCTACTGATAAGGAAAATTTCAGAATTGTATAGATTTCAAACCATTGTGATAAATAGAGCATTTGCTCTAAAGGAGTAAATTAACTCATATACAAACCACATATAAAGTTACATACCGGTCTGTGTCAGATCAGAATCCAAACTGTGTGCTAATTTTGGTCAAGTCATGCTAAGCAGTGATAGGGTTGTCATCTGTTAGAAATGTTGTCTGCTTATTCAAAGAGGTAAATCTGGGTCTACTCTATTTGCAAATGCGTGAAAACATGTTTATATGAGGAAAAGGGTTAATTAGAGAAAATGAAAATTTCAGAATTGTTTAGATTTGAAACCATTGTGATAAATAGTGCATTTACTCCTATTGAGCAAATGCTCTATTTATCACAAAGGCAAATGCTCTATTTATCACAATGGTTTCATAAAGTGACTATTATACCTCTTTGAATAAATCTACTGATAAGGAGCATTAATTAGAGAAAAGGAAAATTTCAGAATTGTGTAGATTTGAAACCATTGTGATAAATAGAGCATTAACTCCTATGGAGCAAAATTAATGCTCTATTTGTCACAAAGGCTTTTTTCAGATCCTACCGCTTTGAATAAATCTACTGATAAGGAGCATTAATTATAGAAAAGGAAAATTTCAGAATTGTGTAGATTTGACACCATTTTGACAAATAGAACATTAATTTACTCCTATGGAGCTTTTGCTCTATTTATCACAATGGTTGGCAAATGCTCTATTTCTCACATGGCCCTCTTGTTTAAAATTGATAAAAGTTGGACTTTCTCTACAGTTAGTATCTAAAGAGTTCCATAAATTGATTGAAGAAGGGATACAAGTCTTTTGAAATACAGCTGTCCTTGTTTGATAAGTTGTAATGTCTTCTCTGTTTCTTATGGGATAGTCAGTAACATCTCCAACAGTTGGAGGAACTAGGTCATTAATATAAGAAGGAAGCATATTATTTTTAGCTTTGTACATGAAGTATAATTTCTGTTTTTCTCTCCATTTTGCTAGAGGTTCCCAACAAATTTCATTATATAAGTTGTTTAAAGATACAGATCTAGTTAATCCAGTTACTATACGGGCAGCTTCATTTTGCAGCTTTTCTAAAGACTCTGCATCGTTTTTTGTACATCCATCCCATACAATTGAGGCGTACTCAAACAAAGGTCTAACATATGATAAATATATCTGATTTAGTGCAGATCTTGATAATTGGTATTTCAATTTCCTCATGATATTAATTACTCTAGAGGCAGAAAGCAATATATTTTCAATGTGAGCTGACCACTGTCCATCTGAGCTAAGGGTTAAACCTAAGTGTTTATGGTTTTCAACAAAATGAATTTCAGTTTCATTAAAAATTAATTTTGGCAAACTTTCATTTCTTTTTAGTGTAAAAAACATTGCCTCAGTTTTGTTTGGATTGAAGTTTACAAGCCATCTTTGTGCCCAGTGAGATATTTGAGCCAAGTCATGATTAAGTATACCTTCTATATCTTGAATTGAAGATGCTGAACTAAAAAGTGAGCTATCATCAGCATATAGTCTAGCATGGCTCAGTAATGATTCAGTGATATCATGAACGTAGACTAAAAATAGTAACGGTCCAAGCACAGATCCTTGAGGTACCCCTGCCGAAATCCGCTTCGAACTTGAAGTAGCAGCTTGTATGACTGTACTTTGTTGCCTATTTTGTAAATAACTAGAAAACCATTTCAAAAGATTACCATGAATTCCATTCTGTTGAAGTTTGAATAGAAGGCCATTATGCCAAACTCTGTCAAATGCTTTTGATATGTCACAGAAAATCATACAGGAGAACTGTTTATGGTCAAAAGTTTGGCATATATGATGATAGATGTCTACCAACTGATACACTGTAGAATGATTTGGTAGAAACCCAGACTGGTTTTTATAAATGAGATTATTTTCCATGAAATAGTTATATGTATTTTTAAAAACAATTCTCTCAAAAAGTTTTCCACAACAACTAAGAAGTGAAACGGGTCTATAATTTGAAACAGATGACTTATCACCTTTTTTATAAATAGGAGTAACCTGAGCAATTTTCCACTGGTCTGGAAAAACATTTTCATTTAAAGATCTTGTGAATAAGATTTGTAGAGGTTTTGCTACAAAGTGTACACATTCTTTAAGCATTCTATGACTAATCCTGTCAGGGCCACAAGCTTTGTTTACATTTAATGTCAATATTAGTTCTTCTATTTCAGATTTAGTAAATGATATTTCAGAGAGTCTACTTTTAGTTTTATAACATAGGTTAGGCAGACGGGCATTTTCATCATTAATAGTAGAAATTGAGCAGAAATAATAATTTAAACAGTTTGCTTTTTCTTTATTTGTGGTGTAAAACTGGGTTTGTCCATCTATACTAGTAACATATAGTGGTGGTATACTAGCAGAGGAATCATGTTCTTTAACAAAGTGTCTTATAATTTTCCAAAATCCTTTTCTGTCATTTGTTTGCAAATCTGTCAAATTCATTTCAAGATTACTAAAAAAAATTTCTTTTGCTTGTTTTTTTAGGTTGTTCACTTTATTTCTGAGTTGTTTGTATTTGACCCAATCTTGAGTTTTTCCAGATTTGATTGCTATAGTTTTCATTCTGTCTCTTTTTCTAGAGTGTTTTCTAATTACACTGTCATACCAAGGTTTATCATCTGGTCTTACACAAACAGTTTTAAAAGGTATACATGACTTTACAAAATCCATAAAAACAGTAGTAAAATATGTACATGCATCATGTACTGATCCTTCATAAAGACATGACCAGTCAAAACTGTTTACTTTTTCTTTAATTTATCAAAGCTTGCTTTTCTATAGATCCAAACTGTCCGTTCAAAACTCGGTTGCAGATTATAATGAAAGGGTAAGTGGATGTAGGTGGCTTTATGATCACTTATATTATCTGGAACTTCCTCAACCCCAGCTTCATTATAATTCATGTCAACTGAAATAAGAATTGGATCCAAAATAGCTTGTCGCCGTGTCGGAGTTTTGATGACATTCTGTAGTGAGTTGAGTAAGATATTTCTCAAATTATTAAAGTTAGGATTAAGTAAGTTTTCATTCAGATCACCTAATAAAACTATATTTTTGGAAATTTCTAGGGCTTTTTCTAAGTTTATATTAAGCTTATTAAAAAAAATAGCATCAGCAGTCTTTGGACTATAGAAAACACCCATAAGAAAACATTCACGTTTAATTTTTACCTTAACCCAGATGGACTGTTCACAATGGATTTCAAGTTCAGCAATTCTTTCATGTATTAAGTCTTTATTCAAGTACACTAAAATGCCTCCTCCATGGTTTGTTCTGTCTTTCCTATAAGGATTATCAAAAGAGGGTAACAAAATTTCACTATCTAAAATAGCCTGATTGAGGTGAGTCTGTAAAACACAAGATGTTAAAATCAGAAAAATGCTCTCTTATAAACTCAAGTTTGTGTCTTATGCTTCTGATGTTACAATGTAATACAGATAAATTATGTTGAAAGTTGTGCTGCATGGGACCAGGATTTAATTCAATGTCACCTGCCTTTAGCAAACATAAAAGGATTATTATGAGGAAATTAAATTGCACAAAAACACACTTTTCCTTGACAAGAATAGCATTGTACACAAAACATTCTCTATAAAAGTAGCTAAATAAGTTTATCAAACAAGAGGGCCAGAATGGCCCTGAAGCGCTCACCAGACAATCAGAGGAGAAGATTTTCAAAGTTTTCACTATATGTTTTTATAGAAAACTAGCCGGCCCTGGGGCGGGCCAATTTTGTCCCCAGGGACATAATTTATATAACTTTTTTAGAGGACTTGAACATGATGCTATGAGCCAAATATGAAAGCTGAGAACCTTTCAGTTTCAGAGGAGAAGATTTTCAAAGTTTTCTCTTTATACTTCTACTGAAAACTACCCACCCCTGGGGCGGGGCCAATTTTGACCCCAGGGCCATAATTAAAATAACTTTTGTAGAGGACCTGAACATGATGCTCTGTGCCAAATATGAAAGCTGAGTGCCTTCCAGTTTCAGAGGAGAAGATTTTCAAAGATTTCACTATTTGTTTCTATTGAAAACTGCCCACCCCTGGGGCGGGGCCAATTTTAACCCCAGGGCCATAATTAAAATAAATTTTGTAGAGGACCTGAACATGATGCTCTGTGCCAAATATGAAAGCTGAGTGCCTTCCAGTTTCAGAGGAGAAGATTTTCAAAGATTTCACTATTTGTTTCTATTGAAAACTGCCCACCCCTGGGGCGGGGCCAATTTTAACCCCAGGGCCATAATTTATACAACTTTTGTAGAGGACCTAAACATGATGCTATGTGCCAAATATGAAAGCTGAGAACCTTCCAGTTTCAGAGCAGAAGATTTTCAAACTTTTCACTATATGTTTCTATTGCACACTTCCCACCCCTGGGGCAGGCCAATTTTGACCCCAGGGGCATAATTTATATAACTTTTGTAGAGGACCTGAACATGATGCTCTGTGCCAAATATGAAAGCTGAGAGCCTTCCAGTTTCAGAGGAGAAGATTTTCAAAGATTTCACTATTTGTTTCCATTGAAAACAGCCCACCCCTGGGGCGGGGCCAATTTTGACCCCAGGACCATAATTTATATAACTTTTGTAGAGGACCTGAACATGATTCTCTGTGCCAAATATGAAAGATGAGAGCCTTTCAGTTTCAGAGGAGAAGATTTTCAAAGATTTCACTATTGTTTCTATTCTGAAAAGTACCCACCCCTGGGGCGGGGCCAATTTTGACCCCAGGGCCAAAATTAATATAACTTTTGTAGAGGACCAGAACATGATGCTCTGTGCCAAATATGAAAGCTGAGCACCTTCGAGTTTCAGAGGAGAAGATTTTCAAAGATTTCACTATTTGTTTCTATTGAAAACTTCCCACCCCTGGGGCTGGTCCAATTTTGACCCCAGGGGCATAATTTATATAACTTTTGTAGAGGACCTGAACATGATGCTCTGTGCCAAATATAAAAGCTGAGAGCCTTTCAGTTTCAGAGGAGAAGATTTTCAAAGATTTCACTATTTGTTTCCATTGAAAACTGCCCACCCCTGGGGCGGGGCCAATTTTGACCCCAGGGCCATAATTTATATAACTTTTGTAGAGGACCTGAACATGATGCTATGTGCCAAATATGAAAGCTGAGAACCTTCTGGTTTCAGAGGAGAAGATTTTCAAAGTTTTACTATATGTTTCTATTGAAAACTTCCAACCCCTGGGGCAGGCCAATTTTGACCCCAGGGGCATTATTTATATAACTTTTGTAGAGGACCTATAGGTGATGCTATGTACCAAAGATGAAAGCTAAGAACCCTGTAGATTCAGATGAGAAGATTTTTAAAGGTTCAAATTGTTGACGCGGGACGACGGACGACGGACATCAGGCGATCACAAAAGCTCACCCTGAGCACTTTGTGCTCTGGTGAGCTAAAAACTGGTTACTTGCAGTTTGAATAGCATCTTTTTAATACATCTGTAATCCCTACCATGATGCAGTCCAATGGCAGCCCGCCATGCATTCAGATCATTATCCATTGGGCAACAGCTTAATTTCAACAGGTTTGCAGGCCATTTGGACAGCATCAGGGTACAGACTACATTCTGGGATAACTGTGGAACAGACAGAATACATTACATATAAGCTAAATAGGAATATTGAGATACAGAGAAGAAAAGAGAAAGAGAAAAAGGCATTAAAGAATAGCAAAAGTGAAAACATGTGAAGGGATCATATAATATCCGAGAACTTTGGTGTTTTGCTGACTCTGTCAAACTCTTAAATTGTTGAAAACAAAACAAGAAAACAATAGGAGCACCAAAAGATATTAAACAAGAGGGCCAGAATGGCCCTGACATCGCTCACCAGACAATCAGATATGTTTCTATTGAAAAGTGACCGTCTCTGGGGCGGTGCCAATTTTGACACCAGGGACACAAAATATAACTTTTGTAGATGACCTAAATATTAGGCTATGTGCCAAATATGAAATCTGAGAACATCCCAGTTTCAAAGGAGAAGATTTTCAAAGTTTGCACATTAAAATTGTTTCTATTGAAAACTGACCACCCCTGGGGTGGGGCCTATATTGACAACAGGGGCATAGTTTATATAACTTTTGTAGAGGATCGGAAAATGGTGCTATGAGCCAAATATGAAAGCTGAGAACCCTGTAGATTCAGAAAAGAAGATTTTCAGTTTTCACTATACGTTTCTATAGACAAGAGGGCCATTGAAAGTGTTAATTTTTCAGACAAACAAATTACAGATGACAGAAACCCTATTACTGCTGCGCATATTTTGACTCAAATTAGCACACAGTTTGGATTTGATCTGACACATAGGTAACTTCATAATATGTGGTTTGTACTAGAAAGTTAATTGTAAGATTGATATGTATTAACCAGGGAATTTTAATTATGCAAGGCCATACAAAGTTCTGACTAAAGACGATCAACTGACCTCTCAAATAATCAACATTACTGTTCCTCTGAAAAGGTATGTGTACCCTAGCATTCCAAACTGATTTTTTGCATTTGAATATTATAAATTATTACATAATAATTTCATATTCATAAGTTCACTGAACTTAATATTTCCAAGTAATACAATTTCATGTTAAAAATTATTTCATAATTTATTTAAAATCTTTAATTTGGCATTCTGGAGCCTTTACATGATTTACCCTTCTTCTGAAGTGCAGGGCAGGTTGTAATAATGTCATAATGCCAATCACTATTATTAATTAACCCTTCCCTCATATAAACGTGTTTTCACACATTTGAAAAATCAGTCTGCTCTGTTTGTTAATGGAATTTGACAGATCTTCCTTTAGTTTCTAAAATGGCTACAATGTTCTACCTACTATATTCCATTATAACTATTTTGTCTATGAATATTCAGTAGGTTGTGAAATTTGGAGAAAAAAAATGGCTACAATGTTTCACCTTCCATACTTCATTTTGCTCATGAATATGCAATAGGCATTCAAATTAATAATAAACACAGTACAGGCAAAGGGTTACTACAGCCACTACCAGCAATACAGGTGTACTAAAAATAGCCACTGGTCATCCCCATCTCTATTGCTTGACCTGATGACCTGTTTATGAGACTGAGTAAAGATAAGATGCTTAAAAGTGCAGTCAGCTTCAAGTTTGCTAGAAAACTTGCCACCCGTGGGTGTAGCCAATTTTGACCACAGGAGCATAATTTATATAACTTTTGTAGAAGTCCTGAAGTTGAAGCTATGTGCCAAATATGAAAGCTGGGGACCTTCTAGTTTTAGAGGAGATGATGCTCAAAGTTTTCACTATATGTTTCTATTGAAAACTGAAAACCCCTGGGGCAGGGCCAATTTTGACCCCAGGGGTATAATTTATATAACTTTTGTAGAGGACCTACAGATGATGCTATGTGCCAAAGATGGAAGCTGAGACCCCTGTAGATTCAGAGGAGAAGAACTTTAAAGGTTCAAATTGTTGACGACGAACGACGCACGACGCACTACGCACGCCGACGGACGACGGACATCAGGCGATCACAAAAGCTCACCCTGAGCACTTTGTATATATATATATATATATATATATATATATATATATATATATATATATATTGTGATTCGAGAAATCTTTGCACAGTATATTTTTTCCTTCGACAAATTCAAATTCGAATAGTAGAATTTTGTAAGAAATCTTCTTATACATGTGTATATATATTATCCTGATTCAACTTACCACAGGGAATCTAAATCAATATACATGTAGTAAAGAATTAATGAACTCAATATTATATTATAAGTATGCACATATTTCTTGCATAATTTTAATCAAAGCAATTTTCACAAACATCATGAATTCTCGAAAGTTTCATCCATGACGTTTGTTAAATTGTTTTTCTAACTGGGACTCACTATAATGTGTAACAGAGTAATAGGTATACAATGGATACATATATTTGAGCAAAAGATCAAATAATCAAGCAAACAAGTAAACAAGTAAATAGCAGGGTTACAGATAAGAGGAGTATTGGGGTATTTACCCAATTAAATTTGTGGAAAAGGCATTTGTTTTCCAAAACACTTAGTAACACAAGGCAATTAAATATAGCAAAAGCAGAAAACAATTTCTTATTCACTTTTTTTTAGAATCCATAATGTGTGTATATATATGAGTAATACCCAATAACAGAAATTGCCAATACCCAATAAAAATTCCACAAATACTCAATTCTGTAAAAAATCACGGAGTAAACACCCAATTGGATCCTAACCTTATCTGTAACCCTAAAAAAGACAAATAAAGCAGAAAATGAAGAGACAAACAAGATATTCTATCTGAAGTAACATTACTGCAAACGGGTAGCACTATTATTAGTATTAAACCAACTTCCCTAAAAGGCACATTTACCAATCCTTTCTGGCAGACGATAAATCAGCTCCTGTAGGACTGAAAGATGTCTGATATCATAAGGGTCCAATTTTTTCAGCCAAGCAGATTTTCTAATATACATATATACATGCGATAACTGAGGTTGTCAAGTCAGAAAGGTCTTTTATGCAAATACCATAATAGAAAAACAGCTACTTAATATTTATAGTACCAGTAATTCATATATAAATATTCAACAGGAATTTGGTCAGGTCTGGTACACTTCAGTTTGCAAAGTTATGTCCCCGATGAACCTTATGTGAAGAACAAAACAAAAGAAGCAATTCAAAATACAGTCGAGACTGTCATATGTGACCTTCCAAGGGACTTCATGAAAAAGGTCACATATGACAGGGAGTCTCTTAATACAGACCTAGGATATAATACATAACGTATACCGAAACTACATGTACATGTAAGAGATCTTCTTAAGGGAAAAATAAAACTGTGTACTAATCCAGTCTAATACAATTAGATTATGTATCTATTATTTAATACATTTATACAACATTTATCATCACAAATAAACGCTAATTTAAAAATTTAATAAATTAATAAATCATTCACTTACCAGAACATTAATGCATGTACGATACAATGTACAAATATAATACACATATAAGTGCATGCACTAAATTCACCCTATCCCTGTTCTATGTTTATTACAAATTTCAATACATGCTGAATATTCATGGATAAAATAGTTATAATGAAGTATGGAAGGTGGAACATTGTAGCCATTTTAGAAAGAAAAGAAACATCTTTCAAATTCCACTAGCAAACAGAGTAGACCCTGATCAGACGGCTCCTCTAGGAGCTGTCTGATCTGGGTCTACTCTGTTTGCAAATGCGTGAAAACACGTTTATATGAAGGAAAGGTTTAAACACTTAATGATATAAATATAAACCAGGTGCAGATTACCAAGCATACTTTCGAGTAATGTTGATAGAGACATGTATTATGCACATACTGATTAATATTTATAAAGACCGTTCTGAACTAAAGAGCCCTTAATAATCGCAAACCAGATCGAATTAGCTGCCTTGTTTAAAAGTTGTTTGTCGTTCTTTAACAATTTTGTCGCTCGAAATCTCCTCCGGCGAATCTTGTATACGACGTACGTAGCCATGTTTGACACGACTGGTTTCCTGAATATTCTGCTCGCGTACATGTATCTGTAGAGCGGATGTCGGGAACCAGCTAGTTCACGCGTGATTACAATCCCGGGTTTTCCCTAATTAATATGGTGTGAAAAACCGACGCGCTATGTAAACAAACAAAAGAAACTGATAATTGAATGTCGTTTAATACAAACCGAAGCCTATGTTTGGTTTGCAAAATCAGGGTCGCTTGTCACGTAAGACAGGGAGTCGCTTAATTCAGACCAAAATTATAAGAAAATATGTTGGGCGGGATGAAACACGGTCGCGTATGAGAGGGAGTCGCTGAAACCAGGGGGTCGCTAAGGCAGTCTCGACTGTACAAAAGAAGCATGCGTGCAGGCAGCAAACATATTATTCAACCTACTGAGAATTTTCTGTAAAGTTATACCAGGGTAAGAATGAAATGCAGATCAATTTGTTCGAACTCTATCACAGGGGGCCAGAGCGTATGGCATAAATTGACCAAAAAAAACAAAAAAATGACCCCCGAAAAAAAAAATATATATGAGTATATATTATAGACTCATATATATTTATTTTTTTCGGGGGTCATTTTTTTGTTTTTTTTGGTCAATTTATGCCATACGCTCTGGCCCCCTGTGAACTCTATCAAGTATACTGTACCATTGTTTACAAAATTTCAAGCCTGTACATCTGGTTCAGAATTAGTGTTATATCATTATAATGTCTAACAATATACAGAGTCTTCATTATTGAACTCTAAAAGAGCAAATAATAATCATTAGACTCATAAACAGACATTTTTTCGATGCTTTTCTACAAATTTAGTGAACCGGAAGTCAATGTGTCGACTCCGTCTGAACCGCAGGATAAAAAGTTACCGCAGTGGGGGCCCTGCTTTAACTGGCTCAACAAGCAAGTAATTCAGATAAATCGGGTACCACTGCCTGTCGCATTCCAACTTTTACTCTCTATACAATTGACCAATCGGAACACGAGAACAAGGATTTGTTTACAAACTCGGAAAAGTGAGGGCGTGACTAAACAGGTAATAAGAATTGATAAATGACAGTTACGACGAACAATTTAACGGGTTTCTTCTTCTCCTTCTCCTTCTTCTTCGGTATCAATGTCATTTTTCGACTTTACGAGAACCGGACGTGATTTGTCTGTCTTTTTAAAGAACACATTGCCGTTTCTTGTCCAAAAACTGTCGATCTTAGCGTCTGTTTTCTGCTGTAACAGTTCTTTCACGAGCTTAAAATATTCTGTCTTGTCAGATCCTCTGACATGAAAACTTTGTTTTTATTGCCCTTCAGTTTAGATTTGTTTGCATACACCATGTTTTTGACTCTATATCTAGAGAATTTCACTAGTAACTGTCTAGGCTCGGACTTGCCAACTGGGTGACAGCGCTCGATATCACCGGCCGATATAGGCGTCTCCGGTGTCAACGTGTTGATGAAACTGACGACCCGGGTGGTAAGGGCTTCCTCGCTTAATGCAGGATCCATTTTCATGTTGCTCAAGCGGATCGAATTCCTCCGTCCATATTGCTGGAGATCATTTACCTCATTCCTCAGACTCGATAGTCCTAAGTCCATGGCGGCAATTTTCTCTTCCAGATCAAGTACCTGCTGATCCCTCCGTTTCAGATCCTCAGCCTGTGAATTGATCAAGCGCTGCTGCCCCTCGATCTTGTCCATCTGCTGCTTGACCAGGTTATGGAGCTGTCTGTTTGACTCTGTGAGCTCCACTAAAACCCTATCACTTCTCTCCGCAGTCTTCTCAACGACTCTTTCAACGTAGGGGGCAATCATACCGTGCATGACGGGTACAAAACAGTCCATGAAAACTCTGTCTTTGAAAGTGGCTAGCAGCTGCTCCGCAAAAGGAACCGGTTTCGGCTTTGCCTTAGCCCTAGGTCTCGGACCCTGTTTCAGACTCTGGCGTTTAACTAGAGGGGTGCTCGTAATACCAGGCGAAGAGGCCTTACGCTTGACCGAAGCTGACCTACTCACTGTTTCCGTACATGTAGATATCTCCGACATCTCTTCTGCTCCCTCTACATGTCCCCGTATTCTCCATGGTTGGCGTAACTAACCAAGAAAACCAGGGTGTCACGTTGACAATTTACTACACACCACTGACCACAACACTGGCAAATGTCCTGTTAAATGACCACTTGAACACACTCCTTTGTCCCGACTGTGTAAACACGCTGACCACCAACTGGGACGAGACAAAAGAACTCAATACCCGTTTACATAAACACTGTCAAATGTCTTTGAAACATAAGATTTTGTCCATTCAATTATTTGCCGAATCCCTCAGAACACATTCGTACATCATTTGGTTTAAACAAATTCGCACTTTGAGAGCTTATTCCAACAAAACATTCCAAAGTCTCTCCACGCGACTTTACCCATGACTTTCAGTAATGGCGGCCATTATCTATCCGTCTGCCGTCTCATCAGGATCCATACCGTTTAGTAGGTAGTCTTACCACACCAAATATACCAAAGCATAAAGGAAACTCGATTAAGAAAATACGTTCTCTTTATAAACCTGCAATTTCTACAATTATTCCACCACTAATAAATGGCTATCAAACAGTTTAGGTCCAATACACAACGCAGTTTTGATCCTAATCAAAATTCTGAAAACTAATCTAGATAAAAACTGTTTGCAAATGTTTAATTATCACGATTCAGGAACTTATGTCCTCGAAATAAGATCTGGAATAGACATAAGCATACATGTATGTATATGTCTCTGTAAAATCTAATAAAACTATATAAATGGTTATGGTTTGGATCTAGATCATGTGCTCCTACAATAACACTTTTTTCTATTCTAATTAAATCAAAACAATAAATTATTATAAACCGCTTAATATAATTTTGTAATTCAAAACTATTTTAAACATGATATTTATAGTGTGTTATTGTTTAGGGCGATATCAAATTTTAATTATCGGATCCAGATCTATCCCATACCAGCGCATTTTTGGCCTGTTCTTTTAAAGTTTATCTGAGTCGTCAACATTTTCCGACATCGTTTTGTGGTCAGCAGTTTCCTATATATCTTATATGGTCAGTCAGCGTTTTAGTGAGACTCTTTTTAGTCACGTGATCAACCTAACACACTTGTTCAACACTCGGTTGACTTGTTCAAGGGTTGACTTTAGTTGTTAACGGAACTTGACGGTGTGACCCCGGTGAGCAATTGCTTCCGGAGGTCGTAGTACAGTAAGAAGTAGTCCTTTAGAACTGCAGTGCTTTAAATATGAGCTAATAAGTGTCTCTTAAGAACTTGACAGGCTGAATAATTGCATATTTTCAAGTTATTGTGTGTATTCTCTGCCCATTGGGGTCATTTTTTGTGACTCTCTTGCAGGACTACTTCCTCTGGTGGATGTTGGGAAATATGTGTGTGGAGCGTCAGAATGGCCCAAATTTAAAGCGAAAATAGACGGTGTGTACATACTTTTGTGTGTAGCGAAAAAAGTCAACGTTCTTGACCTTGTTTTCTGGTGATCTAGAGACTGTGTTTGGACTAAATATGAACGTGTTAAGAGGGTATAGCCCAAATCTATGCCTGGAAGTGAATACAGGTCATCTCGTTACCTTGCCATTTCGTAACCGACCAAATCTGGTCACTTCGTAACCAGTTTCCTGGTCGTTTCGTAACCTGTCGGGTCATCTCGTAACCACTGTTATATATATGAATTAATATATGTATTATTAATATTTTCATGGTCAATACTAAAAAGATGTTGTACATAATCTAAGGAAAAGGTGACAGAAGCATATAATGGCGTCTTATGTTAATTAGAAAGCAATTATAATCAGGATTAAAAAAAGTCAAATTGTCATAAATAAATCATGTTAACTTGTTATTAATTGCGGTCGAATTAATCCTTTAATGAATTGTTGATAAAGTACTTACACATGTATGTTAATTAGCAATTTTAATCCGGATTTAATTGGTATAAACAGACTTTTGTTGCGACCTAAAAACAACTTTAATTTATTAAGTACAATTAGCAGAGTCTGTTGATAGCATTTATAATCAGGAGTAATTAGAATGATAATTGTCAATTAACGAATAGGAGATGTAGACACAATTAATATCATTTACAATTTACTAGGAAATACAACGGTTGATAGTGATTTGAGAGTCGATTTTATTAACATAGAATAAATATTTATATTCAGATACCCCCCCCCCCCCACACACACACACACACAAAATAAATGAATAAATAAAAAGAAGTGTTGTAATCGATGTCTCAGCCGAATTGAGCAGGCTAAGGGTTAAGGAAGTTAAAGATTAAAGTTTCTACATCATACATTATACATATGATCATACATTATTTCGATCAGGGTTCGTACTATTTGTGAAAGACATAATGATGATTAATGAAAAATGATGGTAAAAACCACAGAAATAGTCTATTTTTAAAACACGTGTCATAATCGGTGTCTCTGTGATATCACTGATTGCATTAAGTAACCCGCTACTTTACACGTGCCAATTAATAGTGTCCGCCCGAGATCACAGGCACCGCCAAAAGCCGATAACATTGATATGTATACCGGAATGCGACACTGATTGAATTACAAATATTGCAAGTGGGAAGAGTTGTATCTGAATTATTTTTATACCGTTACTCCATACATACGCCTTTCTACGCTGACGTGATTATTCATGGGACAATGTTTCACACCTCGGCGCGTGCTATCTAATACATTAATTGGACTTGTGCCGTGTCTACCTTTAACTGGACACGTTTGATAAACACGACCACGTGTCTTTTTAAAACTTAATCAACGTAATTTAACCACTTTGACACAGCTTTAGGCTGTATAATTATGCCCCCTATAGGATCAGTCAGATCTGGATCTACTCTGCAAATGTGTATAAAGGCATATTTATGAAGGAAATGGTTAATATTACAACTTTGTCCATGGCATATTATTCATTCACATTTCAAGTCCCTATTCAAAGGCTATACGCCGTAGAGGCTTAAAAGATACTTTTATACATGTATAATGTCTCATACTGCCATGAACTATTTTCTTGAAGTAATTCTCGGCTATGACTACAGTATGGATTGTTCCCTTCAGGCATCGTCATTTGGAATATAATATTTAATAACTCAGAAGCATATTCTTACATTAGACTGTACATATCGCACACTATTGTCTAGCTTGATCGGTATTCACAGACTGCGATAAAGTCGAAAAGTCAATGAAAGTAAGATGATTATTCTCTGAGTTATGAAATATTATATATTCCAGACGATTCGTACTTCTAATGGACTGTAAAATTAGATTCGTACATCTAATGGACTGTAAAATCCAATGAAGTGATTAGAGGCTATATGTACTGATCGTCCAATTTTGGCCAACACGATCTGGAATATAACAAAGTTTAAATCGTGTAAAAAATAGTCTTTGTAGTTTTTCCGCTACTGTATCATATGCACAACTTGCTAATTTGAACAGTTATGGAGGACACGAAGAGATCAATTAGCACTTCTTTCATCATGATAATATAATTTAACAGTGGTTACGAGATGACTCGACCGGTTACGAAACGACCAGGAAACCGGTTACGAAGTGACCAGATTTGGTCGGTTACGAAATGGCAAGGTAACGAGATGACCAGATCCCCTGGAAGTAGCTATGGGATGCAGAAAATGCCTGTTTTTACATAGAATAAAGAAGGGCAAAAGTGACCGGGCTCACACCTGACGCTGGCCCACAAACTCCTCACAGTGATCTCCCTTGTCATCACTGCCACCACATGGTCACGTGGATGTTGTGGTGGCGGGATCTCTTCCGCGTAGCGATTAGGGGAGATAACTGCGTTGGAGGTTGGCTGGCCCAGTCAAATAGGAACCGTTAACAACTAAAGTTCCGTTGACAACTAAATGTACCAGTCGAATACGGCCATTATCTCCGAGCACTCGGATTGGTTGCAATAGACACTCCGATTCTTAAATTAAACGAAAACTTTTTTAATTGTTAAACTTCAATAATGTCGGTAATTTCTACCCTATCATACATGATATGATGTAATATGCATGTACTTGTGAATAGTATGTTCATTTAAATTATCAAAATATCTAACTTCCTATTCTTACCGTATTTTCGTTTAATTTCTGAATTTGGTAAATAGTCACCACCAACAAAACAATCAAGGGTTTTCTCGGTTTTCCAACATCAACATGACATAAATTATGCAAATACCGCTGCGGAATAAACATTCTAATGATGAGAATTATAATTAAGAAGTTTTTATCACCATCTCTCGCCAATACACGAAAACTGTCATTCGCATCTAAGCCTAATAACTTCATTAATAGGAGTAGGTCTTACCCCACCCCATTGACCCCAAGAAAGGTGGATTGGAAAGTCCAACCAGGTGGACCAACAAGTCAAACAATCTTTAAAAAATATTACTCATCAGATAACGAGAGTTCGAAAGAATCAACTGTTAGCATTCTTGACACCCCTGAAGAATTTGTTGATATTCTGAGAAGTGAGAATATCAAAAGATGTTTTATTGTGCATTCTGAAGGTAATGTGAAAACGTCTCATCCATTACTTGATGAAATTGCAGAGGAACTGCAGACTGGATCCAATGACTATGACAACCATGAAGCCATATTCTTTACTCATGGCACAAGGTCCGGGTGTCTTATGGCAGTATTTCTATGGAGAACACATCGTGGTCAGGGGGTATGTATGAGTCCCATTACAGAAAGAACATTGCAAAAAATTAGGTTCTATACTATTTATACAGCAAAGTTTGTCAAGTGTTACTTTTCTTTTCTGCCAAAGAGGTCCAGATAAGATGTGTATATTAAAACATTTTCAAGAATGACTTTTTTTATTTCTCCACCAAACCCTATGTTGTGACCACTCTTTATAGAATCTCAAAGAGACGATTCTATTAGGGCTGAAACAAGTATCCGGGTATCCGTGGGTTGGGTATAAATTGGTGGATAACCGGGTACAAAATCACTTCCCGTTACCCGATATGCAATCTAAAGCAAAATCTTGTTGTCAATTTTCATAACTTGTTGAAAAAAAGAAACCTTGACAAACATCGTTACATGTTAAATATAACATTTATTCAAGCATCCTTTTGTGTACAAGCAGACAGCTTGAATAGGCAAGTAAACATAAAAACAGACTTGTAACAAACCTCTGTGAAACCATTGCTCTTTCTTATTGGACTGGTAAATGTTTCAAGTATTCCTTAATCCAATGTTGCTCAGTAGAGAGAATCAACCAATCGAATTTGAGGCCACAAATTAGCCATGACATTTGTTACACTAACTTTCTCAATGGAAAATATCAATTGGTAAAGTGAGTAACAACGGAAATGACCCCGATCTTAAATCGCCTGATTTACGTCATGGGGCAACGTTAGAATGATGCAATAGCCTACACTTTTGCCAGACACAGCACACTTTGCTTTCACAATAGTTTTAAGCAAAAAATAAAGCTTTCATTTTAACATGTTCTCAATTTCATGCTTGATCCGGCACTTCACTGCCTTTTACAGGTATACGTCATGTTGCTATTTTTTCTGCGAAAATCAAGCAACGTTTCATACCAATAATAACAAAGTGAAGATACTAGTCATACTACAGTAGGTACTTACCATACGGCTATACTGTAGAGTTAATGGTAATCTGGGTACCTGCAGGTAATTGCAGAACGGTACCCACGTAGAAAATTTGTACCCGTTTCAGCCCTAGATTCTAATGAGTGGTCACAACATAGGGTTTGGTGGAGAAATGACAGTTTTAGTATTTGAGTACACTCCTTTAACTGTTGCGCCCTTCTGCAAGATACAGGGCAGACTCTGATCAGATAGCTGCTACAGTGGCCATCTGATCTTGGTCTCCGCTCTGTTTGCAAATTGATGGCTGTGAGCTACGTACATGTAAAGTATATTTACATAATTATGCTACGTTTGATGAAATCATCCCTACTTTAATTAAAAACTACTTGTAGTCAAGAGTTTACATGCTTACAGGTTTTGACTCTATGCAGTAAAGCTAATATGGTTTATTTCTAACAGGCAGGTGGAGTTGACTTGAGACCAATGAGAAATATATCAGAGATGTTGCATGAAGGGAACAGGTTTTCCAAACATCTTGGCATCAAGTCAGCCCTAGCTGGGATATGGTATGTTGACTTAAATCACTTAAAACAACTGAAGGTGTTAACCCTTTCCTGCATAAATATTGATTTGCGTGAATATTCATGGACTTAATATTTATAATTTCACACAAACATGTAACAATAAATTAATATTTAGCTGTCACAGAAATTCAGAATCAGATCTATATCATTTAATAAGCAAATAAAGCAGACCCTGAACTGGATTTACTAGATGTTTACATAGGCAACAGAAGTTACCCATTTGGCCTATTTTACCTGTATTGTATTATCTGCACTATGTTACCTGTACCATGTTACATGTATTGTTTTACCGGCACTATGTTAGATGTACCATGCTACTTGTATTGTATTATCTGCACTATGTTACCTGTACCATGTTACATGTATTGTTTTACCGGCACTATGTTAGATGTACCATGCTACTTGTATTGTATTATCTGCACTATGTTACCTGTACCATGTTACATGTATTGTTTTACCGGCACTATGTTACCTGTACCATGCTACTTGTATTGTATTATCTGCACTATGTTACCTGTACCATGTTACATGTATTGTTTTACCGGCACTATATTAGATGTACTATGCTACTTGTATTGTATTATCTGCACTATGTTACCTGTACCATGTTACATGTATTGTTTTACCGGCACTATGTTAGATGTACCATGCTACTTGTATTGTGTTATCTGTACTATGTTACCTGTATTGTGTCATCTGCACCATGTTACCTGCACTATGTTACCTGTATTGTGTCACCTACAGTATGTTACCTGTACCTTGTTACCTGTATTGTGTTACCTGCACTCTGTTATCTGTACCATGTTACCTGTATTGTGGTACCTACATTATGTTTACCATACCATGTTACCTGTACCATGTTACTCATATTTCTATGATACCTGCACTATTTTTAGCTCGTCTGTAAGAAATCACGAGCAATTGTCGTAACTCCGTCGTCGTCGTTGTCGTCGTCATTGTCGTCCGAAATCTTAACATTGACCAAAACTCGAAAAGTATAAGAGGTATCAACATGAAACTCCATAGGTTAGTAGATCTCATTGAGGGGAAGGTCCCTACATACAAACCATAACTCTTGATTTCAAATTTTTGGAGTTATGGCCCTTTATATTTTTTGAAAAGGACGACAGACGAGCGTTTGCACCCGTTTTCGGTACTCTTGTTACCTGTAACCCGTACCATTTGCTCATACTACCATGCTACCTGTACCATGTTACCTGCACTATGTTAACTGTGCCATGTTTCCTATGTACCATGTTACTCCATGTTATCTGTACCATGTTACCTATATACCACGTTACCTGTATACCATGTTACCTGTACTATGTTAACTGTGCCATGTTTCCTATGTACCATGTTACCTGTGTACCAAGTAATCATATTACCTGTGTTCCAGTTACCTGTACCATATTACCTCTGTTCCATGTTTATCTTTACAGGGCTGGTGGTGGCAAGGGGCTAATTGCAGGACCCCCAGCTACAGATAATAGGCACTGGGATCCAGCTTTCAGACAAGAGGTGTTTAAAGACTTTGGAGAATTTTTGACATCTCTTAATGGATGTTTTGGTAAGTCTATTTTGATACTAAATTTTCCTATTTACAGTTAACTCGATAACCCCAACTTTTTGGCACCTTTGCAAATGGAGTAGCAGGGCCTTTGCTAGTGAAAAAAACAACAAGTTTGGTGAATTTCGTGGCGAAAGGAAATTTGCTGATATTCACTGAGATTTCAATAGACCCAGATGAGACAGCCCCTGTAAGAGCTGTCTGATCAGGATCTGTAAGAGATGTCTGATCAGGGTCTGTAAGAGCTATCTGATCAGGGTCTGTGTCTGATCAGGGTCTGTAAGAGCTATTTGATCAGGGTCTGTGTCTGATCAGGGTCTGTAAGAGCTATCTGATCAGGGTCTGTAAGAGCTGTCTGATCAGGATCTGTAAGAGATGTCTGATCAGGGTCTGTAAGAGCTATCTGATCAGTGTCTGTGTCTGATCAGGGTCTGTAAGAGCTATCTGATCAGGGTCTGTAAGAGCTGTTTGATCAGGGTCTGTATGAGCTGTCTGATCAGGGTCTGTAAGAGCTGTCTGATCAGGGTCTGTTCTATTTGCTTATGTAAAGATTTTATTCCTTCCTGCCATGGCCATGAACTTCCTTAGTTGTTTTTTTTTAAATAGAAGAATTAAATGAATTAATATTCATTATTGGCTGATTCTGGTATGAATATTTATTAAGTAACTAAAGAGTTGAAAATTAATATTGAAATAATAAAGGTGAAAATAAAGGTCACCTTAGAATAAAGTCATAGTTACATATCATCATCATACTCCTGTATCCTATTCCCTGTTCAATATTCATGTAAGAAATAATAACATTATAAATATTTATAAGCTGAATATTTATAATATCAACTTTTCAAGGAAACAGTTTGCTTTGACAAAAACTGTTACATGAGATCTAGTATATCATGTTAAAGAGGAAGTCCCTACAATGAACGCATATTTTCAATAATGTCATAGAACTTAATGTTTGTTACGTTCAATCATTATTATGAAGATTGTCAATTTGAACTTATATATCAAAAATGCCACAATGATACAAAATAAACTGTTTTCATCGACACATATATTTTTTATTCTATAACAAAATATTATCGACCTTGGTCGAACAGTTAAACTAAAACACGAGCCGAATAAATACTAATACATTGCCGAATAACATATTCAAACATATGAAAGTTGTGTCTTCTTTGGTGTTTATTTTGATTGGTTTTCTTGCGATATACTTCTTTTCAGCATATAAACAAATGAGTTTTGTATATCTCAGGCACTTTTGAAACATGTTGAATGTAGGGACTTTCCCTTTAAAAGCAAACAGAACAGACGATGATCAGATTGCTTCTATATGACAAATCACATTGCTTGTTTTTGGGTTGAAAGGGTTAAATATGTATTACTGTATATGTATATACATGTATAGGTTTCCAGAGCTCCAGATAAGATGCATAAATTCAAACATTTTCCAGAATAACACCTTTATTTCTCCATCAAACCCTATACTGTGACCACTCTTTAGAATCGTCTCTGTGAGACGATTCTAAAGAGTGGTCACAGTATAGATTTTGGCGGAGAAATGACGATTTCAGTATTTGTGTACGCACCCTTATCTGTAACTCTGGGTTTCTAATTACAGTGTTGTTACAACTATGATTTCAGTGGCAGGGGCTGGTGTTGGGAGCTTAGTACCTGACATGGACACGATGTTCACTCAGACTCGATACATTTCCAATCTGTCTTCCTACTATGGCGGAACAGCTAACACAGCGTTGTACACTGGCAAAGGTAACTACCGTTGTTACTCTAAAGTTTGGCCAGACAAACTTAGGCAAATAGTGCAGACCCAGATCAAACTACTCATTCAGTGTCTACATATTTTATCAAAACATGGACATTCAGTTTAACAAAAAAAGTAAATATAATACAATGGAACCTGTTCTAAGTGGCCATTCACTTATTGAACTTAGGAGTGTTAAAAAGCAGGTTGTTGCTTAAAACGGAACAAACATAATGCAAAAAGCTCCTATAGGAGCTTTCTGCATTACTTTTGCCCTGCATTAAGCTGCTACCTGCCTAACAGACCATAACTAGACCTCTTTTTGATGACCTCTCAAGACAGGTTCTACTGTAATCTGAAACTGCCATGGACCGAAACTGTGCATTGTTTTGTACGGGCCTCAGTTTCAAGAATAAGCTCAAGTCCTAGCTCCGCTATCCTAATAGTACAAAATCTAAACATGGATACAGAGCTCCAGATAAGATGTGTAAATTTGAACATTTTAAGGAATATCTCCTTTATTTCTCCATCAAACCCTATACTGTGACTTCTCTTTAGAATGGCCTCGAAGAGATGATTCTAAAGTGTTGTCACAGTATAGAGTTTGGTGGAGAAATTATGATTTTAGTATTTGGGTACGCACCGTTATCTGTAGCACTGATGAATACATGATATCATTCTATGTCTATTGAATTAATATTAAGACACAACCTTGTCGAGTAAATCTACTGAAAAATAGAATTTACAAGACAAAAGGAAAAGTTCAGAATTTTGTAGTTTTGAAACCATTGTGATAAATAGAGCATTTGCTCCAATTTATCACAATGGTTTCAAAAAGTGACTTTAACAGAGGCGTCAAAAGGTGTCAATATGAGGGAATGCGTCAAAATGTGTCAATATGAGCGAATGGGTACAATTTTCCAAATTTTGTCCGTGAATATTAAGTCGGTATTGAAATTTGGAATAAGCATAGAACAGGGAAAGGGTTAACCCATTACCTCATATGCTATTCTTAGACCCAACCTCTTTGAATGAATCTACCCCAAAGGAGCATTTACTAGAGAAAAGGAAACTTTTAGAATTTTGTAGTTTGAAACCATTGTGATAAATAGAGCATTTGCTCCTATAGGAGCAAATGCTCTATTTATCACAATGGTTTCACAAAGTGACTTCTACAGAGTCGTCAAAAGTCGTCAATATGAGGGAATGGGTTAAGACTGATTGTACTGTAGATGTTTGACTTGTTTACATCTCCCATGCAAGTGTTAAGACTGATTGTACTGTAGATGTTTGATTTGTTTACATCTCCCATGTTTACATGTCCCATGCAAGTGTTGTGACTGGTTGTACTGTAGATGTTTCCCATGTTTACATCTCCCATGTTTACATGTCCCATGCAAGTGTTAAGACTGACTGTACTGTAGATGTTTGACTTGTTTACATCTCCCATGTTTACATGTCCCATGCAAGTGTTGTGACTGGTTGTACTGTAGATGTTTGATTTGTTTACATCTCCCATGTTTACATGTCCCATGCAAGTGTTGTGACTGATTGTACTGTAGATGTTTCCCATGTTTACATCTCCCATGTTTACATGTCCCATGCAGGTGTTAAGACTGACTGTACTGTAGATGTTTGACTTGTTTACATGTCCCATGCAGGTGTTGTGACTGATTGTACTGTAGATGTTTGACTTGTTTACATGTCCCATGCAGGTGTTAAGACTGGTTGTACTGTAGATGTTTGATTTGTTTACATGTCCCATGTTTACATCTCCCATGCAAGTGTTAAGACTGATTGTACTGTAGATGTTTGATTTGTTTACATCTCCCATGTTTACATGTCCCATGCAAGTGTTGAGACTGGTTGTACTGTAGATGTTTGATTTGTTTACATCTCCCATGTTTACATCTCCCATGCAAGTGTTAAGACTGATTGTACTGTAGATGTTTGATTTGTTTACATGTCCCATGTTTACATCTCCCATGCAAGTGTTGAGACTGGTTGTACTGTAGATGTTTGATTTGTTTACATCTCCCATGTTTACATGTCCCATGCAGGTGTTGTGAAGGCCATGGAAGCAGCCACACATTTCCTCAAATTGGGTTCATTGACAGGCAAAACCGTTGCTATACAGGGTGGTGGGAGTGTAGGTATGTGATTTCTTTAGAAAACCCAATTTTTATGCCCCCAAGGTGGGAGGCATATGGCCTTGCTCTTGTCCGGCAGGCCGGCCATTTTTAAAAATTTGATAACATCACTAGTGTCTTTTTAATGTACAAAGAGTTAGATACTAGTGATGCCATCCAACTGCGAACAGGGAAATAAAGAAAAACCCAGATTAAATCATAGTTTTATTGATTTTTATTTGACCTAGATCTAATAAAATTACTCAAAAAAGTTTGTTTGGGCAATTTTAGGGGGGGGGGGGGGGGGGGGAGGTACACCAATGGATAGATGTTTACTTCAAACTTTGACAGATGAAAAACATTGATGTGAAGATGTACATAAAGAAGGGAAGTTTATCTACAAAAACTCTATAAAATTTTGTGTAAATGTTTAGTGCCATGAGGTAATACCTGCAAGTGTCACTTTTATTGACTAGGAACTTAAACTTGATGAATAAATGAATATATTTTTTTCCTATTCATACATTCTTTTGAGTAGCTAACTGAATGACAAACAGCTTGGATCCTGATGAGATGCAATGCTTAACAGGAGAATCATTAATTGGTATCTGTCTTCTGAATGTGGAATTTTTTACTCATGGTTTATTTGAAAAGAAACTAGAAGGGAAAAAAAAGTAAATGAATGATTACAGTTACTTAACTAAGAGCTCAATGATGATTTGAGTCATTTAACCCTTCGCTTTGCTGAATTTTAAAATACATTTCTCCTTCTTTACCCATGCCCTGTTGTATAATTACATATATCTTCACTGTGTACAAGTATTTCGCTGTGCAATCACTGCTGTGGAGTACACTAGTTGCACAATCAATTTGTAAATAGTGCAGACCCTGATGAGACAGCTCCTACAGGTAGGTATATTGACGTGAATAGCAAGCGAAGCGTCAACATGCTTTGGATGAACTTATGAAAGAGTTTAGCCAACAATTTTAATTGAATCCTTTCAGTGCCAATATTGTCATCTGCAGGACACATTTTGATCTGTTTTAAGCTATAGTATGGACACTTGTTCAATTTCTTTATAAAAAGATAAACAGTTATTCGGCGTCTCATCCGAACCCAAGCTATTTTGCAAATGTGTGTCAAGTTGCAGATAGCATTTTGCATCTGATATCACAGACCCGTCTCCATGGTAATGAAAAGAGTTTAAAAGATACTCTAGGTAACCTGCCTCATCAGGATCCTAAACTGTGTGACACTTTGATTGTATTGTAGTCGAGAAGGGAATTTAAAAGAATTGCGTAAAGATGAACATTTAACCCGTTTACTCCATATCTATGCCTTTACAAACAGAATTGACCCTGATCAGATGGCTCATGTAGGAGCCATGTGATCAGGGTTTGCTCTGTTTGCTTATGGAATCATATAGATCTCATTCTACAATTTTTAGCAAGGCCAAATCATTTCTTGTTCATATGCAAGTCATCTAATTAATATTAATGCATATGTTATTTCTTAATACATGTATATATTCATGGAGTAAAGGGTTGAACAGAATGCCATTTGCTCAACATGCTGACAAGTGATTATTTTTACTTGAAGCCCAAGTTATCATTGATGAGCTGCTGGAGCAGGGAGTACGGCACATCTATGTGACAGAATGCAACGCACTGAGGGCCGACGACCTGAGAGACAAGTTTGCTCAAAGGGTATTAAAATTTAATTTGTTCTTTATAGAGTATTACCTCAACTTTATTAAACATTGAGTCAAGTGTGTGTGTCTCAACTTTATTAAACATTGAGACAAGTGTGTGTCTTTGTCTGTCCTTTCATTGATTGGTTCTATCACTCCAACAGTGCACTGAAATGTTTGTCATGCAAAAGTTAACTATTGTAAACACAGGTTTATTCAAATTTAAATCAATACACATGATCACCTTGAAACATTTCATTTGCCTGTCAGCTGAGACATTTCAGAGTTGTTCCTTTTTTTAGCTTGTCTGTTTCGAAGAAATCACGAGTTATTGTCGTAACTCCGGCGTCCATGTCGTCATTGTCGTCCGAAATCTTAACATTGACCATAACTCAAAAAGTATAAGAGGTATCAACATGAAACTTCATAGGTTAGTAGATCTCATTGAGGGGAAGGCCCCTACATAAGAACCATAACTCTTGATTTCAAATTTTTGGAGTTATGGCCCTTTATATTTTTTGACAATGACGACAGATGAGTGTTTGCACCCGCTTGCGGTGCTTTTGTTAAAATTTTATAATAGCATATTCCAACATGCAATTTTTGCCAGAGCAAAAACCTTAGAATAATATCTACCATGGCAGGAACTACACAATCATAACTTTATTATATCATAAGCAAACAGAGCAGACCCTGATCAGATGGCTCCTATAGGAGCCATCTGATCTGGGTCTACTCTGTTTTCAAATGCATGAAAATGTGTTTATATGAGGGAGAGGATTAAGTACTAATATTTATTGATGGATTTTTAATTTACAGGCAAAGGGCAGGCTGAAAGTGGCTAAAGTTTCATTCAACGACACCAGCATCTTTAAGCAGCCTTGTGATATTTTCTCTCCCTGTGCAGGTGGCAAGGTATGGTCTGCCCCTTTAATTGATAATCAGCCTTTATAAGTCTTTGCAAACAGAGTAGACCTAGATCAAACATTTGCTAAAACATTGCCCTCAGGTTATTCCTTTACTCCATGAACATTCATGTAAGAAATAATGACATCATGAATATTAATAAGGTATAACTGTTATAATGGCACAAGGACACTGACCTTTTGAAACTGTAGAATCTTGTCTGTATTATTTCATAAGCAAACATGACAGACCCTGATCAGACGACAGCTTTTACAAGAATCGTCTGATCTGGGTCTACTCTGTTTGCCAAGGCATAGAAAGTCGTTTTATGGAGTAAACGGTAATAAAACTTCTCAATCTAAGTTCATTCTTCAGTATTTGATTGGACAGATTTTGAGTTTCACTCAAAATATGACCAATCAGAAGCTTGAGAATGGACCCAAGCATAAGCTTTATAACTTAAGGCCATACATCCGGTCAGGACTCTAGTTTATTTGATACTCAGGCCTACCAGAGTATTTCTTTAAAGCAAATAGATCAGACCCCAAACCGACAGCGTTAACCCTTTACTCCATAAATACACTTTTGCAAACATGGTAGATCTGGGCCTACTCTATTTGCAAAAGTGCTAAACTATGGAGGAATGGGTTAAAGAACATAGCTGTGTTGTTGTAGTAGGTGTTGTTGTCCAAAAACAGTTTTTCAGACAGTTTTGACATCATTACAGCTGTACAGCTGTCCTATGAGCTGTACAAACCAGTCAGGTGAGAAGGTTTGGTGTCTGAATGTTCTTTGTATACATTCAGGTGTTGAATAGTAAAACAATACCACTGCTTGATACAAAGATTGTGTGCGGGGCATCAAACTGCCAGGTGGACTCAGAGGAAGGCATTGAGCAGCTGATGGACATGAAAATAACCTCCGTAACAGATGTAGTACCCAACAGAATGGTGAGTACTTCTCCTTGAACTTACTAGCATTACTCCTTGAGCTCAATAGCACTATTCCTTGAGTTTGATAGCCTTTGTTGAGCTTGAAATCACTTCTTCTTAACCCTTTCCCTCATGTAAACCTGTTTTCACACATTTGCAAACAGAGTAGACCCAGATCAGATGGCTCCTAGAGGAGCCGTCTGATCAGGGTCTGCTCTGTTTGCTAAGAGAATTTGATAGATCTGTTTCTTTGCTTTCTTAAATGTCTACAATGTTCCACCTTCCACATTTCTTTATAACTATTTTGTTAATGAATATTCAATAGGCATTGAAATTTGGAATAAACATAGAACAGGGAAAGGGTTCAGCTTGAAAGCACTTCTTGATAACAATATTTTCTTTGCTTGATAAAGGCACTTTTTACACCTTTGCTAACAGAACAGATCCAAGTCAGATGACTTCTGTATGAGCTGTGTGATCAGGGACTGGTCTGTTTGCTTATGAAATAATATAGATCTGATTCTACAGGTTATGCCATTGTAACCAATTCCTTTGTCATATGGCGATTATAAAAAGTTAGTTAATTCATTCCCTCCTAGACGACTATTTTTAGACCCAACCTCTTTGAATTAATCTACCCAAAAGGAGCATTAACTAGAGAAAAGGAAAACAATAGAATTATGTAGTTTTGAAACCATTGTGATAAATAGAGCATTTGCTCCTGTGGAGCAAATTCTCTATTTATCACAATGGTTTCTAAATGTGACTTTCACTTGGAGGGAATGTGTTAATGAATAGTTGCAATTATGAAGTCATGAATTCTTGTGCAAATGTCAGTTAGGGAAAGAGTCAATTGTTTGCATGCTTGTGATACACTTGTAATATAAACCAGCAAAAACAGTTTAGATCCAGTTGATCCAAACTTTTAGAATTGAAAGAAAAATTAAGTTTGAGAACTTTAGCAGATGACAAACTTAGAACTAATTAGTATGCAAATCATTATCCCTTTCCCTGTTCAATATTCATGTAAGTAATAATGACATCATGAATATTTATTAGCTGAATTTTTAAAGTGTAAATTTTTGAAGCAAATGTTTTGCTTTGACAAAAGCTGTAGAATCAGATCTATATCATGTCAAAAACAAACAGAGCAGACCCGGATCAGGAGGCTCCATTAGGAACCATCTGATCTGGGTCTACTATGTTTGCAAATGTGTTAAAGACGTTTGTTTGAAGGAAAGGGTTAAAGGCAGTTAGAAAAGATGATATAGGGCAGTAGATGCTATCATGGGGTTATAATTATTATTCCTGTTTGTGTAATAAGTCTTTACTCCATGAATATTCATGTAGGAAATAATGACATCATGAATATTAATTAGATTAATTTCTGTAATAGCACATAAACACAGGAATTTTTGACCATGATAGCAACTATAGAATCATGTCTGTATTACATCATAAGCGAACAGAGCAGACCCTGATCAAACGGCTCCTACAGGAGTCATCTGATCTGGGTCTACTTTGTTTGCAAAGGCGTAGAAAGGCGTGTTTATGGAGTAGAGGGATAACTGACATTCAGAAAGGGTATACGACCATTTCTGCAGAGCTATAGAGTTGAGGAGCACTGGCATATCTATGTCTCTAATTTCTCGGCCATAGCTTGGTGGTACTGAATGAATTGTACTCTCTGACAGGAAGCAATTCTGTTGAGTGCTTACAAGGTAAGGTTTGGCGGAGAAATATGGAATATAATTCTCTTGTCTACATATCTGCCTTTCTGTTCATTTCTGTGTCTGGTTTGAACACATTATTTAGATAGAATTAACCCTTTACTCTATAGATATACCTTTGTACCCTTTTGCAAACAGAGTAGACCCAGATCAGATGGCTCCTGTAGGAGTCATCTGATCAGAGTCTGCTCTGTTTGCTCAAAGAGCAAAGAGATGATTCTAAAGAGTAGTAACAATGTAGTTTGGTGGAGACTTTGAGTCCAATTCTGAAAAGTAATCACAACATAGGGTTTGGTGGCGATTTGAAACCATTCATAATAGTGGTCACAACATAGGCTTTGGTGGAGACTTTGAGATGATTCTAAAGAGTGATTACAACATGTAAAATGGTTTGATGGAGACTTTGAAATGATTCTAGAAAGTGATCACAATATAGGGTTTGATGGCAGTCTTTTGATGTACTCTTCGAGGCGATTTTGATGAAAGTTGTAACATAGGATTTGATGGAGACTTTTAAACAATTCTAAAGAGGGTCACAACATTGGGTTTGGTGAAGTAAAGATGTGTTTAGAATCCAGCTAGTTATCTATGACTGTGTGCTATTTTGTCCATATGTTATGTAGCCAGGTAGAGATTGTGGTGAAACAGTTGATAGGCTTTACTGTGCGTCTTGGTAGCTCAGTTGGTAGAGTGTTGGCATGGTAAGTCAGAGCCCCTGGGTTCAAGTCCCAGTCTAGTCACAACTTTTTCACCATGTTACATTTGGCACCCAACATAAATAACCCACAGGGTGATTTATATGAAGATTATATGAAGATAATTTGTAATAATAAGAAACTCAAGGAGTAAGAATTCGGGATGAATTCTTGTGTAGAGGGAGTGTGTGTAGCCGGGTAGAGATTGTGGTGAAATAAGTTGATAGGCTTTACTGTGTGTCTTAGTAGCTCAGTCGGTAGAGTGTTGGCATGGTAAGCCAGAGGCCCTGGGTTCGAGTCCTAGTCGAGTCACAACTGCAACATGGTGAAAACATGGTGTTAAAGTTATATAAAATAGTATTTTGTTTCAATTTCAGGGTATTGTGAGTAAACTCTTGGAGCCTTATGGGAGACTAGAGCATGATGGGGAGTTAGAGAAACATTTGTCAGACGACTGGGAACATTCGGTAGGACACTTTACTTTATTAGTCAACTACAGTGACAGTCACTCAAGTCTTGGTCTTTCATAGGCTATTTTTAGATCAAACCTCTTTGAATAAATCTACCGACAAGGAGCATTAACTAGAGAAAAGGAAAATTTTAGATTTTCCTAGTTTGAAACAAATGTGATAAATAGAGCATTTGCTCCTATAGGAGCAAATGCTCTATTTATCACAATTGTTTCAACAGGTGACTTTTGCAGAGGCGTAAAAAGGCGTCAATATGAGGGAATAGGTTAACCCATTACATGAGAAACAATGTAGACCCTGTTGGAGATGTGTGATCAGAGTCTGCTCTTAGCAATTTGTTTTCAGAATAATGTAGGAAAAAATATAGGTCTGATTCTAGTTTCTGTCATGAAAATACTCCATTGAAATTAATTGCGTGATCAGGGTCTGTTCTGTTTGGTTTCAAAATAATATATATCTGATTCTAGTTTCTGTCATAAAACTACTGTGTTGAAATTGAATTATAAGCCAACAGAGCAGACCCTTGTCATTTCTCTCATCTGGGTCTACTCTTGTTGCTTAGGGATTCAAAAGTAACTTCTATTAGGTAAAGTGTTAACCCTTTCCCTGTTCTATAGTCATTCCAAATTTCAATACCTACTGAATATTCATGGAAAAAAATACAACTAAATATGAAAGGTAGAACAATACAGCCATTTTGGAAAGTAAAGAAACAGATTTTTCAAATTCTTTTAGCAAACAGAGCAGACCCTGATCAGACGGCTCCAACAGGAGCCATCTGATCTGGGTCTACTCTGTTTGCAAATGCATGAAAATGTGATTATATGAGGGAAAGGGTTAAACTACAACCGGCTTTAACCCTTTTAACCCTTAATTTTCAGAGTGGAATAGCCCATCAGTATTTAATATAGGGTCCTCTCTGTATGAAAGGGGTAACCCTTTCCCTCTTATGCTATTTATAGACTCAACCTCTGTGAATAAATGTACTAAAAATGAACATTTATTACAAAAAAGGAAAATTTTAAAGGCTGGGTCTAAAAATAGCCTATGAGGTCATGGGTTAAAATTGTCAATGCTATTATTTTTTTCTTCAGATTTATCAGACAACTGTGAGAGTTCTAACATTTGCTACAAAGGAGCAAATGCTCTATTTATCAAAACCATACAATTCTAAACATTTTCCTTTTTTCTTGTAAATGCTGTTTATTCAGTAGAATATATGCACAGAGGATGGGTCTAAATATAGCCCATGAGGTATTGGGTTAAAATTGTCAATGATGTGTTACCGTCACTTTTTAGCTCACCAGAGCACAAAGTGCTCAGGGTGAGCTTTTGTGATCACCTGATGTCCGTCGTCCGTCGGCGTGCGTCGTGCGTCGTCCGTCGTCCGTCGTTCGTCGTCCGTCGTCAACAATTTGAACCTTTAAAAATCTTCTCCTCTGAATCTATAGGGTGCTCAGCTTTCATATTTGGCACATAGCTTCACCTATAGGTCCTTTACAAAAGTTATATAAATTATGTCCCTGGAGTCAAAATTGGCCCCACCCTGGGGGTGTCAAGTTTTCAATAGAAACATATAGTGAAACTTTGAAAATCTTCTTCTCTGAAACTGGAAGGTTCTCAGCTTTGATATTTGGCACATAGCATCATCTATAGGTCCTCTACAAAAGTTATATAAATCATGTCCCTGGGGTCAAAATTGGCCCCGCCCTAGGGGTGGCAAGTTTTCCGTAGCAAAAACTACATGTCCCAGAGCTTAGATATTTGATGTATGGATTTACTTAGTTTACCTTTAAGAATTTTGTTAATATCATAGTTCTGAGGTTAAAATTGGTCCTGCCCTTTGGGTTATACTTTAAAATAAGCTTTTTCACTTCAGAAACTGCGGCTAAAGGTTTCTCCTACAACCCAGTCCACTGAGACTGACCTAGTAGTATAGCCAGTTCCAGTGGTTTTACCCTTAGTCTAATCAGTAGAGTAGAAATTGTATTTAGCCAAATAAATAACAAACACTCATTTTAGATGGAGAAAACTAAGTGGATAATTCTCAAAATGCTCTTTGCATATCTATGTCCTGCATTAAGCTCTCAGATATCAATATAGAGTCTTATCAGTATATCTTTTGTGAAGTTTAGCTGAATACAAGTCAAGTGTCCTATGCTGTAGCATTCTTTATCAGTATTATAGTTGTTTCAGAATTGTTGTCTGCTTGTCTAAGATTGTTCACATTGTTTTTTAATACATGTCAATCTTACAATTAACTCTCTTGTACAAAACAATTATGAAGTACAATATTGGATTCTGATCTGACACATATGTAATTTGAAGTTACATATGCGTCAGATCAGAATCCAAACTGTGCTAGGTTTCCCTTTGCACTTTTGATAACAACTGGGTTGCCTCCCTTCTGGGTAGACAAACTGATATTTTTAGATCTGGCCTATTGCACAGACAATTAACCCTTTACTCCATAATTATGCATTTCTGCACCATTGCGAACAGAGTAGACCCAGATTAGATGGCTCATTTAGTAGCCATATGATCAATCTGCTCTGTTTACTTATGATATTATATAGTGCAAATTGCATTAAATTATTTCCATTTTTGTGTACAATATACAATGTACTTATAATATGTTTACTTAACCCTTTCCCTCATATAAATGCCTTTTCATACATTTGCAAACAGAGCAGACCCAGATCAGGCGGCTCCTTTAGCAGCTGTCTAATTAGGGTCTACTCTGTTTGTTAATGGAATTTGAAAGATGTTTTTCATTACTTTCTTAAATGGCTACACTTTCTATTTTTCATTATAACTATTTTGTCCATGAACATTCAGTAGGTATTGAAATTTTGAATAAACATAAGACAGTGGAAGGGTTAAAAATAATTCAAGATATGAATAATAATATGAACTCATGTATCATCATCTTCAGGTCCTTTACAAAAGTTATATTAATTATGGCCCTGGGGTCAAAATTGGCCCCGCCCCAGGGGTGGGTAGTTTTCAGTAGAAACATATAGAGCAAACTTTGAAAATCTTATGAAACTGAAAGGTGCTCAGCTTTCATATTTGGCTCATAGCATCATGTCTAAGTCCTCTACAAAAGTTATATAAATTATGCCCCTGGGGTCAAAATTGGCCCGCCCCAGGGCCGGCTAGTTTTCTATAGAAACATATAGTGAAAACTTTGAAAATCTTCTCCTCTGATAGTCTGGTGAGCGCTTCAGGGCCATTCTGGCCCTCTTGTTTTTTTTTCAGATCTATCAGACAACTCTGAGAGTCCTACAGCATGCAGCGGAACAGAATATTTCTCCAGAAAAATCAGCTTTCATTTTAGGCGAAGAGCTGAGCCAGCGGAAACATCCATTATACCCTGATCGAACCAAACATATTATTGATGGGTTGGTCAGCTCGGGATGGCACGAGGGAAATGATTTTTGGAGAGGACAGCATGCCTTCGTGTTTGGTCCAGACATGATATGAGATGATCAGTTGTTCATCCGTTACTTCTTGAATATTCATGTAAGAGATAATGAGGTCATGAATATTAATGAGTTGAATTTTTATGAAAGCATATGAACTAAGGATTTTCTGGCCATATAGAAACATTAGAATCGGACCTACATTGTATCATTTGCCATCTGGCTCGGTTTGCAAAGGCTTTAACCCATTCCTTCATATTGACACCTTTTGGCACATTCCCTCATATTGACGCCTTTTGACGCCTCTGTAAAAGTGACTTTTTGAAACCATTGTGATAAATAGAGCATTTGCTCCATTGGAGCAAATGCTGTATTTATCACAATGGTTTCAAAACTACACAATTCTAAAAAAAAATCCTTTTCTCTACTAAATGCTCCTTTTCGGTAGATTTATACAAAATGGTTGGAATAGCCTATGTTATAATGGATTAAAAGAGGTATTGACGGAGTAAAGGTACAAAGTTGTATATGAGAGTGATATTGATCATGTTAATGTTCTAATTCTAAATGTTCTATTTCTCAGCCATGTCCTATTGTTGGTACTCATTTGAATAGTTTCACTTGATTCCAATGAGTACAAGCTAAATAAAGTTAAACAGAATTATAGAAACTATTTATACCCCCCATAAACTGTCCATCTGTCAGTATGTAGGTCGGTCTGCTCTTTTTTTCTTGTCTGGGATATTTCTCAGCACCTACTGACAAGACTTAAATGAAACTTTTTGACAAGGTTCCTCATCAAGATGAAATATAGATCGGAGTTCTAGCTCCTTGATTATTCTATGGCTTAATTGCTTTAATATGTGGAGGTATTTATTACATTCAGTGATAATTCTATCTTACCTAGATTTCGTAAATAATCCATATTTAGAGTCTTGGTTGCACTAACCCTTTTCTTCATATAAATGGCTTTTTACATCTTTGCAAACAGATTACACCCAGATAGGATGGCTCCTTTAGGAGCCATCTGTTTAGGGCCTGCTGCATTTGTTTATGAAATTATAATGGACATGACTCAACAGCTTCTGCCAATACTGAAAAATCATGTGTACATATGCCATAATAAAAACTCAGCTTATGAATATTGATGATGTCATTATTTCCAACATGAATATTCGACAGGGAAAGGGTTAAACTTTTGAAACTGGTTTGATTGGTTGTAATCAATGCAAAATCTTATTAACTGATGTTTGTTTACCTGTACCTGAAAGGTATGCCTTTTGATGGCCTGATATTTGACTGATATTTGTTTATCCCATTCCCTCATAGGCTATTTTTAGATCCAACCACTCTACCAAAAAGGAGCATTAACCAGAGAAAAGGAATATTTTTAGAATTTTGTAGTTCTGAAACCATTGTGATAAATAGAGCATTTGCTCCTTAGGAGCCTATTTATCGCAATGGTTTCAAAAAGTGACTTTTACAGAGGCATAGAAAGGCGTATTTATGGAGGAAAGGGTTAAACCTTTACACCATGAATATTCATGTAAGAAATATTAATGACATCATGAATATCAATTAGATAACATGTAATTGTTATAACAGCACATGGACACAACCATGGCAGAAACTGTAGAATCTTATCTATATATTATATCATAAGGAAACAGAGCAGACCCTGATCAGACAGCTCCTACAGGAGCCGTCTGATCTGGGTCTACTCTGTTTGCAAAGGCGAAGACAAGTTAAAGGGCTAAACCATGCTAGTGTGATTAGAAACTGTTTGAATGATGACTTAATGGTGGTATGGTCAAAAAGGAATCTCAAATGGAATCTTGATGCAAGTTGTAGCAAAACAATTAATTTGTCTGTCTTCCTGTCTGTCTGTGGAGACTATGTATCCTTTTATGGTCGTAAGAAGTGCATGTACACTGCATGTCCTCTATATATAGTGATTGCTTTTACCCCATGAATATTCATGTAAGAAATAATGACCGTATCAATATTCATTAAATAATATTTATAATGGCACATGGACACAGGATTGTTTGACCATGACAGAAACTGTAGAATCCCTATCTATATTATATCATAACGAAACAGATCAGACCCTGATCAGACAGCTCCTTCAGGAGCCATCTGATCTGGGTCTACTGTTTTCAAAGGGGTACAAAGGAGTATTTGTGGAGTAAATGTCAGGTGGTAACAAAATGCAATCTTAATGTCTGGTGATAGCTAAATGCAATCTTAATGTCTGGTGATAGCTAAATGCAATCTTAATGTCTGGTGGTAGCTAATGTCTGGTGATAGCTAAATGCAGTCTTAATGTCTGGTGATAGCTAAATGCAGTCTTAATGTCTGGTGATAGCTAAATGCAACCTTAATGTGATGTGGTAGCTAAAAGCCTAAATGCAGGATGAAAGTTATGCACCCGCTTCAAAGGACACCTTTGTCTATTCATTAACCCTTTCCTCCATAAATACGCCTTTCTACGCCTCTGTAAAAGTCATTTTTTGAAACCATTGTGATAAATAGAGCATTTGCTCCTATAGGAGCAAATGCTCTATTTATTACAATGGTTTTAAACTACAAAATTCTAAACTTTTTCTTTTCTCTAGTTAATGCTCTTTTTCGATAGATTTATTCAAAGTGGTTTGATCTAAAAAATAGCCTTTGGAGGAAAGGGTGAAGTGGCAACTTTAGAGGGGTTCTACTGTAATATGGAATTTATCCAGTCACCAGGCTTCTCTAGTGACATAATAAAGGGGGTGCAGATAAACTTAGGTTTATTAGGTTACTTCCGGTAGTAGAAGGTTTATAAGGTTAGTAGATAGGCATAATGATTCTATAACCATGGAACTATTTTAATTTTCTGTAAATGTGCATAAAAATTATGTTGACGGAATAGATCTAACAGAAAATTCACCAAAAAAAATTATTCATATAAGAAAAAAATATGGCTACAGCCGGATTCGAACCCGGGCCTGATCCTACAAAAGCCAATTCTAATCAGTCTAGAGACGTCGTGCTTACTGATTACACCACTGAGGTCACTAACAAAGTGGCATTGATTTATCAGTTTTTTTAATTTAATCCACCGCTGGCAAAACGTGTTTTTGATAAAATCAAGCCAGGAAGCAAAGATTGACAGATAAATAGTAAATGTTTCTTTCACTCTAATGATAATTTGATTGATAAACTCTTACAGGGGTGATGATTGTCATAGACCTAAATATAGCCTGTTCAGTTCCATCGATTTATGAGTGACGTTAGCCCTATCTAAAAATAGAAACCGAGACGATGGAACTTGAATTTGACCAGAGAGCCGCCAGGAGAATATCTAATCATGTCTGTTTGAATTAACATATCGACTCTCGATTCAAATGATTTTATTTTTCAAATTCAACCAAGTTTCCCCTCTTGTAATGTAAGTATCGAAACTATTTTCCTCTGCGGTAGCTCATTATTTACGTATAAAAGGAAATGAAAAGGGAGGTCCGTTGATCGAAAAAAAGCATTTTCAATGCAAATTATTTCAAGATTGTTATGTTTTATGAGTCTATGAAAAAAGATAAAACTGAATTGACTGGATAAATCGAATAATAGGTTAGTGCTGTAGATCCAACTCGGAGAGAAAACAGTTCAGGCTTGGCAAGCCTCGCCTCAACATTTTCTCCCCTCATGGGATAAAGGCGTCCCATCTATGGCACTAACCTATTATTCTCTATATGTTAGACAAGGTTTTTTCCCCAGATTTTTCCTAATTCATAAGCATTGTTTCATTGATTGATGTGAACACCTCGTCATCGTCATTGATGTAACATGATTATATTTACACTGAAAGTGTATAACATACCGGTAATCTATTTCCATTATTGGTCAAATCAGTCTGGTGGTTCCATAGGTATTTGTCTTTTTTTCACTTTCAGAATTAGTCATATTTGTAGGGCATTAATGTTAACCCTTTACTCCATAAATATGCCTTTGCAAAATGGCTGCCAGTGGCATAGTGCTATATTTCCATCTTGTTTTAACCTTTTATTCTATAAATACACCTCTGCAAACAGAGTAGACCCAGATCAAATGGCTCCTGTAGGAGCAGTCTGATCAGGGTTCTGCTCTGCTTGCTGATGATATGATAAATGGTAGATATGATTCTACAGTTTTTGTCATGGTAAAAAATTTCTTTGTTCGGTGCTATTATAACAGTTAATCTAATTAATATTCATGATCTCATTATTTCCTATATGAATATTCATGGAGTAAAGGGTTTAATATCACAGTTGGCTTCATTAGCAGTTTTGTCACACTGTGACCTTTGTAATGTGCTTGAAAAACTAAATGTCATTATGTCTCCCCCCATATTTATATGGGGGAGACATATTGTTTTCGTGAGAGTTGTCTGTCTGTCTGTCTGTCCGTCTGTCCGTCTGTCTGTCTGTCCATCACACTTTTTGTCCGGACGATAACTTCAATATGCCTGATGCCAGTTGATTGAAACTTCATATATGGAAAGAGTGTAATGAGAGGAAGTGTCATGCACAAGGTCCATAACTCTGGCTTCACTAATATTGGAGTTATTGCCCTTTGTAAAAAAAAATCACACTTTTTTGTCCGGACGATAACTCCTATATGGCTCATGCCATTGGATTCCGGACGATAACTTCAATATGCCTGATGCCAGTTGATTGAAACTTCATATATGGAAAGAGTGTAATGAGAGGAAGTGTCATGCACAAGGTCCATAACTCTGGCTTCACTAATATTGGAGTTATTGCCCTTTGTAAAAAAATCATAATTTTTTGTCCGGACAATAACTTCAATATGCCTGATGCCAGTTGATTGAAACTTCATATATGGAAAGAGCATAATGAGAGGAAGTGTCATGCAGAAGGTACATAACTCTGGCTTCACTAATATAGGAGTTATTGCCCTTTGTAAAAAAATCACACTTTTTTGTCCGGACGATAACTTCTATATGGCTCATGCCATTGGATTGAAACTTCATATATGGAAAGATCATAACGAGAGGAAGTGTCATGCACAAAGTCCATAACTCTCGCTTCACTAATATTGGAGTTATTGCCCTTTGTAAAAAAAAAATCACAATTTTTTGTCCGGATGATTACTCCTATGTGACACATGCCATTGGAGTGAAACTTCATACATGGAACGATCATGATAAGAGAAAGTGTCATGCATAAGATCCTTAACTCGAGCTTCAATAAATTTAGAGTTATTGCCCCTTGTACATTTGTTTAATTCTTTCTTGTCCGGACGATAACTCCTACATGGCTCTTGCCATTGTATTGAAACTTCATACATGGAAAGAGCATGATGAGAGAAAGTGTCATGAACAAGGGCCATAATTCTGGCTTCAATACTTTTGGAGTTATTGCCCTTTGTTACATTTTTTGGCCGATCAATAACTCCTGTTCGACTGATGCTATTGGAATGACATTTTATTTTTGGAAATAGCATGATGAAAGTAAGTGTCATGCACAAGGGCCATAAATCTGGTATCAGTATTTTTGGAGTTATTAGCTATTATTGTTTTTATTAGAGGGGAGACATCCGTTTTTGTGACAAAAACCTCTAGTTTTGATTTGTTATTGTTGTTAATAAGCTTTGCCAAATTGTCAGGTTGTAATCAAAATACCGGTACATGTATGTAATGTTTACAAAATTGCTGGTTCAAATACCGGTACAAAGTAACATATATGTAATGTTTACAAAATTGTTGATACATGTATTTGTAACTAAAGTAGTTAAGGATATCACTAGCAATGTCACAAAAATTTCTTATCTCTTTCCTCCATAAATACGCCTTTCTATGCCTCTGTAATAGTCACTGCTTGAAACCATTGTGATAAATAGAGCATTTGCTCCTAAGGAGCAAATGCTTTATTTATCACAGTGGTTTCAAAACTACACAATTCTAAACTTTTCCTCTTCTCTAGTTAATGCTCCTTTTGGGTAGATTAATCCAAAGAGGTTGGATCTAAAAATAGACTATGAGGGAATGGGTTTATTTTACCCCCGGAAACTTGTTTTAGGGGGTACATTGTATACTGAAATCACCCTGTCCGGCAGTTGTTCGGTCACTCCGTCTGCATTTGAACATGGGTAGCTCGTGTCGTGAACTCCTCCTTCAGTTTTAATGTTATTGAATTTATATTTGGTATACATAATAACCAGAAATGGTAGATGCAATTTTTTTTGTGTTTACCACTGGGCATTGCAGAATTATCTCCCCTTGAACTTTGAGTATTTTTTGTCATTTTTGCATAATACATGGGGAGTTGGTGTCGCGAACTCCTCCTTAAGTTTGAAACTTATTCAGTGTATATGTGGTATACGTAATAACCATGAATAGTAGATGTGCCAGATGCACCAGATGCAATTTTCATGTGTTTAGTATGCTGCGAGAATGAAAACAAACAATTTGGATACAGGTGAGACTAAGAGTAACTCCTCTTTAACTCGTTATGCCATAAATATGCCTTTCTTTGCATTAGCAAACAGAGTACATGTAGACCTAGATCAGACAGCTCCTCTAGCTGTCTGATCAGGGTCTGCTCTGTTTGGTTACGGAATTATAAAAATCTGATTCTGTCAAAGCCTAAATATCTTGTGTTCATATACCATTATAAAATTTTTGATAGATAATCAATATTAATGATGTCATATTATCTTACATGAATAATCACAAAGGAAAGAGTTAAATCAGTATGCACGATTATGTGCAAAGTGTTTGTTTGGAAACCTCATTGACTTCATCATTTACAAAATCATGTTTTGATTTACCGTAGGTCAACTCTTTCGCTGCCAAATTTTATCATCTGCAAACTTTGTCTTCTGCTATAATTTTCATTTTTCTTTTCATTTTTCTGCATTTTTTTCTCAAAACCAGCCACAGCAACATACAGTTTGGATCCTGGTGAGACGTGGAGTAATTATGTCTCCCCCCCATATTTATATGGGGGAGACATATTGTTTTCGTGAGAGTTGTCTGTCTGTCTGTCTGTCCGTCCGTCCGTCTGTCTGTCTGTCCGTCACACTTTTTGTCCGGACGATAACTTCAATATGCCTGATGCCAGTTGATTGAAACTTCATATATGGAAAGAGTATAATGAGAGGAAGTGTCATGCACAAGGTCCATAACTCTGGCTTCACTAATATTGGAGTTATTGCCCTTTGTAAAAAAATATCACACTTTTTTGTCCGGACGATAACTCCTATATGGCTCATGCCATTGGATTGAAACTTCATATATGGAAAGATCATGATGAGAGGAAGTGTCATGCACAAGGTCCATAACTCTGGCTTCACTAATATTGGAGTTATTGCCCTTTGTAAAAAATATCATAATTTTTTGTCCGGACAATAACTTCAATATGCCTGATGCCAGTTGATTGAAACTTCATATATGGAAAGAGCATAATGAGAGGAAGTGTCATGCAGAAGGTACATAACTCTGGCTTCACTAATATAGGAGTTATTGCCCTTTGTAAAAAAATCACACTTTTTTGTCCGGACGATAACTTCTATATGGCTCATGCCATTGGATTGAAACTTCATATATGGAAAGATCATAACGAGAGGAAGTGTCATGCACAAGGTCCATAACTCTGGCCTCACTAATATTGGAGTTATTGCCCTTTGTAAAAAATAATCGCAATTTTTTGTCCGGATGATTACTCCTATGTGACACATGCCATTGGAGTGAAACTTCATACATGGAACGATCATGATAAGAGAAAGTGCCATGCATAAGATCCTTAACTCGAGCTTCAATAAATTTAGAGTTATTGCCCCTTGTACATTTGTTTAATTCTTTCTTGTCCGGACGATAACTCCTACATGGCTCTTGCCATTGTATTGAAACTTCATACATGGAAAGAGCATGATGAGAGAAAGTGTCATGAACAAGGGCCATAATTCTGGCTTCAATACTTTTGGAGTTATTGCCCTTTGTTACATTTTTTGGCCGATCAATAACTCCTGTTCGACTGATGCTATTGGAATGACATTTTATTTTTGGAAATAGCATGATGAAAGTAAGTGTCATGCACAAGGGCCATAAATCTGGTATCAGTATTTTTGGAGTTATTAGCTGTTATCATTTTCTTCTTGAAAATTGTTACAGTGTGGAAAACGCATAATGAGGGGAAGTATCATTCATCTGAAGACCATAACATTTTTAGTGATTTCCCTTTACATATTGTTTTTATTATAGGGGAGACATCCGTTTTTGTGACAAAAACCTCTAGTATTAACCTTTGATTTGATAAAAGACGAATATTTACATATTTGCAAACAGAGTAGATCCAGATCAGACAGCTGCAGTAAGAGTCATCTGAGCAGCATCTGCTCAGTTAGCTTATGAAGCAACCCTTCGCTTGCTATTCACGTCAATATACCTACCTGTAAATAGTGAAGACCCAGATGAGACAGCTCCTGCAGGAGCTGTCTCATCAGGGTATGCACTATTTACAAGTTGATTGTGCAACCAGTGCACTCCACAGCAGTGATTGCACAGCGATACACTTGTACACAGTGAAGATATATGTAATTATACAACAGGGCATGGGTAAAGAAGGAGAAATGTATTTTAAAATTCAGCAAGGGAAGGGTTAATATAGATATATGATTCTGCAGGTACATACAAGATAAAAGATTCCCTTTTCCATATGCCATTATTATTATTATTACAGTTGAACTTTGATATCTCGAACTCGGATAACTCGAACTTCGGGATAACTCGAACAAAAAGTTCAGTCCCTGCAAAACTTACAATACAGAATTGCTCTAAAATGTATCGCTACATGTATCTAGAAACACATGTGGCAGCTTAATACAGGTCTAAAGTAATGCTGAAAGCTCCTACAGGAGTTTTCAGCATTACTTTAAACCTGTATTAAGCTGTGGCCTTGAGAAAACGTTCAGATAAGAAATCGGATGACTCGAACTCCTCTTATCTCGAACTAATTTATACGATCCCTTGAAGTTCGAGTTATCGAAGTTCAACTGTAATATGATATGCCATTATAAAAAATGACAAAGAGCCATTATTTCTGACATGAATAATCATAAGGTAAATCAGTGACATATTAACCCTTTCCCTCATATAAACCCAAGTTTTTGCCTTTGCAAACAGAGTAGACTTAGGTCAGATGGCTTCCTTTAGGAGATGTCTGATCAGGGTCTGCTCTGTTTGCTTATGGTAAGGGTTAATGGCTTAAAAACTCAGATCATGTATAATTTCAAATTATGTACTTTTGTTATGTGAAATTTGTGATGCGGAGGTTTGAATCTTTTTAAATTGATAGACTTAGTTATGGCCCCACTTCTTTTTAAATTGATAGACTTAGTTATGGCCCCACAAACACAGTTTATTAGGGGGATATAGGTGTCTCCTTGTCAGTAAGTTGGTCTGCTATCTGTTTTTGTTTTCTCGTCCGTATTATTTACTCAGTAATTACTGACAAGATTTCAACAAAGCTTTATGGAAAACTTTCATTATTAGGAGCAAATATGCAAATTTAACAACAATATTATCAGATGGTTTTTACAGAGTTATGGACTCTTTATTATTATCACATTTTCTCCTAGTGACGCATTTTTGCGCCTCTATAAAATTCACATTGTGAAACCATTGTGATAAATAGAGCATTTTGCTCCTATAGGAGCAAATGCTCTATTTATCACAATGGTTTCAAACTACAAAATTCTAAAAAAAATTCTTTTCTCTAGTTAATGCTCCTTTTCGGTAGATTAATTAAAAAAAAGTATCTAAAAATAGCCTAGGAGAAAATGAGTTAAAATATCGCTTTGTCCGACAAACCCTTGTGTATGGTTATTTATCCACATTCAGTGATAGTTCTAGTATTTATTGGCAGCTTCTATTATTTTATACAATCAGCGGAATTGTTAGCATAATCATGTTAAGGTGTTTGGAGATATTCTTTAGTATCTGTGAACTAACATTGAGAGTTTAGTGTACAATGCATTAGTATCTGTGAACTAAGATTGAGAGTTTAGTGTACAATGCATTAGTATCTGTGAACTAAGATTGAGAGTTTAGTGTACAACAATTGAACCATATCCTTCGTCCTTTATGAATACAAAACAAGAGATATTCAATGTGCGTACACAGATACTAAAATCGTCATTTCTCCACTAAACCCTATGTTGTTATTATTTAGAATTGTCTCTTTGAAACGATTCAAGAGTGGTCACAAGAAATAAAGGAGTTATTCTTGACAATGTTTTAACCCATTCCCTCATATTGACGCCTTTTGATGCCTCCGTAAAAGTCATTTTTTGAAACAATTGTGATAAATAGAGCATTTGCTCCACAGGAGCAAATGCTCTATTTATCACAATGGTTTCTAAACTACACATTTCTAAAAATTCCCTTTTGTGTAGTAAATGCTCCTTTGCGGTAGATCTGTTCAAAGCAGTTGGGTCTAAAAATAGCCTATGAGGTAATGGGTTAATTTACACATCTTATCTGTACCTCTGTAAACAGTTTACAGAACTTGTAACCTATTTAAATTTTCTATACATGTAGATTTGTGTTATATTTATATCTAACCTATTTCAATTTTCTATGTAGATTTGTGTTATATTTATAAATGTATCTAAATGTATACTTTCCCATCTAGACCCAGGCTATTTTGGTTTTTCCAGGGTGACACTTACTGATGACTTCTTTAGTGGCCTGCATGTTTGCCCATATTTCTCTGGCCATCTTTGTGTCCATCTGTCTCTCTAATTATTTTCCGTCGCATTATGGAGACATACGTATGTTTTGATAACAACTGTCTAGTTTCAACACTGCCTGACTGGATTTCAGTTATATTTACTCAGAGTTTATAATTGTAATCCTTTACTCAATTGCCATTCAAGAAATAAATGTATGTATGACGCTTAAGTGACTTAATAAACCCTTTAACCCATTACCTCATAGGCTATTTTTAGATCCAACCTCTTTCAGTAAATCTACCAAAAAGGTGCATTTACTAGAGAAAAGATTTTTTTAGAATTATGTAGTTTTGAAACCATTGTGATAAATAGAGCATTTGCTCCATAGGAGCAAATGCTCCATTTATAACAATGGTTTCATAATGTGACTTTTACAGAGGCGCCAAAGTGCGTCACTAGGATGAAATGTGTTAACAGTTGAATATTCATGATTGACTTGTAATAAATAATGACATCATGAATATTTATCAGCTTAACTTTTGTAATGAGTTATGAACATAATGAAACTTTGGTATTGGTAGAAATGTAAAATGAGACCTATACAATTTCATAAACAAACAGAACAGACCCTGATCAGATGGTTCCTGCTGGAGCGATCTGATCTGTGTCTACTCTGCAAATATGTGTGAAAAGGAGTTTATATAGAGCGAAAGGGTTAATATTTATAATGGCTTATTTTATCTGGCCGAAACCCTTTTCTTGTCCATATCATATGAACAAGAAAAGTTTTAGTCCTGTTGAAAACTGTAGAATCGGGTCTATATAATTACATAAGCAAACAGAGCAGACCCTGATCAGACAGCTCCTGCAGGAGCTATCTGGTCTGGGTCTACCATGATTGCAGTGACATTAGATCTGTGGAGTAAAGGGATAAAACTACATGTATATGTATGTTAGAAGTATGTAAATACATGTACACTTGAACTGTATTACGAGAAAGTTACTTTCAGGGTTGTGCATACAGTGTAGACCCATACCAGTTTAATCTTACAGATTATCTTGTTCTACACTGTTGGTTTTCTATTGAGTTTCAAACATTATTAGTTATACAGTTATTTCCCAGGGTACATGACGATTTATTCCCGGCTGAGGAAAATCATGTTGCCCGAGCCGTTAGGCGAGGGTTACATGATTTTACCAGCCGGGAATAAATCGCCATGTACCCTGGGAAAGAACTGTATAACGAATTTATTATACTGCAAAGTTTTACGGTACGGATAATTTATATAAATCCATTTTTGCATGTTGAATCACTAAACACGCTAATTCCCCTAAAAGCGCCCCAATACATGTATTTCTACCCGAAGGTATCCGAAGTGTTGTTTATTGTATTTCATCGGCGTTCGTGTTATTATAGATGGCTGGACGATATAATAACTCCTCTAAAAACTGTTTTATTGGTCATTTCAAACAATGGTGTTTTTTAATTCATTTCTGCATTGTTTTCTTTACGTATCAGTAGTTGTCTATTATGAATTTTGCTATTGTTTAGCCGAGTCGAGAAGTCGGTCTTTTGGTTTCTGACCATAATATGTGGGGCCTGCCATGGGGAATTTCTATGTACCCTGTCAGCTCACAGGGTACATGGACTCATGTACACGGCTAGTTAACCAATCAGAAGTGAGGATTTTACTTTGCAGTATAATAATATATACTTTGTCTTTTATTTCATTAAAATTTGGTATGTTGTTTAAAATTTAAGAATTCACAAAAGTATAGTCGATCATGAAAATAAGTAGATCCATCTACATTGTATTCCATTGTGTACGAGGGAGAATTTGTATTAGCCTGTTCCCTGTTGAATATTCATGGAAGAAATAATGATGTAATGAATATTTATTAGACTGATCAAGTTTTATTCATTGTAAGTGAACACTTCACATTTTGACTTAACCCTTTCCTCCATAATTACGCCTTTCTACGCCTCTGTAAAAGTCAATTTTTAAAACCATTGTGATAAATAGAGCATTTGCTCCTAAGGAGCAAATGCTCTATTTATCACAATGGTTTCAGAGCTACATCTGTGGCCTATGGACACAATTTCTAGTTAACATTATTCTTGTGTGATTTTCTAATTGATTTTGTTTAGATGTCTTTTGCTTAACCCTTTCCACCATAAATATGCCTTTCTACGCCTCTGTAATAGTCACTTCTTGGAACTATTGATAAATAGAGCATTTGCTCCATAGGAGCAAATGCTCTATTTATCACAATGGTTTCAGTTCTCCTTTTCGGTAAATTTATTCAAAGAGTTTCCGTCTAAAAATAGCCTGTGAGGGAATTGGTAATCCTGCTGTCTTAAGCATACTAGATCCAGATCTTGTAGGAGCTGTAAGATCAAGGTCTGCTGTATTTGTTTATATGTCACAGATCTGGTTCTATTCAAGTTGTTGTACAAAAAAATTGCTTATTTTACATTTTTGATACAAAAATATATTAAACCTTTACTCCATAAATACATCTTTCTACACCTTTGCAAACAGGGAAGACCCAGGTCAGATGGCTCCTGTAGATCTGTCTGATCAAGGTCTGCTCTGTTTGTTTGCTTATGATATAAGATGGATATGATTCTACAGTTTCTGCCATGGCCAAATTTTCTTGCTATTATAACAATTGATCTAATTAATATTCATGGTGTTGTTATTTCTTACATGAATATTCATGGAGTAAAAGGTTAACCCTTTCGCTGCCAATGCCAGATTTGTGATTACCTATGCAAACAGTTTGGATCCAGATGAGACGCCGAGTAACTCGGCGTCTCATCAGGATCCAAACTGTTTGTTACTGTTACTATGTTTTTGAAACAAAAATGAAGAAAATCAAAAGAATGAAAATTTGTAGCAGACGGCAAAGGTAGCAGATGACAGAGTTTGGCTGCGAAAAGGTTAATATTCATATGTCTTGCATGAATATTCATCCAGTAAAGGGTTAAATATCTTCCAACATTCCTGTTTTTTAGCCGTCTTTTTCTCTTAACTCTTTATTCCATGAATATTCATGAAAAAACTAATGATGTCATAAATATTACTTAGAACAATTTGTTATAATAGCACATGGACACACAATTTTTTAGCGACAACAGAAACTGTAGAATCATATCTATATCATGTCACAAGCAAACAGAGCAGACCTTGATCAGACGACTCCTATAGGAGCTGTCTGATCTGAGTTTACTCTGTTCTCAAAGACGTATAAAGGCGTATTTATGGAGTAAAGGGTTAAAAAAAGTTGAGGTATTGTCATAGTTTTTGTGCTGTCGTCTTGTCATTGTGCAAGAACAGTTTTAACATCAATACAGCTTTCCCTGTGAATTTTCACAAACCTTCAGCAATCTAATGGTGAATTAGTGATGACCTGTACACACTGTTTGGATCCAGATGTGATGCCAAAGAACTAAGCATCTCATCAGGATCAGAACTGTTTGATGCCCAGATCGTGCTTCAATACAAGAAATACAAGTCAAAATTCTACTGTTAGCATTAACCCTTTCCCTCTTACAAATGTTTTTTCACGCCTTTGCAAACAGAGTAGATCGAGATCAATTGACTATTGTAGGAGCTATCTGATCAGGGTCTGCTCTGTTTGCCTATGAATTTATAACAGATCTGACTAGTGTTTCTACCAATACCAAACAGTGATTTGTACATATGCCATGATAAAGCTTCAGCTAATAAATATTCATTATTTCATCATTTCTTACTTGAAACATTCAACAGGAAAGGGGTTAACCCTTTACTCCTTAACCCTTTCAACGCTGATTTTTCAAATGGAATATTCCAAAATTCAAATAGGTCAGGCTTATGGTGAATATTTAGGGATGTTTCTAAAGAAAAGTGTAACATGACAAACAGTGCAGATCCTGATGAGAGGGCTCCCCTAGGAGCCCTCTCATCTGGGTCTACACTGTTTGCAAAGGACATTTGTGACTCGGGTCCCGCACTGTAAGGGTTAAATACGCTTTCTACCACTTTGCAAACAGAGTAGACCCAGATCAGACGGCTCCTGTAGGAGCCGTCTGATCAAGGTCTGCTCTGTTTGCTTATGATATAATATAGATATGATTCTATAATTTTTTGCCATGGCTAAAATTCCTATATCCATTTTCTTTTATATCAGTTATAATCTAATTAATATTCATGATATAATTATTTCTTATATGAATATTCATGGAGTAAAAGGTTTATTACTGTACACTATGATTGTACGATGTCGTCAGAAAAAATACATGTTGGCGTTACACTGTTGAAATAACTCTTTAACTGAGGAATATTCATGCAAGTAATGATAACATCATGAATATTTATTAGCTCAATTTTTAGATGGTATACGAACCCAGTATTAATTTTTGGCAGAAACTGTAGAATATAATTCCTTTAACAAACAGAGCAAATCATGCTAAACAAACAGAGCAGACCCTGCTAAACAAACAGAGCAGACCTTGATCAGACGGTTCCTACAGGAGCCGTCTGATCTGGGTCTAATCTGTTTGCAAAGGTGCAAAAAGTGAAGGAAAGAGTTAAATGAGATTTAAGGTTTAGAGACCTTCTTTTATTCAAAAGACAAATACATGGTTAGTTTACCCTTTGCCTGATGAATATTCATGTAAGAAATAATGACATCATGAATATTTATTAGCTGAATGTTTATGAACATAGGGAAAATTTAGTCAGATAGCGTGCCAAGACTTGGTTCCAGCATGCATTTGGTTTATGTATGGAATTGATAATTTTGTATATGAAACATGTAAATTCTAGAGGTTTGTAATCTCATTTTTGTTATAATAATCAGAATCTCAATATTACTGTTTTTGTACAACATTGTTTTTGCCTCTTGGCACCCTGTGTACATGTAATTGTTTCCGGCACAAAATTGTTGTCTGCTGCAACTGTTTTGTTTCTCTTCAAAAACAGTTTGAATCCTGATGGAAAAAAGAGTTATTCATGGTCCTCCTCCGGATCCTGTTTGCGGAGAATGTCACAAAAATGCCACTAGTGAGCAGTTAACCGTTTACTCCATGAATATTCATGTCAGATATAATAGTTGTTGTAATTTTAATCCACTCCCTCGTAGGTTATTTTTAGACCCAACCTCTTTGAATAAATCTATTGAAAAGGAGCATTTACAAGAGAAAAGGATTTTTTTTAGAATTCTGTAGTTTTGAAACCATTGTGATAAATAGAGCATTTGCTCTATTTATCACAATGTTTTCAACACGTGATTTTACAGAGGCATTAAAGGGAGTCAATATGAGGGAATGGGTCAATTAACTGATTTATTGTAATGGAATTATGAACAAGGCAATTTTTACCATGACAGAAACTGTAGAAATAAATCTGTTTTATTCCATCAGTTAACAGAGCAGACCCTGATCAGACAGTTCCTACAGTCAGACTGTTTACTCTGTTTTGCCTAGGTGCCAAAGGTCGTATCTATGAAATAAAGGTCATATCTATGGAGTAAAAGGTTAATGTGACAGGGATATTTTCCTACTTTTGTAGTATTGTGCCGTTTTACCATGCCTTCTTAGCATACACCGATGTGAAATAAAAATGAGTTATATCAATAAAAGGGTACAAGGCATAGCAAAGAGTGTACACTCAGATCAGCTTACACACATTGGAGGTGCGGTATCTGGGGCCTGTCTTACTAAAGATTGTACAACTGAAATTATCTTAAAAAAAGTTGGAAGTTGTTATCATAGTACATGTATATAAGAACTTACAATAATTTCTATTGTAATCAGTACACTAGAAAGTGTTATAATTTTGACTTAATTTCTGTACACTAAAGTGTTATAATTTCTGTACGCTAAAGTGTTATAATTTTGAATATCTGAGGAGTAACAATTATCATAAATTAACCCTTTCCTTCATATAAATGCCTTCTCATGCATTTGCAAACAGAGTAGACCCTGATCAGACGGCTCCTATAGGAGGGTTAGGGTTAGGGTTAGGAGCTGTCTGATCAGGATATGCTCCGATTGCTAATGGAATTTGATAGATTTGTTTCTATAGATTCTAAAATAGCTACAATGTGCCTCCTTCCATAAAATTATTACATTATAAGTATTTTGTCCATGAATTTTCAGTAGGTACTGAAATTTGGAATGAATAAAGAACAAGGAATGGGTTGATAAGACTTACGAAATCATTGATCGTATGATCTTTAGTAAGAAGGGGTCCCAGAATCTTTGCAAAGCTAATCAGATGCTTTGTTTGAAATGTGATAGCTATTTAGTTTGCAGTTTTGCTACAGTCCTTGTGTTCCTTTTACTTTGGGTAGGCTCAAAAGAAAACACATATTTTCTGGCTTGTTCCCTGTAACCTTTTCCGTCATGAGTATTCATGTTGGAAATACAGTAAACACCCTCTAAACATGATTTTAGTAAAGAAGTATTTGGGTCATTTTAGACAGGGTACTGCTTAATCCTTTATCCTATGAATGTTCATGAAAGAATTGATGACATCATGAATAATAATTAGAACTAGAATTGTTTTTGATACAAAAACAGATTCCAGTCAGTGGTTATTGAGAAACCACGCAGAATAAAAGTCAACAGACGAACACAAAGCTTTTAAACAAAAGGGCATAACTTTGTAAGAAAATCAATCAGCTGGAAAACTAAAATTAGATGTGCATGTCCCCGTATGATAAAGCATCATGTCAAGTTTCATTGGATTCCAGTCGGCGGTTACTCAGAAACCGCGTGGAAAAAAGTCAACAGACCAACTGACAAGCCGACTCCAATATACCCACCACTCCAACTTAGTAGGGGTTATAATTATACCCCCCACAACGAAGTTTGGGGGGGGGGGGTATACTGGAATCAGGTTGTCCGTCTGTCCGTCTGTCCGTCCGTGGACACAATTTTGTCCGGCCTTCTTCTTCTACAGTTTTGCTTCAATTTTGTTGAAAGTTCATATATAGCCATATGACCATATAAACCTGTGCACCGCATATTTCCGTTATGACCGGACCACTACTTCAGGAGTTATCTCCCCTTTTAAGTCCCGTACCAATGTTTTCCGGTTTTCTGGACTTTTTATGGAAGTGACTCGAGATATCAACTCTATATTTAGTACAAAGCTACATCTGTATAAGTTACAGCTTATGTTACAATCTCAGTCCGGTTGAATAATTATTTCCAGAGTTATTGCCCTTGTACTTTAATTTTTGTCTTCAAATTTGGGATTTTCCGGACTTTTCTTGGAAGTGGTTGCAGATATTAACTTTATATTTGGCATAAAGCTAACTCTACATGATTTACAGCTTAATTCCCAATCTCAGTCTGGTTGAATAATTTTTGCCAGAGTTATGGCCCTTGAACTTTAATTTTTTGTCAAATTTTCAGTTTTCCGGACTTTTCTTGGAAGTGGTTGCAGATATTAACTTTATATTTGGCATAAAACTAACTCTACATGATTTACAGCTTAATTCCCAATCTCAGTCTGGTTGACTAATTTTTGCCAGAGTTATGGCCCTTGAACTTTAATTTTTTGTCAAATTTTCAGTTTTCCGGTCTTTCTTTGGAAGTGGTTGCAGATATTAACTTCATATTTGACATAAAAATAAATCTAGATGAGGAACAGCTTAAGTTCAAATATCGGTCTGGTTGAATAATTTTTGTCAGAGTTATGGTCCTTGAACTTAATGTTTTTCTGAAAAGGTACCTAGCTTTTGAACTTTGGATTTGACAAAAACCTCATGAAAGGGTCTTATTTTTAAGAATTATTCTTCATTTTTATTACATAAATTGGGTTGGGGCATGTATTGTTTTTAAATCTCTTCACATTTCTGTATGTACATATGTTCAGATTGATGATAGGTGTTCTGGCAAGCAGACAGGTGGGGGGTATTCGTTAGCCTTTGGCTTACAGTTCTAGTTACATCATGAATACTCAATTAGCTATGTACACAGCACTTTTTAGCTCACCAGAGCACAAAGTGCTCAGGGTGAGCTTTTGTGATGGCCTGATGTCCGTCGTCCGTCGGCGTGCGTCGTCCGTCGTCAACAATTTGAACCTTTAAAGTTCTTCTCCTCTGAATCTACAGGGGTCTCAGCTTTCATCTTTGGCACATAGCATCATATGTAGGTCCTCTACAAAAGTTATATAAATTATACCCCTGGGGTCAAAATTGGCCCTGCCCCAGGGGCTTTCAGTTTTCAATAGAAACATATAGTGAAAACTTTGAACATCATCTTCTCTAAAATTAGAAGGTCCTCAGCTTTCATATTTGGCACATAGCTTCAACTTCAGGACTTCTACAAAAGTTATATAAATTATGCCCCTAGGGTCAAAATTGGTCCCACCCCAGGGATTTCCAGTTTTTAATAGCTGACTGCGTAAACAGCCTATGGGATCACTAGTTATGCATAGGAAAAACTTTTAAAAATATTCTTGTCAGAAACTACAAGTCCCAGAGCTTAGATATTTGGTGTATATATTTACTTAGCATAACTTTATGAGTTTTATAAGTATCATAGTTCTTGGGTTAAAATTGGCCCTGCCCTGTGTGTATATACTTCTTTACACCAGAAATTACATTCTAAAGGTTTCTCCTTAATATCACTCTTAGCTGAGACCAGTCAGTTAGGGAGTTCTTATATAATCACCCTTAGCCTGATCAGTAGAGTAGAAATTGTGTTTAGACAAATAACACACACTCATTTAAGATTGAGAAAACTGTGGATAATTCTCAAAATGCAGAATACTCCTAAAGCTTTTTTTCATACCTATGCCCTGCATTAAGCTACCAGCTATCAATATAGAGCATATCTGTTGTGAATTTCAGCTTAACTCTTTGCATGCTGGGTAATTTTGTCATCTGCTAAATTGTTGTCTGCAGCATATTCACAAGTTATCTTAACTACACACTTTCTTTCTGAGTTTTTCAGAAGTTAAGTCTCATTGACAAACAGTTCGGATATAGATCAGGCACCACATTATGTTAGCCCTGATCTGGATCCAAACTGTTTGCATAGGTCATTAGTGTTGGGAGAATCCCACTACACACTTTCTTTCAAAGTTTTTCAGAAGTTCAGTCTCATTGACAATCAGTTTGGATATCAGATCAGGCACCACATTATGTTGGCCCTGATCTGGATCCAAACTGTTTGCATAGGTCATTAGTGGCGGGAGAATCCCACTACACACAGAAGTTCAGTCTCATTTACAAACAATTTGGATATCAGATCAGGCCCCACATTATGTGGGGCCTGATCTGGAGAATCCGCCTCTAGCATCCAAAGAATGCAAGTTCCAGTGGTCTAATGCTCTATCCATTCTTTCACTACATTCTTTTAGCATCATGTTCAGGTCCTCTATAAAAGTTATATAAATTGTGTCCCTGGGGTCAAAATTGGCACCGCCCCTGGGGTGTTAAGTTTTCAATAGAAACATATAGTGAAATCTTTGAAAATCTTCTCCTCTGATTGTCTGGTGAGCGATGTCAGGGCCATTCTGGCCCTCTTGTTGATAATAGTAGAGACTGTATAGTAAGATCTACATGTACATGTATTACATTTCCTAAGCAAACAGTGCTGACCCTGATCAAAATGACTTCTACAACAACTGTCTAATCCAAGTCTTGTTTGCTATGGCATGAAAAACATTTGTATGTTTAATATTTATAATAAAAAATTATGACTATGAATATCAAATTCAAAAAATTAATTTTTATATTGTCGGCATCATGAATAAGGGATGTTTCACCATAGCAGAATCTACAGAAACAGACCTATATTATATGCAAACAGAGCAGACCGTAACCCATTTCTCCATAGGCTATTTTTAGACCAAACCTCTTTGAATAAATCTACCCAAAAGGAGCATTTACTAGAGAAAAGGAACATTTTAGAATTGTATAGTCTTGAAACCATTGTGATAAATAGAGCATTTGCTCCATAGGAGCAAATGCTCTATTTATCAATGGTTTCAAAAAGTGACTTTTACAGAGGCATGAAAGGGTTAATCAAATGGCTGTCACAGGAGTCAGCTGAACTAAATTTACTGTTTGCACAGGGAAGGTTTTAAAAGCCATCTCTTACAGGTAAAGGGTTAACCCTTGACTCCGTAAGTATGTCTTTCCAACAGAGTAGACCCAGATCAGATGGCTCCTATAGCAGTCTGATCAGGGTCTGCTGTTTGCTTATAAATTTATACAATTTCTACCAAATCCAAAAATTCCAGTGTACATAATTATGCCATTATAAAATTGAGCTAATGTACATTGATGATAGCATTATTTCATTCATGAATATCCATACTGCGGAAATAGTTTGTCATACAGGTTTTGAGACCTAAGTATTGTAATGTGAGGTACCCTTATGTCCGATTTCGTTTAGATATTTCGTTCATAAGAGAATCTCACATTGAAAGTTTCACTGCCCACGAAAACCCATTACTACCGCTAATATCGTAATATTTATGAATATGCAGATCTGTTATATGTAGTAATGCATAAGAAAGCTTAATGCTTCTTAGGGTCTTACCTAGTTTTAATGAGAGCAATCAGTATTAATTCCAAAGACTAAGATACATGTTGACTTTGAACAGCCGCCATTTTCCTGTTTGATTCATCCCGCTGACTGAACTGGGGAATATGTTATTTGTTCCAGGACAATGTAGTTTCACATTGTGCATAGTATTTGTCGAAGTAACTAAGCGTAAGCTATTTTATGACTATAAGAATTGTTAGTTTGTATAAATTCATATATTTAGCTATGGTACGAAATCCGCACTGAGAGCTATTTTTGGTACGGCGGAGCAGTACTCTTTACGGATTCTGTCGCACCGTTGCTGATTGGATGAGAATGATAGATACGCTGAAGGCAGAATTCTCATTGGAAAGAGAGCCTGAGTACTACTCGGGCTGAGTACCGAGTATCACTGCCCGGGAAGATATAAAAGGAAGCGTTTCACCGGAAAATGCCAGCTTTCAATCTTTTGGCCAACCATCAACATCCGAAATTCACTATCAAAATTCAACATACCAAAAATAGCAAGTGCCGTCCAGCGGAAATGTAAGATACAATATAGAATCTACTATTATAAGAACAATAGTAACAACAGTCTCCATAAGATATTTATATAATTATTTAGTTCTAGATCTAGATCTAGAGATCTACTGTAATAATAAATGAAGACCACTTTTAAACTGCACTTTACTGTCTTGTGATCGGTTCGCCCCATATTAATATATTAACGTAGGCGAGAAGAGCGAAGCTCGCGTTACAATTGGTGTCAGAAGCGGGGATGTTAATATATTTTTAACACAACGAACGAGTATAATTTTAACAGATTGAGAAAATAGAACTTTGATGTTTTTTTCTCCGAATTCGGCAAATATCGAGGGAACATTCTGAAGAGATTAAGTAAATACTGTAGATCTACTAAAGGCTAGACTGTAGGCAGTATCGTACGGAATCCCGAGAGTACGGATTTATATCGTTCTGGGCAGATTCTTCCAGATTGAATTAGATCTAGCGGTGTACTGTACGAAACCGGAAAATACGAAATTTTGACGTTTGATGCGGATTTGTAGCGGACGTCGTTTTTACGGATCCGTAGCGTGCGGAATATAGAGTGGGCGGATTTTTGACGTACTGTGCGGAATTTTACGTGTACGGCAAGTGTGCAGATATTGTCGTGCTTTGGTGACGTATCTTAACAACACGTTGTCAACGTCGTTTTCACATATGGTGGTCTATTGGTGCCAACAGTAAGAGAATTTTAAGGACCAACGAACAAAGGATTGGTGAACCTGTTGAAGATTTTTTTTTTTTTGAAGATTGCTTTTGCAGAAAACTTATTAAACTCATTGTCACGTTTAAGTTACAAGGCACAGGTGTTTATTTTCTGGATGGAAAACTGCTGTTTCTAAAAGGAGATCAAATTTCAAAGCTAATTATTAGGAAAACACTAGGAGAACACAACTGTTTTTACATAGATCTAGTAGGAGATTGGAATCAGTTTGGATATTATACTGAAAGCTCAACTACCATCATAAAAATGTCAGATTCCGACTCTGAAATCAATTTCAATTTTAATAACCAACAAGCAGATCCTGTACAAGAGAATGACAGGGGTGACATGGAGGATGCCGGGGATCATGAATATGTCAGAAGGGAAAGAGGAAACGGTAACCTTAGACACAAGGCGACTCCACACATAAAACCAGATCCATACACAGGAGAAGAGGACTGGGACCAATATATCTCTTACTTTGAAGAGTGCGCTGAATTGTGCCAATGGTCCGAAAGAGAAAAGTTACTTTATTTGGCAACTTCTTTGAAGCAGCAGGCCAGGGTCCACTATAGTTCCCTGCCTCATGGGGAGAAGAATTTATACAGGTCTTTGATATTTAATTTAGGACAGCGTTTTGGGAGTAAGCGGCAACAGAGCCGCTGGATTTCTAAGCTACAGAATAGAAGCTACAGAATAGAGCTAGGGGGAGAAACGAGACAATAGGGGCATTCGGGGATGAGATCCGTCTGTATTCACAAAAAGCATATGTGACCTTAGACAGGGAGGCACAAGAGATGCTGGCCTTACAACAATTCTATAAGAATGTCTCGCCTGAGATGAGGTGCAGGCTCATGGACAGAGACTGTAGGACCATTAGGGAGGCAGTAGAGATTGTTGAGCGCTATGAAGAGGTGATGGGGAAGACGGATGTGAATGCTAAGTCTCAAGTTCTAAGTGTATCTAGCTCGGGATTTTCATCAGGCGAAAATAGCCACATTGATAAGCGTGAATGTGGGAAGCAAGTGGATGAAATTGAGGGGATAAAAAGTAGCCTTAGAAAGATAGAGCAACGTCTCCAGAAGTTGGAGACTAGGGGTCAGTCAAGGAATTTGAATTCTTCTAGAACGTGTTACCAATGTGGATCGAGCGATCATTTGTACAGAGATTGTCCCAAGAAAAAGCCAAATGGGTGGAAGTCCTCTAGGAACCAGGGAAACGGGAGTCCATCACATCAGTAGGTCGTGATGTGGTGAGTTTTGATACAAATCGACCTAGCCAGACTAAATTTTCAAAACCACCAAACACAAAGCTGAAATTTGGACACGTGGATAGTAACATAGGCAGCCTGGATAATGGGTTTTATACCAGAGGGTTTATTGAAAAACAAGAAATAAATTTCTTAATTGACAGTGGGGCGACTATTACGCTCCTGTCAAAAGCTACTTATGATAGATTTAGGGGAACAGACAATATCTCACTCTACCAGAGAGAAGTTTCTATCCAGGGTGTTGATGACACAAAGATCAAGGTGCATGGCTATGCAGATATTCTTTTAAATCTAGGCGATTTTGAGACAGACATGACATTTGCTGTGTGTGACATCTCACTTGAAGGCATATTGGGACAGGATTTTATTAGGAAACATATTAAATATTGGGATTTGGAATCGCTGGATCTCTATACTAAAGATGGAAGTAGCATACACTGTTGCACAGCAGGCAGCTCTGAGGGAATATGCAGAGTAATAGCCAAAGAAATGGTAGAGATACCATCACACAGCTGCATGTTGGTACCAGTAGAGGTACCCAAGTCAATTATACTCCCAGAAATAGCATTTATTAATAGCAAGGGAAAGGAAACACAAGAATGTGGTGAATTCAATATAATGCCAGGCATAATCACGCCACATAATAACAATTTGTTTATAGGAGTTCTGAATCACTCAGAACAGAACACTACCATAACTGAAGGCCTGGAGCTAGGACTTTGTTATGAGATAGAAGAAGACGACCAGGAGGAAACTGAATTTGAACGTTGTGCAGCTAATTCTGTTAATGTAACTAATATAGACCAAGAAGCCGTTCTTCCAGATCACTTGAAGGAAATGTTTGACAAGTCCGTTGGTCACCTGAGTCAGACAGACAGAGATAGATTTGCAAAATTACTGTTAAAGTATAAAGATGTTTTTGCCAAATCTTCCGATGACCTTGGCTGTACAGACAGAGTGAAGCACACAATAAACACAGGTAATGCAAATCCAATACGCCTACCTCCTAGGAGACAACCGTATGGGAAAAGAGACACAGAGACTCAAGAAGTGGAAAAGATGTTGGAGAAGGGTGTAATAGAGCCCTCGAAAAGCCCATGGTCTTCACCTGCAGTGCTTGTCACCAAGAAAGACGGATCAACTAGATTCTGTGTTGACTACAGACGCCTAAATGATGTCACTGTCAAAGACGCATATCCTATCCCAAGGGTAGATGACTGTTTTGATGCCCTTTCTGGATCAAAGTGGTTTAACTGTATGGACCTCTGTTCGGGTTTCTGGCAAATAGAGATGGAGGAAACCGATAAAGCTAAGACAGCGTTCTCAACTAGCCAGGGGCTGTACCACTTCCGGGTTATGCCATTTGGCCTTGTCAATGCTCCTTCAACTTTTCAGAGGTTAATGGAAGATGTGCTAAGAGGATTGCAGTGGAAAGAATCATTATTGTACATGGATGACATCATAACACCAGCGAAAGCGATAGACGAATGCCTCGAACGCTTGGAACATGTGTTCCAGAGGTTGAGGATGGCACGCCTGAAACTGAAGCCTTCCAAATGTATCTTCTTTCAGAAATCAGCCAAATGCTTAGGCCATATAATCACTGAAGATGGTGTAAAGACTGATCCAGAAAAGGTCAGAGTCGTAAAGGACTGGCCTAAACCTTCTAAAGTAAAAGAAGTTCGAAGCTTTCTAGGACTAGCCTCGTACTACCGGAGGTTTGTAAAGGGTTTTTCGGATATAGCCCGGCCTTTGCACAAACTATGCGAAAAGAACAAGAAGTTCAACTGGACCACAGAATGCCAGGATGCATTTGACACATTAAAAGAAGCTCTTACAACTACACCAATCTTGGCGTACCCTGTAACAGGATCGGTATTCATACTGGATACTGATGCTTCAAATGAAGGTGTTGGAGCAGTTCTTTCGCAGGTGCAAGATGGAGACGAGAAAGTTATAGCATATATGAGCAAGTCTATGAATATTCACGAGAGATCATACTGCATAACCAGAAAAGAACTGTTGGCTGTAATAACAGCTCTGAAACACTTCCATACCTACCTCTATGGTCAAGAGATACTAGTTCGAACTGATAATTCAGCAGTCAGCTGGATAAGATCTCTGAAGGTTCCTTCTGGACAAGTAGCCCGATGGTTGCAAGAGCTAAACACATACAACATAAAGGTAGTACACCGTAGTGGTCGAAGTCATGGTAATGCAGATGCACTCTCAAGAAGACCATGTAAATCATGTAAACGCCAGCAAGAACTTCAAGAAGAATTTGAAGTAGAAAACGAGATACAGGATGTGCCTGTTTCTCATGAAGAAGTGAGAGCAGTCACTAGAAATGAAGCCTTGAAGAAACATAATTCAGAACTTACAGAAAACCAACTATTACTGAGTGGTTGGGATCCTATTGAAGTTCAAACAAGGCAAGATGCAGACCATAGCATAGGGCCTGTCAAACTAGCTCTTCAAGGAAACAAAGAAAGGCCAAATTGGTCTGAAATTTCTTCAGAAACGTCAGAGTTGAAAACACTTTGGCGTCAATGGGACCGTTTAGAAGTTAAAGCAGGAATGTTATACCGAAAGTTTGATGAAAATGGAGATACAGTGTTTCAATTAGTTACACCAAAAGAAAGCCAGGAAGAGGTTATGAATTATCACCATAATCTTCCAAGTTCAGGACATTTAGGTATAGAGAAAACATTAGGCAAAATTCGTCAAGCATTCTACTGGCCAGGAATGGCAGATTCAGTACGCAGACACTGCATTCAATGTAATGAGTGTGCAGCACAGAAACTTTCTCGTGCAGCAAACAAAGCACCATTAGGACAATATTTAGTTGGAGAGCCCATGGAGAGAGTTATGATGGACATTTTAGGTCCACTACCAGTTTCTAGCAGAGGAAATCGGTATATCTTGGTAATTGCCGATTGGTTTACAAAATGGACAGAAAGTGTGGCGATACCAGACGTGGAGACAAAAACAGTGGCACAAGCGCTAATTGACAATTTTATATGCAGATTTGGTACACCTTTGCAAATATACTCTGACCAAGGTAGATGTTTTGAATCAAAACTCATGGTAGAATTATGTACTTTGCTAGGAATAGAGAAAACACGTGCCACCTCTATGAGACCCCAAGCAAATGGTCTCATTGAAAGGTTCAACCGTACCTTGATCTCTATGTTAAAACATTTCTGTCAATCTAACCAGAATTCGTGGGATGTTCATCTCCAACAAGTAATGATGGCATATAGATCATCACTTCAGAGCAGTACAAAAGTTACACCAAACAAAATGACATTGGGAAGGGAAATAACCCTGCCAATGCAAGCTTTTATAGGTCGCCCAAAAGAAGAACAAACGGATAATGATCAAGAAAGTTACGTTTCTAATCTGCAGGAAAAAATGAAAGAGTGTCATGATTTAGCAAGAAAGAACCTAAAAGCTTCAGCCATGTATCAGAAGAGACATTATGATAGCACTTCTAAAGGGAAATGCTACAGAACGGGGCAGCTAGTTTGGCTCCACAATCCAACTAGAAAAATAGGTGTTAGTTCAAAACTGATCAACAAGTGGAAAGGACCATTTGTTATAACAAGGAAAATAGATGACCTTATATGTCTGGTAAAGCAGACATCTTCTGGTAAAGCAAAGGCTTATCACATTGATCGATTGTATCCATATCAGGGGAAAGTGGTTCCTTCATGGATCAAAAGAGAATTAGCAAGATTAACCAGAATGTAGCGGATACTTTCTGAATACTTTCTGAAGTGTTTTCTATAGAAAACAATTCTATGGATACCTGTTTTCCTGTTATGTGTTAATTAAACATACATTTCTGTATAAATTTGACATATATGTGAATAAATGTGTAAGAAAAAAAATGATTATATATGACGCTATTTTGAACAGACTGTATTCCTATTCGCAAAAACGCTGTTAATCCTGCGAGGGGCTGATACTGTTAGGTTCGCGCCGATGTAACAGAAGTCCGCTGTAAATGTATTCATCAATGGGCGAACCGATCAATAAATTACTTTGTCTTACATCTGTACATAATGATCTCAATAGTAAATATGTGTTTCTGTGTGTACTTTCCAGGGAATCCTGTTGGTTGTGCGATGCGATGTTTACATCATGGGCAGCCTTGAAGAAACACCTTGTTGGACCAGCCCATACAAGGATGACTGTAATTTGCCCCTGGTGCACCAGGAGGGAGAAAACTTTCACAAGAGTTGCAGACTTGAAAACCCATGCGTTCAACAGCCACAAATATGAAGGTGTCCAAGACTGTCATTTTAGTCGTGGTGTGGGTTTTTATTACTCAAAATACCCAAGTGACTATACAAAAATAGTAGACTATATTGCACCATACCAAAGTGAGGAGGCATGTAGGGCAAGGGCAGTTATGAGAGATTGGGCCGAGAAGATGACAGACAAAGTAGTGTGGTTGGAGAGATTTAACAAGGGCTGGAAGCATCAGACAGACAAGCAGACAAGAAGTGAAAAGAAGGATGAAAGTCATGAGGTACAAATAGATCAAACAGGAGATAACAGCCGGAGAGAACAAGACAAGGAAAGTAATGGGGGGAGGATAAATAATGAAGGCATGAGAATTGACAGAAGAGAAAGGAGTGCAGATGAGGCATCTCAGAAGACAAGAGATAAGAATAATGAGGAACAATTAAGTAAGAGAGATAAAAGTGTTGAAAAGATTCAGGAGAGGAACCAGAGAGGTGATAAATCACAGGAGAGAGTCAGGAGTGTAGAGAGAACAGAGGAGAGTTGCAACAGGCATCGGGATGATCAAGCTAAGGAAAGGAGGAACAGCCAGGAGAGGAGAGTACATGTAGGTGGTAAAAAGAGAAAGATCGATGATAATTTGGAGGAGGAGGGAAAGAAAAGAGAAAAGTTAGGAGTAGAAGGGACAGAACAAGAGAAGGGATTTAAGGACTATGAAGATAACATTGAGTTAGGAGAGAGTAGCTCAGAAAGTGAGGAGTCAGATAGCGAGTCAGAGGAGGAAACGTTAGAGTCGGGATCAAGTGACAACCTAAGATTACGAGCAACAAAAATATTAATGAGAGGAGCAATGCCCATGTGTCCTCCAGCTCAGAGGGATTGGAGCAAGATAGAAGAGATGAAAGTAGAGGGAGAGAACGGAACGCTGACATGGCCTCCATCAAATTGGAGAGCCATGACAGCAGACCAGAAGCTAATGGCACATGAGTATGCAGCCCTGTTCCTAGAACAGCGAGGCGGGAAGTTCCCCGAACTAACAAGGAGACTGCTCCTAGATAAGTATAACTTTCTAGCCCTGGAAGGAGCAGCGCATCCGAGACCTGAGGGAAAGAAACACAAAATTGACTCAAAAATGAGGTATTATAACTACCAGTATATAAGGAACATTGCAAAGGGTATAATAGGTACTGACAAATTATCCAGATCAATTTTGAAGTCAATTGAAAACACGGACAGGTGGTCAGACACTGATTTTCTTACTGAGAAATTAGACTCATTGAACATTAAGTTGAGAGTTTAGCAGAAAGAATTCTGTTGAATTTGTGTCATAAGGACATAAGAAGCTTAATGCTAAAAGTTGTTTTGTCAAGATATGTTTTAACCAGTTTATCCAGTTTTTAAATATATGTTCATTGTTCAGTGACTGGGAAATCTAGAGTAATGTGCCATTTTACATTTAAACTTTAAAGTTTATTATGTCTCAGGTTTCAATGACCATGGGTCATTGTTATGTTGTGTTAACTGTTTTATTTAAAAAAGTTACATAGGAATGTAAAAATATTCCATTAATGTTTGTTAAACTGTCTGTTAAGGGCACATAAAAATAATAATATGTTTCCCAATCACTGATATTGAATTGTTATACTGAAATATTAACAGTGTTTGATGTTAAACATAATCCAGGAGGATTATATAATAAAGGAGGGGGAAGTGTAATGTGAGGTACCCTTATGTCCGATTTCGTTTAGATATTTCGTTCATAAGAGAATCTCACATTGAAAGTTTCACTGCCCACGAAAACCCATTACTACCGCTAATATCGTAATATTTATGAATATGCAGATCTGTTATATGTAGTAATGCATAAGAAAGCTTAATGCTTCTTAGGGTCTTACCTAGTTTTAATGAGAGCAGTCAGTATTAATTCCAAAGACTAAGATACATGTTGACTTTGAACAGCCGCCATTTTCCTGTTTGATTCATCCCGCTGACTGAACTGGGGAATATGTTATTTGTTCCAGGACAATGTAGTTTCACATTGTGCATAGTATTTGTCGAAGTAACTAAGCGTAAGCTATTTTATGACTATAAGAATTGTTAGTTTGTATAAATTCATATATTTAGCTATGGTACGAAATCCGCACAGAGCTATTTTTGGTACGGCGGAGCAGTACTCTTTACGGATTCTGTCGCACCGTTGCTGATTGGATGAGAATGATAGATACGCTGAAGGCAGAATTCTCATTGGAAAGAGAGCCTGAGTACTACTCGGGCTGAGTACCGAGTATCACTGCCCGGGAAGATATAAAAGGAAGCGTTTCACCGGAAAATGCCAGCTTTCAATCTTTTGGCCAACCATCAACATCCGAAATTCACTATCAAAATTCAACATACCAAAAATAGCAAGTGCCGTCCAGCGGAAATGTAAGATACAATATAGAATCTACTATTATAAGAACAATAGTAACAACAGTCTCCATAAGATATTTATATAATTATTTAGTTCTAGATCTAGATCTAGAGATCTACTGTAATAATAAATGAAGACCACTTTTAAACTGCACTTTACTGTCTTGTGATCGGTTCGCCCCATATTAATATATTAACGTAGGCGAGAAGAGCGAAGCTCGCGTTACAGTATGGAAATACAGAATGATAAAAACAGAAAACTAAATTATTAGGACTAACAGGAACTAACACAAAACCAAAGAGAGCTTCTAGATAGAATCACTGTTTATTACAATAACACATAACAGAAGAGATTAATGACATTTTATGTAAAATTTCTCAATGAAGCACTGCACACTGATTAGTCACTTAGTTCTCTCGATAAAGATACCTACATCAGGTTTACAATTTGCCTACAAATTACATATACATGTACAGTAAAACTTATTTATAACGAACTCTGATAAAGCGAATTCCCTCTTATAGCGAACTAAATTTCGTTCCCCGGTCGATATCTTCATTAATTCTATACAGACTATAATGTTTAGTGCGAAGTTGGTTAGAGCGAATTTACGCTTATGGCGAACTGATTTTCCAGTACCATTATTCACAAAACACTTTAAAATTCCTTCATTAAAGCGAAGTTTCACCTTGCTACTATCTTCAAGCACCTGTGTATTTCGCACGATTAACACCATGTCGCATAGGTGTTAAAACACACACTAGTGTTGGGGCGAACTGTGAAGCGATCCGTAAAGCATGTATTCTTCACGGTGGCAATGTATAATTAAATACCGCTACCCGCGGGGCATATATATATATGCACTTAAAGTACGGGTTATAGCTAAACAATGTTAAGATATGATGTTCGTTTTTTATTTTCAAAATAAATACTTGATGTCTTTTGGTTTTGTTATTCCCTCCCCGTTCGCATATTATTTTAGCATTTTCCGCTAAAAATACAATCTACCGCTGACTCCGATAACGACACAGATCTATAAGGAATATTTGCCCCTGCCCACATACGCGGAGTCTTTGTCCGCTATACCCAATTTGCATCGGACATCAGAGCAACGACCAAATGCTCCTGATTTTTTTAAACACTGACATTTATGAAACAGTTATTTGGCAAGTTTCAAGCATCAACGTGTGTTCAAAAGCAAATGACCGATTTCTTCCACAAAGAGTAAGCTGTACGATGAATGATGTGCATTTTGGGAGTTTGATCGGTACGCATACATGTCTGAATTACGGTTTAATAAATATTGAACAGTCGTGTGTCAAAGTCATAATTTATAGCGAACTTCGTACTATCAATATAGCGAATAATGTTTATAGCGAAGTAAATCCTTCAGTCCCTTGGAATTCGTTATAACCGAGTTTTACTGTAGTACAATGAAAGATACAAAATTATCTGAATACAGCAAGACCCATCTACATTGACCACCAACCAGATGTCTAATTATGAACCATAAAGGCAGGTGGTAGCTTAATGCAGGATGAAAGTTATATAGAAAGCTCCTGCTCGAGCTTTCTGCATTACTTTTATTTTGCATTAAGTAACCACCTGCTTTTAAAGACACTTATGTTTATTTCATAAAAGTGGTTGCTTTAGGCCGGTATCTACTGTATATAAAATTTATCACAATCAGGTTATGGTCAAACCATACTTCCAAACTCTCTCACATATATTATACATTGTGGCATACAAGGGATTATCTCAGCCATATCACAAATAAGATGTTTTAACCCATTCCTCCATAGGCTATTTTTAGATCCAACCACTTTGAATAAATCTACCGAAAAGGAGCATTGACTAGAGAAAAGCAAAATTTTAGAATTTTGTAGTTTGAAACCACTGTGATAAATAGAGCATTTGCTCCTATAGGAGCAAATGCTCTATTTATCTCAATGGTTTCAACAGGTGACTTATACAGGTGTAGAAAGGCGTATTTATGGAGGAAAGGGTTAACCCATTACTCCCATAAATGTTAATGTAAATTTTAATAGAAATATTAATGGATTACAGGAACACAGGATTTTTTTTACAATAGCAGAAACTAAATCAGATTGATATTATTACACTTGTAAGAAAACACAGCAGACCTTGATCAGACAGCTCCTACAGGAGCCATTGAATCAGGGTTTACTCTGCAAAGTTGTTAACCCTTTCCCTCATATAAACGTGTTTTCACGCATTTGCAAACAGAGTAGACCCAGATCAGACGGCTCCTAGAGGAGCCGTCTGATCAGGGTCTACTCTATTTGCTAATAAAATTTGATAGACCTGTGTCTTTAGTTTCTAAAATGGCTACAATGTTCCATCTCCCATATTTCATAATAACCTTTTTGTCCATGAATATTCAGTAGGTATTGAAATCTGTAATAAACATAGAACAGGGAAAGGGTTAACAGTATAGTGTTAATGTTTAACCAGTAAACAGACACAAGACGTTAACACGAGCACCACATGTGGGTGCCAACGCTTGTCTGCTCCATTGTAGCCATTGTGACGGTGAACAAGTGTGTGAAGTTTCATAACATTTGCATGAATAGTAATAAGAAGTAATAGCAAAAATTAAAGTTTCCAGATGACAGCACTGAAGATGAAATCAATGCGGTCACCTAAGTGATGACAATAGCTCATATTTTTTCTTTGAAAAACAGTAAAACTAAAAATCAGGTCAGGACTTTAAAAAGGAATTTGGTCAACAAAAAAGTTAACCCTTTTCCTGTTGAATATTTATGTAAGAAAAAATGATATTAATGAACATTTATGAACTTAAAAGTTTAATAATATAAACTTTTGAAGGAAAATTTTTGCTTTGACTAAAACTGTAGAATCAGATCTACATAGTGTCAAAAGCAACAGAGCAGACCCTAATCAGATGGCTCCAACAGGGGCTGTCTGATCTGGGTCTCCTCTGTTTGCAAATGCGTGAAAAGGCTTTTTATATGTCTGACAGAGGGAAAGCTTTAAATATTGATATATAAAGTACTGACAAAAAAACTAAGATGTAAATTAAAATTTCATACTCAAATACATACAAAACCCCACTAGACACACCTCTGATATATAGAGGATCTGTTGCGAGTTGTCTTTTAAGATCACATGTTCCTAAACGAGCCTTAGAAAATGTTATTAAGCAAGCCTTAGGCAAGCTTTTCTTTTTCTCACATAACCAAACAGTGTAGATCTAGATCTACTTTTGCCCTTTTAATGACATGTAAACATCGGTTTTCCCCAGTTTGACGTCATTTGTTCAAATGCTTTCTGAGAACAGATTAGTAATTTTCAAATTGCAAGTAACTTTTACACAACAAGACTGAATCAAAAACACTCTGGCATCTATCTTAACCCTTTAAACCATGAATATACGTATATTAAGAAATAATAACATCAAGAAGATTAAATTCATGACATTTTCTAACAGCAAATGAACACAGTAATTTTAGACCATGTCAGAAACAGTAGAATCAGATCTATAATAGTCCATAAGCAAACTGAGAAGACCCTGCAGGGTTGCCAAAAACCAGAGGAAACAAAATTCCCTGACAATTTCAAATTTCCCTGACACATTTCATCGCGAAATTTGGTCTTTCTGTCATAATTTCTGCAATACATAAATGGATTTTTAAAAATATATAACATTCATTATCATGTTTTCAAAATTCTCTGACATTAACCTATATTTTCAAAATTCCCTGACAATTCCCTGACCTTGAACAAATTTAAATTTCACCGACGCTTGGCAACCCTGCCCTGATCAGACGGCTCTGATCTAGATCTACCCTGTTTGCAAAGGTGTTCAAAAGCGTATCATTGGAGTAAAGGGTTAAGGCTAAAATATATTTGACCTTTAACCTCAGCAGCATACATGTACACATATTTATGATAAAAGTACTTCACATCAGTTTTTTCTCAGTTTCTTTGTACACATGATAACTTGGTCCTCCAGGTCTAGTCTCTGTTTGATAACTGGTGACCACGGCGAAATCTTTCTCTTCGGCGGCATATTTGGTGTGTTGGTTACCGGTGGTTTTCTGGGCTACAAGTAGAACGTAGACAATGATGCATCAGTCATTCATACAAGTGCAAAGCTTGCTTAACCCATTACCTCATAGGCTATTTTTAGATACAAACTCCAGAGCTCAAGCTGCAGCTTGCCATCAAAAAGAGGTTTAGTGGTATTGAGGGAGAAGTTTTGGTCCTGATTTTGTATCTCCCTATATGTTCCATGTATTATTAGTTATGCAGTGCTTAGTGTCCCTAATATGGACTATAAACTGCCAGCAAATATTAATATGGGACTAGGCGAAACCGAGTCCCATATTAATATTTGCTGGCAGTGTATAGTCCATATTAGGGACACTAAGCACTGCATAAGGAATTTATCTTACCGACTACCTTTAATTTCAAGTAGGCCTATTTACACACATGTTTGCATCATAGGCCTACATGTATGGCTTTCCGTGGGGAAACAAGGGAATTAACTCCTGCAAACTTGATATTACAATGAGAGCAGAATTACCTCCCTTTAATAGAATTAAAGAAAATATTCTTTATTTGCCTCAAATCCCGTTTATATATTTTCTTTTTTCTTTTTTATCTTTGTAAAACTAATTAATGTTTATATTAAAGCATAATATAGTATGCATTTTTTAAACCTGTAAAAATAAACATAAAGATTATTACAAGTAAGAGAAAAGCATATGGCTGTCAAGTAAGGGAAGTAACTCTTGTAAAGCCATGATAAGGATTTTAGTACCCCCTTAAGGAATCTATGGGGGTTCCTCGTGACCTCTATTGACCAATGGAATGACCAATGGAATGACAAGAATTTAGTAGGAGGTAAGATAATAAAACTTCTCCCTCAGCTAAAAATAGGGAGAAGTCGGCAGGGTTAGGGAGATTTTTTTCTCCCAAATCGCCCTCTTGCTTGAGCCCCGACTTCTTTGAATAAATCTACCGAAATGGAGCACTAACTAAAACTAGAAGGAATAGAATTTTGTAGTTTAATACTATTGTGATAAATAGAGCATTTTGCTCCTATAGGAGCAAATGCTCTATTTATCACAATGGTTTTATAAAAATGACTTTGACAGAGTTGTTAACCCATTCGCTCATATCGACGCCTTTTGATAAAAACTTCAGTCCTTTTTATATTTTGAATGTTCGAATTTCACTTTTCCCCCCAACACCACTATTTTCAATCATAGCAGATTGTCCAATAAAAAGCATGTTTGCTATGATTGAAATATAGTGGTGTTTGGAAAAAAGTTAATTTGGAATTTTTATCATATAAATAATAATAAGGAATTATTAATACACCAAAATGACTAAAGAAAATAATTGGAAGGATACTTTTGAAAAAAAAGGTTTTAAAAAAAAATCTGGAAAAGTTCGTTATATGACGCCTCTTTTTTGCATATTTTCAGGTAAAAATTAATGTTTTTATTTAACTCTTTAAAAGTGTTTAACATTTATGAACTACGCTAGGACCTTTACTTAATAACTGTATTAAAATAATTGCTGAAAAATTGTTAAAAATATAGATGTTATCAATTTATAATATGAAAGTCAAATTGAAAGGAAGTAAACAAATGGCCACAACTGGAAATACCTTAAACGTGCGTAATATTGAGAAATATGTGATGGCTATACTAACCCAAATTACAAGTGAGGTTATGAGAAAAATAATTTTCGTATGCCAAGTAAACTTTGGTTGAGAGAAAATGTCTACTAAATTCTAATTCAGATTTTGTTGCAGACTTTCAAAGATATAAAACCGATAATCGAGTCTCAATCAGCGTAGATCTTGATAAGAATCCAAGTAACTGGTGTTGTCTTATATTGACCCAAAAGCTTTGCAAAGGTAATTAGATCCAACCTCTTTGGATGCATCTACCGAAAAGGGGCATTAACTAGAGAAAAGGATTTTTTTTTAGAATTTTGTAGCTTGAAATCATTGTGACAAATAGAGCATTTGCTCCTATAGGAGCACAAATACTTGACATAATTTAGTGACCGTTATAGAGAGGTTTTACTGCAGAGCATTTGCTTCATAGGAGCTAAAGCTCTATCACAATGGTTTCAAAACTACTCAATTCTTAAAATTTCCCTTTTTACTAGTAAATACCCCTTTTTGGAAGATTTATTCAAAGAGGCTGGGTCTAAATATAGCCTTTGAGGGAATGAATTAACAACAACATTTCAGAATAAACATTGTTTTTACCTTCATAGAACTTGGAGATGAATCATCGAAATTTGGCAGGCCATTCTGTAAAATAAAAACATGCTTTATTAATTCTGGGTCTTACAGGTAGGTGATAGCTTAATGAAGACAGAAAGTAACACTGAAAGCTCCAACAGTAAGTTTCTGCATTACTGTAACATTAAACAAGCATGTTTTATTTGGGGTCTTAAAAGTAAGTAGTAGCTTTTATTATTACAAAGTGAAAGTAAAGCAGAAATCTCCAATGGGATCTGCATTACATTAATCCTGCATTAACCCTTTCCTCCATAGGCTATTTTTTAGATCCAACCACCTTTGAATAAATCTACCAAAAAGGAGCATTAACTAGAGAAAAGGAATTTTTTTTTAGGAATTTTATAGTTTGAAACCATTGTGATAAATAGAGCATTTGCTCCTATAGGAGCAAATGTTCTATTTATTACAATGATTTCATAAAGTGTAAAAAGGTGTATTAATAGAGGAAAAGGTTAAGCAAAAACCTGCTTTTAAATATACCAATGCTGATCCTTTTAGAGAGGGTTCTATTGTACAACAGGGATACGATCAGATTGAAAACTCTTGATTTGAAAATATCTCCTACATCCTATCTGGATTCTGTCAAAATTATCACTTTTTGTGCAATTCAGACCAAATTGTACACGTTTTTATTGAAAGGCAATAGAAAGATTCATTCTGAAATCAGCTGTAGAGAGGAGAAATCACATCTATGTGTATACTACATGATAAACTGGGTACCTTGCACTTGCTCTATTTTCATTCTGTTGAACATTTTAATTTTTTATACACAGTCTAACCCTTTAACTCATCAATATTTATACTAGAATATATGAATATTCATTAATTAACCCTTTACTCCATGAATATTCATTAAGAAATAATGATACTATGAATATTAATTAGATTAATTTTTAAAATGGCATATTAACTCATCAATTATTTTTTCAAAGTAGAAAATGTAGAATCAGATCTGTATTATTCCATAAGCAAACAGAGCAGACCCTGATCAGATGACTCCTACATGAGCCGTCTGAACTAGATCTTCTCTGTTTGCATAGGCATAGAAAAGTTTATTTATGGTGTAAATGGTTGACTGAAGATTTACTGTAAACTGAACAAAGGAATTTGGCTCTTTCATAAACTGTACAATCAAATAGTTATTATTACATCTTTTTATTACATAAATGAACAGTGTAGACTCTGATCTTGGTCTACTCTGTTTGCAATGATGCCAAAAGATATCTTCATCAGCTAAAGGGCTAAAACAACAAACAGATTTTTTTTTATTTGGAAAACATAATGACCAATAAGAACTAATCAATACAGCTTCAATTGTTGAGATTCTTAGCCCTTTATTCCATGAATATTACTGTAAGAAATAATGGCATCGTGAATTAGTTAATACTGTATATTGACAATTGAACACAGAAATGTTTCACCATAGCAGCCATCTGATCAGGGTCTACTCTGTTTGCAAAGGTATAGAAAGGCATAGTTATGGAGTAAAGGGTTAAATCTTTTCTATCCCATGATGCCTGTATTGATTAGTGTCACGCAAACATCATTGGAACTGAATGTTTTAAAGAATCCTTGAAAATTCTGATATATTGAAATATACCTTTCTCTCATTGGCAAACAGATTAGATCCAGATCAGACGGCTGCTTGAGGAGCCGTCTGATCAGGGTTTACTGCTTGCTAATAGAATTTGATAGAACTGTTTCTTTGCTTTCTAAAATGTCTACAATGTTCCACCTTCCATATTTCTTTGTAACTATTTTGTTAATGAATATTCAGTAGGTATTGAAATTTGGCCTAACTACAGAACAGGGAAAGGGTTAAGTCATTGAACCCATTACTCCATAAGGAGCCATCTGATTAGGGCCTGCTCTGTTTGCTTATGCACCTAGAACTATCACTAAAGGTGATGGAATACCCCCGCTCAGCTGCCTTGATCGCAAATCAAACAAGAACTGTGCCAGGTTGTGCCATGGACAGACAGACAGACAGACCAACAGACCGACCAACACACTGATTCCTATACATATACCCCTCTCAAACTTCGTTTGCAAGGGTATGATAATATAGATCTGATTCTACAGTTTCAGATATGGCCAAACTCTTTTGGGTCCATTATAAAAAAATTTAACAATTGCAGAAACTATAGAATCAGCTTTATATTTTTTCATAAGCAGTCAGTGCAGACCTTGATATAATGGCTCCTATAGGAGCCGTCTAATCTGGGTCTACTCTGTTTGTGAAGGAGGAAATAGGCACTTATATCAAATAAATCCATAATAAAGTTTGTACTTTAGTTAACATCATCACAGCATCATCTTTAATTCAATCTCCTGATACGAAAACAAGACAATAGCACCGCAAGACGGGGCAATATACGCCCGAAGGCTTGCTACCCGAAACTATCAAAGGGCAATAACTCCAGAATGAAAAATGATATGAGAGTTATCTCACTGATATGCACAACTACACATCAATATCTATCATTCCTGAAAGTTTGAAGAAATTATGTTGAAAAATAAAGGAGGAGTTAGTTGCATAAGAAATTGCTACCCGAATCTATCAAAGGGCAATAACTCCAGAATGAAAAATGATATGAGAGTTATCTCACTGATATGCACAACTACACATCAATATCTATTATTCCTGAAAGTTTGAAGAAATTATGTTGAAAAATAAAGGAGGAGTTAGTTGCACAAGAAATTGCTACCCGAAACTATCAAAGGGCAATAACTCCAGAATGAAAAATGATATGAGTTATCTCACTGATATGCACAACTACACATCAGTATCTATCATTCATGAAAGTTTGAAGAAATTATGTTAAACAAGATGTGTTTGTGAAACACTATGCCCCCTCATATATTTGACCTTTGACCTTGAAGGATGACCTTGACCTTGACATTTCACCCCTTAAAATGTGCAGCCTCATGAGATACACAAGCATGCCAAATATCAAGTCTCTATCTCTACTAGTCCAAAAGTTATGGCCAATGTTAAAGTCGGTGATTTGACCCATATATTTGACCTCTGACCTTGAAGGATGACCTTGACCTTGACACGTCACCCCTCAAAATGTGCGGCTTTATGAGATACATATGTATGCCAAATATCAAGTCTCTATCTATACTGGCTCAAAAGTTATGACCAATGTTAAAGTTGCTGACAAACAAACAGACAAACAGACAAATGGACAAACAGACAAGGCAAAAACAATATGCCCCCCGACTATCGTCAATGGGGGCATAAAAATAAAGGAGGAGTTAGTTGCACAAGAAATTGCTACCCGAAACTATCAAAGGGCAATAACTCCAGAATGAAAAATTATATGAGAGTTATCTCACTGATATGCATAACTACACATCAGTATCTATCATTCCTGAAAGTTTGAAGAAATTATGTTGAAAAATAAAGGAGGAGTTAGTTGCACAAGAAATTGCTAACAGACGGACGGACAACATACCATAATACGTCCCTTCGGGCGTATATAAAGGTGTCTGTTAAATCTATACCCATAAAGCAGCCAACAGTCACAGTTTATCAGTTCATCCAGACAGGTTTTTAAAACGTCTTTTAACCCTTTCCTTCATATAAACATTTTCACTTTTGCAAACAGAGTAGTCGTAGATCAGATGGTTCCTATAGGAACCGTTTTTATCAGGGTCTGCTCTGTTTGCTTATATATGGAATTATATAGATCTGATTCTATACTTTCTGTATGTTAAAATTTCCTTTGTTAACAATGCTTTAAATAGTTTGGCTCATTAATATTTATGTCATTATTTCTTACATGAATATTCAACAGGGAAAGAGTTAAAAGGGGTTGTACTATATAGGTAAGTAAATATATAGGTATATACTTATATAGCCTAGGTAAGTGCAATAGTAACACTGGTAAGCCATTCCCGCCACCTCAGTACAAGCATACACCATACACAGGGCTTTGTCTATGTATATTGTTTATTTATGATACTAATTTATTGATTGTAACTTTCTTATGCATGTCCTAAACTGCATTTTAAGTTAAACATGAAATCGAAAATTCATATCCTCGCCAAAAAGTTGTCTTAACCCTTTCCCTCGTATAATTATGTTTTCACACATTTGCAAACAGAGAAGACCCAGATCAGACGGCTCCTAGAGGAGCCATCTGATCAGGGTCTACTCTGTTTTCTTAATAGAATTTCAAAGATCTGTTTCTTTGCTTTCTAAAATGTCTACAATGTTTCACCATCCATATTTCTTTATTATCATTTTGTTAATGAATATTCAATAGGTATTGGAATTTGGAATAAACATAGAACTGGGAAAGGGTTAAGCTACAAGCAGGTAATCAAATACAGTGAAACCCTGCTAATGCGACCACTTAATAAACAGCTACTGGTGTCGTTTAAAGCAGGTGGTTGCTTAATGCAGGACGAAAGTTATGCAGAAAGCTCCTATAGGAGCTTTCTACATAACATTTGTCCTGCATTAAGCTACCACCTGCCTCTGCCACCCAGAATTATGCCCCTTTTTGGTGGTCGTATTAGCGGGGTTTTACTGTATTACATTATCAAATACTATCTGACCCTTTCCTCCATGAATACGATAATCATGTAAGAAATAATGACATCATGAATATTAATTAGATTATTTTCATAATAGCACACAGAAACAGGAATTTTGGCCACAGTAATAAATGTAGAATCATGTCTATATTTATCACAAGCAAACAGAGCAGATCCTGATCAGACAGTTCCTACAGGAGCCATCTGATCTGGGTCTACTCACAACACTGTTTGCAAAGACGTTACGTAGAAAGGCATATTTATGGAGTAAAGGGCTAATGTATTGCTAATAAAATTCTCAGCCCGCAAAAAGTTATCAGTTCTTCTTGCGATTCATCACAAAGTATCATACTGAAATTTATTTTTAATATATCAAATACATGTATTGTTTATTTTCTGTATCAACAGATGGACAATTAAATTTTCTAATTCTTTATCAAAGAATAACAATCTCCATAAAAGGCAATGCCGAACTCTTTCTACACTGGAGGCAATTCCAGAAAATCTCTGAAAAGTTTCAGTCCAAAAATTGCCCCTGTTTTAAGATTAGGCTTTAGTTTAAGCTCAGTAAATAACTTGTTTTGCATGTACAAACTCATAATTTTTCAAAAATTCTTAAGATAGTGTTTTGGATCCACATCCACCTAAGGGTAAGTCTTACATTGAAATACTGTAATTGACACCCTTCGCAGAAAAGTTTGTTTTAAAACAAGTAATGTACTTTAGCAAATGCTCAATATCATTGAGCGGACTCACATCAATTTTTCATAATTACTGATTTAAGATGAGTATTATTAAATAAAATCCCCATCAAAATCTTAATATAGCAAAACATATTGATATTTAAAAAAAAACAATCATGATTATAAATAACATGACAGGCTCATGTGAGCCACTACAGTTCCATGAAACCAGGGCCTGATGCAAAATCATTAACGCCATATTTTATCAGAATTTAAACTTGTGTGTATTTGAAAACAAGAGCACTGCAAGCGGGTGCGAACACTCGTCTTTCGGCATTGTCAAGATGAACATGCATACCAAAAATGAAGGTTGTAAATGAAAAATTTAAGAAGTTATGGTCAATGTTAAGATTTCTGACGACGACAACGACGTGGATGCTGGAGTTACGACAATAGCTCGTGATTTCTTTGAAACAGACAAGTAATAAAATTTGCCCAGATTAACTAACAATGTTTTGCCATTCATAGAATTTAACTATGCAGCAACTTTGGAGCTACATGGGGTATTCTGCATAAGCATTTAACTATGGCATAAATAAATCTATCAAACTACCTGTGTGCCTCTGGTAACTTCTGCAATGCTGTCAGTGAGAAGCTTTATTAATGGGTTAACTGATCACCAAAATCAAATTCTCTGGAACATGTATGTTCCCTATGTCCTCTATGAAGCGCCCTCAGAAATAAATGTTTTGTGGTATCATTGAATATATAACCCTTTCCCTCATATAGACAATACTAATGAACTGAATGACACTATGAACAAAAGATATTTTTTAGCATGACAGAAACTGTAGAATCAGATCCATATTATGACATAAGCATACAGAGCAGACCCTGATCAGTTGGCTCCTATAGGAGCCATCTGATCTGGGTCTACTCTGTTGCAAAGGCATAGACAGGCGTATTTATGGAGTGAAGTAAGGAGTTAAGAAAGGTGGAACTTTAAATTTAATAAAGGATACAAGTCATACTGGAGCTTTTTACGACATTTTATCCTGCATTTACTCTTTGCACACTACCGGTGAAACTGTGAGTACCTATGCAAACAGTTTGGATCCAGATTAGACGCCGCATAATGCGGCGTCTTATCAGGATCCAAACTGTTTGACACTCTGACCATATTTTTTGCAAAAAATGAGAGAAATTTTATATTCAGAATTGAAGCAGACGACAATTGTTGCAGACAAAACATACTTAGCGTGGAAAGAATTAAGAAGCCACCTGCTTTAAAGGTTTTTAATTCTTAGTTTCTAAAAGTTCAGATTAACGAGGTTTAACTGTAATATATAGTTTAGTAAACTGTTTGAAGAGTGTTACTGAATATAATATTATATGTATATCATTATTAGTATTACCACAGCTACTAGATATTGATAGTACAGTTGCAATTCTATATCTCAAACTTGGATATTAAAGTCAAACTTTGGGATAACACAAGTTAAAAGTTTTTTCCCTCCAAAATTTACAATAAAGAATTGTTTTAAAATGTATCACCACGCATATCTAGAAACACATGTGACAGCTTAATGCAGGTCGAAAGTAATGCTGAAAACTCCTACAGCTTTCAACACTATTTTAGACCTGCATTAAGCTGTGAACTTGAAAAATTGTCCAGACTAGAAATTAAATGACTTGAACTTGTTATCTCAAACTAATTTGTATGGTCCCTAGAAGTTTGAGATATTGAAGTTGAACTGGATTTGATATATTTGTGTTTATTTGATGAGTAGTTCATATCCTGTAATCATGTACTCACTATTCCAGTAAAGATTGTGTGCTTTTAGGCACTGGCAATGAGCGGCGAGCTTTATGTGGAGGTAGAGGAGGTCTCCCCACCTGGTTATTTTAGTCAGAAATGCATTAACCAATATAACCTATACTTCTTTGTACACTCATCAAAATATATAGAGTAGAACCTGCATTTAGCAACCTTGTAATTACTTTTAACCCATTCCCTAGTACATGCATTATATGGATGTCTTTTGGTGTCTCTGTAAAAGTCACTTTTTGAAACCATTATGATACATAGAGCATTTGCTACAAAGGAGCAGATGCTCCATGTATCACAATGGTTTCGAAACTACATAATTTTAAATTTTTCCTTTTTTTCTAGTAAATGCTCCTTTTCAATAGATTTATTCAAAGAGATTGGGTCTAAAAATAGCTTGAAGGAATGGGTTAAGAGCAGGGGTTGCTTAATGCAGGGCAAAAGTAACTCCTAGGAGTTTCCTGCATAACTCTCATACTGCATTAAGCTACCACCTGTCTTAAAGATCCATATTTTGGGTGGTCACTATAGACAGGTTTTACTGAATATTGATTTAATCTAATTTTATTAGAATTTATTAGAATGACCATTGGAATAATATCTGTAAAGCAAGCAGTACAGACTCTGATAAAGATTCCGTCTGACAGGAGCTTTCTGGTAAGGGTCTATCGTGTTTGCCTATGTAATGTCCCGTTAACTCTTTGCACACTCTGGTGTCAAAAAGTTTGGATTCTGACGAGATGCAATGTTCCACATCTGGATCAAAACTATTTGCGTAGGTGAACACAAACTTTATTTTACACTAGCATGCAATTTAAGAAAACTTCCAATTAATTTATCAAAAATATCTGAAAATCCAATCAATTGCTATCTCATGCCAAAAAAGGTCAAAAAGTCACTATTAAAATACTTCAACCCTTTACTCCAGATACGCCTGTACAGAGAAGACCCAGAGCAGATGGTTCCTATAGGGGCCATCTGATCAGGGTCTGCTCTGTTTACTTACAACATTGAACATCGATCTGATTCTGCAGTTTTTGCCACGGCCAAGTTTCTGTGTTTATATGCCATTATAAACATTCAGCTAATTAATGTTAATGTCCTTATTTTTTATATGAATAGTCATGAAGTAAAGGGCTACACACAAAATGCAAGATTTTAAATTTCTGACGTGAACTGGATACTACCCCATCGTAAAATTAAATAAAAGAAAAACAATGTTACAGAAAAGTTGAGAAAACTGATGCAAAATGTTAATTAAGCATATAATATAAATGTTTTATTTTGTCCCGTGTGCTTGAATGAAAACCAACCACATTATTATCGAATAGAATCAATGATATCATTGAATCAAACCATGTTAATTTGACATTCATATATAACAAACAAATAACAGACAATACACTGACTAGGTCATTGTTTTCAAAGCTCTTGAAAACATTTGATGATAAACATTGATGATCAAAGATGATGCTATGATGATTACAACAGTGACGTATATGATAAAGTCCAATTATAAAATTAGCCGACTAAAACTTCCAATTATTCCAAATATCTCAACAACAAAGGAGATCAGAAAGCTCATTAAAGCGATGACATAACCATTACTCCTGATTTCAGGATCACTTCTTTTATACACCTTAGCAAACAGAGCATACTCAGATCAGACAACCTCATCATAAGCTGTCGGATAAGGGCCTGTTCTGTTTGCTTATACTATTTACATCGGATTCTCTACGGCCATGGTGACAAACTTCCTTATTCTATACAAGAAATAAATTAATTTAACCATTTACTCCATGAATACTCATGCGAGAAATAATATCATGAATATTAATTAGATATTAGCTCTTACAGGAGCCTTCTGGATTGGGTCTGCACTGTTTGCAAAGACGTAGAAAGGTGTATTTATGGAGTAAAGGGTTAATATTCATATAGGTGGAACCTTGCATTAACTCTTTCCCTGTTCTATCTTTATTTCAAATTTCAATACCTACTGAATATTCATGTACAAATAGTTATAACAAAATATGAATGGTGGAAACGCGTAGTCACTTTATTAAGTAAAGAAACAGATCTTAAAATTCCAATAGCAAAGAGAGCAGACCCTGATCAGACGGCTCCTATTGGAGCCATCTGATCAAGGTCTACTCTGTTTTCTGTTTGCAAACGCGTGAAAACACGTTTATTTGGGGGAAAGGGTTAATATTATTGAAATAAAGAGATAAATTGAAAATCAGTTAATAATCTGAAACAGTTAATTAATAATAGCAAGCACAGTGCACCATAAGCTTGTATTAACTTTTCGCACGCTGAGTAGTTTGGTAGCCCTTGGTAGCTTTATGTGGGATGAAAGCTCCTATCAAAGCTTACTTTTGCCATACTTTTGCCATACATTTAACAACCATCTTATAGAGGTTCATTTTACTTATTAACCTTTTACTCCATGAATATTCATATACAAAATGATGACATCATGAATATTTTTAAAATGGCATATTAACAAATGAAGTAGAAAATCAGAAAAATACAATCAGATCTAATATTATTCCAAAAGCAAACAGAGCAGACCCTGATCAGTCGGCTCCTACAGTTTCCCAGGTTCTTTCAGATGCCCAGTGCATAGCACTGATACACCAGACCCTGGTCTAGTCTTGGTCTTGGTCCGGCAGGGGATCAAACCTGGGACCCCTGGTAGAGTAGTCAAGCATATTAACCCTTCTCTTGCTGAATTTTAAAATACATTTCACCTTCTTTACCCATGCCCTGTTGTATATTTACATATATCTTCACTGTGTACAAGTATTTCGCTGTGAAATCACTGCTGTGGAGTGCACTGGTTGCACAATCAACTTGTAAATAGTACAGACCCTGATGAGACAGCTCCTGCAGGAGCTGTCTCATCTGGGTCTTCACTATTTACTGGTAGGTATATTGACGCGAATAGCAAGGGAAGGGTTAACAATACGACCTCGTCCGCCGGTAATGACATTTTAAATGTTGGATTAAGTTTCATATTGGCATATGAACACAGGAGTCTCTGACCACAGCAGTAACAGTAGAATCATCTATATCATTTCATAAGTAAACACTGCAGCCTGATCAGGCGGCTCCGTTAGGAGCCATCTGACCTGGAACAGCTCTGCCTGCAAAGGCATAGAAAGGTGTATTTATGAAGTAAATGGCTAAGTTTTTACATCAGAGAGACACATAATTTATTCCCTCCTTTGAAAACAGAATAAACCCAGATCAGACAGCTACTGTAGGGGCTGTCTGATCTGTGACTGATCTGTTTGTTTTAATATGGAATAACATAAATCTGATACTACAATTTCTGCCATGGCTAAAATTTCTTTTCCTTACATGATTATGCCATTGTAAAAATTCATCGAATAATGTCAGTGCCTCATACATTAACCCATTACCTCATAGGCTATTTTTAGACTCAACCTCTTTGAATAAATCTACCGAAAAGGAGCATTTACTAGAGGAAAGGTAAATTTTGCAATTGTATAGTTTTTAAACCATTGTGATAAATAGAGCATTTGCTCCATAGGAGCAAATGCTCTATTTATCACAATAGTTTCTAAAAGTGGCTTTTACAGGGGCGTCAAAAGGCATCAATATGAGGGAATGGGTCAATATACATCAGGTATTTAGTTGAGTAAGAGGTTTTACTGCATTCAGCTTCAAAGCAACCGTGTTGAGGACTGCCTGTAAGACTTAAATTTGTACCTTGCTAGTGCTCCTATTGCCAGCTGATGGTCGCCGCTGTCTGCCAGATGTCACAAGTGGAGATTCAACAGACTTTTGTGAAGATACGCTGCCACCTCGGGATAAACTAAAGACAACAATTGTACATATTTACTCTTAGCTCCATGAATAGACGACAACATAAATGTTAGATGAATTTGTTTAATGGCATATAAATACAGAAAGTTTTCGTAATGGCAGAAACAAGAATCAATTCATATCATTTTATCAAGTCGAAAGCAGACCGATCAGACGGCTCCTATTTGAGCTGTCTGATCCAGGTCTGCTCTGTTTGCTTATGACATAATATTAAATTAGATACCAGACTTTCTGCCATGGTAAAGTTATCACTAATGATATTCATAGTCAGTATTTATTACATGAATATTCATGTGGGAAAGTTTTAAACCCTTTCCCTGTTCAATATTCATGTAAGAAATAATGACATTGTAAATATTTAGAGCAGAATTTTTATAATGTAAACTTTCAAGTGCTTTTTTTGCTGTGGCAAAAACTGTAGAATCAGATCTATATCACGTCAAAAGCAAACAGAGCAGACCCAGATAAGATGGTTACTATAGGAGCCGCCTGATCTGGGTCTACTATGTGTGAAAAGGTGTTTTTACGAAAGTTTTAAAGGTAAAATTTCCTTTCCTTATTGTTTGTCACTGGCACAGACAATAGCTTGTTGTTACTATCAATACAGAGGGTAAAATCATGTACTAGGATAGGAAAATAGGGGAAATGATTGCCATAAAGCAAATATTTAAATATATTTACGAACAGACTAGTGACAGATTACAGGACAATGCCTCTCTTTTGAAGTTTGAATATATCAATGATTGCTTTGATATTACACTCAGGGTCCGAGGTTATAAAACCTCTGAGTCTGAGATCATTCTCAATCTGACCAATCAGATGCTTGAGAATAATCTCAGACTCAGGCAAAAAGTTTTATAACCTCGAGGCCAGGTCTCCATCTTTCAAGATCATGTTTTCACTATAAGGATAAATAGTTTTAGAGATAGAGGAAAAATATGTACTTTTTGGATAGGGGAATGCGGCTTAATGTGGTCCAAAATACACCGTAAAAAAACCCAAAGAGCACTGCAAGCGGGTGCCAACACTCGTCTGTCGTCATTGTCAAGATGAAGGTTGTAAATGAAAAATTGAAGAAGTTATTGTCAATGTTAAGATTTCGGAAGACGATGACAAAGACGACGCGGACGCCGGAGTTACGACAATAGGTCGTGATTTCTTCGGAACAGACAAGCTAAAAACCAGTGAAAATAAATTTCATAATCAGTTACCAAGGTGATGGTGCTGAACCAGTGGAGCTCATTCGTGAGGAGTTTGGAGTTGGTAGAAATGACCTTCTCTTCTTCATTGAGGACATTGGTGAATCTAGGCTGCTAGAGCTGCTATAATAAGACAATTAAATTGAACATAATTATACAAAATCTCTTAACCCTTTCTCTGTTCTCTGTTTTTTCCAAATTTCAATACCTACTAAATAGTCATGGACAAAATAATTTAATTCTTATAATGAAATATGGAAGGTGGAACATTGTAGCCATTTTAGAAAGTAAAGAAAAAGATCTTTAAACTCCATTAGCAAACAGAGCAGATCCTGATCAGACAGCTCCTATAGGAGTTGTCTGATCAGGATATTCTCTGTTTGCACATGTGTGAAAACATGTTTATATTAGGGAAAGGGTTAAAAATGATCTCTTAACCCTTTACTCTATGAATTCATGTAAGATATAATCATTAATGAAATCATGAATATTAATTAGATTAATTGTTATAATAGCACATGGACACAAGACATTTTGGCCAAGGCAGAAACTGTAGAATCATATCTATATTATATCATAAGCAAACAGAGCAGACCCTGGTCAGACGGCTCCTCTTGGAGCTGTCTGATCTCGGTCTAGAGTAAAGGATTAAGAAATAAACCTGGGTGAAACTCTCACATTTTAGTAAAAGTTAACCAATACTTTTTGAAGTACATTGTATGTCAATAAGAATCTCCTGAATCTCAAAGGGGACAATCACCCCTACTTTTTAATCAGGGCTGCAACACTGTATAGAGGGTATAAATCTATACAAATATTTTTTTCCTATACAGTTGATTTGTAATTCAATAACATACTTAAGGTTGCTTTCACTGAGGTAAAACAATTATTTCACCAGAACATTTGGGTACTTAAAACTATGTTCACTTAGGTGTACAGTAAAACCCCGCTAAGGCGACCACCAAAAAGGGGCATAATTCTGGGTGGCAGAGGCAGGTGGCAGCTTAATGTGGGACGAAAGTTATGCAGAAAGCTCCTATAGGAGCTTTCTGCATAACTTTCGTCCTGCATTAAGCAACCACCTGCTTTAGACGACATCAGTGTCTGCTTATTAAGTAGTCGCATTAGCAAGGTTTCACTGTATTTTTACAAATCATCTTTGAAACAATTAGAATTGTGTAGATCTGAAACCATTGTGATAAATAGAGCATTTGCTACTATGGAACAAATTATTAATCACAATGGCCTCAAAAAGTGACTTTTAAAGAGGCATCAAGGTGCCAGTATGTGGGAATGGATTAAATATTGTAAATAGTGTTAACCATAATGTGGTATCTCATCAAGGTTTACACTGTTGGCAAAGTAAATTGATAGAAGTAATAAAAGAATACTTACATTTCAACTTAACCCATTCCCTCATATTGATGGCTTTTGATGCCTCTGTAAAAGTCTCCTGTTGAAACCATTGTGATAAATAGAGCTCTATTTATCACAATGGTTTTAAACAACAAAATTTTCCTTTTCTATAGTTAATGCTCCTTTTTGGTAGATTTAATCAATGAGGTTGGATCTAAAATAGCATGAGGGAATGGGTTAAGTACATTATTTGCTGAAGTTTAGTAAACAAGAGTGCCAGTGGGCAAAATATATGCCCGTCAAGACCTTGTTAACATAAATTGAGGTTAACGTATTTGCTAAACGCAAATTGTAAGTCCAATTGTGCTACCTTGGATATACGTACTAGGACACATCCATGCTACTGTAGCATGTCCTGATAAACATTGTGGTGAAATTTAAGATGGATCCACAAAGCAGAAATTGAGTTAGAAATGTTACAGACAGACAGACAGACAGGCAGTGCCATTCCATAATACGTCCGTTTTTTTCAAACGGGCGTATAAAAAGTACATGTATGTTGGTACGCAGTTTCACATTATGATAAACCGTCCTATAAGGGACAAACAAGCGTAAATCTACATCCCATCCACCTCCCTCACATACACAAACACACACTTTCAACTGTGGGAGCAAAATACTGATAATGGCTAGAATAATTCAATAAGTCTTCTGCAATGGCTATTTCAATCTTTTCTCCCTGTTTGACTATTTTTCCATATTTACCTATTTAATATTCATGTAAGAAATAATGAAATCAGGAATATTTATTAAATGAATTTTTATACTGGCATATAGTACAGATGATGTTTTGGCATTGGTATAACCTGTAGAGTCAAATCTACTTTAATGCCATAAGCAGATAGGGCAGACCCTGATTAGACGACTCCTACAGGAGCCGTCTGATCTGGGTCTATTAACCCATTCCCGCATATTGACGCCCTTTGACGCTTATGTAAAAGTCACTTTGTGAAACTATTGTGATAAACAGAGCATTTGCTCCTACTGGAGCAAATGCTCTATTTATCACAATGGTTTCAAACTACAAAAATTTAAAACTATCCTTTTCTCTAGTTTAATGCTCCTTTTCGGTAGATTTATTCTAAAAATAGCCTAAGTGGGAATGGGTTAATCGGTTTGCAAAGGAGTGAAAAGGCATTTATATAAGGAAAAGGGTTAACAAAAAACTACATGTACCCTGTTCTGTTTGGTGTGCTGAAGCTGCATGACAGGTTCTTGGGCTTCACTTTCTTCTCTTCTTTTGCAGGTGTTAACATTTCTATGGATGAAGTTCAAAATAAGTACATATGTATATATAACAGATGGTATTCACAAGTAAATAAACAGGCAAAGAGATAAGCTTTTTAGATTATCATGATGCGATAACTTAACCATTTACTTCATGGTCATGCTTTTTAACATATTGGCAAACAGAGTAGATCCAGATCATATTGCTCCCCAGGGACAGACAAATTAAGGCATATCGAGCAGGCCTAGATCAAACTGCTCTTGAGAGAGCATTTTGATCAGCGTGTTCACTATTTGCTACTATGATACTCAGTCTGTTACAAAAAAGCCTTAAGGTATAAAATGGTTAATCAGCTTAACATAAATATCCATGGAGTAAACAGTTAACCCATTACCTCATAGGCTATTTTTAGATACAACCTCTGAATAAATCTACCAAAAAGGAGCATTAACTAGAGAAAAGGAAACTTTTAGAATTTTGTAGTTTGAAACCATCGTGATAAATAGAGCATTTGCTCCTATAGGAGCAAATGCTCTATTTATCACAATGATTTCACAAAGTGACTTTTACAGAGTTGTCAAATGTCATCAATATGAGGGAATGGGTTAAACAACAAGAATTTGCAAGACTTTATATACAGTTGAACTTCGATAACACAAACTCCGATAACTCAAACTTTGGGACAACATGAAGTAAAAGTTTAGGCCCTTCCAAAATTTACAATACAGAATTGTTCTTAAAGGTATCACTGCAGATATTTAGAAAACACATATGAGAACAAAATGCAGATCTGCATTAAGCTGTGAACTTTGTTCAGATTAGTAATCGGATAAGTCGAACCATTGTTATTTGCATGGTCCTTTAAATTTCGATATAACACAGGTCGACTGTATTTCAATCGCTATGCTAGAGCCTAAAGATACTTACCTTCCTTCTTCTCAACTTCCTGTTTCACTCCTGCTGGGTTGAAGGCTTTCATTGGTCCGGTTTTCTTCGGTGCCTCTTTAGTTTTCCCCTGGGCTACAGTACCTGGCCTTTGCAACGCTGAGGGTTTTATTAACTGCAGTTTAGACACTGGCACGGTCTTACCCTTCAAGCCTAATAACAATGATACATATAAACACATTATAACATACGTATCCCAGCTTGCCACATTTATACACCTGATCAAATCAGGGCCCATATTAAATATTCCATAGATCAAGTTTATATAACCCTTTCCCTTATAGGCTATTTTTAGATCCAGCCACTTTGAATAAATCTGCCGAAAATGAGCATTAACTAGAGAAAAGGATTTTTTTTAGAATTTTGTAATTTGAAACCATTGTGATAAATAGAGCATTTTCTCCTATACACAATGCCAATTCCAGAGATAATGGGGGCCGCCATTTTGTTTGTCACGTGACACGCCGCCATTACGGTACTTCCAGATATTCTGCAATACGCAGCACTAACGTTTAATACATGTTAAATAAATCCGTTAATCGCTATTAAATCAAGTTATGTCAACATCTTCCATAGGTAAGTAGATTTTTTAATCATTAATTTTTTTTTCGAAGAACGCCGCATTCGTAGATCTGCAAATCAAGCTTATATGATCAGTTAAATAGCGAAATCGAAGACTTCCTTCTAGTTCTTCTACTACAGTTACGCAAGTTTGAAATGTTAATAGGCGCTTGCTGTTGATATATTAAGTAACATAGTGACGTCTGCTAATTCAGCCGATGTAAGAATTAGCCTATCAAATCGCCTGTATCCACGTAAACATTGCCATATATGGAACGATGTAAACATGGACAATTTTTTGACACAGATCAGTTTTGTACGAAATACATGGGCTATCCGAATTTGATGTGTGTTTGATGTGACAAATCAATTATTCTGTGCAATGCACTTAGAAATGTATCTTGATGAAGACGGATGTCTCCTATTCAGTAATAAACTGTAATTGATTATATTTTGGTAAATATTATATTTATAATTCCATAATTTAAATATTTAATTACCACCCCTACCACAAATTAGGGGCTAACTAGTGGCTGTTGAGTTGCTTCAAGATCTAATTGCTTTTCATGTACAAATAACAGTTTATTTTTTGGCAGGTTTTACGATATAAAAAGATAATGATATACAAGTTAAAGAATTTCAACACATGCTAAAAGCTTATATCAGTATTTTTTTTAAAACAGTGTATACCCTGATCACAGATTCTGAAGAAGCTGTTTGATCAGGGTCTGCACTATTTTCTAATAGAATCTATTTGACATGTGTCTGCACACTTTCCCAGGTGATTTTCCCCTTATTTTATTTAAATGATGAATGTTCTTAGTGGGTGGAGTTTCACATACAGTAAAACCTCTCTATAACTTAAGAAATATTTTTATTTTAGGGCTACCCCAGGATGATGTCAAATGATGTACAAACCAACCTAGGACTTGACCAAAAGTCTCAGGGTTGACTTCACATCAAACGAAGGATTAAAATTAAAAATAAAACATTCTGCATATTTTGTCAAATATCTATTTTTAGATTTAATAATTCAAATAAATTGTTTTAAAAACAATGCATATCTATATATAAAAAAAAGAAGACCTCCACATATATATCCATTACTAACCCTTCTCATGCTGAATATTCATAAACATAACTCCGCCCGCAATGCACATGTATTATCAGAATTATAATACTGGTTTATAAAATAAGGAAGTTTCTTTAGAAAAGATTGCTGACCCATGTCAGACAGATCCTATGAGGAAACAGCACATACCCTAATTAGACAGCTCCTTCATGAGCTGTATCTTAATCTACAGTGTTTTCAAAAAGCATCAATATACAATAAGGGCATGAGAAGGACTAATATGTATACATGTGAGTTGTGTTGTTCACTGATAGAATAATCAAACTACCTTGCAGACAACTTGTTAAACATCACTAGCTACTAATCAATATCTATGGCATAATTTCAACTGTTTCCAAAGATCACTAATAAAAATAGTAAATCAAAATGAACCTATTATTATTATCACCTGAGTAGTTTTGCAAGTTTTAACCATTTCATGGACATAAGAAACTAAAGGCAACTACCAAAGAAACTAAAGTCAACTACCAAACAGTTTTGGCTCCATATTAGATGCTATGTAACACATCTGATCAGTGTCCAACATTTTAGTCAGAATTTCAAAAATTTAGCATAAAATTGCAGATCTATGATATTTTGTCTTTGAAAGGGTTTAATCAGACAGTTCAATTTGGCAGTCGAGGAATTAAAACTGAGTCAGTCCTCAGAGGTACTGTCCCTAATTAAGGAACCCTGAAGGTTACAAAGAGCAGAGATCACTAGCATTTTCTTGTCCATATTAGCAACAGACTATGTTTGCAGTGGTACTCAAAATTCGATAACACTTAAGCCTGTTGATTGCTCTCTCAACATGTATGCGCACTGATGCAATGCGTCTAGACTCTGTGATCTCCTGTGCAGGCAGCTGCTTTATTCCTTTCATAAAGGCAGGAATATTCAGTTTTACTTGTCTAGCACATAACTCTTCTCCTATTGTGAAACCCACGGTCTGCCATTACTTCATCTCCAGGTAGTTGAGAAAACCACAAGATTTAGTGATAAAATTATCACTCCCTCCATAAGCCTTAAATATGAACATAATGTATCCATTTGGAGCTATGGCAATAAGTACTTTGGCAGTCATGTGACTTTTATAATTACTGTAGGTCTGATTTCTGGCTTTTAAGGTGAATGGACGTTGAATATACACTTCTGTACAGTCAATAATACATGTTGTCTTTGGATAAGTGTCTGAAAAAGATGATGGCAGTATTTTGCACATTGATTCCCTGGGCAACCATACTACACAGTCACTCAACTTGACAGCCATTATATCAATCCATGAATGAAATATGGAAGCAGCCAACTGCCTGGAAATATTAAAACGCATTGCAACATCATGAAAATTGAGCCCCAGTCGTAATCTTATCAAGACAGAAATATCTTGTTGGCAATGTTCAGTTTACCAAATGGAAAAAGCATAGTAACTAGGGTCATTAACACACTGTAATTCAGTCCAGTATAAAATCTTGAATCTGTGTCTGAAGATATGCTTTCAATGCTAAACTCTGATTTTGCATGCTGTGTTGACACAGTAAATATTTTAAGTTTTGTCTCTTTTTCTGAATTATTCTCTTTTTCTGAATTATTCTCTATCGATAATGGTGTGAGTGGTTTCTTCACAAGCTGGCGTCTTGATTTAGGGGTATTAATTTTCTCATATCCCCTTTTGAAGTGTAGGAAATGGGGTTTCCTTGGATGGTTTTCCATCTTCCAAATGTATTGAACAAACCTGAAAAATACAAAAATAAGCCTAATAAAGATTTGGTGTACTATTTTCTCCTGTTCAGGTCGACATATATCAGTGTACTAGATCTAAATCCATATTGTTTCAATACCTTTATTGTTTTTTTTTTAAAAAAAATGATGAATGTAAAATTGGAGGCCATGGTGACTACTAGTGCTATGCATGACCGTTTGAGGTTCTCAAAATATCTTTACAAACCAATTATGTAAAAACCAAAACGAAAACGAACATGTGAAATTGTATCCGAATAAGTGTTTGTCCGAATTTCGGTCATCTTGCTACAGACTCTTTCTAATCATTCCAAATGCCTCAATATCCACTACAAACAAATTGAAATACTGATTAACAATGTTTCTTACCAGTGATTTACCAGCAGGGTTGTAATCTTTTCGGTTTATAGCCCTTAACCACTCTCGTCTTCGTTCGCTGTGTGTCGGTAAACAATGAAACTTGAATGGGGCGATGCTTATGCAATCGTCATGTTTGACGCCATGTAATAAAACAACTTGAAATTTTCCATTGGTAAATGTATCTCTGGTTGTTGCTGCATCCAACCACAATACACTGTTTTCCTCTGCTACCCTCGTAAGGCATATTAATACAATATAGTCCGTTTTCGCGTGGAGTTATTTTGGAAGTACCGTAATGGCGGACGGTGAGAGTATTCAAGGGGAGCAACTCGTGTCGATTTATTTTCTGGCATTGTCTATAGGAGCAAATGCTCTATTATCACAATGGTTTCAACAGGTGACTTTTACAGAGGCGTAGAAAGGCGTATTTATGGAGGAAAGGGTTAAAGACACCAAACAAGATGTGTTTGTGAAACACTATGCCCCCTATTATTATGAGTATATCTTTGATCTTGGTGTATGAGATTGATAAGTCACCCCTAAAAATGTTCCTTTCCATAAGTTGTACAAGCATGTATGTATGTGCAATGGCAACAAATCGCCAACATTAAAGCTTGGGGCAAACAGACCAACTAACAAACCAACCAATAGACAGACCTAAAACAAATAGACCTTTGACTTTGATGTAACAGTAAGATCTTGACCTTGATAAGTCAACCCTAAATATGTTTGCCTCCATAAGTTGCACATGCATGCCAAGTTTGAAGTATGTATGTGTGTAATGGCGAAAAAATTATAGCAACATTAAAGTTGAAACAGATAAACCAACCAACCAATAGACTAAGCGAAAATAATGTGCCCCCAATCATAGATCTGAGGGGGCATAAAAATCAACTATTTGATATATTCATTATCACAATTTCTTAAATGAATATTTAGCAGGTAAAAGTGTAATGGAATGGTCTCTGCTTATGCTTTTATAGTATGGCTATGGGTACCAAACTCCTTACCTGGTATTCCAGACCTCTGAGCTCCTGGTTTAGCTGGAATGTTTGAGGCTGCACCTGCACCTCCTGGGATCTTCAACTTTGAAGGTAGGGCCGATTCTTTACTTAATCCTGAGGCTACTTTTGGAGCAACAAGTCCTGACCTGGGCTTCAATTTGGATTCTTTACCAGTGTTCGTCTCTTTGTGCAGAGGTTCTTGTTTTGGAGAAGTACTTTTTTGCAGAGGTTCTTGTTTTGGAGAAGTACTTACAAGAGGCTGCAAATGGTTATTAATAAAAGTTAACTCTTTCCTCCATAAGCTATTTTTAGACCCAACCTCTTTGAATGAATCTACCGAAAAGGAGCATTTACTACAGAAATGGAAAATGTTAGAATTGTGTAGTATTGAAACCATTGTGATAAACAGAGCATTTGCTCCTATGGAGCAAATGCTCTATTTATCACAATGGTTTCTAGAAGTGTCTATTACAGAGGCGTAAAAAGGCACATTTATGGAGGAAAGGGTTAAACTATGAGTGAAATATTTGTTTGTGTTGGCCATCATAACTTTGCTGCTAACATGCCAACAGTTTCATCCTCAACTCCATAAAAAGTTAAAAACGCTTTTTCACTCCTTTGTAAACATAGTAGAACCTGATCAGACAGCTCCTAATAATGCCGTAATAAAAAATCAGTTAATTAATATTCATGATGTCATTATTTCTTGCTTGAATATTCATGAAGTTAATGGCTAATGGTTCTTGTTATTTAGTGATATTTTACATATACTTGTACCTTTTTCACTGCAGGCCCCTGCAATTTGCTTGTCCCCTTTACCAGCTTAGAGGGGAGCTGTAAGCTTCTTTTCCTTCCAGGTTTCTTTGTTTCTGACTCAGGTCTACTGGTTTTGCTATCACATACAGAGTTTACTTTGTTACTGACGACAGGCAGCGATTTTCGCTTATTTTCTGATAGTTTGTCATGTTGAACTTTGTTTACCGTGTAGGTTTCTGTCCGGGTATGTCTCCGTGAAGGTGTGTCTGGATTGTCTTCATCTGATCCACTTGAATTTGACTTAGAAATTTTTGCATTTTCTGAGAGTATATTTACCAGTGCTGACATGTCTGTTTCTACAGCATCCATTCCAGCTAATACATTCTCACTTCGACAACTGTCTGAATTCTCTTTATTATCTGCATCAGAAGAACTGAAATTCTTATCCACGGATTGTAATAACCTTCCAACGGCTTCAGAACTGAATATTTCAGTCTTGCCATCAAGTTTTAACTTTTTGGCACAATATAAACTGTCTTTAACAGATTTCTTCTTCCCCGGCCCAACTGCTGATGATATCCTGTTGGCCACTGCATTTGCCTCCTTGAAAATTTCTGCCATCTGTCTGGAATTCAGTGGACTCAGCGGTCTATTTGCTTTTGTTGCGGAATCCACCACAGTTGCAACACAGCGCTCACGAAAGCCCATAGGTCCGAAAAACACCTCCTCATCATCCTCCTTGTCCTCAGTAAGTTCTTCTACACTACTACTTCTAAAATCAGACAAGAACATAAATACGGTATTAATTCTAATTAGTACCTCAACATCCTCCCCAATATGAGAACCTACCTATCAGCTTACATCAAGATATTTAATATTCAAAAGCATATGCAATGATCCAGATGTTTTCAGTATTATTTTCAAGCTATTAGATTCTAAAGAGTGGTCACGCTCACAGCATAGGATTTGGTGGAAAAAAAAAAGAAGTTATACGTGAAAATATTTTAATTCACGCATCTTATCTGGAGCTCTGATGCAAACTTAATACTTGGTACTCACCTGTCAGAAACAGTCACTGGAGTTAGTGGAAGGTCGAAATCAAATTTCTCCGTATCTATTGTATCTGCAAAATTCAAAACATTTTGTTGATAACATAAGTTATTATTGCAACTAATGAAGCAATACTATGAATAAATTAACTCTTTACCTCATGAATATTCATGTAAGAAATGATGACTGTATAATATCAATCAGCTGAATTACTACAATGGCATTATCACCACTGCACAATCAGATCTTGTTTCTTTAACTCTTTCCTTCATATAAACACCTTTTTATGCATTTGCAAACAGAGTAGACCCAGATCAGATGGCTCTTATAGGAGCTGTCTGATCAGGGTCTGCTCTGATTGCTAGTGGAATTCAATAGAACTGTTCCTTTAGTTTCTAAATTAGCTACAAAATGTTCCATCGTCCATATTTCGTAACTATTTTGTCCATGAATATTCAGTAGGTATTGAGGTTTGGAATAAACATAGAACAGGTAAAGGTTTAACCCTTTCCTCCATGCATATTTATGTAAGAAATAACGATGTCATGAATATCAATTAGATTATTTATTTAAGCAATTGAACACAGTATCTTTTGTCTATGGCTGAAACTGCAGAATCATATCTATATTATATCATAAGTAAACAGAGCAGACCCTGACTAGACGGCTCCTATAGGAGCTGTCTGATCTAGGTCTACTCTGCACAGGCATAGAAAGGTGTTTTCATGGAGGAAAACATTCAGCATGCAGAGCACACCCTAATCAGATGGCTCCTATTGGAGCTAAGTGATCCAGGTTTTCCTTGTTTGCAAAGGCACCAAAAGGTGTCTACATAAGATAAAAGGTTGAAATAAATTGGAGACAGTTTATCTTTTAATCCTTCCCCTGTCCTGTGTTTATTCCAAATTGCAATACCTACTGAAGATTCATGGACAAAATAGTTCTAATGAAATATGAAATGACATTAGGTGGAACATTGTAGCGATTTTAGAAACTAAAGAAACAGATCTATCAAATTCCATTAACAAACAGTGCAGACCATGATCAGATGGCTCCTATAGGAGCCATCTGATCTGGGTCTACTGTTTGCAAATACGTGAAAACACGTTTATATGAGGGAAAGGGTTAAGCAAGCATTTGTAATAACCAAAAGTCAAACAGGTTCAATTAATATTCAATTCATAAATTTCTTGTTTGATCCTTTGATACCTTTCAAACAATGTTTCAAATCAACTGCATCAGTGGTGGCCGAGATATGTGTGTGCACCTTTGCATCAACCAATCAGACACTGTACATTTATTATACAAGAGGGCCATGATGGCCCTTAATCGCTCACCTGTTCGTAACAGATTAATGATTTCAATGACAGATTGCATAATTTGAAAACTCTTGGTAGAAAACCATCAGATGATGCTACATACTAAATATAAAGAGTCTAGACCTTACAGATTTGGAGGAGGAGATATTTTAAAGATTTTCCTATGAAAAACTGTTAAGCCCCAGGGCGGGGTCAATTTTGATCCGGGGTTCATAATTTGAAAATCTTGCTAGAGGACTATTAGATAATGCAACATACCAAATATCTAAGGTGTATGCCTTACAAGTTCAGAGAAGACTTTTAAAGATTTTTAAGAGAAGATTTTTAAAAACTTTCCTATAAAAAACTGATATGCCCCTGGGCGGGGAAGTTTTCAACCCAGGGGACATAATTTGAACAATCTTGGTAGAAAACTATTAGATAGCGCTACATACCAAATATTAAAGGTCTCTGCCTTACAGTTTTGGAGAAGAAGATACTTAAAGCTTTTCATATGAAAAACTGATAAGCCCCAGGGTGGGGCCATTTTTGACCCAGGGGTAATAATTTGAATAATCTTGGTAGAAAACCATTAGATGATGCTACATACCAAATATCAAGGGCCTAGACCTTACAGCTCTGGAGGAGAAGATTTTTAAAGATTTTCCTATGAAAAACTGATAAGCCCTTGGGAGGGGCCATTTTTGGTCCGGGGGTCATATTTTGATTAATCTTAGTTAGAGGACCATTAAATAATGCTACATACCAAATATCAAAGGTCTATACCTTATAATTTTAGAGAAGAATATATTTAAAGATTTTCCTATGAAAAACTGATAAGCCCCGGGGCGGGGCCATATTTGGCCCAGGGGTCATAATTTGAACAATCTTAGTAGAGGACCATTAGATCATGCTACATACCAAATATCAAAGGTCTATGCCTTACAGTTTCAGAGAATATGATTTCTTCAAGATTTTCCTATGAAAAACTGATAAGCCCTGGGGCGGGGCCATTTTTGTCCTGGGGGTCATAATTTGAACAATCTTAGTAGAGGTCCATTAGATGATGCTACATACCAAATACCAAAGATACTATTCCTTACATTTTCAGAGAAGAAGATTTTTAAAGATTTTCCTATGAAAAACTGATAAGCCCCGGATTGGGGCCATTTTTGGCCCAGGGGTCATAATTTGAACAATCTTAGTAGAGGACCATTAGATGATGCTACATACCAAATATCAAAGGTCTATGCCTTACAGTTTCAGAGAAGAAGATTTTTAAAGATTTTCTTATGAAAAACTGATAAGCCCTGGGGCGGGGCCATTTTTGTCCTGGGGGTCATAATTTTAACAATCTTAGTAGAGGACCATTAGATGATGCTATATACCAAAAACCAAAGGTCTATGCCTTACCTTTTCAGAGAAGAAGATTTTTGAAGATTTTCCTATGAAAAACTGATAAGCCCCGGGCGGGGACATTTTTGGCCCAGGGGTCATAATTTGAACAATCTTAGTAGAGGACCATTAGATCATGCTACATACCAAATATCAAAGGTCTATGCCTTACAGTTTCAGAGAAGATGATTTTTAAAGATTTTCCTATGAAAAACTGATAAGCCCTGGGGCGGGGCCATTTTTGGCCCAGGGGTCATAATTTGAACAATCTTAGTAGAGGACCATTAGATGATGCTACATACCAAATACCAAAGGTCTATGCCTCACAGTTTCAGAGAAGAAGATTTTTAAAGATTTTCCTATGAAAAACTGATAAGCCCCGGGGCGGGGCCATTTTTGGCCCAGGGGTCATAATTTTAACAATCTTAGTAGAGGACCATTAGATGATGCTACATACCAAATATCAAAGGTCTATGCCTTACAGTTTCAGAGAAGAAGATTTTTAAAGATTTTCCTATGAACAAGAGGGCCATGAGGCCCTGAAGCGCTCACCAGACATAACCCCAGGGGCGGGCCATTTTTGACCACAAGAAATCATGTGTACACCTTTGGTAGAGAAATATGTCATTAATTATAGGTCTAAGCCTTATGGTTTCAGAGAAAAATATTTATATTTTCCAAATAAAAACTGATAAGCCCTGGGGCAGGGCCAAGTTTCGCCCAGTGGTCAGGGTAATAAGTTAAACATTCTTGGCAGAGGACCACAAAGATTTTTAAAGATTTTGGACGGGGCCAATTTTGGCCAAGGGGTCATAATTTGAACAATATTTGTAGAGGACCATAAGATCATGCTACATACCAAATATCAAAGGTCTAGGTCTTACAGTTTCAGAGAAGAAGATTTTTTAAAGATTTTCCTATGATAAACTGATAAGCCCTTGGGCGGGGCCATTTTTGGCCCGGGGGTCATAATTTGAACAATATTTGTAGAGGACCATAAGATCATGCTAAATACTAAATATAAAAGGTCTAGGCCGTACAGTTTCAGAGAAGATGATTTTTTCAAGATTTTCCTATGATAAACTGATAAGCCCTTGGGCGGGGCCATTTTTGGCCCGGGGGTCATAATTTGAACAATATTTGTAGAGAACCATAAGATCATGCTACATACCAACTATCAAAGGTCTAGGCCTTACAGTTTCAGAGAAGAAGATTTTTTCAAGATTTTCCTATGAAAAACTAATAAGCCCTTGGGTGGGGCCATTTTTGGCCCGGGGGCCGTAATTTGAACAATCTTTGTAGAGGACCATAAGATCATGCTACATACCAAATATCAAAGGTCTAGGCTTTACAGTTTCCGAGAAAAAGATTTTTTAAGATTTTCCTATGAAAAACTTATAAGCCCTTGGGCGGGGCCATTTTTGGCCCGGGGGTCATAATTTGAACAATATTTGTAGAGGACCATAAGATCATGCTACATACCAAATATCAAAGGTCTAGGCCGTACAGTTTCAGAGAAGAAGATTTTTTCAAGATTTTCCTATGAAAAACTGATAAGCCCTTGGGCGGGGCCATTTTTGGCCCGGGGGTCATAATTTGAACAATATTTGTAGAGAACCATAAGATCATGCTACATACCAACTATCAAAGTTCTAGGCCTTACAGTTTCAGAGAAGAAGATTTTTTCAAGATTTTCCTATAGATGAAAAACTAATAAGCCCTTGGGTGGGGCCATTTTTGGCCCGGGGGCCATAATTTGAACAATCTTTGTAGAGGACCATAAGATCATGCTACATACCAAATATCAAAGGTCTAGGCTTTACAGTTTCCGAGAAAAAGATTTTTAAAGATTTTCCTATGACAATTCCATATTACCATATATGGAAAAAATGACAAAACCCTCTGGCGGCCATGTTTTTTGCCGGATCAAAATTCTTTTAACAACTTTTAAAGTCTATCAACTGAGAAACATTTTGGTGAAAACTATATTCAAATCGGACAAGTCATTCTGGAGAAGAAGATTTTTCTAGATATTGTGTACGGTTGCCATGGCAACAGAACCGATGACCCCACCCACTATCTTTTAACAACTTTTGAAGCACCCACCCACAGTATGTATCTGACCAAGTTTGGTTACAATTGGGCAGTCGGTTTCAGAGAAGAAGTCGTTTGAAATTGTTGACGGACAGACAGACGGACAGACGGACAGACAGACAGACGGACAGACGGACGACGGACGCCGGACACAGGGGTATCACAATAGCTCACCTTGAGCACTTTGTGCTCTGGTGAGCTAAAAACTGATAAGCCCTGGGGCGGGGCCATTTTTGCCCGGGGGACAAAATTTGAACAATCTTTGTAGAGGACCATTACATTATTAGTTATACAGTTCTTTCCCAGGGTACATGACGATTTATTCCCGGCTGAGGAAAATCATGTTGCCCGAGCCGTTAGGCGAGGGTTACATGATTTTACCAGCCGGGAATAAATCGTCATGTACCCTGGGAAAGAACTGTATAACGAATTTATTATACTGCAAAGTTTTACGTTTCGGATAATTTATATAAATCCATTTTGGCATGTTGAATCACTAAACACGCTAATTCCCCTAAAAGCGCCCCAATACATAAATTCTACCCGAAGGTATCCGAAGTGGTATGTATTGTATTTCATCGGCGTTCGTGTTATTATAGATGGCTGGACGATATAATAACTCCTCTGAAAACTGTTTTATTGGTCATTTCAAACAATGATGTTTTTTAATTCATTTCTGCATTATTTTCTTTACATATTAATAGTTGTCTATTATGAATTTTGCTATTGTGTAGCCGAGTCGAGAAGTCGGTCTTTTGGTTTCTGACCATAATATGTGGGGCCTGCCATGGGGCATGTCTATGTACCCTGTCAGCTCACAGGGTACATGGACTCATGTACACGGCTATTTAACCAATCAGAAGTGAGGATTTTACTTTGCAGTATAATAACATACTACATACCAAATATCAAAGCTCTTGGCTTTGTAGTTCCAGAGAAGAAGATGTTTAAGTAAATTGTTGACGCCCGCACGTACGCACGACGCACATACGCACCACGACGGACATAGGATCATCCCAATAGCTCACCTTGGCACTTTGTGCCAGGTGAGCTAATAAACACATAACTGTAGCGTGCAATGGATGATTTGCATAGTCATATATAACAAGATGTGTTTGTGAAACACTATGCCCCGCCAAATTTGACCTTTGACCCTGAAGGATGACCATGACCTTGAAATGCCACCCTTCAAAATTTGCATGCCAAATATCAAGTCTTTATCTCTACTGGTTCAAAAGTTATGGCCAATGTTAAAGTTGGTGATTTGACCTATATACTTGACCTCTGACCTTGAAGGTTGACCTTGACATATCACCCCTCAAATGTGCGGCTTTATAAGATACATATGCATGCCAAATATCAAGTCAATTTGTACTGGCTCATAAGTTACCGTATGACCAATGTTAAAGTTGCTGACAAACAAACAGACAGACAAGGCAAAAACAATATGCCCCTATATATGATCTGGGTGGCATAAAAACCTCTCGAAACTGGAATCACACTCTGAACTGGATTTTTTCCTATCCCCAACTTTGTCCAGTTTAGAGGCATTCTACTGTACTGTATAAAGACGTACCCAGTGGTGTGCAATCAAATGATGCATTGTTACTACAGGATGTGCTTGGTGCCGTTTCTTCAATCTTTCTGATCAGCTGCTCATCTTCACGTAAAGGACTATCTACCTGTATTAGAAGTTGGGTGTCTTTCTGTTCCTCTCGAAACAACTCCACTGAATCTATACAAGTCAAATGAGTAGTATGAATTATTGCTATATTAATATGCACATCTCTGTGCAAACACAAGCAATATACATAATGACTTATCAAAAATCCTTTTTAAATATTCATATACAAATTACCAATACTTTACTGTTTCCAACAAATTTTTCCAATACTTCCATATCTGTTTCAACTGCCAATTTAACCCTTTCCTCCATAAATACGCCTTTCTACGCCTCTGTAAAAGTCTATTTTTGAAACCATTGTGATAAATAGAGCATTTGCTACCAAGGAGCAAATGCTCTATTTATCACAATGGTTTCAGAACTATAAAATTCTAAAATTTCCCTTTTTTCTAGTTAATGCTCCTTTTCGGTAGATTTATTCAAAGGGGTTGGGTCTAAAAAATAGCCTATGAGGGAATGGGTTAAATAAACATTTCAAGTGCTTTGTACCAAATTGCTGGAACTACAACCTATGGAACAAACTTGTGAGGGACTTTGCAAACAGCCTGGATCCAGATCTGCCACTGAGTTACACAACCTTTCATCAGGATCCAAACTGTTTGACAGCCTGGTCAAGTATTTGAAAAGAAATGAAAGAAATTTGTTTTCAGTATACAGTAAACCCCCTCTGAACCGGACGTAAAATTTAGAACAAATATTGGTCCTGGAGACAGGTGGCAGATTAACGCAGGATGAAAACCATGCAGAAAGCTCCTTTAAGAGCTTTCTGCATGACATTCAGTTTCACCCTGCATTAAGCAGCTACACTGGAGACCCGTTACAACGCAGGGGTCGGGAGACAAAAATTCAACCCATGTTATATACGGAACTGCGTTGTAACGGGTTTTTATTATCTGGGTACTTACATAAACCCCCATCATCCTGCCTATCAAAACTGTATCTGAATTCTTCTCTCCGGTTTAGAGGCGTTTTACTGTACATGTATATAAATGCCTTTGCAAATAGAGTAGACCCAGATCAGACTGCTCCTGTTAGGACTGTTCTGATCAGTCTGGTGTTCCGATCAGCCTGGTGTTCTGATCAGTCTGGTGTTCCGATCAGTCTGGTGTTTGCTGGTGAAATTGTTACCGATCTGACTACAGTTTCTTCCAGTACTAAAATATGATCCAGTGTACATATCGAAGGCTTGGTGAAAAACTATTCTAACTCCTTCACTTTGTGAAGGAGTTAGAATAGTTTTGCACCAAGCCCTCGATATTATTCCATTATAAAAAGTCAGCTGGTTAATAATCATGATGTCATTATTTCTTACATAAATATTCATGAGGTAGAGAGGTAAAGGGCTAGGTCTGTTGTTACTGTACATGTACACTACCTGCTACATTTATATGGTTTCCTCCTGGGAACACGGAGTCACTCAAGTTCAGTAACTGATCCACTTTGCAACCTGAAAAATATGTTTACAAATGAAAATTCTGACAGTTGGATGGATAGAAAAACAAGGAAATGATCCCTAAATGTCCAACTGCTAAAGCAGGTGAAACAAAAAGTAATAAATTGTCTGTTTAACTTCAAGAAGCAGAATCTTCTATTAACACTTTCCCTCATATCAACGCATTTTCACGCATTTGCAAACAGCGTAGACCCAGATCAGACAGCTCCTAGAGGAGCTGCCTGACAAGGGTCCACTCTGCTAATAAAATTTGATGCATCTGTTTCTTTAGTTTCAAAAATGGTTACATGTGTTTCATTTTAACTATTTTGTTTATGAATATTCAGTCGGTATTGAAATTTGGAATAAAATAGAACAGGGAAAGGGTTAATTTTTAAAACTATGATCAAAGTGCCATCCATGCAACTTGTCCTGAAGGAAAACCAAGTAAGATACTCTGTATCATATCTGGATTCAATCTGTCTCTAACTACTTTGCAACTTAGCCCTTTCCCTCACTGGCTATTTTTAGACCCAACCTCTATGAATGAATCTACCGAAAAGGAGCATTTACTAGAGAAAAGGAAAATGTTAGAATTGTGTTGTACCAAAACCATGGTGATAAATAGAGCTTTTGCTCCATAGGAGTCAAGCAAATGCTCTATTTATCACAATAGTTTCTATAAGTGACTATTAGAGAGGCGTAGAAAGGTGTATTTATGGGGAAAGGGTTAAAGGCAATCAAAAATGCTCCATCATGTTAAGAATGAATGAATTGAACTCTAGCACCAGCTATATTGTATATCATATGTACCTGAATACTATTACATGCCAGATATTTTTCTCGCATCTACACAGGTCCGTTAAATGGACTCATTCCCTATGCAAAATAGTTTTAATATAACATATACCGTAACTAATTGAGTTTAATGCACGAAAAAGTTTCCAATTATAAAATGCATTTTTCCCACAATTGCCAGAAAAAGACCTGCATGCTATATTTGAAAAGAGTGTGAAAGTTTTAAGCTGTTTATTACAAGTTATAATTTATTATGAAATATGAAAAAAAATGCTCATGCCCGACTATAGTACAAACAGACATCATCAATAAAGTGTTCTACACTCCTGTTACTTACTCTCCTGACTAAACTTAAAAGAGTTATACAGAGCTACAGATAAAGGTGCATACCTAAATATCAAAATTGTCGTTTCTCCACCAAACCCCATACTGTGACCACTCTTTAGAATCGTCTCGAAGAGACGAATCTAAAGAGCGGTCACAGTATACAGTTTGGTGGAGAAACGACAATTTTAGTATTTGGGTACGAGTGGCTACAGTAAAGAGTGGTCACAGTATAGGGTTTGGTGGAGAAATAAAGGAGCTATTCTTGAAAATGTTTAAATTTACCCATCTTATCTGGATCGCTGGTTATAATCTAAAAGTTAAAAGTGCAATAATCAAGCATGATGGGGGAGGAGTAGAAGTTCTTTCTTTCTTTTTCAGCTTTTTTTTTTTTTAGTAAACCTGAATTCTATTATAACGGACTTACCTGTACTGTTTCTAGTTAGTTTGACTAGATCTTCAACAGGTTCACTTAGATCCACCAAAATATCTTCAACACAGCCTGAAATAATACAGACAAATGTTAATGCCTTTGCAAACAGAGTACACCCACATCAGATGGCCCCTGATGAAGGAAAGGGTACCTGAAAATGTCTACTATACATTCAGTACAGTGAAATCTCATTATACCTACATTCATTACAATGGCACCCTCGTTATACCGACAGTATGCCTTGAAACAAAGTTACTGTTAAGTCTTCTAAACTACCACTGACTAAATGCGTGTAATGTCATTAGGACAGGCGGTACCTTAATGCAGAACACAAGAAGTGCAAAAAGCTCCACAAGGAAGCTTTTAGCACTTCTTGTTCTGCATTTTAAAAGCATTCACCTGTTGGTACTAGTTTAAAGCTGGCCACATGGTTTCTTTCATATTTAAACATGTTATAACTTTTTTTTTTTAACAGCAACCTCAGTCCTCAACTCCTCATCATACCAGCAAAATGTCTGGAAACAAACACATCCATTGTAACGAGGGTTCACTGTATTGAACAATAATTGATACTCATTAGGCCTTAATGTTTTCATGTTTTGAATGAATGTCTGATTATTTTTTTTAAATTAGAGTTGTTTTCAACTTTTCTGTCTATGAGTCCTGCATAAAACTTTGTCTTGAATGACTATAAATAATCTTACCTGACATTTTCAGAGCTTGTCATCTATAACACAGTCTGAGTCACTTTAAAGGTATATTCAGTCTCAGCAGTTTTTTATCTGTAAAAGAAAATGTTTAAATTTATAGAAGTTATTCTTGGGAGCAACTTTGTCACTATGTATCCTTATCTGGTACTCTGAAATTTCATCATGTTCATTGGTATCTGTAGTATCGGGTATCTCTAGGAAACAAAATATTTAAGTAATTCAAAATAAAAAATATACCCGAAAAATGTAGTTGTGAAATAATGTTTGCGGGCCGAGTTGGCCCAGGCCAAGTTGATCCGGCTGACTTGACCCTAGGCCGACATGACTCAGGGGTCGAGCTGACCCAGGACTTTCAATAGGCTGTTGTTGAAACACACTATTAATATTATTAGCTCTGAAAAAAAAAATGCATGTCGATCTTCAAACGGTACTTTTAAACAATTAGATTCATTTTTTCTTTATCTTTTATTCTTTATAAATTACATAATTTAACCTACATCTACATGGTACATCAAACTGTCATGATTGACATTTCTTTGACGGTGCGCTAAGACAGAAAAAAAATAAATAAAGATAGTATAAAGAAAGAAAGAGTTCGGTCAAGAAATGGCGATAATGCTCAAATAGTAAAAGGCAGAAAAACAAAATAGGTGTTCAGTCATGTTTCGGTCATCAGGGCAGTTGACCAATCCGGCTTCCGTGGCGGTACCAGGGCATACGAAGTCCCCGCTGGCATAGCTCAACACCCTTCACATGACTATACTTTGTGACTGAAAGAAGAAGGCCCCTTAGAAAGTCAGTTTGGTCAGCTCCTTCTTGAATGATGCCATGGAGGGAGCGTCAGCTGCTGCAGCTGGTAGTTTGTTCCACTGGAATGGTTCTCGGGAAGAAACTAAACTTGTCATCGGGAAAAAACTAAACTCATTTATAACTATCAATATTATCGCCAATATTATCAATGTTTGGTCTCACTTAGGTCTTGACAGGATAGAAAGGATAATGGAACACTAACATAGAGAACAGGGCTCAAGCTGGAGCACTCAATCAGGGAGAAGTAAATATATGGAAGGTGGAACTGGCGGAATGTTTCGATCGTGATATTGTGTGTTTCTGTATTCTATAGTATACATTAAAATGTCTGCCTCAGCTCAATATATGGAAAAGTGAAAAGGGTAAGAGATATTTATTCTACCATATCGGCCTCCAGCTTTAGCCCTGTCTGGAGAAATATAACGTTCTAATTGGATTCCCAAAAACAGCAGTCTCTCGCGAAAACACATGTCAACTGCGACAACCATCACCGTGCGGTCTTTAGGGGGTAAGCTACTAGTTTTTTAATCAAAGGAATGGAAACTAAGACTGATAATATGCTGAATATAAATAGTATTTATATCGTTGGTTTAAGATGTGTCATTATTCGTTCATGACATTTTTTCCTACCTGGTATTTTCGAATTCGTACTTCCCTCTTGACGTCAGCGGCTGAACGCGATTGGTTGAAATTGAAATTCAAGGAAGAGCTCTGAATGATCGGAATGTTTTAAAAATGACAGAATGGTCATTACTTTTCTTGTATTGTGAATAATCAGCCACTGATATGTCATTAAATTATATTCACATAAATGATGATGATGAATAATGCTCGGCACTAGATCCAAAACTACTATTACTGTATACTATTGTTCATAATATGAAATAGGCACAGCCTATAAGCGAGCACAGCTGCCAAACGCATTCAACTAAATAAAATGAAAGCATATGGTGAATTTGATGATTTATACACCAGATACTGATGAAATTAGTAACAGCAATTACAATTATAACTCTCTAAAAGTAACAGAACAATAAACGAATACAGTACACCTTGATAAAAGTTGAAAGCACAACTTCAAATACAAACTTAAAGGCATTTCAAAGCTCCTTATATAAGTGACCCCCCTATATACACAGTATCCAGCTGTGCTCCTGCAGTGTCCAGTCAGGGTCCATAGCCATAATAGATAAAGTTATGCAGTTATACATTGATCCTCTGTGATGGTAGCCCGCCTTATCAATTTGTGTATCAGATCCCTGACGGTCAACTCCCAAAATACACAGCATGGGGTTAAAGGGTCAACATTCCTTTCGAAATGCCTTTAAACCATCAATCTCTTACTTTTCTTTAAAGAGGAAGTCCCTACAATGATCGTATATTTTCAATAATATCATAAAACTTGGTATCTGTTATGCTCAATCATTATTATGAAGGTTCCTAATTTGAACTTATATCGAAATTTGTTCTACAAAACTGAAACATCGGGGAGTAAAACCGGGATTGCCGATATGAAACACTTGGATGTTTTGTCATTATAAACGGTAATTGGATGGGGCTTTTTGTGATATACTACTTTTCAGCATATATATAAACAAATGACTTTTGTATATTTCAAGTGTTTATGAAACGCGTCAAATGTAGGGACACCCCCTTTAATACATATCCAAGTCTTAAAGTGGTTGATAGATCTACTTTTGGTCCAAAACTGTGACATCTTATTGGCTGATGTTTGTGTTTCAGACTTAGTGACTGTCCAGCTGCAATTTATTTAATGTATGTTTAATTGGTTAGTGACGATCATGTCACCCACCAATTTTTTACAAGTTGAATGTTGTAATTTATCTGTGAAATAGAACTTTGTGTATTGGTTAGCGACGATCATGTCACCCACCAATTTTTACAAGTAAAATAAGAAACTCATAATGCTGTAATATAATGTGAAATAGTTGTGTATCATGGTTAGCGACGATCAAGTCATCCACCAATTTTTTACAAGTTGAATGTTGTAATTTATCTGTGAAATAGAACTTTGTGTATTGGTTAGCGACGATCATGTCACCCACCAATTTTTACAAGTAAAATAAGAAACTCATAATGCTGCACTTTGATGTTTAAATTATTGACATAGTCTAAATCACAAGACAGTTGAAGGGTATTACATGTATAATGTAATACTGCTTAAAGCAAGCTGAAATTAAGGTCTGGTAATGCTTAAAGCAAGATGACAAGAAACCAGAAAGCTCAAGGAGCTTTCTGCGTTACTTTTATCATGATTTAAGCTGCCATCAGATCTGTATTCACCATCATCAGTAAATATTAATTGTAAAAAATATAGTAAAGGTGTCATATGGTGTTAAATATATAGAGTATTGGTTAAAATGGCAAGACAAGCTGTGTGTTAGTTGTGGTATATTTGCATGTACACCAGGTACATTTAGGTGCATTGAGATAGAAACATGCAGAAAACAGAAGATATTGAAGCTGTTGTGTTAGTAACCTAAATGACAATTGATGCTAATGATGGTGATGATAGACTTTGAAGTTACTGGATAGGTCAATAGGATAAGGACAATACTGTGTGCATGCATTTATAAACATGTATTTATTAAAACATACAACATAATGTTTAGCTATTTCCTATTTAGCATGGAGGAAAGGGTTAAACATTTGAACTATGTGTTTCACATGCATACAGTATATCATAGGGGTAGTTAAAAGCAATTTTCGTTTGAAATCCCATGAATCAGAATCATTTTCATCATTAAAATTGTAATTAATAGCATCATCATCATCAGCAGCAGCAACATCTTGCAGCGAAGAAGGACAACTTAAGTCATTCTGAACTGTCTTGCAAACAATGGAAAACCACTTGTAGTTAGCCAGTGATCAGAATGAACTCCATCATACATATATGAACATAACTTCATATATAAGTAGATTTTCTACATTTTTTAGAATTTTGGGCATGCCTCCCTCGGTGTTTTTTTGTGCTTCTTTTCTGGATGCCTCTATCCAATATGATTGTTGGTAGATTGTGCTGAGTGTTTATGGGTGATATTTTGTATTTATATGTCTTATGTCTTCTTCTAAAGATTTTTGTTTAGTGTGTATTTCAGTGTCATGGAATTGGCTTGAATGAAATTTACTGTGCTTGTTTTTGAATTTTGTCTATTTCTGAAGTGATGCTGGTGGTATGCTCCCAACCTTTAAAGTTGTGATGTCTGTGTTAAATGATGTTGCTAAGTCTTCAAGTTGTTCAATTATGTTAAATTAACTTTCTGTGTAGAGTGGTTGTAATTATAGAGAATGTGTCTTCAAGGCTGTAGATCTATGTCTGGGATGTTAGATGTGGTTGTGTGTGAGACACAGACAGAATGATTTTTGTAAACCAGTAGGCCTATTTAAAGAAGTCAGACAGACAGGCTGATTTATGTAAAACAGTATCCATTTAAAGGAGGACAGAAAGACTACGAAACTTACTGTAAATAAACAGTACACTGACAGACAGACCTGCAGACAGACATACTATTCGGATAGAGTATTCGGAAAGAATAAGTCAGATTTCACAAACAATTCTACGTTGCCGTAGACCTAGTTCTTTATAAAATCTCAGTGATATACATTCGTTTGCATGTTTCACTCGCATATTTATTTAAGCAATCGGCATTTGTTTAAGTAGGTCAAATTTACGAAAACCGCTTACAGCGTCGAAAACACTCTACGCCGGGATAAATATCTAGATGTAGATCTAGACAAATAATGTGATGTTTTGTATTGAGAACTGATTCAAATGAAAAAAAATCAATGTCTAAATTACTCACATACAAAGTTATTGACAGTAGGAACCGGAAGAGTAACACAGCTGAGCCTTGTATGTAAACAAAATGCACTGCAGACGACCACATCATGTGACCACAACTACGTCACTTACAAGTTGTGGATAAATACGTCATCAGATTTGAAATATGGGATAAATTAACAACCAACACGTTTTTTATTTTACTGCATACATGTTTCGATTTACATCTTCATCAGTGCATAACAACTATAATATCAGATAATTTTTTTTATCAGATTTGAAACACATACACTCGGCCTTTACCGCTAACTGGATCTCGGACGGAGATGTTTCACTCGGAACACCTCGGCTATTTCTATCGAAATAAGATTCCGAACTCTGACGGAATACGGCGAGTAGTTACGATTGGGAGATGTTTACCGAACGGAAAACATTAATTTTCTGGCAAATAAACAGCGATTAAAATAGTTAAATCTAATCTATACCGAACGAAATGCAATTTTCAATTTAGTAAGTTTTAGAATATCGATTTTCTTCGTAGACAAACGTTGTTGCGATTTGTGTGGACTGTCGGGTATTCAATCGTAACTACTCGTCATATTCCGTCAGAGTTAGGAATATAGGAATCACTCGGAACACACCGGTTATTAAAAACTTATTTTCCTCCATGAATCACTCGGAACACACCGGTTATTTCCCTCCATGGTCCAAACCGGAAGTGAACATCAGCAGATCCGATTCCAGGTTAACAATGTACAGCCTTCAAAACCAAAATTATATCTTACGCGTTACCATAGAGCTCACTTCGTTCGCAAGAATGGCCTTCGGCCATTCTTGCGAGCTGTGCTCGCTATAAATATGTCTATAAAACTTATCATATAAGCGGTGGGGTTTGTTAAGAATTTGGCATGATTACATTCCTGGTTACTTGAATAATGTTCAGCAAAACTTGATTTGCAAATTATTTAAAAATATATAAAAACCAACGTCTGTTCAACATTTTACTGAGTCAGAGATAAACTTACAACATGTTATACTGTAACAGACTTGCTGTTACCCAGGTTCTTTCGAGTAGTATAGTCGGGGTTTTCATATTTTATTTATGACTATTCTAAGTATTTTACAATGAGAATTACAAGGAAGAGACGATTCTAACGAGTGGTCACAAAATAGGTGGAGAAATGACGATTTTAGTGTGTGAGTACGCACGTTTATCTGTTACTCTGATCTAGAAAGATATGCATAAAAGGAGTTAACATTTCATAGAAAGGTAACTTGTTTGCAGTGTGGATACATCGCCCACAAATAGTACACTCTTTCTAAATAATAAAGCAACGCACAACACTGGGTCCATGCTTATAAAGCTTTCAGTTGAGTCTGAGTTTCGTTCTCAGGCTTTTGATTGGTCAGATTTGAGTTCTCAAGCTTTTGATTGGTCAGATTTGAGCCAAAGGCTCAAATCTGACCAATCAAAAGCTTGAGAACGATCTCAGACTCAACTAAAAGCTTTATAAGCATGGACCCAGAAAGAGTTTGTTGTTGGTGGTTTTTCTGTTTTGTCTTTCACTAATGGCATTTAGTAATCAATACAGCTATGCAGACGACAACACATTACCCTCTGCAGAAAAAAAGTATAGAGGTAGTAAAAAGCAGTTGAGATTGTTTCAAGACAATAAATTGAAGCAAATCCAGAAAAGATTCAGGCAATAGCAATTTGGGAAAAACATTGTCTAAAAAATACCACATTTGACCGTGATTCTATACATGTTGTAAATGGAAAAGTAGTAAAGTCAAGCAGGCAAAGCCACATGCAAGACGCAACCACTACCAAAACACCGATAGACAGCATGACACACACACACACAACCACACACCCAAACGCACACGCACACACACACACACGAAATGAACACAGAAAACACCAAAAGACACACAAGAACCAGGGACAAACGTTCCACAACATGAACAAACCACAAGCACAAAGACGCAAGGCAAACAAAAGGAAGGGTGACAAAGAGAGTACCGCCTTGGCACGGTCAGCAGCAAAAACACAACTGGGGGTTTAAACCGGTTTACGGACGTCCTAACCTCACACTTCTCTCAAAGTCACCCTAGCTTTACAAATATTGTAAATAAAGGTATCCCCGCTGGACTTACCCACAACATAGACGACGGTGAACACAGGACAACATGTAAAACATAGCATAATAACTGTGACAATCCGTCAAATATGTACTCAATGACTTTGCTGAAGTCAGAGCACCTGCAGGTAAGCCGTTAAGGGCACGACAGGGAAAAAATAATACATGAGTCTGGTAAGCTCCTCCTGTATCCAAGTTTAAGAGTATACCATCATAGAGTACTACCCTCGGCCTGTCATCGCGCAAGCAAAGAGGGAAGCGTAGCTACCGACTGTAAAAGGGTCGATAACCAAACATGCAGTGTGTTGCAATATAATAGGATCATAACCTTTCTTTTTAAATTTTTTAATGCGTTTTATAAACAAATCATGAAAATGGATATGACCCCGAATTTTCCTAAGTTTGTAGATAACATCCCCATAAAATTCTGGTTGAGAAATGCCTTGTCGCAGTAACGTCCGTAGATTGCAATTATATTTACTAATGAGAGGTAAATTTCGATAATAAAATTTAGAAAAGGTTTTCCGAAGTTTGTGATATCTGTAACCTTGCTTAAGAAGTTTATCAGTTATAACTAAATTACGTCTGTTAAAATCTTCAAGCAAAGAACAGGCTCGGGCAAACCTAATAAGTTGAGAAATATAAACACCATAAGATGTAGAACGTGGCACATCCCCATCTAGAAAAGGATAATTAACAATTTTAAAATTAAAATCTTCTCTTTTATCGTATACTTTGGACGAAACTTTATCATTTGTAATTGAAAGATTCAAATCTAGAAATGAAGCATTAATGTCAGATTGATTAGCTTTATTTAAAGACAGTTCTTTTGGGTAGATTGAAGAAACCATAGTATCAAAATAAGGATTATCTAAATTCAAAATATCGTCTAAATACCTTGAAGTTTTATTAAAAGCATTAACAATATCGGTCTGTGTATCAGGTTTTAAGCTAAGCATAAAATCCCTCTCGTAGCAATACAAAAACAAATCTGCAACAAGAGGGGCACAATTTGTACCCATGGGTATACCAACAACTTGACGATATATGGTATCTCCATAACGCACAAATATATTATCTAAAAGAAAGGTAAGAGATCTACAAACATCAAGGCAAGTCCACATTGTGTAATGTTCAACTTCTGAATTCGAAAAGAATGAACGTTGAACATTACAAGCAATGAACATTTTGTTTTCTCTGGCAAAGGTTTTTTCTATTAATTTAATAAGTCTATCCTTTATAAGATGGTGAGGTAGAGTAGTATAGAGTGTAGAGAAATCATAAGAGCTCAGTAAAGAAATGTTATACTGTTCATTTTCAAGTTTTGTTAAAACATCATTTGAATTTTTTATGGACCAAAAAACATTAATACCAGAATTTTCATATATTTTATCACAGTAGCGTTTAACATGTTCTTTGATCGTAGTAAGACAGGACGTCAAAAGTATAGATAATTTAGTAGTGGTACAAAAGCAAATGTCAGTAAATGTCTTGGGCATGACAACTGGTTTGAAATTAAATTGTAATTGACACATGTCAAAGAGTTTCAAAAGGGCATGCTGTCAACTTATGTGCTGAATTATATAGGAAAATACGTGTGTAAGCAATGGAAACTGAATGTAATTTTACTATTCGTTTATAATGCCGCTCTATGTTTACCGTCCTTTGACCTGGCATTTTTGTACAGAATCAAGTATCAATAAGATTGAGAAAAATCAGGTGATATTTTTTCTTTTTATTTATAATGATTATGCATACATGTATAGTTAGGGCAATTCTATTACGTCTGTCAAATGATGTCTGCTTTAGATATCAGAGGACAACGTGCAATGGGCATTTTCAAATTTATGTACACGATATGGTATAGAGCTTAACCCTTTCATGCATAGTTATGCAAGAGAATCTACCAGTTCATGGATATTCATTGACTGCATTTTTTATAATAATGCAATATAGCAAGAATACGTGGACAGTTTTGGTCTTTCTATTTACTTTTATCTTATCTTTCACTTTGTCGAATTGTGATTGACAGTGATACATATCGTCAGACAGGTGTTGGAGATCGTTCGACGTTGTGTATTATGTGTTTGCACTTTTAACCCTTTCACCGTCGATGTCGCAAAAATGCACCACGACAAATGGTGCAGTCCCAGATCAGACGTCGCTTTGAATCAGAGACTTCACTTTTTGTCTCAAACTCTATTTCTATATCTGTGCTTTATTCCTTTGAAGTTTGCATTTATTTATCTTATTTCCTTATTTTACCGAATGATTTAAAAATAAAATGGATTGCAGACGACAATTAGAAACTTGGCACCGAAAGGGTTAATAACTAGTCATGGACAGACGCAATAATGTTCTCCTTTCGCATTGCTGCTTTTGCTTTCGAAGGGTCTCCTATTTTCAGAGTTTATGCACTTCAAAACAGCAGGTGTTAAGTGTTAAGTGCTTGTGTTGTGGCCATTGAAAGTCCCCGTACTTCATTTTCAGCGTAATTACGTTTTCTGGTCTTTTATCAATTTCAGTGGTTTTGATGAAAATTGAACACCGCTTAAACCGGTGCTAGGGGATGTGAGTAGTATTGTACTTTTAATAACTGCTCATGAACAAACTCAGTAAAACCGAGTCTGCAATTTTCTCTATTCGCATTGCTGCTTTTGCTTCCGAAGAATGCCCTACTTTCAGAATTACTTGTAATGTTCAATGTATGTACATGTATATGTTATGCCTTGTTTTATTGTGTCGCACCCCGATAACAAATGGTACATATTTAAATGTGATAGCCTCCCTCTGCACGATGCATGCGTATCAACATTAAAACAAAATAAAGAATGCACTTAAAGTTCGACAACTGAATACTTCACCAGGTTTATTATACTGTGTAAAATACTATTAACATTTTTTAATTTTTTTTACTACATAGCGATGTAAAATAGCTAGTTATAGTCTACTTTCAGTCCGAATGACCGCTCAGCCGACTGTACATTTACTCCCCTGGTCATTGAGTCACTGGCCTACAATATTGAGCACTGCTAACATATAGCGCAACCATGCAGCCGCAGTACCGGCGAGTGACCATCACAGGTACCCATTTTAACCCCTGGGTGGAGAGTATGTACGGGTGGGAGCCACGGACAAGCGTCTCTGAAATTTCCGAGAGGGACCGGGATTTGAACCCCGGACCTCCGGACTGATAGTCAAGCGCGTTACCACTAGACCACCACCACCTATGTAAGCATATCTTTCTATATTTTGACATGTAATAATATAGGAATACAGTGCTCCCTCCCTACAACGGCCCTCTCAATAACGATTCCCTCCTTACAACATCGCGTGTCACTGTTTCCGAAACAACAAGGATCCAGAAACAACTTTTTTCCATCGTATTTTCTTTTTTCCTCCATCAAACCCTATGTTGTGACCACTCTTTAGAATCGTCACTTTGTGACGATTCTAAAGAGTGGTCACAACATAGGGTTTGATGGAGGCATAACGGTTTTAGTTCTAGAAATAAACCTTATCTGGGGATCTGCAAACAAGCTAATTATGTTTGATTTTCCCTCCCTATAACAACTCCCTCTGAACAACACATACAATCTTCGTATCCCAAAGGGTGTCGTTGTAGAGAGGGAGCACTGTATATATTTAGTCAGACTCCAACTTTCAAAATATTAACTATATCTGTATACTAATAATCATAAGATACGGAGCCATATTATATATTTGTTTTCTTATTTTCATGATAATTATGCTGCTTTGAAAGTGTTTTATACACTAGTTGTTTCATGTTACAACATTACTGCAGAATGTTACATGTGTAACGCACACCATCGGCAATACCTGTCGGTCACCCATCCAGCTAGTACCCGCACAGACTGTTGCTTAACTTTGCAACATTTCCCAGCACTTAAACCACGTCGCCAAAGAGCTAGTACCCGCACAGACTGTTGCTTAACTTTGCAACATTTCCCAGCACTTAAACCACATCGCCAAAGAGCTAGCTCCGTGGCGAGTTGGGTTTATAGTGCTTATATACGTGTATATCTAACAGCCTCGCTGTTACATATGCATGAGGACCGTCACTGATGGTGGACATTGTGAACTGGCTCTTTTAACGAAATGTTATACTATGTTTAAACTAAACTATATAATGATATATATGGACAGTAGTAGCATCGCTCCTGTCGGCCATTTTTACGCTTTCAAAATGACCATCATATCAAAGCATCGGTTCGAATCTGAGGACGCTTCAGAAGATTTTATTCCAGCAAGTTCTCTATGTAGCCTTTCTGGGCAGCTCAAGACAGCACGTTCCTCCAGTTTTCCAAACCAGCCCTGTTTCCTGTGACCGGCGTTGTGCCACTCTGACTCAGCCGTTTGTAATATAACTTGAACGGATGCTCCTTTCTGCCAATGTCTACAGTACAACCTGTTATAAACGACCATTCATTTATCGAAAGCATGTGGTTGCTTAATGCAGGACAAAGGTAATGAAGAAAGCTCCTACAGCTTTCTGCATTACTTTTATCTGAATTAAGCTACCACCTGCCTTATGGATCCATAATTAGACCTCTTTTTGATGGCCGTTTAAGACAGGTTCTACTGTATTTGGTATTTTTGTTCAAGTGATTGTAATTTGACAAATAACATTGTTGACAGGGGTGAGTCGACAGGGGGCGGGTCTATTTTTTCCATATACGGCTCCAGTGCAATCTTTACAAGCCTTTTCTGAATCCACTGGTCGGATTTACCAAAAGTAATTAGTCGTAAAACAGAGCTGACAGAGGTGGGGCTATTGTTGTCATATGTGGCACTGGAGGAAAACAATTGTACTCTGAAACAGCTGACTGGATTTCAATATATAATTATTCAGAACTGACCCTTCTGTGACTTGTTCATGCCACTGTAATTCGTCTAAAAATGTTACATGTATTTCTAGATATGCGTAGTGATACATTTTGAGCAATCCTTTATGGTAAATTTTGGAAGGACCAAACTTTTAGTTCGAGTTATCCCGAAGTTCGAGTTATCCGAGTTCGAGATATCGAGATTCATTCCACGGTATAATTGATTGAAACAGAGCCAGTATAGTATTCTGAAAAGATATGTGAAGCTTGTACAAGTTATATCATGAAAATTTAGCATATGGTGGCCATGGTTCATTTTTTGGTATGAAAACTATTTGCGTCAATGAAACGTTAAACTATGCTAAACTAGTTTGGGCAGAAATGTTGTTTTGTACACACTTGTGACCCTCTTGTTTCTGTGTTTGTACTGAGAGTACAAATAAATGTCGTTCTGTCAAGAGATACAAGAGCGTTGTCAATGAAAAAAAATCTTCATAGCCTGTACGAAATTTATGTTATACAATAAACCCCTAAAAATCGGTATTTTAGTAAATAATATTTTGTATCTTTTAAGGCAGGTGGTTGGTTAATGCGATATGAAAGTCATGCAGAAATCGCCTTTGACTTTCACCCTGCAATAAGCTGTTTATATAAATTTGAACGTCCTGTTTGGAAAGGTTTTACTGTAATTTATGAAAGCGTATTTTTGTATCGGTTGGCTTTCAACGGAGAGGAAATAAAGGCGTGTGTATTTAAGGTCAAGATTTCAAGAGGAAATGAAAAAAAAGTCCGAACACATGTTCCACTTTTTGATAATTCTGTAGCATTCCTGTTTAATATACCCGCTGTGTTTCATACATTTATCACGCATACTTGTAGCATAACTATTTCATTCATCCGGTACGAAGAATAAACTATTGGTAGAAAAATAAAAGATACTAGAGATTAAAAAAATAGGCGTTTAAGCGCACATTTGATTTGAAGCAATGACACGCTGTTTATCCTTTAAAACACCCGCCTTATTCGAGATTAAAATTGTGTTAAAGATCACGTGAGGTGTTTTCATACCGAAAATTCTCCATTTCGTCGCATCAAATTGATTTTTGACGCAAAAATTCCAATTGCTATGACGTAAAGTTAACTTTGTTGAACATGAAAGCAACTGTCTGCATTTGATGGGGACCCTTTCAAGTGTTTCCTCACATCTATATCCTTGGTCTACTTGTTTATTTTTCGAAATAAATTACTTGTGTCATACACTGTAAACACGAAATTCCGTATTGCAACCGATAGCCTGTCTGTTCAAATACCTCATACGGGCACTTGGATTAGTACGCCAGTCGCAGCGGCAATTAACGGCTTTGATACTGATGAGCAATCATGGTAAAACACTCGAGCGCCCAAGAAAATAGTTCCAGCTACCGCGGTTGTTACTAGTCTACCTGTTTGTGGCCTTTGATATGATTTTCTCCTAAAACGAATGTCTCTTAAAAGATTTACCGACGTGAAAAGGATGAGACCAATACTTGACAATACCTATAGATGAAAATATTTCAAACATCGCGTTCCAAGTCAAAATGGCGGTCAACCGGAGAAACTTGAACGTATCTGATACGAAGTAAATTACCTCCGCTCGATTCGTGTGAAAATTTGTAGTGGTTTGTTTATAATGTTGGTGCTTAACCACGAGGGTTGGTAAATGTGCTCTCTGATTGTACGCCAGCATAGGGTTCAAACATAAAAGTGAATCAAAAGTTTTGGCTTTGATTTCAGAAGATAATCACACCATTATCGTTCAATTGACTTGAAAACAGATCAGGGCGAGACACGCTGCCTGAGAATTACAAAGAGATTGAAACAATCTGCGTCCCTGTGTCGCTGTTTATAGAACATGATCAGTGGGGAGGCTATCCTGACAACAGCGACACACTTGAGTTAATGACACATTGTATAGCTAATGGCCATTTACGATTCATTTGCATTCCAGGAGATAATGCAGTGCCTGTAACGGTATGAGGAAATTATTTACTTAACCATTCCCTTTATATAAACGCGTGTTTACCCATTTGCAAACAGAGTAGAACGCGTTTTTACGCATTTGCAAACAGAGTAGAGCTAGATCAGACGGCTCCGTCTGATCAGGGTAAGCTCTGTTTGCTATTGAAATTTGAATGATATTTCATTTCCAAAATGACTAAAACGTTCCACCTTCCATATTTCATTATAACTACTAGTATTTTAACCATGAATATTCAGCAGGTATTGAAATTTGGAAACATGGAAACTCGAAAAGGAATACGCTTAGTTTCAAAGGCCAAATTTTTAAAGATATATTGTTCAGATGAATTTTATGCTACGAATCGTTGATTAGGTCAACACTGGTTGCAAATGTCTTTGTGCCACCACTATTTTCATGAAAATTGATGTCTGGCGGTTTGTTGGACATAATCTTTAGTCGAAAGAAAAGGCAACATAAATTAACCTACGAACATTATTAATCTGTTAATTTTGAAAATGGTTTGTATGTGCACTGGTGCACATGTATGTCGATGATAAAATACCATTTTTAAAAAAAAAAAAAAAAAATAGTCTCTGGTATGCTGGTTCAAAATGAATATACATATGCAGCCGTCTGATCAGGATCTGCTCTGTTTGCTTATGATATAATGTAGATATAATTCTACAGTTTCTGTCATGGCCGAAACATTCCTGTATCCTTGTGCTATTATAACAATTAATTTAATTAATATTCACGATGTCATTATTTCTTACATGAATATTCACGTAGTAATATAGGACGAAAGTAATACAGAAAATTCATGTTCTGCATAGCTTTCATCTTGCTTTAACCCTTCTCTTGCTGAATTTTAAAATACATTCCTTCTTCTTTACCCATGCCTTGTTGTATAATTACATATATATTCACTGTGTACAAGTACTTCGCTGTGCAATCACTTTTGTGGAATGCACTGGTTGCACAATGAATTTGTAAATAGTGCAGACCCTGATGAGACAGCTCCTGTAGGAGCTGTCTCGTCTGGGTCTTCTCTATTTACAGGCAGGTATATTGACGTGAATAGCAAGCGAAGGCTTAAGCGGCCATCTGGCATAATGACCAAGAAATATGCATATTTTTGGCGGTCGCTTTTGAGAATTGTTACTACATGTGCAATAAAACACACACAGTCGCAGAAACTGGTCAAGAATGTGTCTCGATAGCTGAACTGTTCTTTGTCTAGAAATGGCGACCACATGTAGAACTACGCACTGTCTCCGGTCTCAACCTATTGTCATCTTTCATTTCTTTTCAAAACCAACTACCAGGGACTCGCCTTACAAAAGGCTGTATGACCAAAAGTATCGTAAATCCTAATTTACGACAACTCTCGCATATACACCCGGTGTAAATCGGGAATTCTCGTCCAATTCCTACAAACCGGTCAGACAACGGATGTATCTGGCGGAAAGAAGGTAGTGTTCATCGGGATAAGAATACGCCAACATGTGTACCCAAGACCCAATTAGTTGAGAGTCTAAACGGAGTGACATAAATAATTACTCAAATATATACCCGCACTGTGACCACTATTGAGTGGGTAGCCATACCCTACATACTCTGTCGGCCCTGTGATATTTCACGGCCAGTTCGTGGAAAGTGGTTCTTATTAAGTACGCATGTTTGCACTGGTATTGTAAGAATGTCTTTGCGCGTAAGGATGCATGTTGGTGTCAATGTAAACTACATTACCATTTCCCCCCCCCCACCCCACACAAAAAACAAACAACAAAACAACAACAACAAACAACAACAACAAAACAACAAACAAACAAACAACAACAACAAAACAATAACAACATAATTGGTTAATGTTTCTTGAGCAGATCTACATGTATGTACCAGCGCGGAAGAAAGTGAGTAATCAGTTCCATCTGTGTACTTTCAGTTTGAATGGATGTTTGGAGAAATTGTGTGGAAGCGAAACAAATATGCAATATGCCCTGGTGCCCTATGTTTAGTGGCACAAATTGATAGCTCAAACAACAGAATCCTTTATTGTTTCACTTTTGTTCTAGGGGACTTTTGGACGGCCAGATTGACCATTTATATTGAAACAAGAAGAAAAAACCACCGGACCGACACCATACGATAGATGTAGGTTAGCTGACATCGCCGAGAGGTTCCGATCGATCCAAGCGACCATTCATTTATCGAATATAGGAGTCTTAAAAAGCAATTGGTTGCTTATGCGGGTTAAGAAGTAATGGAGAAAGCTCATATAGGAGCTTTTTTGCATTACTTTTGACCTGCATTAAGTTACCACCTGAATTACAGGTCAATGATTAGACATTTTCCTATCTGGGGAGTTTTCTGCATTACTTTTGATCTGCATTAAGCTACCATATGCCTTACGCACTAATAATAAGACATTTTCTGATCTGGGTCTACTCTTTTTGCAAAGTGTGGTGTAAAGGGTTAACCGTTCTCGATATTTGGATAAACCCGGACGTCTTGTATTTGGCAGTGAAGGATTTGGCAACTTGATGTCCTGACGCGAACATGGACAGTTTTCGTCCACCGTCTGAATGCCATCCAATAAAACAATGAATGCTAAATCGTTAGAAAGTGTAATGGTTCATCACTAAATTTTAGTAGTGTCGATTTAGTATGAACGGACGTAATTTCCGAGAGGGTTTTGAGTGACAAACATTGCAGACCCAGGTCAGTGAGTTCCTGTAGTAACCCTCTGATCTGGGTCTACACTGTTAACAAATGCCAGTAGACTCATGTCGTGTATTCAAAGGGTTAAATTGTTTCAATCTGAGTTCCAAAGATTTTGTTCTCGATCCAATATTTGTTCGACTTTCGATTTTTTGTATTGTTTTAATCGGGTCGACGACGGGAGTCTAAAGGCTGTGCCCTTTGTGTACATAAGTATTAATAGCAAATTCCTATGACTGTATACAAATAGGTGTCGACAGACAAACACCAACGCATATTGTGACGTCATGCTCCATTCAGATGCTTTTTGTCGAGCCCGCGTGCGGTCAGCTTGACATAGTTGTTACAATGGCGTTTATGTACACGTGCATCCAGGTTCGTCCGTGTGTGCGTCAGTCCGATTTTGTCCAGGCTACAACCTTATTTTGCAAGGGCATAATTCAAAACTTTGGCACACTTTAGTCACGTGTAAGGGATGCGTCGCCTATAAGAAGTATACACTAGACTAACCCGATTTTAGAAATACAGCGGAGCATCGATATTTCGAACTCGGATAACTCGAACTTTGGATAACTCGAAGTAAAACTTCCAAATTTTACAATACAAAATAGTTCAAAATATATATCACTACGCATATCTTGAAACACGTGACAGCTTAATGCATGTCGAAAGTAATGCTGAATGCTCATACAGAGTATTTGATCATTACTTTAGACCTGCATTAAGCTGTCAACTTGAAAAAAAAGAAATTAGATAACCTGAACTTCTGTTATCTCGAACTAATTTCGAGATAACTAAGTTCAACTGTACGTGTATTTTACATATCTCTTTGTCATGGTCATAACTTTAGTTTTTATGGACAGATTTCAATATAACTTTGTAGAGCTACAGGTCTTAGTTATGCCTAGACGATGTGTCGAGTACATGCACTATAACTCTAGCATGCCCTTTTTTTGATTATCTCCCTTCTGCTGTCATTTTAGAATTGTGTAGTTTTTAAACCATTGTGATAAATAGAGCATTTGCTCCTATGGAGCAATTTTTGTGATTTTTACAGAGGCGTCAAAAGCCGTCAATACGAGGGAATGGGTCAGTATGTATGAATGATTTTGTACCGTATATAGACATGGCGGACATGCGAACGTACATTGAGAATGTTATATTACAGTAAAACTCCTCTTACCATCATCATCATCATCATCATCATCATCATCATCATCATCATCATCATCATCATCATCATCTTCATAATCATCATCATCATCATCATCATCCATCATCCATCATCCATCATCATCATCATCATCATCATCATCATCATCATCATCATCATCATCATCATCATCGGTCTCCGTCCGTCTAAGTAGACGATGGGTTGCGCCAGGTTGAACTCGAACTGGAGCAATGTCGGCGGTGACTCTAGAGGCCGATCCTGGAGAGGCACTCCCTGCTACAGTCACCACAGACGAACACCGAGCTGTCCAGTGAACTTCTTGTTGTTTTGCTTAAATTGAGTCTCCGTTGTCTCCGTTGTCTTTGTCTCTCGTGTGTCTCTTCCTCCGCCCTCTTAACCCTTTCCCTGGTGAATATTCATGTAGGAAATAATGACGTCATGAATATTAATAAGATTATTTTTTATAATGGCGTATGAACACAGGACATTTCGGCTCAGGTAGAAGCTGTAGAATCAGATCTATATTACACCATAAGAGCATAAAACAGAGCAGACCCTGATCAAACCGCTCCTGTAGGAGTTGTCTGATCTGGGTCTACTCCGTTTGCAGATGCGTCAAAACGCGCTTACATAAGGGAAAGGATTAATACCAGGACTGACATCAAGCTTCCAGGTCGGGCAATCTTATCTATATGCGTTGACTCTAAACCGTAATTTTGATAAAGATTTTAGACAGGTCGCTGTTTAATGCAGGGTGAAAGTCATGCAGAAAGCTCCTTTGGGATCTTTCTGCATGTCATTCAAACTGTATTAAGCTGCCAAGTGTCTGGGAGACCTGAACTGAAACTTACTTTAACGCCCGATTTAGAGAGGGGAAAGGAGTTACTGTACATGTATATATTTAACCCTTCTCGCACTAAGCACCACCTATTTACAAAGGCTTTGTATGGGAGAAAGGGCTAACACATTTTCAAGTAAAACTTCTTTATTTCTCCACCAAACCCTATGTTGTGATCACTCTTTAGAATCGTCTCGAAGAGACGATTCTAATGAGTGGTCACAACATAGGGTTTGGTGGAGAAATGACGATTTTAGTATTTGAGTATGCACAGTTATCTGTAGCTCTGTATCAAATTAATATTCTTAAGCATGTACACGCACTTTATTATATAAAACAAGTGAATACTTTGCTGTGACAAATGGTATAACATCAGAACTGTATTGTTCCATAAAAGCAAACAGAGCAGACCTTGTTAAGACCTTGGATTTGCTAATCATATAGGACCAGCTTTTTACACACATTTAGCTCGGCCTGTACAAAATAGTCTTCATATTGTAAAACAGTATACACATTGCCCCTCTCTTAAATCGCATCAAGCCTTTACCTGATAGAGATGACTTTTGATGCATGTTGGTAGGCATAGATACGACGGATCCTGCAACAGCCGTCTGATCTGAGTCTTCTCTGTTTGCAAAGGTGCCAATCTATATCACTCCATATATACAGAGAACCTGTACTAAGGGACCATTCATGTATTAAACACAGGAGTCTCAAAAAGCAGATGAATGCTTACGCTGCCATCTGCTTTACACACCAAGACCCAAAAATAGACCTCTATTTAATGATCGCTTAAGACAGATTCTACTGTACACCTCTATACGCCTGTACACACACTGGTGACCCAGATCAGACGGCTGCTGCAGAAGCCGCCAGACCTGGGTCTACCAAAATGCACCAAAATTCATATGTTATCAAGTAAAGGCTTCATGCGATTTAAGAAATAGGCAATTTGTATCTGTACTATTTTACAATATGAAAGCTATTTTGTACAGGTCTAGCTAAATGTTTGTAAAATCCGGTTCTATATGATTGGCAAATCCAAGATAAGTACTGCTGTGCGGTAGAACCTGTCTTAAGCGGCCGCCAAACAGGGTCTCATTATTTGTCTGTAAGACAGGTGGTAGCTTAATGCAGATCAAAGGTAAAACAGAAAGCTCCTATAGAAGCTTTCTGCTTTACTTTTGCCCTGCAGTAAGCAGTAACACTCATATGTTCAATAAATGAATGACCGCTTAAGACGGGCTCTACTGTAATAGTAAATATTATATACTGGTCAACACCGCCCAGGCTTCACCATGGCATTATCTTGGTGCCACTGGATTTTACCCAGCTACAAATGGTCTTTCTGTGTATTTACCCAGATCACCTCGAAGTCTGCGAAAAAGTGTTTGCCCCGAGTCCGTATCAGAATGGTAATTGAATTATGATTTACGGAGAACTAACACGGGGATTAATGTATCACATGGTTTAAATAGAAATAATTTTTAAATCAGTTTTGAATTGTTATCTCACTAAGACGCCCCTTATCCACTTGAGCACTTCACGCCGATCTTCTTGCTACCAAAACACTGGATAAGACCACATCACGCCCCCTTGATTGCAGTCAAATCACCATATCTCGCGTTCACTGAGCGAGATTAAGAGCTACACCGACAGGTACAACCGACCAATCAGAGCGCGTCTTTGGATTCCACCCGTGTGACACTTCTGGAGACATTGCAATTTGACATGCTGACTCTCAAACCCCGATAAAACAAACGAAATCTTGTTTTAAGGCCACTTCGTATACGTGTTTGAAGTCTAGTTTACTGTAAATCGTATACACAAAGACAATCAGCAGACTTATACTTGTTGTTGTGGACAATTTTCATAATTTCGGATGTTGTTTATTTATACAAATCTAATTCGTGTTTTGTAAACACGCAGTGTAAACATTCTAAACAGGCTGAAGAGTTATAAATAAATATTTACAGCGTGTTTGCTCAGTATTTGGAAAAAGTGTAAACCCAGACTTTATTGGACTTGTTTTGTTTTCACACTTATAATGATATAAAATGCATTACCCTAACACGACAATGCAGGGTAGTTACTTGGATGCTGGTGGTTTTCAAAACGGACTATATGGCTCACTAAACTACGACAACAGTTCAATCAAGTTACACCATGGGCACTTTACAGAAACACCGGAAAACTGTTACAGCGGATATACAAATCCAGTCTCCAGCAGTTACTCGGCCAGAGATCCGCCATCCTACTCCGAGTCTACGGTTTTCCAAAATGGTTTCGTTCCCAATCCAACGTCGTCGTATTATAAGATGACGGCAAGAAACGTTGATCCTACGGAGTATGGGGCAATTTCTCGGGATACTATGATGTTAAAGACTGATGTTATTGATTCAAATTTGACCGAAGTGGTTATGAACCAGCGATTTGAAAATGACGGTACAATAGCTGAAATGAACAATGTTCCTACAGAACAGCAAGTGCACACGGACAATACACAAACTCTCAAACTAGATGAGATGCAAGAATTCAAAACGGACCTTTCTCTTCAAGAAACAATGTCTCCAAATAGCTCCTCTGATTGTGTTAGTTCTGTTGATATTAAAGATCACGAAGGGGCAGGAAAAGCCGACGAATTAGAAGAGAGTACTGCGAATGTGGATGAAGATAAGGCTCGCGGGAACTCTGATATTAAACCTGCTCTGTCATACATTGCTCTCATCGCAAAAGCCATCTTAGAATCAGCTCAAAAGAGACTTAGCTTGGGTTCTATATATTCTTGGATTGAGAAAAATTACCCGTACTATGTGAACAAGGGACAGGGGTGGAGAAACAGTGTCCGTCACAATTTATCGTTAAACGACTGTTTCATTAAAGCAGGAAGATGCGAAGATGGTAAAGGGAACTACTGGGCTATACACCCAGCTAATATTCAAGATTTCATGAGGGGTGACTTCCGCCAAAGACGGCGTTCGAGGAGAAGGGGTCGCAAGAAGGACTGCGATTTAGGCATGTATCACATGACCAATGGCTACATAGGAACAACGAGCCCTCTTGCAACCGGGGTTCCCTTCAACCCGACTCCGGCTCTAAGTTCCATCTATTCGCCGTATACAGAGGCGGAGAGACGTGCTTATCGACTTGACGATGCGTTGCTTCGGCAAAACATGGGCAACCCGTTCATGAAATGGTACCATGGCAACAGTGGCTATGGTAACCAGACGTCAGCGTGCAATACCGGTGTATACGGAAGCTCCTCTCCTCAGTGGCAGACCGGCTACGGAGAACAAAGTTCACAAGGAGTCTACCAGCTCAACGCATTCTCACCGAGGTTCGTCCAGTTTTATTCCCCAAATCATTTCCCATAATACCCAAACTATCACTGTCAAAATTATATATTCACCTTAGAGTCTACATTGGTGAGTTTTAACCCTTCGCTTGTTGAATTTTAAAATACGTTTCTCCTTCTTTACCCATGCCCTGTTGTATAATTACATATATCTTCACTGTGTACAAGTATTGCAATGTGCAGTCACTGCTGTGGAGTGCACTGGTTACACAATCAACTTGTAAATAGTGCAGACCCTGATGAGACAGCTCCTGCGGGAGCTGTCTCATCTGGGTCTTCACTATTTACAGGTAGGTATATTGACGTGAACAGCAAGCGAACGGTTAATATAAGAAATAAACTGTATTACACACGCGTTTCGACGTGTATCTTAATTTAGACATCATTCCATTGAATCAAATGCAGTAAGAGCAATGTATTCCGCATGAACACCGGGTTCGTTGTTACAATTTGCCACTAGCAATTCTTCCCATAGATCAGAAATAATAGATTCAAATTGATAATACCCAGCAAAACGTTGAAATGTATGTAAATCAGTTCAACTGATTTTGTAACATATTTTGTTCCAATTCAAAAATGACACTGATCACAAATATTGATTACAATGAACAGGGTTTGTTGAATAAACGCTCATAACCTTTTCGCTCATATTGACGACTGTTGGCACTTTTGCAAACATAGCAGACCCAGAATAGACGGCTCCTGTAGGAGCCGTCTTATCAGGATCAACTCTATGTGCTTATGGAATAAAATAGATCTGATTATATATAGTTTCTGCCATGGTAAAAAGTTCCCTTTCACGTGATGCCAATATAAAATTCAGCTAATTAATATTCGTACATTACTTTTGTCTCTCATGAATATTCAAATATGATGTAAGAAATAAGATTATATGTTTGTACAATAATGTTAGGTATTTGAAATGAAAAGCAATATCGTCAGATAAAGCATTTTATCATTTACTCCATGAATATTCATGTAAGAAATAATGACATTAATTAGATTAATTGTTATAATAGCACATGGGTATTTGGACATAACAGAAACTACACAATCAATTTTTCAATTCAATTTAATTTTATTTTAAATAATACAAAGTCTCGCTTTTATGCAAGAAGCATTTACATCTATTATACAGTATACAGTAAATAGTCACATGGTCACAATGAGGGAAAACGGCTATTTTCATGTCTCATGTATGGAAGTAGCATATCCAGAGACATATCTATATTATATCATAAACAAACGGAGCCGACACTTATCAGACGGCCGTCTGATCTGGGTCTACTCTGTTTGCAAAGGCGTAGAAAGGCATATATATGGAGTAAAAGGTTAAGTGCGTAACTGTTGGAACTATAAATGGATTCTACAAATATGTAAATTTTCTCCCATCCTGTACATTCATATAGTTCGTGGACCATTTCCTTTCTTCGCATCTTAAAGTGATATATAAAATTATATATTCAAATACTCAAAAAGAGAGAATCGTTTAACCCATATTGACGACTTATGACGACTCTGTAAAACTCACTTTGTGAAACCATTTTGATAAATAGAGCATTTGCTCCTATGGGAGCCAATGCTCTATTTATCACAATGGTTTCAACTTACAAAATTCTAAAAGTTTCCTTTTCTCTGGTAATTGCTCATTATCCAAATAGGTTGTGTCTAAAAATAGCCTATAAGGTAATGGGTTAAGAGAAGGTATTGAAATAACTTTTTTCAAATATCAGACTTAGTAGCAATGACGGTTGTACGTTTTTAATACAGTCCGTTATTTTTGTATATATAAGCTTTTAATGTTTCAAGTCATTGTAAAACAAGAGAGGACTAACAATGCTAATCAACCAGTGTAGACGGTATAGTCTGTCTTTGGATTGTAGTGAGGTTGAAAGCCTTTTAATGTTCCATACCAACTGTTGAGTCTCGTACAGTTCTAATTGGTATTACTATGAGCGAATATTATTAACTCTGGCCACGCTATATGGGAATTTGTGACAACCTTTACCACCAAGAGTCCAGATAAGATGCGTAAATTAAAACATTTTCGAGAATAACTCCATTATTTCTCCACCGAACCCTATGTTGTGACCACTCTTTAGAATCGTCTCGAAGAGAGTGGTCACAACATAGGGTTTGGCGGAGAAATGACGATTTAAGTATCTGAGTACGCACATTTGTCTGTTGCTCTGCCTTACCTTATGAATATTCATGAAATAATGATTATATGACAATTAAATAGCATAGTTTTATACTGGCGAATGTATGTTTGACCATGGCACAAATTTTAGAATCAGATCTATAATATTCCATAAGATAACAAGTCGGACCCTGATCAGACGACCCATACAAGATCCTTCTGATCTCTGGGTCTACTCTATTTGCAAATGCGTAAACTGGAGTTTCTTAACACTCTGGGTGTGTTTTTTGAAAAAATTCAGAAGAAAACATTACCTTTAGAATTTAAGCAAATAAAACAGTTTAAGAATTAAAGTAACATTATATTCAAAAAGTTGAGCTAAGAAGCATGATCTCATTTGAAGTACTTGAAAAAAAACCTAATTTGATAATGCAATTTACATTGTCATAAAACTTTCTTCCATAAATACGACTTTCTACACGTTTGCAAACAGAGTAGACTCAGATCAGACAGCTCTTATAAGAGTTGTCTGTTCAGGGTCTTTTCTGTTTGCTTATGGAATAATACAGATCTAATCCTACAGTTACTGGTTTGGCAAAAGAATCATGTCAATATGCCATTTTAAAAATTAATCTAATCAATATTCATGATGTCATTATTTGTTACATGAATATTCATGAAGTAAAGAGTTAAACAAAAATGCACCTGATCATATAAATTATATAGGTTTACTAGGTATTAGGATAAACAATAAAACCTCTCTGTAACGGCCACTAATTTGTGTTAATTAGTTTGTATTTATGGCAGATGGCTGCTTAAAGCAAGGTGAAAGTAAAACAGAACGCTCCTATAGGAGCGTTCTGTTTTACTTTCATCTAGCTTTAAGCGGCCATCTGCCTTTAATACAAAATACTTGATGTAATTTAGTGGCCGTTATAGAGAGGTTTTACTGTAGTATAGAAATAGAAAATCTTCCCTATAACGACCTCTCAATAGGTGTAACCCTTTTCCTGTTTATTATTCATTAAAGAAATAATTATATCATGAATATTTAGTAGCTGACAGTTTATAATTGCATATTTACACAGGAGGTTTTGGTATTGTTAGACACTGTAGAACCACAGCTATATTAACCCATTACCTCATAGGCTATATTTAGATCCAATGTCTTTGAATGAATCTTTCGAAAAGGAGCATTAACTAGAGAAAAGGAATGTTTTAGAATTTTGTAGTTTGAAACTATTGTGATAAATAGAGCATTTGCTCCTATAGGAGAAATGCTCTATTTATCACAATGGTTTCAACAGATGACTTATGCAGAGGCGTCAAAAGGCGTCAATATGAGGGAATGGGTTAATTCATAAGCAAACAAAGCAGACCCTGGTATGAGCCGTCTGATCTGTGTCTTCTCTGTATGTAAAGGCACGGGACAAAACGTTTACACGTACGAGGGAAAGGGTTACGAATATGCGGCCGATACATGCAGGAGGAGTGTTATACATAAGCTTTCTGTATTTTTCTTCGTTCTGTATTAAGCAAATACCTATAGTAATTCATTTAACCCATTCCCTGTTATATGTTTAGTCCAAATGTCAATTCCTACTGATTATTCACGGACAAAATATAGTTATAATAAAATGTGGACAGTGGAACATTGTTGCCATGTAAAGAAACAGATCTTTCAAATTCCATTAGCAAACAGAGCAAACCCTCATCAGACGGCTCCTGTAGGAGCCGTCTGATCTGGGTTTACTCTGTTTGCAAATGCGTAAAAACACGTTTATATGAAGGAAATGGTCTTATTCTTTACCTGTATACATATTTAATAATCATTCATGAAAATCATAAATTCTTGTTTAAATAGTCATGTGGTAAAGGATTGACATTTTCGTTCAAATTTCTGTTTGTAATACCCATTCCCTCATGTGTGGTATGATATCGTATACATTTGTAAATAAACTAGACATCGAACTACCACATTAAATATTAGATAAGAGATTTTCGTTAATCACCCGGCGTCACCTAACCCAACCTGAATATAAAACTCTTTCGCTGCCAGTCGCCATTCTCTAATCGCCTTTGAAAACAGTTAAAACCCAGATGAGACGCCGTGTAACTCGGTGTCTTATCAGGATCTAAACCTTTGTAATAACTGTAATAATGGTGTTTGAAAGAAAAAGAAAGAATCATAAGAAATGAAAATGATAACAGACGACACATTTCGCAGACGACTTTATTTGGCATCGAAAGCGTTTTCGTGTACTCGGATAAATGCTTACAAGCCTTCCGCAAAGCAACGTAATTCGCCCTTGTACATTCGACTATCTAATGGCGCATGTACCAAAAAATGGAAATAAATTTTGAATAAAGTTATAGATCTATGTGAATTTATCAAATAATGACATTCAGAAATCATTGAACTCTATCACTGCCACGGACGAATTTGAGGTAACCTCTGCAAAAAGTTTCGATCCAGGTGAGACAAGTAACTCGGCGTCTCATCCGGATCAAAACTGTTACACTGATAATATTTTTGTATATAGAAACTTAAGAAAAGCCTGCTTTGAAATCTGAAGCAGAAATTGTCTTATTTGGTGGCGAAAGGGTTAGTATATAGTAATAGTAGCAGCGGCTTGTTACCATTTACGACGTACATGTACGTGTAAATGAGTCCGAAAATACAATTCCATGCAAATTTTAGTTCAGATTATTAATTCCTTGAAGTAAACATTAAGTGGATATTTAACATCCTAATACAATATTATTTTGTACTGGTGTAAAACCTGAATCCATGTTCAGTTAATTTTGTGCTTCTTCACAAATGTAACTTTAATGTCATTGTATAGAGTATTGCGCTCAGATTAAGAAATTAAATATAATTCCACTAAGTTTCAAATTCAGAAATTCTTAGTCCATTTGATTTAGAATGCACCAGTCTTTCACGAAAAATGTGTGTAACTCATTTTGTTGATGTGACCGAATCTGTGATCACCGAAACAAACATATTGGTGTAACTGGCCATCTCATCAGGATCCAAACTGTTTGGTAATTATGTTTTTAAACAAAAACAAAGAAGATAATTATATAATGAAAATTAAAGAAAACGCATTTATCAGACAACAAAATTTGGTAGCGAATCAATTAAGTAAGACAATGAGCTATTCAGTTTCTATGAGATGAATGATACACAAGCGAGACTCGTACGTAGGAACATAAAAAACAAATGCAAGCGAATGAACAGATACATCCCCATTAACCCATTCCCTCGACTCTGTTGGTGAAACCATTGTGATAAATAGAGCATTTGCTCCTATAGGAGCAAATGCTCAATTGATCACAATGGTTTCAAACTACAAAATTCTAAAAAAAATTCCTTTTCTCTAGTTAATGCTCCTCTTCGGTAGATTTATTCAAAGAGTATGTATCTAAAAATAGCCTATGAGGGAAATGGTTAACCCGTCACCATGTAATGTCCAGGTTTGAATATTGTAAAATTTTGATTCGAACATGTTTTTAAACAACTGACTGAGTGGCAAACAGCTTGGATCCAGTCTCATCTGGGTCCAAGCTGTTTGTGAATGCCATTGGTTGGACAAGGGCTAGATCTGTTGTCTGGGGTGTTTTTTTGTGGTGAATTATTTGGAATTTTCACATGTTATAAAATTCAATTATAGCCACATCTTTTCACGTTCTTTGATAATCTGGTCAACTCTAAACGAATATCTTACGCAATTAGATAGACCCAAATATTGTATATTATTGTATATATAATGGTTTCATACAATATGTGTTGATTTAGCCCTTAACAGAAGTTATTATATATTTCAATTTTATATTTGTGACCTTTAGATTCATTTTTATTTTAACCCCTTACTTTATAGATACATCTTAGCGAACCCTTTCCTCCATATGCTATATTTAGACCCAACCTCTTTGAGTGAATCTACCCAAAAGGAGCATTTACTAGAGAAAAGTGAAATTTTAGAATTATGTAGTTTGAAACCATTGTGACAAATAGAGCATTTGCTCCTATGGAGCAAATGCTCTATTTATCACAATGGTTTCAAGAAGTGATTATCACAGAGGCGTAGAAAGGCGTATTTATGGAGGAAAGGATTAAAGGTTTTGCATACAGAAATACCCAGATCAGGCGTCTCCTACAGGAGCCGCTTCACCATGGTCTGCTCTGTTCGCTCATGTAATTATATAGATCAGATTGTACAGTTTGTGTCATGGTAAAAACTTATAATGCTATTATAAGATTTAACTTATTGATAATCATACAGTACTTAATTTTTACACGAATATTTATGAAATAAAGGTTACACAGAAACACGTCGGTTACATGTATAAATGGCATCCGATCTTAACCAATCCCTCTTACTGACGAATTTTGACGTCTCTGTAAAAGTCATATTTTGAAACCATTGTGATAAATAGAGCATTTGCACTATAGGGGCAAATGCTATATCTATTACAATGGTTTCAAACTACACCATTCTAAAATTTACCTTTTTGTTAGTAAATGCTCCTTTTCGGTAGATTTATTCAAAGGGGATAGGTCTTAAAATAGTCTAAGAGATAATGGGCGGCTAATCAAAATGTCAGTTAATTGTATAACGACATTTAACTCTTTCGACTTCAAATTTGTAATTGTCTGCAACCAAATGTTGTACAAGCATTTCGGTAAAAACATAGACTTGATATAAATAAATTATTATGTCCTTGATCAGACGCCGCCAACTGTTCGTTGAAATATATTCTGGCAACATTGGTGGTGAAAGATTTAACTTAAGAATTTGCATATAAGGAACAAACCGGAGCCGTGTGACCAGGGTCTGCATTGTTTGCTTGTGAAATGATGCAGATCTTATTCTACAGTTTTCCTCTATGGCAAAAAATCGCCGTTGTTAAAATAAACCGAATTAACCCTTTCCCTCATATAAGCGTGTTTTCACGCATTTGCAAACAGAGTATACCCTGATCAGACGGCTCCTATAGGAGCCGTCTGATCTGGGTCTGCTCTGTTTGCTTTTGACATGATATAGATCCGATTCTACAGTTTTCGTCATAGCAAATAATTTCCTTGAAAAGTTTACATTATAAAAATTCAGCTTATAAATATTCATAATGTCATTATTTCTTACATGAATATTAAACAGGGAAAAGCTTAATATCCATTATATAATTATTTCCTATATGAATCTTCATGGAGTAAAGGGTTAAAGTCAGTTGGCAGCTTAATGCAGATGAATATTTCACCCTGCATTAATTTCTATTCTTTAAGTGAGCGCTTCAGAGAGTCTTACTGCAGTTTGTTTCTTGCAAAAAAGTGTGTCTATTAGAAGATACAGTAACTGACGCAACAGGAAACTAAATCGCTAATAATAGAATCTTGTAACAAACTGATCGAGATGTTAACATTTTCCAAATTAACCATTATCCCGTTACTTTAACCAAATTAACCATTATCCCGTTACCTTAACCAACTTAACCATTATCCCGTTACCTTAACCAACTTAACCGTTATCCCGTTAAATGCAACCTGACTCGCATTTGCAAACAGCTTGGATCCTGATGAGACGCCGAGTAACTCGGCGTCTCATCAGGATCCAATCTGTTTGACATAATTTGTCAATAGTTTCTAAAAAGCTTGTGTCATGTCACTTGGTCAGTATTTTCACAAACGCTTGATCGGTTTGGAAGTAGTCAAAATTGAAATGATCCAAGTTTGAGGGGAGCGTTATTTTTTTCATAGCGGGATGAAGGTGAAGTAATTTGATTAGCCAGAAGAATGCAGATAGCATTTTGTTAGTATTGTGAATAATATTCAATATAGTTAACCCTTTGCCTGTTTATTCTAAATCTCAATACCTACTGGATATTCATGTACAAATTAGTTCTAATGAAATATGGAAGGTGGAACAGTGTAGCCATTTTAGAAACCAAAGAAATGTAGTTCGATCAAAGTCCATTAGCAAATAGAGCAAACTCTGATCAGACGTCTCATATAGAAGCCGTCTGATCTGGGTCTTCTTTGTTTGCAGATGCGTGAAGGGCTTTATATGAAGGAAATGGTTAAATAAGGAAACTCCATTTATCAATGATTTTAATCGCTGTTTTCTGTACGAAAATGGCATTAGCCTTTTCCGACATGCGCGCAGACTTGCAGATGTGTTGACCCTACTAATTTGCACGTTGTTCTTTTGCCATTAGTGTTTTGTTTACACGTGTTGGATACTTCAAAAAGTAAAACAATGCATCAGGTTAATACAGTTGAGAAACTTCTAGTCATAAAATAACATATCGCACATGTACTACAGCGCAACTGAACAAACATGGCCGGTCGGTCCGAGAATTAACAGGCCTCTGACACCTTCAACTTTAGTATGCTATGGGCAATCAAAATTGTCTTTTCAACTATTTGAGATCCACATTAGACGCCAAACAAGTCGACATTTGTTTTATTGCCAGACTTTGGTTTTAAAACATGACATAAAAATACATGTCTATTTTGAGAGTTTTGAAGCATCTGACAATGCCTTACAGACGACAATATCTTGCAGACGACAATTGCTGAAGCGAGTTAAAGGTGGATGTGAGATACTAGACATCCCTTTAAACCGATTCAACTATTATCGTGCTGAAAAAAATTGTGTCTGCTCAAACTCTGATATGGATTTATTTACTTACATTTGTTGAACCTTTACCTGACCAAGACGCCTTTGCAAACAGAGTAGACCTAGATCAGATGGCTCCTTGAAGAAACGTCTGATCTGGGCCTGTTCCGTTTGTGAATAACAATGTAGATCCCAATCCCCTCATCCATAATGCCATCATAAAACTTCAGCTAATTAATATTCACACATTCATTATTTGTTATAAGAATAATAATGAAGCAAAGAGTTAGAGTTGAAAAATTACTATCAGACAGCTTAGCTACTGGCGAGTTTCTCCTCGGCGATATATCTGGATACAGCCTGTTTTCAAATGTCGGCCGGGCCGCACTTTGTAGGATAAGGGTAAAACGATTACTTATCCAGTCCGCAGTGACAACAAGCACCGTCTTTAAAAATGACCTGTCTTTGAGCGTAATGAAATCCAAGATATCAACATCCATTGAGATAACATTGTCCCGATTATTTACCTTAACCTTTCTTCCCGGCTAACCGAGGCTTGACTCACATTGCAAACACCTTGGATCCAGATGAGACGCCGAGTAACTCGGCGTCTCATCAGGATCCAAGCTGTTTGACGTTCGGTCAGTATTTTCTAAAAAAAATGCGTTTGAATCGGAAGAAGACAAATTTGCACCAGATCTAAATTTAATCCGAAATTATTTTTTTACAACAGGATAAGGGTTAAGCGATAATCCTAATCGCGAATTAATAAAGATCCAATTTGTTAGAACACCATACGACAGATTCCGCGTGAAAATCAAATAAAGTTATCGCGGACTATTCCCCTGGGATGTTTATAATACTTATTAAAAACAATTATTTGCACTTAGCGATTGTTGAATTAGATTTTCACAGTACAGCACATGGGGATGGAAAAATTGCCATGTCATAATGGATAGACGATGGGTCCCTGTCATTTTAACGCTCGATTTGGGATGTAAGTTACACGGCATTTAACCCTTTACATGATAGAGACGCGTTTTAACGAACTTGCAAACAGAGTAGAATTTTATCAGAAGGCTCCTGTAGGATCTGTCTGACCAGGGTCTGATCTATTTGCTAATTCTATGGAATTATATAGATCTGATGACAAAGTATTCAGCAATAAACTTTCTTGTCATATATGTTTAGGATAAAACTTAATCCTTTCCATGTTCTATATTTTTTACAAATCAATACCTACTGAATATTTATGGACGAAATAGTTATAATGAGATATATAAGGTGGATAATATGGAAGGAGGAACATTGTAGCCATTTTAGAATCTAAAAAACAGATCTATCAAATTCCAATAGCAAACAGAGCAGGCCCTGACCAGACGACTCCTACAGGAGCCGTCTGGGTCCATGCTTATAAAGCTTTTAGTTGAGTCTGAGTTTCGTTCTCAAGCTTTTGATTGGTCAGATTTGAGTTCTCAAGCTTTTGATTGGTCAGATTTGAGCCAAAGGCTCAAATCTGACCAATCAAAAACTTGAGAACGAACTCAGACTCAACTAAACGTTTTATAAGCATGGACCCAGATCTAGGTCCACTCTTTTGCGAATGCGTCAAAATGCGTTTATATGAAGGAAATGGTTATATAAGTTGATAGTCCTTATTGGTGGAGTCTTGCACGAATATTCATGAAGTAAAGGGTTGATACAGGACGGACGCAATGTAGTTTGCAGAATATACGTTGAAACCTACAGTAAACTTGCAATAAGAACAATGCGTTCCACTGGATTCAGTTATTTTCGTATGGTATCCATTGCAGGCTAATAATAATAATAATAATGATAATAATAATAATAATAATAATAATAATAACAATACAAATGATTATAATAAAGTTATAACATGTAGCTTCCATAAATATAAACCCGATGCAACCCCCCCCCCCCCCAACAACAAAAATAACAAAAAAATAATCCCAGGTTTAGTCCGCAATATGCATACCATTTCCGAATCTCATTCAGCAATTTTTAATAGTTTTTCAAAATTTCATTTTGAAATTATTTTTTGTAGATCTGATTATATAATGCATTTCATGGTAAAACATATCCTGTTTTTATAAGACATTCATGCAAAGTCAGTGATTTGATATTGATGTTGATATCCATGTAGTAAAGCGTTTAAAAGATAGCATTTCGAACTCAGATAAATCTATCGTTAACATGCAGGCATTGATCTCTGTACCAATCGTTCACGGTCAAGGAATTTTAAAAGCCCGACGAATTTTCATATTTGCCATTGGATTATCCCTTAATCCAGATTGATCCTCTTCCAACTTGTCAAGGGCCCTTAATAGAGACAAAATTCTACATTCCACTACACTCTTGACTCCATGTCAGTCGACATTACGTTACACGGTTAAACCGGTGGCACTTACGTAGGCCGACAGTTGGTAAGAGCCGTTGTTTGCTCGGAAATACCATGTTGTTTTGCCGCATAAACATTTTTGTTTTTATTCTTCGTATATGTCAAACACGAGTTATGCGTATTCAAACATGATATAAGTAACATAGTCTATGGTTGTATTTAAATAGTGATGGCACCCCTTTACGCCATGCATTTTTATCAAGAAATTAGTAAAATCAATGACTTTTTAAAATGACACTCTGAACAAGGGATTTGTTTTATTTTTTATTATGACAGAAACTGTAGAACCAGATCTTTATCATTTCACGAGCACACATAGCAGACCCTGATCAGACCGCTCCTATAGGAGTCGTCTGGTCTGATTCTACTCTGTTTGCGTATACAGTAAAACCTCTCTATAACGACCACTAAATTACATCAAGTATTTTGTGTTAAAGGCAGGTGGCTCCTATAGGAGCGTTCTGTTTTACTTTCACCTTGCTTTAAGCAGCCACCTGCTCTAAATACCAACTAATTAACACAATTTAGTGTCCGTTATAGAGAGCTTTTACTGTAGATCTATGGAATAAGGGTTCAAATTCAGCGTTGACACATACTTACAGTATTCTTAAAGACATTTTTGAGAAGCTTTTGTTGATTTTCTTTTCACAGAAATTGTAAACAAATGTCAGATTAACTGACAACTAAAAGTAATTACCAACTTTATGCTATGATGTCTGTTTTCTATAAGGTAAACTCGGCATTTTGAAACATTTTGAAATTTCTGCCATGGTACAAAAAACATGTTCCTAATGCCGTAACACAATTCAGCTAATTAATATTTATATAATCATTATTTCTAACATGAATATTTATCGGGTAGAGGTTTAGCCCTATAGCATACAGCACGGAAACTAGTTGTACCAACACAGAGTGTCTTATCAAATGGGTTGACACTTTCATTATGATTCACTGTTGATGAAATAAGTCTGTGGATTAATAATTTGATATTTCTAAATTGGAAAATGCAATACAAATGCAGCTTTTGAATATTTTGATAATTAAATTGTGTGATTATTTTTTGCTGTTTGGTTTATTCGTTCTTTTTGTTTTGGGGTCGGAGGGGTGGATAGGGTTGAATGCGCACAAGGTCTTGTTTTTAAATATTTTAGAACATGTTTTGACGGACCTGTTCAAATGATTAATAAAGGTCGTCTTGTGTTTGTCGAGACTATGACTATAGAATCAAATCTATATTATTTCATAGCAAACAGAGCAGACCCTGATCAGACAGTTCCTACAGGACCCGTCTGATCTGGGTCTGCCATGTTTGTAAAGGCATAGAAAAGCGTTAACCTTAATCATAAATCATTTGCTTATATTCTGAAAAGAAGTTTACCACAAGAATAACAATCAAATAAACGCCTAAGAAACCCAAACTTTCACGTGTTTGATCTAGAAGACTCGATATTATTCCCCAATGTTTTAGTATTTATCCGGATTGCGTTTTAGTTTTGTAACTGTTCGACATATTATAATATTTTCTGTACAGAAATAAATTACAAGTATTGCCGAGAACAGTCTATTTTGTATAACAGGGGCATCTTTCGATAGAAGTTGAAATTGACAATCTTCTAAATAATGGTTGAACATAACAAATACATGTACCAGATTTTATGATGTAATTGAACATATGTGTTTCTTGTAGCGACTATCACTTTAACCCATTACCTCATAGGCTATTTTTAGATCCAACCACTTTGAATAAATCTACCAAAAAGGAGCATTAACTAGAGAAAAGAAAAAAACAACAGAATTTATAGTTTGAAACCATTGTGATAAAGCATTTGCTCCTATAGGAGCAAATGCTCTATTTGCTATTTGTCACAGTGGTTTCAACAGGTGACTTTTACAGAGCCGTCAAAAGGTGTCACTAGGAGGGAATGGGTTTAAGGTTGGTAATCGGGAGATTGTGCAAGAGAATAAGGTGTCTCATAAGTCAAAATGGATGTGCCTTTCAGTAGGGATGACACTGTAATAAACACTTTACCTTTATACGATTTGTAAAATACAAAACAAATGTATAAACGCAAATCTAGGAGAATACTGCAACAAACAGAGAAGACCTAGATCCCACGATTCCTCGAGGAGACTGTCCTGTATCCTTATGGAAATATATAAATATGATTCTACAGATTCCTCCATAGTCAAACTGTCTGCGTTCATATGCTATGATTAAAATAAACCTAAATAATTTTCAGGTAGACATGATTTCTTACATAAATATGCACCAGGTCAATGGTCAAACTGGAAAAAAAGAGTTTATTTTATCTAAGGAACAAACATTGTTATAAATTAAAACTATGAAACCACCCATACAGACTAAAATAGCGAATACATATAGCAAAGAAAAGGCAAACAATCAGAAGTGAGAGAAAAAGTAACAAAAGGTGCCAATAAAACTTTAAGTATTCATATTTTTGTATCAATCTGAAGCCATAATGTTGTTTCCCCGTGAAAAAAATGATTTCATAAAAGCTGCATAGATAAACCCAATTTAAACATGAATATGAGCAAAATAATGAAGTCATGAAATAATTGATATTCAAAATATAAAAACACGTGTTTTAGCAAGAGGACAATGCTATTGCAGTCGCTTGTTTGCAATATTTTAGGAAATACTGGTAGTAAGAAATTTTCTGAATTCACTTTCTACATTGCAATAATTTAAACATGTTTAATTCATATATCATTATATGTTCCCCCTTTTATATTTATGTTTCCTTCTTATATTTATGGTTCACTTATATATTTATGTTTCCCTTTTATATCTGCATTTCTTATACAAATGTATTTATGTTTCCCTTTTATATTTATGTTTTCCTTTGATATATACCTTCTCCCTTTTATATTTACGTTTGCTTTTTTATATTTATGTTTCCCTTCTCCTTGTTATATTTATGTTTCCCTCCCTATTTTATATTTATGTTCTCCCTTTTTATATTTACAGAAACTATACTACAACAGCGCTTGTGTAGAAACGGATGTAGTCACAGAGAGAGACACAGTTCAAGTAAACAGTCAGAAGTAGATTCGGTGGACGGCATCGTCGTCCTACCTACAGACAAGCGTCTACAGTCGAGTGCAATGGACACGGTGGCAAACACAGTGTGATTCTGCAGAACTATGTGCATTAAAACTTATCTACTGAAGTGGCTACTGAAAACATGCCTTATTCTTGGACTTATAAAAGACAGGCTGTACCTTAACGTTTTCGCTGCCAATATGTAATGTGCAAATTACATAAGCAAACAGTTTAGATCCAGATAAGACGCCGAGTAACTCAGCGTCTCATCGGGATCCAGATTGTTTCATACTGTAAACAAATAGGAGGAAAACTCATTCAATGGTATCAATAGGTGAGAGGCGTAGAAATGCGTATTTATGGAGGAAAGAGTTAAAGCGTAAATCGTATGTCAAACAGGTTTGATCCTGATGTGACGCCGAATTACTCGGCGTCTCATTTGAATCTAAACTGTTTACAAAGGCAATTTTATTGCAACACGTGCCGCGAGTCGCTTCCCGCCCTTTACCTGATGAATATTCATGAAAAAATAATGACATCATGAATATTTATTTGAAGAATTATTACATCATACGAACACAGCGGTTTTTTTTATCACGGCAGCGACAGCAACTGTAGGGTCAAATCTATAGATTCCATATAAAAAACCAAAGTGACCCAGAGAAGATGTCTCCTACAGGAGCAGTCTGATGGGGATCTACTCTGTTTTCAAAGGCATAAAATAAGGTCTCGAACTCTCGATCAGGTAAAGGGTTTAGGGGTCGTTGGTATATGCTCTTTCATGTAGCATTGTTTATACTGACACGTGTAGCGGTATGAAGAAATTGTAATAGGTGATACAAAGTGATTTTGTAGTTACCCTTCTATAAAACGAATATTTATTATCTATATTAAATTATTAATCTAAAAACTTGGCAACGACGATATTTCATGTCATGTTATTGATTGTATTAATCTGAATTATTGGCAAAAAATTAGCTGATGGCATGGTTCGGAACTGCATTATACTGAAACAGAGGTCCAGATAAGATGCGTAAATTAAAACGCTTTCAATAATGACTTTCATATTTCTCCACCAAACCCTATGTTGTGACTACTCTTTAGAATCGTCTCGAAGAGACGATTCTAAAGAGTAGTCACAGCATAGGGTTTGGTGGAGAAATGACCATTTCCATATTTGAGTACACACCTTTATCTGTTGCTCTGGAATCATGCAAACTGTATCTCGTCTGCTAACATTATTCTCAGATTCAAATGACTTTGCAAAAAACACAGTTAAATTAATAATGAGATATCAAGGGTCTCGCGTCTCATTTAAATTAATCTTATTTGCCAATGCCATTTACGAAAAAAGTTTACGAGAAATTTCGTTTTTTTCTTAAATAGTATCCTGCTAATCACGACCTGATTCCATTTTGCAAACATTTGAATCCAAATGAGGCACCAAGTAACTAACTCGGCGTCTCATCAGGATCCAAGCTGTTTGACACTCGGTCATTAGTTTCTCAAATATTTAATCGAATCGGAAATAGTCAAACTGCCCTAGATCAGCGTTGAGCAGAAATTACTCTTTACTATGGGTATGGATTAACCGTTCCACTTAAATAAACTTCTATACCACGCATCTGCAAACGGAGTAGACCCAGATTAGACGGCTCCTGTAGGAGCCGTCTGATCAGGATCCGCCCTGTTTGCTTTTTACATAATATATATCTGATTCTACAGTTTTTTACCAAAGCAAAACATTCCTTTGAAAAGTTTAAATCATAAAATTTCAGCTAATCAATATTCATGATGTCATTATTTATAAGTATAATATTAAGCTGGGAATGGGTAAATCATTTGCTTCATGACTATTCATGTGAAACTCTGCCCATTGTGAATACTAATCAATTAAATACTTGTATGAAAAAAACTGTACGATAAGGACATATATTTCCAAAGCAAATGACAGATAATCAAACATGTAATATATATGAAAAGAGAGCGAAGTTTGATTTAACAGCTTTGATCTTGTTCTACTCTGTTTGCAAAGGTGTATGAAGGAGGATATCAGAATAACAGATAGATGTATGTACTCAAATACTAAAATCGTCATTTCTCCACGATTCTAAAGAGTGGTCACAATATAGAGTTTGGTGGAGAAATAAAGAAAGTTATTCTTGAAACTGCTTCAATATACGCATCTTATCGAGACCTCTGTGAATCAATTAGTCATAGAAACGGTATAAATATATTTTCCGGACCTCTGGGATATTAAGAAGTAAGAACAGAAACTAATCTACAAGATACTTGCCAAGGCACATTGACTATATTTTGTTTCTTCTTTCTATCTGTTCACAACTGTTGTACATTGTAAATATTGCTTATTTAATAAAATGTCTGGATACTATTTTATGCATTTAGTTTTACATTTTCATAAAATATATAATTATCCGGAGAAAAAGAGAACTGGAACATTAAAGTCTTGCAATTTTGCAAATTATGTAGACTCATATCAGCATTGCGTTGGTGTCGTGTTATGGCATGCACTGTCAGATGGGATAGTGGAAAAAAGACAAGCAATGTATACCTTGCTTTGTGGCCATATTGCAACGTGGGATTCAATCTAGGTCTATATTGTTTGAACTGTCCTTATTATCACCAGGTCGATTTTCTTTTTTCTTTTAATGTTCAAATGCTTTATTCTCCCCATCAAAGGTATGAGAGGATCGGGGATGACTTTCCAACGTCGATTTTCTAATGGTGTATAACTCGTTAAAGTTTACTGTTTTATTTTCACACTCATGTTCGGAAACATTTCAACATTTACATGAAATAAACGCCTTTACAAACACCTTTACAAACAGAGAAGATCCAGCTCAGACGACTCCTATAGGATCCGTCTGATCTGGGTATTTTCTGTTTTGCTTATAAATGGAATAATATAAATCAGATTCTGCAGTTTTTGCCAAAAATAATGTATTCATATGCCATTACTAAAATGCAGCTAATGAATATTCAGGATGTCATTATCTCTAACATGAATATTCATCAGATAAAGGGTTAAAATCAATGTGATCTTTAACCCATTACGTCGTAGGCTATTTTAGATAAAGCCTCTTTGAATAAATCTACCGAAAAGGAGCATTAACTAGAGAAAAGAGAAAGTTTTAGAAATTTGTAGTTTGAAATCATTGTGATAAATAGAACATTTGCTCCTATAGGAACAAATGGTCTATTTATCACAATGATTTCACAGAGTGACTTTTACAGAGTCGAATCAATATGAGGGAATGGGTTAAACAAGGATTAACAGACAAAATGGACACCAATCTATGCTTTGAATTTAATTAAGAATTATAAATTCTTTTTGAAAAAATATTTCAAATTTTATTTTTTAAAGAAAGAAATAGATACAGTTTAAACGTTTTAACCCATTCCTTCATATAAACGCGTTTTCACGAATTTGCAAACAGAGTAGATCCTACTACAGGAGCCGTCTTATCAGGGTCTACTCTGTTGGCTTATGGAACGATATATATCTGATTCTACAGTTTCTGCAAAAGTAGAAAATTGTGTCCATGTTCCACCATAAACATTCAACTTATACCTATTCTAGATGCTATTATTCTTACTTGAATGTTGAACAGGGAAATGGTACACTAACGATCTATAGACAACTTGTACGATAAACGAGTACATATGTTCAATAAACTGGCAGAAACTGGAACAAAGAATGGTTTTAATCGCTTTCATACATTTTCATATCAGTGGATAACTTATCATAAAACACACATATAGTCTGTTCTGTTTATAACATACTGGTCATAAGTAAACCCCCTTTCCCCGCTTTCCAAAAACCAGACTCGCACTTGCAAACAGTTTGGATCCGGATGAGACGCCGAGAAATGCGGCGTCTCATCAGGATCCAAGCTGTTTGACACTCGGTCAATAGCATCTCAAAAGCTTGATTGGATCGGAAATGGTCAAAATAGCACTAGATCTATATTGCACAGCGGAATAAGTGTTAACGTAAAAAGTACAAGATCTACTTTATTGGCTTACCCATTAACTTAATTCATCCGCTACCAAATTTTGTCGTCTGCAGACTTTGTCGTCTGCTACATTTTTCCATTTTTAATTTTGTTCATTTTTTTTTGTTTTTAAGAAATAGTCACTGTAACAAACAGTTTGGATCCTGATGAGACGCCGAGTTACTCGGCGTCTCATCTGGATCCAAACTGTTTGTATAGGTAATCACAGATGCGACATTGGCAGCAAAACGGTTAAGTACTTTCCTGAATCAAAGTATACTGTGTTGAAATGCATTACATGTTAGGAATAAAGGTCCGATTCTAGAGTAAACAAAACAAAAATGATATCAGTGAAAATCACGGCTAAAGTGGTCAAGATTGTCAGTTGTATCTCAGATTTCAGTGTGCGTTATCAAAGCACTTGCGTTACTTTAAACATTTTTGACAATAACATAATTGTTCAATTTGACATCGCTTCACCGACCCAGTAGAAGAAATATCTCCTTGTCATCCCTTGTCAATATTGTTCGTATGGACAGTAATTAGCATCATTTTCTACACGAAATTGACAGCTACTCTTTGTAATCAGAATAACTTAAGAATTTCTTTATTTCTAAGTTTGATTATGTTAGCCACTTTTCTTAACCCTTTACTCCATGAATATTCATGTACGAATGAATGACATCATGAATATTAATTAGATTAGTTGTTATAATAGCACATGGACACAGGAATTGTTTGTCATGTAGAATCTTATCTATGTTATATCGTAAGAAAACAGAGTATACCTTGATCAGACGGTTCCCCAAGGAGCCATCTGATCTGGGTCTATTTGCAAATGCATAGAAATGCGTAAATATGGAATAAAGACTTAAAACTTGTGGACACTCTGTAAGATCTTCTCTGCAAAGACCTTTAATCCACTGTAAAAAATCTGTAAAAATTCTTTAAAAATCCACTGTAAAAAATCTGTAAAAATTCTGTAAGAAAGTTTGTCTGCTCAAATGTGGATCTGGTGCAATTTTGACTACTTCCGATTCGAAACAAGTTTTTTGAGAAGCAATTGATCGTGTGTCAAACAGCTTGGATCCAGATCCTGATGATACACCGATTTACTCGGCGTCTCATCTGGATCCAAGCTGTTTGCATTTGCGAGTCAGACCGCGGGTAGCGCGGGAAGGGTTAAGGTGATAGTGTCTACACTTGCAACGCGTTTTATAAATGACTAAAACGCACATAAATCATTTGTATATATACAGTAAAACCTCTCTATAACGACCACTAATTAATTACATCAAGTATTTTGTGTTAAAGGCAGGTGGCTGCTTAAAGCAAGATGAAAGTAAAACAGAACGCTCCTATAGGAGCGTTCTGTTTTACTTTCACCTTGCTTTAACCCTTTCCCTTATGTAAGCGTATTATCACGCATCTGCAAACATAGTAGACCCAGATCAGACGGCTCCTTTTGGAGCCGTCTGATCAGGGTCTGCTCTGTTTGCTTATGGTGTAATCTAGATCTGACCATACAGCTTCTGTCTGAGCCAAAATGTCCTGTGTTCATTTGCCATTATAGAAATAATCTTATTAATATCCATGACGTCATTATTTCTTACATGAATATACAACAGGGAAAGGGTTAAGCAGCCACCTGTCATAATAAACCAACTAATTAACACAATTTAGTGGCCCTTTTAGAGAGGTTTTACTGTATGTTGAAAACAAATGTATTACAAGAAAACCAATCGAATAAATGCTGACGAAGACAAAACTCCCATGTGGTTGATATCGAAGACCCCGATGTTATTCGCCAATGTATTAGTATTTATTCGGGTTGCGTTTTAGTTTCGTAACTGTTCGACATAGGCCAATACTATTTTGTTGTAGAATAAAAAAATATAAATATAAAATTTAATATCGACAAAAACGGTTTATTTTGTATCACAGGGTTATTTTTCAATAGAAGTTCAAATTCACAACATTCATGATAATGACTGAACATAACAAATGTCAAGTTTTTAATGTTATTGAAAATATGGGTTTATTGTAAGAACTATCACTTTAAATATATAGCCATGCCAATATGGTTCTGTTTAATGAGACTCGATACAGTAAAACCTTTCTATAACGGCCACAAAATTGTGTTAATTAGTTGGTATTTAGAACAGGTGGTTGCTTAAAGCAAGGTGAAAGTAAAACAGAACGCTCCTATAGGAGAGTTCTGTTTTACTTTCACCTTGCTTTAAGCAGCCGCCTGCATTTAACACAAAATACTTGATGTAATTTAGTGACCGTTATAGAGAGGTTTTACTGTACCTTTATCGACGGCTGTAGACACACAGTGAACTCTCTATACAGCGACCTTTAAACCCTCATCCCGCCTAAACCCTTTCGCTGCCAATGCCGGATCTGTGATTACCTATGCAAACAGTTTGGATCCAGATGAGACGCCGAGTAACTCGGCGTCTCATCAGGATCCAAACTGTTTGTTACTGTTACTATGTTTTTGAAACAAAAATGAAGAAAATAAAAAAAATGAAAATTTGTAGCAGACGACAAAGTTAGCAGACGACAGAGTTTGGCAGCGAATTGGTTAACAAAAATAATGTCTGCTCAAATTTGAATCCGGTATAAGTTTGACTTCATCCGATTCGAACAAACTTTTGAGAAACAGTTATTTTAGTTTAATCATATTTTATTGCTTGCTTTTATCTTTACATAATGACAATATTGCATATTCGTACATCAGTATAAAGCAATAGCAAAAGGGTTGGACCACAAATTATTACAACATTAGAAACGGTCCTTCCCATTGAAAGCAGATATTCGTTTGTAAACATATAAACAATGAATGAGCTAAAAAAAACATAGTACAATATTTCCAAACAGAAAGACATTACAACTAACAACAACAAAGCAAAATAAAAAAAAACCCACACACACAAAGAAAAAAAGAATAAACAAATAAATGAAAAGACTAATCCGTTTTTATTCCACATCTTCACCCGCTGAGCACACAGTTATAGGAGCCGTCTGATCACGGTCTGCTCTGTTTGCTTACGGAACTACATAGATCTAATTCTGCAATTTCTGCCTGAGCAAAAATGTCCTGTGTTCATATATTCATGATGTCATTATTTCTTACATGAATATGCAACGGGGAAATGGTTAAATACATTCGTTCTGCATCAATCGATCGCATGTTCTTCAAGACCTCTAGCCTTATTCACTAAGTAGTAAACCTATTTATCAATATTTTCTAAGCTACCCACTGTATATAAGAAATTCAAAAACCCCGACATATTATTCGGAATATTCCGTAACGTATCCGGCGTACAATGTAGCTTTAGTATACTTCAAGAAATTTCCGGACAACCACAATCAGCTTCGGATGCATTGCGGAATATGCAGACATAGGTAAATGTTCGGATTTCATATTTTATGGAACGCCATTCTGCCATGCTATTTGCTAAATGCTTAATGCGAAATGCTAAATGCAAAGTGCGAAATGCTTTTTGCCAATTGTGTAAATTGCTAGGGAAAGAACCGGAATGTTCCAAATGTTGGATGTAAATGACAAATGCGAAATGCGACATGCTTATTGCTAAATGCATGTTTGCACCACTAGCATTGAACAGCGCCATTTTTATTTTAATAGTGCAATAAGTAATAAGCTTTAATGTAAATAAACATGCATTTAGCAAATGTACAGTTACTTTACTAATAGTGCTGTTCAATGCTAGTAGTGCAAACATGCATTTAGCAATAAGCATTTCGCATTTTTCATTTATATCCATCATTTGGAACATTCCCTAGCAATTGATACTATTGGCAAAAAACATTTCGCATTTTGTATTAAGCAATTAGCATGGCAGAATGGCGTTCCATAATTTAGATCTATATGTATACACTGGATACATCACAGACACTATGTCTATAAACGATCCAATATATTATGCAGAAAGAAGCTTTATGTATTACTTTCGTTTAACATTAAGCAGCGACCTGCTTTACGGATCCCATGTTTATTTATTTATTTATATAGTCGCATTTGAGATGTGTTACTGTAAATTATTTTAACAAACAATTATAGTAACATTTACAAACCATAATATTTCAGCTAATAATAAAAGCTTCACAGAGAAACCATTTGCCACACGTTTACAAATAGAGTTGATCCGGTTTGCTTATGGAATTATTTAGTCCTATTTCTACAGCTACAGTGTTTTTACCATGGCAAAATTATGACAATGCAGCTAACTGATATCTCGAACTTAACTCATTCTCTCCTAGAATATTTTTAGACCCAACCTCTAAGAATAGTCTATGAGGGAATGGGTTAAGCAAGCGACTGCTTAAATGCGAGATATCGCAGTTCAACTGTACAGAAAAATCCCTCTTTACCGTTCAAATGACAAGGTTCACAAAGGGTCAAAGGGTCCCAAACTCAGATCAGCATCAAATTTAGATCATTAATAACCAATAGTACGTATCAATAACTTTTGTCATTTTATAATGATTTGTCAAATCATGTTGCCATGGTAACCATATGCGTAAAAAGTATTAAAACTCAGATAAAGTTTAATCATAATCCTCTTACAGCATTGTACGCTCGTAAGAATAGACATTTTACCAGTGTCGCTTTCAAATGACATTTAAGTTTGAGAAATGTTCTTTTTCTGTTTAACAATTATTCTAATAATTTCCATAGCAATTTACTGAACTATTAGTTCGAGTTATCCCTAAGTTCGAGTATCCCTAAGTTCGAGTATCCCTAAGTTCGAGTATCCCTAAGTTCGAGTTATATCGAATGTTCATAATACAAATAAACTAAAATTATCATACTCTTACAGCATTGTACGCTCGTATGAATAGAAAGTTCACCAGTGTTTTCATATGATATTTAAGTTTCAGAAATGTTCTTTTTTTCTTTTCTGTTTAACAATTATTTCTAATAATAATTGCCATAGCCACATATGTTCATTATACAAATAAACTATAATTACAAATTGCAGGAATAAATGTACAAGTTGTACCACCAAAATCAGGATGAAATGCTATTACATGTATATCATTTTATTGTTATACAGTGATGACAATAAGATTCATTACACTTTCAAAATAACAGCAAACCATTTCTCTAAAAACATTTTATTTTTTATTAGTTCCTTGGGCCATATACAACGTTCGTGAACTTGTCCTTTGTATTCATGCTGGTCTTTAAGACATGTGGCTTCTTGAAGCAAGATGAAAGTCACGCAAAACGCTCATAAAAGACACCTTAAAATATCTAAAAGTCTAGTTTAGGCTGGTTATGCGGTAAAATAATTCTTAACCCATTTGCTCCCACGATCCCATATATGGGACGTAGGCAAACAGTGTAGACTCTGATCAGACGCCGCATAATGCGGCGTCTGATAAGAGTCTACACCGTTTGCTGATAGGAATTTCAATATAAAACAAAACGAAATTGTAAACTTAGGCCAGGCACCCCTTAGATAAAAATGGACTTATCCAATATATTAACATGGAAGAATCCACTGAGAGCAAATGGGTTAATTTATATACATAGCACAGTGCACTTCATGCGCTTCCACCTGCCCAAAGTACACATTTTTTTGAGAGTAAAACATACAGGGGACTATATGCATCCATGGTAATCAGAATGTAAGCCAAACATAAACGGAGCTTTTTGTTTGACAAAATGTTAGGTATATATTTTCCTTTATTCACTAAACACAGACTTAGTGTTCATTATATCTGTATCCACGTATTCATCTCCAGCTATGCTATTTATACAGTAGAAACCCTCTATAGTAATAGCAGTCACTTAATGAACAGACAAGACTAATGCAAAACAGATTGGATCCAGATTAGACTCCATGATGTTAACTTGATGTCATTATTTTTGAAAACTGAATACATCTACCGCTTAAGCCGGTGCTATATATTAAGTAGTGTTGCACTTTTCATAACTGCTCATGAACAGACTCAATAAAACCGAGGCTGCAATTTTCTCTTTTCACGTTGTTGCTTTTGTTTTCGCTTTCGAAGTATATCTCACTTTCAGAACTTATGTACATGTACTTCCGGTTACTCGGAGTTTCACAATCGTAACTACTCGCCGTATTCCGTCTGAGTTCGGAATATAGAATATAGAAATAGAAATAGCCGAGGTGTTCCGAGTGGGAGTTTCATAGGGATTCAAATGCGTTTTCCTGAAGAATCTGCTTTGAGAAATGAAGCAGGCATCAATTATTGATTATTTTGACACAAAATTACTTAGCGTACAAAGAGTTAATTGTTGACAGTTTGATAAATTGATTTGTGGTACATATAGATACGTATATTACCGTTCTATATTTTATATGAAATGCTTTTGTTTGAGGGTCTCGGTGTAGATGAGTAAATATGACTACTTGAGCTACCCTCGGTAAATAAAGTCATTCAAAGCTTAGGGAACTTTCTTTTGTCATGCAGTTACTAGTTTAGCGCCATATAATCTTGTCTGCAAACAATGCCATATGCATTTTAGTTTCTATGTGGACGTTCCTTCAGTTTCATCGTTAACCCTGTCCTCCTTTCTACGCCTCTGTAATAACCACTTCTACAGGAGCAAATGCTCTTTTTATCATAATGGTTTCAAACTACAAAATTCTAAAATTTCACTTTTCTCTAGTAAGTGCTCCTATTGGGTAGATTCATTCAAGGAGGTTGGGTCTAAAAACAGACTATGAGGGAATGGGTTAAAACGTAATTGATTTGTAACACCAGTTTTGATCCTGATGAGACGCCAAATTACCAAATGTTTGCAAACGTAACCATATATTCGTCTAATGCAGCCAACCATGTGAATTCGGCTTTGAAAGAATTAACCCATTCCCTCATAGGCTATTTTTAGATCCAACCACTTTGAATGAGTCTACCGAAATGGAGCATTAACTAGAGAAAAGGATTATTCTTAGAATGTTGTAGTTTGAAACCATTATGATAAAAAGAGCATTTGCTCCTATAGGAGCAAATGCTCCATTTATCACAATGTCAATAGGTGATTTTTACAGAGGCTTAGAAAGGCGTATTTATGGAGAAAAGGGTTCAGTAACTTTCTATCTTTAAAACCCAAATTGAGCGACCTGGTAGCCAGGCTTTACTGTATTATATAAATGATTCTAAAATTCCGTACTGATGCACAAATTATTCCTAATGGACATGTTTGTATTTGTCGTAATCATGACGTTTCTGGCATGAACTGTGCGATAAATCCTTTGTATACACGAAACGTCTCGTAACGTCTGACTTCAGAGGTCAACTTAGGAGAACTTCGGCATCCCAGCTTCATAAGGCAAACGCGATAAACACAGTTGACGGATTTTCTGAATCGGTGACACGCTTGCAGAAACGTAGCTGAATCCAAATGTAATGTACGCACCGTGGCTATAGGGGTCCAATGGTATGTTTCCCCGAGAAAAATTAGAATTGTGTAGTTTTGAAACCATTGTGATAAATAGAGCATTTGCTCCTACAGCAATTGTTTCAAAAGGTGACTTTTGTAGAGGCGTCAATAAGAGGGAATGAGTTAAAGCTTACATGACAAGACATTACCTTTATCCATTTTGCCTTCGAGTTTTGTTCCATTTTGGTCATAATAATGATTTCACCATTCAGATTGATGTTACGCACATGTGTGTGCGTATCGCTAGCTACGCCCATGCGCTTGTTCTGTTTTTGTTCTGATTCAGTACAAACACTTTTCTCGTCAGTGTGTGTTGAATTGAAAATGGAAATTTCTGCAAATATACGCAAGCTTAAACAAAATACCCAGTATATACGCCTTGCCATACCCTCGTACACAGAGTAAGCCCATGATCTGTCGGATCAGAGTCTGCTCTGTTTACTTTTGAAATAATATAGATCTGATACTATAGTTTCTGCCACGGTAAAATATCATGTGTTCCTGTGCCATTATAAAACAGCCCATCAATAGTCATAGAGTCATTATTTCTTACATGACCACTCGTCTGGTAAAGTTTAATAATAAATTCAAATAACGGCCTTAGTGAAACAAGAAACTAGTTTTTATCATGTGAATACCAAACAGATCTTTACCCGTTTCATTAACCCATTTGCTCCCACGATCCCATATATATAGGATGTAGGCAAACAGCGTAGACTCTGACCAGACGCCGCATAATGCGGCGTCTGATCAGAGTCTACACTGTTTGCTGATAGGAAATTCAATATAAAACAAAATAAAAATTGAAGTTTTAGACCAGACATCCCTTAGATAAAAGATAGACTAATCCAATATATAAGCATGGAAGAATCCACTGCTCTGCATTGTTTTTATTTCATTGAATGCCCATCAGTGTTTAACTATATAGTCGGCTCAGTATGGAAGGAAAAAGTGTTGGGTGATTTGAACGGCAAACAGTGCCGATCCTGATCTGAGGACTCCTATAGGGACCCTCTGATCTGGATCTACACTGTTTGCAAATGCCACTGATTGCGTCTCCCGCATTCAAAGGGTTGGTTATGCATAATCGTTATGTTTTATTATAAATAAAACGACACACTGTTCAAACTGCTTTGTGATGGTTTCAATAATTTAATACTTATGAATCAAATGACTTTAAATGAATTGTTGCTACACTTGTCAATTTCAAATGCTTTTTGTATTGTATAGTAAAAGTCATTGCCCTTTAATTTTTCTGTCGAATAGACTTTAGCTATATAAACAATGATCTCAATGTCATTGTATGACAATTAAAGTAAGCAGTTAGAAGTTTGGCGACATTGCTATACTTGTCAATCTGACAGACGAGTACCTGCAAAGAGCAATCAATGTTGTCATTTTGATTTTAATGGCTTGAGAAAATACAGAAATTGAAATTTCAGTTAATATTGCCTCCCAAAGAGTAGCACGGGTTAACCATTTCGCCGCCAGGTGAATTTTGTCTGCTAAGATTATCAACTGCTTCAAGCTTCAATTTCTTCACAAAATCATGTAATCGAAGTGGCAAACTGATTGTGGCACCTAACTGTTTGAAAAGGTCATCGCAGATTCGCTTAAGGTAGTGAATGAGTCAATTTTTTCTGGGTTCGAATCTGCGAAGGCATTCTGTCATTTACACCAAAACCTCTCGAAGGCGACAAACAAATATACGTTTAAATCTGGGTTATAAAAGCAGGTGACAAAACAAAACAACTGCATTACTTTCGTCCAGAATTAAACAACAATCTGCTTTTAACCCTTTGCTTCATAAATACACCTTTCTATGCCTTTGCAAACAGAGTAGACCCAGATCAGGCGGCTCTTATAGGAGCCGTCTGATCAAGGTCTGCTCTGTTTGCTAATGGAACTTTGATAGATCTCTTTCTTTACTTTCTAAAATGGCTACAATGTTCCACCTTCCATATTTCATTATATCCATTTTGTCCATGAATACTCAGTAGGCACTGAAATTTGGAATAAACATACAACAGGGAAAGAGCTAAAGACTCAAATATGCATCCATTATGAGGTCACTTTAGAGACGTTCTATTGTATAACTGTGTTCAGTATGTCATACTGACTTTGAATATACAGTGTGGAAAACTTCAAATTCAAAATTCATCAACCTAGGTATTAACTCTTTCAATTCCAAATATTGTCGTTTGCAAACTTTGTCGTCAGCTACAGTATTCATTTGTTTAATTTTCACAATTGTTCTTAAAAAAACAACATTAACATAGCAACTACAGATTGGATCATTATGAGATATATATCGTAAAAATCTGTTTTATTCTTTAAATAAATTATTCTGTTCACTAAAAACATTATAATAAATTAGCCAAAGAAACAGTATGCATACCACCCCTATATCTGACTATTAAGGATCATTTTAGATATCAATTTCCACGTGCACTTGCATTCAAGATCCTGCAGTCTAATTTTTCATGGTTAATATTATCTAAGTATTATGTAATTTTATCTATTTATTTTAATAAAAATTTTATCCATTTTTTTAAAAATATTTCTATTAAGGCTTTAATTTTTTATCTAGTTTTACACAAAGAAAGCATGAGTATCTAAGCAAGTTTGCTTTCATAAATGACAATATACATTATATTTGTACCGCTTTTACACTGAAAGATAAAACCCGAATCGATTATTATGAATTGAAATACAGAAAACTTAAGATATAAAACATAAAACTTTACACAGATTGTCCATATATTTACATTATTTGTCTATGACCCCGTTATTTACTAAATGGTTCACCGTCCCTCGATTCAATCTAAAAAAGGTCACATTTTCTTAGAAAATGAAAAAAAAAACCACCAATATATACAAATCTTTTCCTACATATATTACTTTTTTTAAATTCAAATTATACTTTCTAACCATGTTATTTTTGGAAGTAAGAGTTAGATTCTTAAATAAGAAAATTGTGTTAAATGTTGTTTAGGTTAGTTTTTAGTGCAAGTATGTCACTATCTTTGAAATAGGAAAACTGATAGGTCATCATTGTAATTTGTTTAAGTAAAAAGTAACTTTAAATGAAATTTCTAGTAAATGAAAGGACTACAAATTCCTAGACATGTTGTTTTTTTCTCGCCAGAAATACTAAACCACGTTTCACTGTGATTTTAAGGTAAGAACCTTAAATTTTATTTCGGCATGTCCTTTGACATTTAAAAGCAATAACTTAAGATTTTCTGCAAAACGAAATTGGCCAAAATGATCTAAAGAATGTCATTAAGGGACACTTGGTAAAAGCAAGTTAAACGATCAAAATGACAAACGGATTAACGAATCTTATCAGAACATAGTAATGGAACTCAATGAATGAAGCATACATGTATATAGGAACCGACATGGCTTTAGATATTTCAACGCTTAAGAAATGCGCTTTAGGTTGAATGATTGTAAATGTGTCTGTTTGTTTTTAGTTGAACATCGATTCAACAGAATTTCAATTATTTCGCGACATCTGAAATAGTAGTTTGTCTATACTCTGCAAACACTCTAGTATTTATTTTGTAATAGCTTTACAGTAGCAAATGTGAATAAAAAAGCAGAAATCTCTAATTGACACACACATGGACGCACATGATGGAGACATATCGTTCTTATCATTTGTTCCGTTAATTGCCGGGTCTGTGTTGAACTTCGCCAAATATTTATCAAGCTAGAGTGCTTCAAACGTAGCAGCATTGATGTTAAGATTTTCGTCAACATAGCCTGGGTGGGATGTTTACAATAAACAAACTTAATTTGTCCAAACTCGCTTCTCACGACCACGAATATTGTACTAAATTGCCAAATTATGGTCTTGTTTGAGATACGTGGGTTCACGAAGGCACCCTTAGACGTTTCCGTAATGTATATATCTGGTAAGTAGAAGAGACCATATCTCAGATTACCAGTATGACGTCAGATTACTTCCGCCCATTTCATTTGAAGCAATGATAAGGTTAATTGTGTAATGTCTAGTTTTGACGAGAAAGCACTTTGATTAGTGGGAGGTGTTGAAAGGACCATGTGAATACTTTTCAAAATAGCGAGATAACTATTACAATTATATATTTAAAAGGAACTTGAAAACAGCAACAAATAAGAAAAAATGACAAGAGAGAGAGAGTCAAAGTCAGCCAATCAATTAATTCTTTAGTTATTAACAAACATCATTTGATAAGGAATTACAAAAAGAGTCCACAGGATAATGCCATTATTTTCCATAATCATACGAAATTAGTTTCACTTGAATAACAATTTAATATTTTAAGAGAGGGTGTCTTCTTATTTTAAAACAAAAATATAGTGCTAACTAGAGAGAGCCTGTTGTGCAATATGACGGCTATGACTTTATTACTATGTTACTATTTGGGGAAATTGACTGTTACTCAGATAACAGAGCTGATTTTGAAATCGTTTTTCTCATAATTAATACTATCCATCTTGTATTAACCCTTTCCCTCATGTAAACGTGTTTTCACGTGTTTGCAAACAGAGAAGACCCAGATCAGACGGCTCCTTGAGGAGCCGTCTGATCAGGGTCTACTCTGTTTGCTAATAGAATTTCAAAAATATGTGCCTTTACTTTCTAAAATGGCTACAATGCTCCACCTTCCATATTTCATTATATGTAACCTTTTTGTCCATGAATATTCAGTAGGTATTGAAATTTATAATAAACACAGACAGGGAAAGGGTTAAAAAGAGCAGCATAAGTTATACCTTTAACCAAGTAAATAATACAGGGAAACGTTGGCAAAAATCCATAATACAAAATCAATGGTTTAACAACAACACAATACACAAAGGATATACAGGTATATTGTTAAAAAGTTGCTCATGCTTCCAGAAAAATGATACATGTATATCTAAAAGATGCTATCTTATACAGGTTTGGAATTTTGTTTCATGGTGCGTGTATCCTCTTTTATAAAACGTATATACATAAGAACTTCTATAAACCGACTAGTTAATGAATAAGAGTGTCATTAAAACAGGTGATTGCTTAACCCAGTCCCTCATATGCTACATTTAGATCTTGCCTCAAATATGAATAAATTTACCGAAAAGGAGCATTTACTAGGGAAAACGAAAATTTTAGAATTATGTTGTTTTTAAACCATTGTGATAAATAAAGCATTTGCTCCAGTGGAACAAACGCTCTATTTATCACAATGATTTCATAAAGTGACTTTTACAGAGGCATCAATATGAGGGAATGGGTTAATGCAGGATTTCGTCTTGCAGTTGGTTTACAACCTTCTTTAAATATTCAGAATTAGACCTTGGTCCATGCTTATAAAAACGTTTAGTCGAGTCTGAGTTGGCTCAAATCTGACCAATCAAAAGCTTGAGAACCCAAATCTGACCAATCAAAAGCTTGAGAACGAAACTCAGACTCAACTAAAAGCGTTATAAGCATAGACCCTTGTGTAGGTGGTCACTTTAGATATGTTTTACTGTACGTAACGGTATGTAGTGTCATTTTGAAATCATGTCAGTTTATGAAAATGTCAAACAGATACATTTATATGCATAACTTTGCTAGATAACGTTAAATATAAATTAGAAGGAGAAAATTGGCATACTTCATTGCAAATATGCTGTCGATAACAGGTTTGAGAGCATGTATTATTTCATATCTCAATAAATCCTGATAAGAGGAGATCCTTCGAAAGCAAAAACAGCAACGCGAAAAGAGAAAATGGCAGACTCGGTTTTATTGAGTCTGTTCATGAGCAGTAATTAAAAGTGCAACACTGGTCACGCTCCCTTGCACCTGTTTAAACGGTATTCAATTTTCAAAACTTAAAGCACTGAAATTGGTGATCCCGACCAGAATAAATAACACGTTATGTAAAGTAAGTCATTGAGACAAAGTCGTGTTATCCGAAAATGGTAACCCTTATATGGCTATTCGCGACCTGTGTTAAAACAACATGGATTCAGATCGGACGCCAAGCAACTCGGCATTTCATCATGACCCAAAATGTTTGGACAATTAGTCAATATTTTTTCAAAGTCTTAGGCCATGACAGTTGGTCAATAGTTTTTCTCAAAAGCCTGATCGAATCGGAAGCAGTCACTCATGCATCTGATAAAAAATTGAAGAGACATTTTATTTTCACAAATGGTTAACCCTCTCCTTCATATAAACGCCTTTTCGCGCATGTCTGGGTCTGCTCTGTTTGCTAATGGAATTTGATAGATCTCTTTCTTTAGATTCTAAAATGGCTACAATGTTCAAGCTTCCATATGTCATTATAATTATTTTGTTCATGAATATTACGTAGGTATTGGAATTTGGAACACGCTTAGAACAGGGAAAGGGTTATGGTTTTATCGCTTCATTCCATGAAATCATTCCATTCAGAGTCTTCGTTCCTCCTACGACAATCGGCGATCTGATACCAGAAAATGTAACAGATCTCAATAAAGTGTTATTTCGGAAATGTCATCTTGACAGCCATGGAGACAGTCCACTGTCTGATAAATTTAATCCAGGGCTACTCAATTTTCAACATCATTATGCAATAGTTTATGCCATGACACCGTAAGCAAGATTAACTACTAAGTCCACTACCAATGTAATATCTCGAAATAACTGGACTTTCTACAACTTCAGCACATTTCCTCAAGCGGTCAAGTGCGACTAAAACAATTCAGCATGTTATAAAAACAATCTGGTTATTTTACTGTAATCTCTACAATCAATTGCACAGTAGATGCTGCATTAAGACATCGATAGATCGACATTTTTGTATAGAAATATATAGACTCTTTTAGGTCGATAGCTGCTTAACCCTTTAGCCCATAAATACGCCTTTCTACGCTTTTGCAAACAGAGTAGACCCAGACCAGACAGCTCCTGATCAGGGTCTGCTGTGTTTTCTTATGAAAGAATACAGATATGATGCTACAGTTTCTGTCACGGCCAATATTGCACAGCTAATTAATATTCCTGATGTCATTATTTCTTACATTTATATTCATGGGGTGAAGGGTTAAAACAAGACATGCACAAAACTCCCAAAGGAGCTTTCTGTGTGAATTTCACCATGCATTAAAGATTGATTATGATACGCATTTGGGTGTTCATGTATCATATTCAACACTGTCAAAATTGCAGTCTTGTAAACTAACGTAACATTAAACACTAGACGCACTTTGAATTGTCGCTGTTGTTGTTAATATGTATATTTTTTTGAAAATAGTAGTTTTCAAATGGTTCCAGTCTATAGATGAATGCCAATATATGACATAATTATATTTTCTATAGTTTTTTTCATAAGAGGTTGCTAAGAGTCATCAACTCTCTTTCTTACAAACAGAATTTAAATCTCGGCAAAATAGAAATAAATACAAAAGGTACAAGACAACAAATGCATATGACAACAACATATTTGCATAAAGTATCTGTCTAATACAGGCTCTAAGATTTCCGTTGTATTTCAAGCTGAATTCTGACATACACTGCCTCTTTAGATTCTAATTATCATTTAACTTCACAAATATTCATGTAAGAAAACAGCATACTGGTTATCATATTTGGACAGATGTTGTGTTGTTGTTTTAATTTTAACCCTTCTCTTGCTGAATTTTAAAATACATTTCTCCTTCTTTATCCATGCCCTGTTGTATAATTACATACATCTTCAATGTGTACAAGTATTTCGCTGTGCAATCACTACTGTGGAGTGCACTGGTTGCACAATCAATTTGTAAATAGTGCAGACCCTGATGAGACAGCTCCTGCAGGAGCTGTCTCATCTGGGTCTTCACTATTTACAGGTACGTATATTGACGCGAATAGCAAGCGAAGGGTTAACGCTTTAATTTTTCAATTTAAAATTGAATTTTAAGTACAAGAAAAATAATTACTGTTACAATTAATATGCCATATTTGTGAATTTTATTCACCCATTTCAAAGCTTTCGTTTTTATCGAATTATCGTAAAAATCGGCGAATATTAAAACCAAAAAATTACACAGCTTTACATGGAAGTTAGCCTTTTACTCCATGAATATTTATGTAAGGAATAAAGACATCATGAATATTAATTAGATTATTTTCTATAATGGCATAAAACACAGGGAATTTTGACTCAGGCAGAACTGTAGAAATAAATCTATATTATGTTATAAGCAAACAGAGCAGACTCTGATCAGACGGCTCCTATAGGAACCGTCTGATCTGGGTCTACTCTATTTGCAAATGCGTAGGAATGCGTATTTATTTAGTAAAGGGTTTGTGTCAAATCATTAGATTTGCACGTTTCATCCTATTCATACATAAAATCCCCATATTATGATACTTGCTTACCCCACCGAAAGGCCTTTTGTACTTTTGCAAACAGAGAAGGCACGGATCTGATGGCTATTGTAGGGGCCGTCTCACCAGGGTCTTCTCTGTGTGCTGGCTATTGTAGGGGCCGTCTCACCAGGGTCTTCTCTGTGTGCTGGCTATTGTAGGGGCCGTCTCACCAGGGTCTTCTCTGTGTGCTGGCTATTGTAGGGGCCGTCTCACCAGGGTCTTCTCTGTGTGCTGGCTATTGTAGGGGCCGTCTCACCAGGGTCTTCTCTGTGTGCTGGCTATTGTAGGGGCCGTCTCACCAGGGTCTTCTCTGTGTGCTGGCTATTGTAGGGGCCGTCTCACCAGGGTCTTCTCTGTGTGCTGGCTATTGTAGGGGCCGTCTCACCAGGGTCTTCTCTGTGTGCTGGCTATTGTAGGGGCCGTCTCACCAGGGTCTTCTCTGTGTGCTTAACCCACTCCCTCATATTGACGACTTTTGACGACTCTATAAAAGTCACTTTGTTAAACCATTGTGATAAATAGAGCATTTGCTCCTATAGGAGCAAATGCTCTATTTATCACAATGGTTTCAAACTACAAAATTCTAAAATTTTCCTTTTCTCTAGTTAATGCTCCTATTCGGTAGATTTATTCAAAGAGGTTGTATCTAAAAATAGCCTATGAGGTAATTGGTTAAGACATTTATCTGATGCTGCAGTTTCTGCCATGGTAAACATTCCTTTGTTCACAATGCCATATTATTAAAAACTTGTCAATATTCATTGTGACGATATTTATACATTGTACATGAATATTCATGAAGAAAAGGATTAGTACTATTCTCATCTCTTGACATTCAGTTCTAGTAAGCAACAACAATAATTGGTAAGTCCGACTCCAGGACTCATGCAGTCAGAAATGATATCACAGAAAGCTATAGGTGCCCTTGTGACCAGACCTATAAAAACAAAATCATAGATAATATTGAACTAATATCCAATGTCAAACGTTAAAAAGGAAAGCTAATAAAGCAGCTAAGCCTGGACTTATTTTTAAGGTCTTGTATTAGGTTAATGTGCAAACGATTCGATTACTTGAAACTATCCAACGTTTTTGCAAATCCTTAGTTCTTTACAGTATTTAGAATTAATTTTCAAGTCTGGCCCCTGGGGGATTCCCATTAATGTCCATATAATCCATGGACATACAAAAAGCAGAAGGAATTATCCTAGCCATACTGATGATAAGGTTTCGTTGATTCATTTTAAGTCCAGTGTTTATAAAACAGTCTGATGGTTCGCTAGACATATCGAAAATTAACGGACAAGACTCTTGGCGAGCTTAAATTGGCGTAATTACTTTGTTTGTACGTGTTGCATAATAAATTCCCTAGTTTGGGAATTCTCTGATTACACGGACTATATGCTTGATAACGAGTCCCGTTCTTTTTTCCCCGATTGTTGGAATTATGTCGAACCATGTTTTAGGAGGTAACGCTATTACCATATTTTCTCAGTCTCAGAACTAAGGTTTATTTAATTCATTGTACCAAGCCACTACAAAATACGTTTTTGGAGCTATGCAAAATACAAGTGTAAGCCTTGATCAGTGCCTACGTAAGTAACGCGGTGTCTGATCAGGGTCTCACCTGACACTAGTTTAATATATGCATTATATTAATGACCATTCATATACAGTGAAAACTGTCTTAAGCGGCCATCAAAAAGAGGTCTAATTATGGGTATGTAAGGCAGGTGGTAGCTTAAAGTAAGTCAAAAGTCACGCAGAAAGCTCCTGTAGAAGCTTTCTGCATTGCTTTTGTCATGTATTAGGCAACCACCTGCTTTTAACCCATTACATTATAGGCTATTTTTAGATCCTACCTCTTTAACTATATCTACCAAAAAGGACTTTTTTAGAATTGTGTAGTGTTGAAACCATTGTGATAAATAGAGCATTTACTCCTAAGGAAAGTTTCAGAAAGTGACTTTTACAGAGGCGTCAAAAGGCGTCAACATGAGGGAATGGGTTAAGACTTTATATATTCAATAAATGAATGGCGACTCAGGAGAGGTTCTACCGTAAACTGTGTCTCCCCGTCATCTGACACTGCGGTGATTGTCAGGGTCTTCAATTCTAATTTTTGGCATCAAAGATACGTTTACTTGAGGCGCGGCTCATCAACTATGCATTACTTCGGTCAATAAATAATGTTTACGGATTGTATTAATAGCTGCATTTGATCTTCATTGTACATACCTCGCTCGCCAATTCCAGCATTCAGACAAGTATCATTATCGGTCCTTAAGACAGGTGGCAGCTCCTCTGGGAGCTTTCTGCATGACTTTCGCCATGCATTAATCGACCTCCTGCCTAAACGTTCTATATATTTCTCTAATAAAAGTTCTAGTGAACATTGTAATTAATCAACCCAGTGAATACCCCACTCTTGTAGCATGTATTTCTCTTACGCTTTTGTTGTCTATGCGGATGATATAATAGAAAAAAAACAATCAGAAACACTTAATTAAACAATTAAAAAGTATCTAAAAACGCCAAATCGTCCATCGAGATAAATATTTGTTTCTGTTCGAATTTATTGCTGGAAGTATTAAACGTGTGTCATAGTAAATTGATCGGTGTATGATGGATGCAGTTTTTTTTAAAATTGCATATGAAAAGAGAACAATATTATGCACTAGTGCGATTAATAATAATTAATTAACCATCTGCAAAGTTTAGTGTCCATACTATCAAAATATATTCCATATACTAAAACTATGATAGTATATTGGTATGAACTGTCATACTGCCTGGTACAACATTTATTGATTAAACCTTTACTCCATAAACACACCTTTCTACGCCTTGCTTAGGAAATAATATAGATATGATTCTACAGTTTTTGCTATGGCCAAAACTTATATTGTTTATGTGCCGTTATAATCTTATTAATCTAATCAATTTTCATGATACCATTGTTTTTAAGTGAATATCCATGGAGTAAAGTGGCTACTGTGTCTCTTTGTGCTAGTTATGTACATCGATATTGCACTAAAACAGGTAATAAAACATGTCACAGAGAAACTTGACTTTAAGCAAATCCAAGTAAAAATGAAATGTGTTCATGGTATAGCTCAGTGGGGGAGGAGAATCGCACACAGGTAAAATGATCTGATAGTTTGTTTGCAGGAATCAAGCTATATTGATTATTGTATTTTAATTATTTCACTTTTCTATATTGGAATAATATAATCTTAAGTACGCAAAAACCTCTGTAAACTACCTTAAAAGTGTATTGTGTAAATACTAAGATGCATAATTAATGTAGTAGTAACTGATATAATTCAAAATGAATGACATATATTTTATATTGATTATGATTTTATGTATTTACTGTGATGCTGTACAATGAAAAGACTTGTAATGCATTTTCTGTATATATCACCATCGTGAAACAAGACATAAAGCGCAATTACATTATAACGACTATATGCCTATTTCCGTTTCTATTCTTTAACGCATTGATATGACAAAATATATGAAACGATGCAGCAAGTTTGTTATGAGCGATACGACATACACAGTTCAATTAAATATGTACACTTATATATTGTTCCATTTTATTCCAATTTAAACCAGCAAACATGAGTCTCGGAACTGTTTTACTACCGCCGTTGCTTCAGCGTTTTATGGCTGAACCGTATTGACGAAACAAAATATTTGGATTATCTTGGTTATAATGGTTTCAATATGCAATATTGTATTAGCATATACTAATCATTGTACATGCTGCATAAATCAAAGACGACACCAATGCGCATTGTATGGCGAAACGCCAAAGTTTGGCGCATGCACTATAATCAACATTATTTTACTTTCTAACTTAACCCTTTAATAAACAAATACGCCATTATACGCCTTTGCAAACAAGGTAGATCCAGACCAGACGGCTCCTATAGGAACCGTATGGTCAGGATCTGCTATGTTTGCTTATGACATAATATATGTCTGCTTCTACAATTTCTTTGTTCACATTTTATTATGAAAATAAATAGAATATTAAAGATGAAAGATGTCATCATTTCTTACTGGAATAATCATAGAGTAAAGGGTTAAATATATGATACATATTGTAAACACTTAACAGTGCATGTCATTGTACTTTATGTGTAATATAATTAATTGTAACAGCGTCACTGCTTAGAGTCAGTATAAATTTGTGTTAACATTGATGTGTACAAGATAGAAAGCAGTTATGACTGTGCTCACTTTTATTCCGGAATTACAAAAAGGACCTGATAATTCGCTAACTAGAATACTCTGTAACAATTCGATAATTAGAATATTCTGTAACAATTCACCAACTAAAATATTCTGTAACAATTCACCAACTACAATATTCTGTAACAATTCGCTAACTACAATATTCTGTAATAATTCGGCAACTACGATATTCTGTAACAATTCGCCAATTACAATATTCTGTAACAATTCGCCAACTACAATATTCTGTAATAATTCGCCAACTAGAATGTTCTGTAACAATTCGTCAACTAGAACTTTTTTCTAACAATTCGTCAACTACAATAGTTTGTCAGCCATGTGATATGACAAATTTATCTGCAAAATAGTTCAATTCAGCATCATTCATTTTCCTCATACAAGCATTCATATTTATTTTATTAAAATAATTTTAGTCTGGAATACGGAATCCATGGCAATAATTGTAGAATCAAATTTATATTATTTCGAAAGCAATCAGCACAGACGCTGATCAAAAGATTCCAAATCAGGGTATTCTCTGTTTGCAAATGCGTGAAAAGGCGTTTATATGGAGAGTATTACAGAACTTCCTTTCCCCTGTCATAACTTTATGATATATTTTCTCACATTAACATATTATGTTTATTTAGCTCTAAACCACTTACAATGTTTCTTTAAACACTGACATTACCAAAGCGAGATTATTTTGATTTTAGGCGAAGCTAGTTTGTTTTTATAAGTCCCGGCATCGACTGAACATGATAAAATAAGCTATCTTCTTTGTTATTAACAATATTCTAAGGTCAAAGCAAATACATTTCTTTAATAAATTGCATGCATTATAATCAAGACGAGATCAACCTACTCCCGTACCCCTTTTTAGAGCTTATGTGTTCTATGTATTTTGTAATAAATGTCGCAGAAATGTCTGAATGTTTATCCTCACTAAGTTCTGAATGAGCGACTTTACTGTTTCTTCGAAATCCTATAGTCTTTATTGAATAGCATTTCCTTATCCCTTTCCCTCATATAAACGTGTTTTCACGCATTTGCAAACAGAGCAGGGTCTGCTCTATTTGCTTTCGACATGATATAGATCTGAATCTACGTTTTTTGGTCAAAGCTAAAGCATTCCTTGAAAAGTTTACATTATAAAACTTAAGCTAATAAATATTCATGATGTCATAATTTCTTACATGGATATTGAACAGGTAAAGGGTTATAAGTGAGTTCTACGTGGCTTAACCCAGTACCTGACAGAGGCGTAGTGTCACGATTTTGCAAACAAAGTAGACCCTGGTCAGAGGTTTGCTATATTCGCCTGTGGATTTATATAAATTTGATGTTACAAGTTCTGCAAACGCCATAAACTTCATAATTATGTAATTGTACATGTACTATCATAAAACATCAGCTAATAAATACTCATGATATTGTATTTTTTACATGAATGTTCATTAGAAAAAGGATTATGATGGATGCATCATTCAATTGAAATGTAAGAAATAATGACGCCAAGAATATTAATTAGATAAATTTGCTGTATAACAATGGAAACAGGATTTCTTTGGCACAGGCAAAAACTGTAGAATCATATCTTTATTATACCATAAGCAAACAGAGCAGACCCTGATCAAATGGCTCCTACAGGAACCGTCTCATCTGCGTCTACTCTGTTTGCAAATGCATAGAAAAGCTGAACTTCGATATCTCGAACACGGATAACTCGAAATTAAGGATAACTCGAAGTAGATGTTCGGTTCTTGAAAAAATAACAATAGAGAATAAATATACATGTAGTTCCAAAACGTATCAATACGCAGATCTAGAAACACGTGTTACATCTTGGTGCAGGTCGAAAGTAATACTGCAAGCTCATACAGTAGCTTTAAGCATTACTTTAGACATGTATTAAGCTTTGAACGTTCAAGAACTTTAAAAATGTTCTGATTAGAAATTGGATGGCTCAAATTTCTGTTATCTCGAACTTTTGCATGGTCCCTTCAAGTTCGAGATATCAAAGTTCAATTGTAGATTGTTTATTTTTTCAGCTGCTGTTTCAACAGGCACGTTCGTTGTTCGTCATCTGTATTAGCACTAACTGGGTCTTATTTGCATTCAGTGTTTTCATATTTTTATTCATAAAAGCGATTATGCATGCCTAATTCATTTAAATAAGCAGAAAAACACTAAAGCGGTCATAATTAACAAGCATGTATGTCTTTAACAACAAGTAGTTGCTTTTGGGAGCTTTCTGTTTGCTTAAGAAATGATACCGATATAGTTATACAGTTTGTGTTTCTGATATGATCAAACATTCATGTGCTCATGTGTCATTGTGAAAATTAATCTAATTAATATTCATTATGTCATTATTTGTTTCATGAATATTCATGGAGCAAAGGGTTTAGCTACCACCTACACTTAAGACCCACAAATGGACATCTTTTTGGCGCTTTGTTATTTCATATACACAACATAATGTCTAATGTAACTTTGCTACAACCGGAACACAACATGAATATCAATGCAACTTTGCTACTACATGAACAAAACATAAATTCTAATGCAATTATTAAATAAAACTTTGCTACTTCATAAACACACAAACTATATTCTAATGCAACTTTGCTACTAGATGAACACAACATGAATTCAAATGTTACTTTGCTACAATAGGAACACAACATGGATTTAGATGGAAACTTTGCAACTACATATCTTCAATATGAATTGCAATCCGAATTTGCTACTATATGGACGTAACACGAATTGCAATGCAACTTTACCTTTAAAAAAGAATAACATGATTGCAGTGCAACTTTATAACAATACGAACACAAAATGAATTGCGATGCGATTTTGCTACTGCATGGACACAACATTAATTGCGATGCAACTTTGCCACTATATGCACACACCATAAACTACAATTCAGCTTTGCCATCTCTATGTTAGCTCATAAGCATCCGTCTGATCTGGGTCTGCTCTGTTTTCAAGCTCGTCAAATGTTGTCTCTATCAGATAAAGGGTTGATACACAACAAATTTACGAACTCATCCATGTCTAGTACAAATGTTTATGAGTTACGAGGGGTGTTCCAAAAATAATGTCATCTGTGCTTTATTTCGCGGGAATCGTGCAATTCATGCACAAAACCACCTCGTGTCGATTGAGTGATCACTGGCTCGTGACACAGGTAAATATCTCGTCCACGCGTTCACTTGCCTCGGTACAGTGTACATCGTTTCATAGCCTATTCGTTAGACTATACACAAAATGACAGGAAAACGAGCTGAAAATGTTCTTGAAAGTAGGGCCTATATAAAAGGTAGGTCATTACTCGGCATAAAGGCTGTAGATATTCACCGCGAGGTGTGTGACATTTATGGGGAGGGCCAAATGTCCCACAGGACTGTTTGTAGGTGGGTAGCTAAATTTAGTGCTGGGCAGCAGCAACTGAAAGATGCTGCTCGCCCAGGTCGTCCTGCAACAACTACGACCAAAGGTAACATAGAAAAAATCCGAAATATCCTCAAAACTGATGCTCGATTCACCGTAAGACAATTGGCTCGAATGACAAACTTGTCGTTAGCAAGAGTTCATGCAATTTTGAAGAAACACCTAAAAGTTAGAAAGATAAATGCAAGATGGATACCCCCATTTGTTAACGGATGAGCAAAAGAAGACGCGTGTAACAATGGCAAAAAACTTCTCAAAATGTACCCTAAATATAGTAAAAAGGCTTTTGATAATATAGTCACTGGTGATGAGACCTGGGTGTATTATTTTGAACCAAAGCGGAAGGTTTCCAACCGAATATGGGCCACTAAAAATGCCAGACGCCCAAGTATTGCCAAACGAATACGAACGGTAAATGGAAAAGTAGTAAAGTCAAGCAGGCAAAGCCACATGCAAGACGCAAACCACCACCAAAACACCGATAGACAGCATGACACACACACACACAACCACACACCCAAACGCACACAGACACACACGAAATGAACACAGAAAACACCAAAAGAGACACAAGAACCAGGGACAAACGTTCCACAACATGAACAAACCACAAGCACAAAGACGCAAGGCAAACAAAAGGAAGGGTGACAAAGAGAGTACCGCCTTGGCACGGTCAGCAGCAAAAACACCACTGGGGGTTTAAACCGGTTTACGGACGTCCTAACCTCGCACTTCTCTCAAAGTCACCCTAGCTTTACAAAAATTGTAAATAAAGGTATCCCCGCTGGACTTACCCACAACATAGATGACGGTGAACACAGGACAACATGTAAAACATAGCATAATAACTGTGACAATCCGTCAAATATGTACTCAATGACTTTGCTGAAGTCAGAGCACCTGCAGGTAAGCCGTTAAGGGCACGACAGGGAAAAAATAATACATGAGTCTGGTAAGCTCCTCCTGTATCCAAGTTTAAGAGTATACCATCATAGAGTACTACCCTCGGCCTGTCATCGCGCAAGCAAAGAGGGAAGCGTAGCTACCGACTGTAAAAGGGTCGATAACCAAACATGCAGTGTGTTGCAATATAATAGGATCATAACCTTTCTTTTTAAATGTTTTAATGCGTTTTATAAACAAATCATGAAAATGGATATACCCCCGAATTTTCCTAAGTTTGTAGATAACATCCCCATAAAATTCTGGTTGAGAAATGCCTTGTCGCAGTAACGTCCGTAGATTGCAATTATATTTACTAATGAGAGGTAAATTTCGATAATAAAATTTAGAAAAGGTTTTCCGAAGTTTGTGATATCTGTAACCTTGCTTAAGAAGTTTATCAGTTATAACTAAATTACGTCTGTTAAAATCTTCAAGCAAAGAACAGGCTCGGGCAAACTTAATAAGTTGAGAAATATAAACACCATAAGATGTAGAACGTGGCACATCCCCATCTAGAAAAGGATAATTAACAATTTTAAAATTAAAATCTTCTCTTTTATCGTATACTTTGGACGAAACTTTATCATTTGTAATTGAAAGATTCAAATCTAAAAATGAAGCATTAATGTCAGATTGATTAGCTTTGTTTAAAGACAGTTCTTTTGGGTAGATTGAAGAAACCATAGTATCAAAATAAGGATTATCTAAATTCAAAATATCGTCTAAATACCTTGAAGTTTTATTAAAAGCATTAACAATATCGGTCTGTGTATCAGGTTTTAAGCTAAGCATAAAATCCCTCTCGTAGCAATACAAAAACAAATCTGCAACAAGAGGGGCACAATTTGTACCCATGGGTATACCAACAACTTGACGATATATGGTATCTCCATAACGCACAAATATATTATCTAAAAGAAAGGTAAGAGATCTACAAACATCAAGGCAAGTCCACATTGTGTAATGTTCAACTTCTGAATTCGAAAAGAATGAACGTTGAACATTACAAGCAATGAACATTTTGTTTTCTCTGGCAAAGGTTTTTTCTATTAATTTAATAAGTCTATCCTTTATAAGATGGTGAGGTAGAGAAGGTTTTGTATGCTATTTTTTTCACTAATAAGGGTCCAGCTATTCAAATCCCGGTGCCAAAAGGCAGAACGGTCACAGGCAAGTTCTATAAAAACGTTGTTCTGAGAAAATTGAAGAACTACTACAAAAGTACCCGCCCCAAAACAGGACTTAAGTATGTCCGACTTTTGCATGATAATGCACCCGCTCACAAGGCACGTATTGTGACTGACTTTTTGGAGTCAGAGAAGGTTACCGTCCTTCCGCACCCTCCGTATTCGCCAGACTTGGCCCCCTGCGACTATTTTCTCTTTCCAAAACTTAAATATCATTTATCTGGAAGGAGATACAATTCGAGAAATGCCCTTGGATCTGCTGTTTATCAGTGTCTGATGGGTGTCCCCATTGAAGAGTATGAAAAATGCTTCCAAAAATGGATTGACCGGCTAAAAAGGTGTATTCTGGCTGGCGGAGAGTATTTTGAAGGGCAGAGCAAATTAAAATGAACAAAAGCACTTCCGCTATATGAGCACCGATGCAAGTGACATTATTTTTGGAACACCCCTCGTATGTTGGATCTGTTCTATTTTCAAATGTCCGATATATTCGGTTTCTGCAATTAAATGTTAATTTGGTATTTCTATAATTAGTCCGGTAGTGCTCCAAATTGACCATGCAATTGCTGGCAAAGTTTTTTTTATCACATATTCTGATAGACAAGGCTTGGGAGGTTCAAACTCCACCAGGTGCCAGAATGGCACCCTTGAGAGTTTTTCTAGAAACAAGATGGCGTTCAATATGGCCGCCGTGGCATGATTTCACCGGGTTTCAGTTTGCTTGGTATAATATATATCATAAGATTTATCAAAATAGTTCTGTATTTAAGGTTATTAATGAAAGTATACCATCTTGTTAAATAATGAGCAATAGTAACATCTATTCTTCAAAATGTATGCAACATTTCAAAGAAGGGAGGTAATAAACATGAATTTACACATTTTAATTTTTATTCCTTTTTTAATTGAAATAAAACTCTTAAACATAATGTTTTCATTACACTAGTTAGTGTTTTCATCAAATTAGAATGTGTTGGGATCTAAATCAATGTGTTTATAATTCCAACTCACAAGGAATTAATGAAATATGATAGTATTCTATAGTAGTAATAATAGGGAAATGACTAGCAATTATTGAAATATAACCATTGTACATAGAAATATGTTCATCATTCGGCACGCACACTGATAAGATTTTACAGTGTATTGGTTACTTTATCACATATTTTGGTAAATGAGAGATGTTTGTCTTTGAAATAATCATCACTTTGAAATCACTATTTCATAAACATCAAAATTAACAGAAGTCACATCATACACAGTATTTATGAATTTCTGGCATCTTCAGTATTAGCTTACTTTCTCTAAAATGCATTATTGTAATCGATAATCAAATCATTTACTTCATGAAAGTTCGTTGCAGCACATGCTTGCATCGCCACGACATACTCAAAATACCGTACACTGCATTCTAGAACGCTTGCACCCGCAACGCATCAAGAAGCACGGTATTTCGCTTTCATATGAACATTTAATCAGTTTTAGAATGTATTGAGGTGCTATTTTCACACTATCAGGAGCTAGTATCGGCATTAACGTCTTCATTTATTCATCCCGGAACCATCCATATTCACATGGGTCAATACTTGGTGGGTCCTGATCAAGTGCATGCTTCCACACAATATTCTGATAGTGTGCCCTTTTGGTATTTTGCTGGAATGACTCAGTTGTTGGCGGCAAACTGGCAAGGCGTGGTGATGTTGATAGAGACTTGCCTGTCTTTTTCTAGCTTCCGACATACTTTCAACTCCTTCAATGCCGTAACAAGAAGCAACGCATTTGGTTATTGCACTCTTACACTGCTTTTTCAAACTTGGCTACCGGACTAAATTATGTACATGTAGTTAATTCAATCATGTAACGAGTATCATACAAATCAAAATGTTGAGAATTATATTTTCCATTTTTTGCCGATCATACCATGGCAATATTGTTTTCTCATTGTTTTGTCTTATTGCACATTTAATACACGCAGAGCAACAGATAAAGATGTGTATTCAAATACTAAAATCATTCTTTCTCCACCAAACCCTATGTTGTCACCGCTCTTTAGAATCGTCTAGAAGAGACGATAATAAAGAGGGGTCGCAAAATAGGGTTTGGTGGAGAAATTAAGTTGTTATTGAATATATTCTATTTTAAGCATCTTATTAGGGCCTCTTTACACGTATTATATTGTTAGTATACATTATGGTCAAAATATATTCTATACAAGTATCTCATTGCAATATACGAGTATTATTGCAAATGGTAGATATATTTTTGTTTGAACGAAATGAAACAAGTCCAACAAAGGAGCCGTCTGACCAGGGTCTGCTGTTTGCTTTTGACACGGTATGGTTCTGATTCTATAGCTTTTGTCAAAGCAAAACATTTCCTTGAAAATTTTAAATTATAAATATTAGGCTAATACATATTCATGATGTCATAATTTCTTACATGTATACTGAACAAGGAAAGGATTAAACTGCCACCTGTTATAAAGACTGGCATCAGCACATTTTTTTCAATTTCGATATAGAAAAAAAAAAGATTTAAATGTACTCATGTAACATGGTGAAAAAGTTGTGACTCGACTGGGACTCGAACCCAGGGCCTCTGGCTTACCGTGCCAACACTCTACCGACTGAGCTACCAAGCCACACAGTAAAGCCTATCAACTTATTTCACCATAATCTCTACCCGGCTACACACACCCCCTCTACACAAGAATTCGTCCCGAATTCTTACTCAAAGAACACTCCACGAGTTTCTTATTATTACACATTATCTTCATATAATCTTCATATAAATCACCTTATGGGTTATTTACGTCGGGCGCCAAATGTAACATGGTGAAAAAGTTGTGACTCGACTGGGACTCGAACCCAGGGCCTCTGGCTTACCGTGCCAACACTCTACCGGCTGAGCTACCAAGCCACACAGTAAAGCCTATCAACTTATTTCACCATAATCTCTACCCGGCTACACACATTCAACCCTTATCCTGCTATCAAAAACTTTCCAAACGGTTTATATCAAGAATTAAAGCTGTTTGACACTCGATCATTGGTTTCTCGCAAAGCTTAATCGAATCGGACGTAATTAAAATTGAATACATGTATATCAAAACTTAAGCAGACATTGTTTGATCACAGTGAGGGAGTGATTAACTCCTATCAAGCTATAAGCGCGACCTGACTCGAATTTGCAAACAGTTTGGATCCAGATGAGACGCCGACTAACTCGGCGTCTCATCAGGATCCAAGCTGTTTGACACTCGGTTAACCCTTCTCTTGCTGAATTTTAAAATACATTTCTCCTTCTTTACCCATGCCCTGTTGTATAATTACATATAGCTTCACTGTGTACAAGTATTTCACTGTGCAATCACTGCTGTGGAGTGCAATGGTTGCACAATCAACTTGTAAATAGTGCAGACCCCGATGAGACAGCTCCTGCAGGAGCTATCTAATCAGGGTCTGCACTATTTACAGGTACGTATATTGACGTGAATAGCAAGCGAATGGTTAAATAGTTTTCCAAACGCTTCAACGAATCAGAAGCAAGTAAAAATGCAACAGATCAAACACATTTTTTTTCAACATGATAAAGGTTAACCCTTACCTTCATATCAAAGTGTTTTAACGCATTTTCAAACAGAGTAGACCCAGATCAGACGGCTCCTATAGGAACCGTCTGATATGGGTCTGCTCTGTTTGAAAATGATTTTGACAGATCTGTTTCTTTACTTTTTTAAATGGGTGGAAATGTTCCACCTTTCATATTTCAATATAACTATTTTGCCCATGCATATGCAGTAGGTATTCAAATTTGGAATAACCATAGAACAGGGAAAGGGTTAATAGAATAGTGTCCTGTCACGGTCAACATGGGACTGGTTTACGTTTGTCTCGCCAAGTTAGTACTTATAATGGTTCTAACTCTTCAGTTGCTAATGTCTCGTCTGTGATTACCTATGCAAACAGTTTAGATCAAGATAAGACGCCGAATAAATCGGCTTCTTATCAGGATCCAAACTGTTTGTTACTGTGTTAATGTTTTTGAAAGAAAAGAGGATGAAAATATCCAAAAAAAACCTTTTCAGCAGATGACAACTTTTGCAGACGACAATGTTTGGCGGCGGATGAGTTAATGGATTTCCTTTTTGATGTTCATATTCAAATGGACTTTTACAAGTTATGATAATTTAAGATAAAATTTCATATAAACTACTGGATCTTTGGAGGTTCATAGATAGACATTTCTATGTTTACCGTCGGACAACTTTGGCGGGGAAACATTTGAACTCCGTATGTCTGAAGGGTAATATTACAATATGAATGTCAGTATAAACTTATATCAATGTCAACTTTTGTTGTTTGCAAAATTTGTCGTTTGCTTCAGTTTTCGTTTGTTGAGTTTTGTTCCCTTTTTGACTTAAATCACAACCACAGTTTTTTTTATCCTGGTGAGACACCTAGTTACAGAAGAACCTGTCATAAGCGGCCATTCATTTGATGAACATAGGAGCCTTAAAACAGACGGTCGCTTAATGCAAGGCAGCAGTAGGTTAATGCAAAAAAGATCCAACAGAAGCTTTTTGTTACCTTTGACCTGCATTAAGCAACCACCTGACTTACAGACCCATAATTAGACCTCTTTTTGGTGCCCGCTTAAGACAGGTTCTACTGTTCACAGCAACTTTAAAGCAGACGATAATATTGCGTTTAAGCGTTAAAGTTCAAAACTTACGCGGACATTTAACTCTTTCATGGCAAAATATTGTTGTATGGAAAATGTGCCATCTAAATTTCATTCGTTTAATTTCTACCTTTTTTCTTCCAAAATCAAAACTAAAATACCAAACAGGTGTGGATCCAGACGAGACAGCGAGTTACTCGACATCTAAACTACAGTAAAACCTCTCTATACCGGCCACTAAATTACATCAAGTAGTTTGTGTTGAAGGCAGGTGGCTGCTTAAAGCAAGGTGAAAGTAAAACAGAACGCTCCTAGAACGCTCCTAACTCCTATAGGAGCGTTCTGTTTTACTTTCACCTTGCTTTAAGCAGCCACCTGCCCTAAATACCAACTAATTTACACAATTTAGTGGCCGTTATAGAGAGGTTTTACTGTAGATCCAAACTGTTTGCACAGGTAATCACAGATGCGACATTGGCAGCGAAAGAGTCAACGTTTTCATTGTCCTGGATGAATCTATAATCGCATTTCGAGACAGTTTTCAAACTGTTATTATACTGTGGTTATATTTTTCAAGAAAATATTCTTTGAGAATGCACACGCCAGTGACATGACATGGAATGTGACGCGACAGGGTCTTCTCTGTCTGCCAATGGAAATTGATAAACCTGTTTCTTTACTTTCTAAATTGGCTACAATGTTCCACCTTCCATATTTCAGTATAACTATTTTGTCCATGAATACTCAGTAGGGATTGGAATTTGAATAAACATAGATCAGGGAAAGCGTTAAACGATCGAAAAGTTAAATTAGCGCAAAACGATTATAACTACATGTACAATCTATGGGGCGAAAAAGTGATAATTATTACAATGAGTTTGGAACCAGATGAAACGCCAAGTAACTCGGCATCTCATCAGGATACAAACTGTTTGACACCCAGATCGTGAATTCGGAAAGAAATGAAACACATTGTATAATTGCAGAGGAAAACCTGCAAAAGCTTATTATATACAGAGCTACAGATAAAGGTGCGTACCAAAATACTAAAATCGTCATTTCTCCACCAAACCCTTTACTGTAACCACTCTTTAGAATCGTCTCTTCGAGACAATTCTAAAGAGTGGTCACAGTATAGAATTTGGTGGAGAAATAATGGAACTATTGTTAAAAAAATGTTTGTACGCATCTTATCTAGACCTCTGCTTATAAATATTACAGTATATAGTTACAATAGTTTGGCTCTAAGCTCTTGAGATGATAACAGTGGGTGAAAGTAGGCCGAAGTAGTACTAAGTGGCAGGCGATAGAAGTTTCTTGTCCGTCTGAATATGTTGTTGTACTAAATGAAATAGTTTGGAAATGGGAAGCACACCTTTCACTATGACGTGATAAATTCGGCAAAGACGGACGTTCCAGATATCTACGGAAGCCTGGGAACTCCGAAAAGAGAGAAACAATGAAACCATTGGCGTGATTTATGGACTGTATATACAATACATGTATATGTTATTACTGAACCGCTTTTGAAAAAGAAAAGATAATATAAACGATCAGGGTCAGTTCTGCTTGTCAGGATAATAGGTTAACCCTTCGCTTGCTATTCACGTCAATATACCTACCTGTAAATAGTGAAGACCCAGATGAGACAGCTCCTGCAGGAGCTGTCTCATCAGGGTCTGCACTATTTACAAGTTGATTGTGCAACCAGTGCACTCCACAGCAGTGATTGCACAGCGGAATACTTGTAAACAGTGACGATATATGCAATTATACAACAGGGCATGGGTAAAGAAGGAGAAATGTATTTTAAAATTAAGCAAGCGAAGGGTTAAATAATGAAATATTCACGTAATCTTTTATGAAAAAAACTCTCAGCGGCGAAACCGTGATTATCAATGCAAACAGTTTGGATCCTGATGAGCATCAGCATAATGTGACGTCACACCAACATCCAAACTGTTTGACACTATATTTTTGTAAATAAATGAGAGAAAAAATGTTTTTAGACTTGAAGCAGACGACTATTTTTGCAGACGAAAAATTACTTAGCGTGCGAAGAAATAAAAGGGTGTTTTTGTTATTGACCGTTTATCTAATGAATATTCATGTCAGAAATAATGACTGCATGGATATTAATTAGCTGATTTTTTTTTTAAAAAAAAAATGATTGTTCATCTTGACAGAAACTGTAGAACCAGTTCTAATTAATTTCATACGCAAACAAAGGATGTCCCGACCAGACGGCTCCTGAAATATATTTGAAAAGTATAAGAAGAACAAGAGGGCCAGAATGGCCCTGAAGCGCTCACCAGACAATCAGAGGAGAAGATTTTCAAAGTTTTCACGATATGTTTCTATAGAAAACTAGTCGGCCCTGGAGCGGGCCAATTTTGACCCTGGGGCCATAATTTAGAAAAACTTGTAGGGGACCTGAACATGATGCTATGAGCCAAATATGAAAGCTGAGATTAACATTCCAGTTTCAGAGAAGAAGATTTTCAAAGTTTTCTCAATATGTTTCTATTGAAAATGGCCCGTCCCTGTGGCAGGGCCAATTTTAACCCCGAGACCATAATTTATATAACTTTTGTAGAGGACCTGAACATGATGCTCTGTGCCAAATATGAAAGCTGAGAGCCTTCCAGTTTCAGAGAAGAAGATTTTCAAAGATTGCACTATTTGTTTCTATTGAAATCTGTTCACCCCTGGGGCGGGGCCAATTTTGACCCCAGGGCCATAATTTATATAACTTTTGTAGAGGACCTGAACATGATGATATGTGCCAAATATGAAAGATAAGAACCTTCCAGTTTCAGACGAGAAGATTTTCAAAGATTTCACTATTTGTTTCTATTGAAAACTGCCCACCCCTGGGGCGGGGCCAATTTTGACCCCGGGGCCATAATTTATATAACTTTTGTAGAGGACCTGAACATGATGCTATGTGCCAAATATGAAAGCTGAGAGCCTTCCAGTTTCAGAGAAGAAGATTTTCAAAGATTTCACTATTTGTTTCTATTGAAAACTGCCCACCCCTGGGGCCGGGCCAATTTTGACCCCGGGGCCATAATTTATATAACTTTTGTAGAGGACCTGAACATGATGCTATGTGCTAAATATGAAAGCTGAGAACCTTCCAGTTTCAGAGGAGAAGATTTTCAAAGATTTCACTATTTGTTTCTTTTGAAAACTGCCCATCCCTGGGGCGGGGCCAATTTTGACCCCGGGGCCATAAATAATATAACTTATGTAGAGGACCTGAACATGATGCTATGTGCCAAATATGAAAGCTAAGAGCCTTCCAGTTTCAGAGAAGAAGATTTTCAAAGATTTCACTATTTGTTTCTATTGAAAACTGCCCACCCCTGGGGCGTGGCCAATTTTGACCCCGGGGCCATAAATAATATAACTTTTGTAGAGGACCTGAACATGATGCTATGTGCTAAATATGAAAGCTGAGAACCTTCCAGTTTCAGAGGAGAAGATTTTCGAAGTTTGCACTATATGATTCTATTGAAAACTGCCCACCCCTGGGGCGGGGCCAACTTTGACCCCAGGGCCATAATTTATATAACTTTTGTAGAGGACCTGAACATGATGCTATGTGCCAATTATGAAAGCTGAGAACATTCTGGTTTCAGAGGAGAAGATTTTCAAAGTTTTACTATATGTTTCTATTGAAAACAAGGCACCCCTGGGGCGGGGTCAATTTTGACCCCAGGGGCATAATTTATATAACTTTTGTAGAGGACCTGAATATGATGCTATGTGCCAAAGATGAAAGTTGAGATCCCTGTAGATTCAGAGGAGAAGATTTTTAAAGGTTCAAATTGTTGACGACGGACGACGGACGACGCACGACGCACGACGCACGACGCACGCCGACGGACGACGGACAACGGGCGATCACAAAAGCTCACCCTGAGCACTTTGTGCTCTGGTGAGCTAAAAATGATTGTTTTAGAATTGAAACAGAAGACAATATTTGCAGACGACAATTGCTCAGAGTGCAGAAGGTTAATACAAACGGCACCATAGAGTCACATTATGTGCAAAATGTCATTTTATCAGAGCATACTAAAGGTTTTTTTTTTAATTTTATTTTTTTTTGGAAACAAATCTAAACATAATACATTAATTCTTGTCTTTGGCATGTAAACCGTAAAATAGCGAAGTGTGGTTCGTTTAGATAGCGATGTCGCTTTTAATCAAGGAAAGCAATTAATTCTTCATTCATAATGTGCATGTCTATTGAATATGAAACGTATAGTAGCCTACATACAGTAATACAGAAGTATCTCTCTAATACGACCAATCAAAAGAAGTACAGTAAAACCTCTCTATAACGGCCACTAAATTGTGTTAATTAGTTGGTATATAGGGCAGGTGGCTGCTTAAAGCAAGGTGAAAGTAAAACAGAACGCTCCTATAGGAGCGTTCTGTTTTATTTTCATCTTGCTTTAAGCAACCACCTGCATTTAACACAAAATACTTGATTTAATTTATTGGCCGATATAGAGACCTTTTACTGTATTACTCTGGATTTTAATACAATTGAAAGCACCTTTTAGTTTTACCCATTTCCTAATGAACACTTATTCATTAACTTATTTTTATAACGTACTATTTTCAAAGGAATGTTTAGTTTAGACAAAACATGTAGGATCAGATCTATATAATTAATTAGCAAACAGAGCAGACCCTGATCAGACGGCTTCCACAGGAGCTGTATGATCTTGATCTACCCTTTTTTGCAAAGGCATGAAAGCATGATAATTTAATTAAAGATGAAAGTTATGCAACACGCGCCAATATAAACTGTCCATATTACTATTGCCTTGCATTAATCAACAACGTTTATATCAATAAGGACATTGTTTGGCCCCTGCAAACAGTAGAAATCAGGTCTTTAACATGTAAGCAAATAGAGCTGATCGTAGTCTGATCTGAATCTACTCTATGTTAAAAGGCGTATGAAAGGTGTCAATGTTTATCACAGGTGTACTTCGCATGCTATGTCTTAACAACAACTCCATCTAAAATACATTATTCTTTAATCACATGTCATAAGTATTTAAAACATATCAAAATATAGTTTTCTTACCCAACAATAAAAAAAAAAATATTAAAAAAAAAGATAGATTTTTTTTTTCGCGAACACCCCTGCTCTATATACATGCAATAAGTAATTTATATAGAGCAGGAGTGTTCGCGAAAAAAAAGAGTTTTTTTTTTTAAATTATTTTTTGGGGGTTGGGTCAGAAAACTATCTATTGGTATGTTCTAAAGACTTATGACTTGTGATTAAAAAAATTAAGCATTTATGATAGAGTTGTTTTTGTTGTTGAGACATAGCATGCGAAGGACACATGTGATGTTTATCTATCATGGGGCAAAAAACCCAAAATATATAATAGATCTACATACATGCAATTGACATGTACAGTTACGGACGGTAAGCAGTACAATTGGTTTGGTTTCCTTGGCTTTCCTTTGATTTCCCTTTTTCATGCCTTAACAAACAGAGTAGACCCCAGACGGCTCCTCTAGGAGTCATCTGATATGGGTCTGCTCTGTTTGCTTATGGAATTATTATTGCGTTGATTGCAGTTTCTACCAATACCAACAATTCATGTACACACATGTCTTTAAAAAATCTGGGAATAAGCAATAGATATTCATGATTTTATTATTTCTTATACATGGATATTTAGTAAGGAATTGGATAAGCAAATAAAAATCTTATAAGACGCTGATGACTCCGGGGACTATTCATTTGTTCATGAATATACATGCACCATAACTCAGCTAATACATGATATCATGATATTAACATAAATATTAATCATGTTATGGGTTAACCCTTTCCCTCATATAAACGTCTTCCGCGCATATGCAAACAAAGTAGACCCGGATCAGACGGCTCCTATAGGAGCCGTCTGATCAGGGTCTGCTCTGTTTGCTTATGAAATGATATAGATATGATTCTACAGTTTTTGTCAAAGCAAAAAATTCACTTGAAACTTTTGAAGTATAAAAATTCAGCTAATAAATATTCATGATGTCATTATTCCTTACATGAATATTAAACAAGGAAAGAGTTATGGGTTAACAGATTTTTTCAGATTCTGGATATCCACATTCGATCAAATACTAACCCAACAATACTACATTAATTAGTATCATGTAATTATCAAGAGAGGAATACGTTCGATTTTGATTGGTCTATAACGCCTGGTAGTGTTTGATCTGGGACTTAGCTTATCAGGTGAATAAACTGAGGGCGCGCCTTTCAAATCTCCAGTCCCGCCCACTGATAACCCTAACCACAATTATAACCCCGTTTTTGTATTTGGTCAAATAATTTTTCATTGAACTTAAGTCCATGTGTTTATTTTAATGACAGAACCTCAGAAATGTTTAACTTTAAAACTTCAAAAGTTTGAAAGAAATGTCACACTTTCTGTATTATTTTTGTTACTTACAGTGCAATAAAGCAAAATAATGTTCGTGTATAATTTTATATGTAATTTTAATATGTTTAACCCATTCCCGTATATTGACGCCTTTTGGCGTTTATGTAAAAGTCACTTTATGAAACCATTGTGATAAATAGAGGAGCAAATGCTCTATTTATCACAATGATTTCAAAGCTACACAATTCTGAAAATTTCATTTTCTCTAGTTAATGCTCCTTTTTGGTAGATTTAATCAAAGAGGTTAGGTCTAAAAATAGACCAAGTGGGAATGGTTTAAATAAACCATTCCCTTCATATAAACTCCTTTTCATGCCTTTGCAAACAGTATATACTCAGATCAGACGGTTCCTGTCGAAGCCATCTGACCAGGGTCAGCTCCGTTTGCTTATGAAATTATAATAGATCTGCATGACTCTACAGTTTCTAACACTACTAGAAACTCGTGTGCACATATGCCATGATCATTAAGCTAATAAATATTCGTGGATGTCAAAATCACTTACATGAATATTCATTAGGGTAAGGGTAAATACAAAAAATAAACTGCATGTGCACGGTACCGGTATCTAAATTAAGAAAGGACAAGACGCCTGCAGTCGCTTTTTACCCTTTTCTCCATAAACACACCTTTCTACGAATATGCAAACAGAGTAGCGCCAGATCAGACGGCTCTTATAGGAGCCGTCTAATCAAGGTCTACTCTGTTTGCTTATGATATAATATAGATATGATTCTACAGTTTCTGCCATAGCCAAGAGCACTGTGTCCATGTGCTATTATAACAGTTATACAATAAATATACATGATGTCATTATTTCTAATATGAATATTCATGGAGAAAAGGGTAACGACAAACAACCCAAAGTTCAGTATAATTTGCATATATCTACATTTAGATTGACCCTTTAACTCACTAACCCTTTCCCTGTTCTAGGTTTATTCCAAATTTAAGTATCTATTGAATATTCATGGACAAAATAGTTATAATAAAATATATGTTGGAACATTGTAGCCATTTTCGAAACTAAAGACACAGATCTATCAAATTCCATAAGCAAACAGAGCAGACCCTGATCAGACGGCTCTTCTAGGAGCTGTCTGATCTGGGTCTACTCTGTTTGCAAATGCGTGAAAACACGTTTATATGAGGGAAATGGTTAAGGCACCTTTGGACGCCTTTGAAAACAGAGTAGAGCCAGATTAAATGGGTTTCTATAGTAGCCGTGTGATCCCGGTCTGCTCTGCTTGCTTATGGAATAAGATAGATATGTTCTACAGTTTCTGCTACGGCCAAACATTCCTGTGTTTAACTCTTTGCACGCTAAGTAATTTCTCGTCTGCAACAATTGTCGTCTGCTTCAATTCTTAAAAAATAAACTTTTCTCTATTTTTTTGCAAAAATATGGTCAAGATGACAAACAGTTTGGATCCTCATAAACTTTCTCTATTTTTTTTGCAAAAATATGGTCAAGATGACAAACAGTTATTATGCGGCGTCTCATCTGGATCCAAACTGTTTTTATATGTAATCACAGTTTCGCCGCTAGCGTGCAAAGAGTTAATATTATATTACAAAATTTCATTTACAGCTCAACTGCGTATCTCGAACTCGGATTACTCAAACTTCGGATGACTCGAAGTATTATTAGGTCCTTCCAAAATTTACAATACAGAATAGTTCTAAAATGTATCACTACGCATGTCTAGAAACACGTGTGACAGCTTAATGCAGGTTGAAAGGAATGCCGAAAGCTCCAATAGGAACTTTAAGCATTACTTTAGACCTTCATTAAGCTGTGAACTTGAGAAATTGTCCCAGTTTAGAAATCGGATGACTCGAACTTCCGTTATATCGAATTTATTTGTATGGTCCCTTGAAATTCGAGATACCGAAATTCAACTGCTATTAATATTTCATTTCTTACATGAATATTCATCAGGCAAACGTGTCCTTGACAATGAGTTTTTCATCTGCTTACAGTATAAAAGAAATGTAATTCAGTAAAAACATAATTGATATAATAACCCACCATACCAGAAACGTTGTTTCTCTTTTCACAATGACTATCAAATAAATATTTTTAAACTTTTACTCCATAAATAGTCATGCCAAGAATAACGAGATCATGAATATTAATTAGATTAATTAGTAATTGTTATAATAGTATATGGACACAGGAATGTTTGGCTATGGCAGAAACTACAGAATCATACCTGTTTTATATCATAATCAAAACAGGGTAGACCCTGATCAGATGGCTCCTACAAAGGCATAGAAAAGCGTATTTATGGAGTAAAGTGTTAAACCAACTGATTAAACCCTTTAATCCAATTATATCTATGTTGGAAGAAATAATGTACAGCAAAACCTCTCTAACGGCCAATAAATTACATCAAGTATTTTGTGTTAAAGGCAGGTGGCTGCTTAAAGCAAGGTGAAAGTAAAACAGAACGCTCCTATAGGAGCGTTCTGTTTTACTTTCACCTTGCTTTAAGCAGTCACCTGCCCTAAATACTAACTAATTAACACAATTTAGTAGCCGTTATAGAGAGGTTTTACTGTATATATGGATGTTCATTAGCTAAATATCTATAACGGCACATCAACATGTCGCTGAATTGGCATTGGTAAGAATCATAGAACCATGATGTAAAAAGTTTTAAAGACACGATGATATTAAATAGTTTGAAATCACATGTTCTGCTTTTATGGTATATTTCTGCTAAACTCTTCCTGGAAATTTCTCTTGACTGTTATCATCACCATGACTTTAACTACTGTTTCGCCAAATTAGTTCTTCACGAACTTTGAGAAAGGAAAAAAGTTATTGTGTTTTATCTAAGAAAAATGTGCTGTAGATAATTCACTGTCACAGTGGCGTCGCTCTGGTTAAGAGCGCGGTCAGCAGTCGGGGTGGCGGGGTATTCGATTGGCGCTCCGGTCTCAAGTACCTACATTCCGACATCACTCTCGATCGCGTGAGAAAATCCCTCCGTTCCACGGTGAAGCCACTATAGCATAGAGCGGTAGCTATTCCGCCTATCAACATAGATTACCGTCAGCCCCACTTTCACTGATACGAAGTCTGATTTTCTGTAACGGACACTAAATAGAGGAGGGTCTGTTTGCCTACAAACAGTCTAATACCAGCTCATGATTACAATTGTCACTAGTGACTTATTCGATCAGCCATGGCAGATTGCAAGAAGGTGTCGTTGCCAATTGGAATATATGGTCACTTCTCGCGAATTATCGCGGGAACGTAATAGGATCCGGTCCGAAATCCGGGCATGCCATGATCAGATAAACCAGGGTAGGCAACCGCAGTTTGGCATGACAAAGCGCCAATTTATTAAGATAGTATTGGGTCATCATACAGAACAAATAAAATGTAGAACCATTTCCATTTCAAGATATATCTGTTGTATTTCTAAATAATTTTGTTTCAGTTCATGTGTAATATTTGAACTTATCTATGTATCTATTTTAGACACGTTTTCCCGAGGGATTTGCTCGAATCTGTTTCCTAGGAATAGGACAATTTTGTACATAAATATATATATAACTTAGAGATACCAATAACTTGCATTAAATTTGTGTTACCCGATCTTTATTAAAACCAAAACAACAAATAAAGGTGCATACTGAAATACTAAAACCGTCATTTCTCCACCAAACCCTAAGTTGTGATCACTCTTTAGAATGGTCGCAACATAGAGATTGGCGGAGAAATAAAAAGAAACTATTCTTGGAAATGTTTCAATTTACGCAGCTTATCTGGACCTCTGTAAAACAGTTTTAGAAAATACAGTAAACTCCTCTTAAGCGAACACTGAAAATATGTGTAATAGTGGGTCATAAAGGCAGGTGGTATCTTAACGCAGGAAGTAATGCAGAAAGCTCCTGCAGGATCTCTTTGTATTACTTCGGTCCTGTATTTAGCAAACACCTGCTTTTAAAGTCATGTATATTTATTTTATGTTTATTTATTATATGGTCCAATTAGTGGACCATAATGATTCCACTGACCATTTCTTCAAAGAAACCACAATATATTAGCATACTTGTAATTACATAATATATAAAATTGTCGACATTTGAGTATTACAAGGTTAGCACTGAGAACTGAAACTATATATTTGTATACGGAAAGGATTAGCATTTCCTTAAAAGTTTTAGGGGATAACAAGAACTATCTGAATAATTTGTATCTATTTGCAAGTAAATGGGGCGAGAAATTAGAGCAGAATAGGAAATTAAACGTTAGCATTAACTGGTTGAAGCGCTTCAGCTCAGCGCCATACAAACAAAGATATATCTGGTTATATGTTAACTCATTCATTAATCATTGTTCAAAATATATTAGGAAATACTTCCTTGTATTAACCCTTTCCTTTAATAGAATACTTCTTCGTGCATTTACAAACAGAGAAGACCCAGATCAGTCGGCTCCTGTTTGCTTAATATATGATATAGATCTGATTCTACAGTATTTGTCAGAGCAAAAAAAATCCTTGAACACTGTACATTATCCAAATTCAGCTAATAAATATTCATGTCATTATTTCTTACATGAATATTGAATAGGGGAAAGGTTACGTCAAGGTGTGCTTATACTTTAATTCAAAATGCAACGGTAACTGAACGGTTCTCTTACATTTACTTCCGCGTCAAATATCCGACTCGACCCTTTTCATGACATACTCTATTCATTATGATCATTAGGTAACTGATTATAGTGCACTGTTCTGTAACTAAGTGTATCAGGGATTCAGATAAGATGCGTAAAATAAAACATTTTCAAGGATAACTTCTTTATTTCTCCACCAAACCCTATGTTGTGACCACTCTTTAGAATCGTCTCTTCGAGACGATTCTAAAGAATGGTCACGACATAGGGTTTAGTGAAGAAATGACGATTTTAGTATTTGAGTACGCACCATTATCTGTAGCTCTGTGAATACTTAGTTAAACCAAATAGTATAGAACCAGACCAGGATAAACTATACGCGAATAAAGCCGAACCGAACGAAATTAGACAGCTCCTACATGCTCTGGCGGATCTTATATAGCCAGGTAAGAAAAAAATGACATCATAAAATATTAAATAAATTAATTTTAATAATGGTATATGATCATAGGAATTTTTGACACTTGCAGAAACTGTAGAACGACGTTTATATTATTCAAAAGCAAACATAGTAGATCCTGATCAGACAGCTCCTAGAGGGACCTGGGTCTACTGTGCTGTTAACTCATTCCCGCATATTGGCGCCTTTTGACGCCTCTATAAAAGTCACTTATTGAAACCATTGTGATAAATAGAGCATTTGCTCCATAGGAGCAAATGCTCTTTTTCATCACAATGGTTTCAAAACTACGCAATACTAAAATTCTCCTTTTCTATAGTTAATGCTCATTTTCGGTAGATTAATTCAGAGGCTGGATCTAAAAATAGCGTATAAGGTAATGGCGTCAAACGGCGTTTCTATCTTACAAAAGGCTAGTCAATGAGTATCCCATAGATTGAAGCAGTCCATCTTTATACCGAGAGAAAAGACAGGTCAATAGTTTGCGACCAAACCTTATGGAACAGTACGTACCAATAGAGCAGAATGACACGTACTTTTTGATAAGTTTTACTTCTAATTATCTGCCTTTATCTTTTGTCACGTATATATTTTTGCAGTGCAATCGGTGCAGACTCGGGCCGACAACTGTCTACAAAGTGGCACCCAGTGGTTGCAACCATTAGCATCAACATGTATTGTGTCCTATTAGTAAACTGCTGCGTCTACACTATGTTCAATGCCTAAGACTCTAGTTCACGATATATCTTAAAGCGTAATTGTTACGATATCCACATCTGGTATGATTGGAGTAATCCTTTACTTCATAAATATTCCTTTTAAACCCTTTGCCAACAGAGTATATATATAGATAAAGTCTATCCTGCTTGCTTACAGAATTATATATATGCATGTATAATGTACGTGTGCAATAAAACCTCTCTATAACGGCCACTAAATTACGTCAAGTATTTTGTGTTAAAGGCACGTGGCTGCTTAAAACAAGGTGAAAGTAAAACAGAACGCTCCTACAGGAGCGTTCTGTTTTACTTTCACATTGCTTTAAGCAGCCACCTGCCCTAAATACCAACTAATTAACGTAATTTAGTGGCCGTTATAGAGGTTTTACTGTATATCTAAGTATACTGGTTTTACCTGGGTCAAAACATCTCTGGTTTATATGTCATTATAAATAGTTAAGGAAATTTATATTCATACATACATCATTTTTATAAGATTATTCATGGAGAATAGGGTTAAACAGTATAAGAAATATTAGTGTTGGCATGCAACATAATATTGTATACTCGATCGGTGTGAAATTACGTGACCAATAATGCAACAAGGCTCGTCACTACTGCTCTTCACTTATACCTAAAATCATCTTAATAACAATTTCCTTCATAAACACGATTTTGGGCACCTTTGCAAACAGAGAAGACCCAGATTGGACAGGTCCTATGGCAGCTACCTGATCGGGTCTGCTCTGTTTGTTTATGGAGATCTGGTTCTGAAGTTTCTGTCAAAACAAAATACATGTATTTCTCTGTTAATGTGTAACTTTAAAAAGTCAGTCCATGAATATGTATGCAATAATAAATCCTCAAATTAATATTAACCCATTTATTCGCACATTATTTGAAGAAATCTCGACAAAAAAACATTATAGAAGCCTCCATTTTTCATGTTGAAAGGGGGGGGGGGGGGCACATCTAACAACATATTTGTTGAAATAAGCCATTGACATCCGTGGCTTCAGCAAATAGTGCAGACCCAGATCCTTCAGGAGCCCTCTGATCTGGGTCTACACTGTTTGCCTACGTCCCTTTTATGGGACACTGGGCACAAATGGGCTAACTTGATAAAGGAAAAGGTTGAATAAAGAAAACAAACAAACGCGGACACCAATTCCAATTCTCTTAAAGAACCAAAATGTTGCCCTAATATTGCCGCAATGTCCTTACGGTTTACCAAACAGACTTGATCCAGTAAAAACCAGCCAATATTTTTGAAACAGGGTGAACGCAAAGTGGAAGGAAAAACGGATGGACAGTCGGACGGACAGACCAAGAAGGTAAAACACGTTTACACCGTTTGTAGTTTTGTTTCGGGTTTTCTGGAATGTTTGTATTTGAAATGATTTTTTATGTTATTCATAATGCATGGTATATTAAATGTGTGTGACAATTTCGTAAAACTGTATGCAGTTGTTTTCTTTTTGTTGGTGTTGTCCTCGATTAATTGTCAACGTTTGTTCGTGTATTAATTTTGTTTGTATCGAAGTTTTATGTCATTTTAACCCTTTCACTATATGTAAGCGCATTTTGACGCATCAGCAAACAGAGTAGACCCAGATCAGACGGCTCCTGTAGGAGCCGACTGATTAGGGTCTGCTCTGTTTGCTTATGGTGTAATATAGATATGATTCTACAGCTTCTGCCTAAGCCAAAATGTCCTGCGTTCAAATGCCATTATAAAACATGATCTTATTAATATTCATGACGTCATTCTTTCCTACAAGAATATTCATCAGGGAAAGCGTTAACTATGTTGTGGCCATTCTTTCGTATTTCAATCACATCGCGACATCCAGCTAATTACTTGTGGAGGAAGATCCCATACATTTTCCCATGCATAGAACAGGTTGCATAGTTCCATGCGCAGAAGAACATCCGGGTATAGAAACACCGACCTACCGAAAGCCAGCTGGAAGGCTTCCTTACATGAAAATTCTAAACACCCGGCTTCGAACCACAGCCAATACTTAACGCTGGATGTATTAATTTTATTACAACAATGTGTGTGATTTTGTAACCTTTAGCCTAATGAAAAGAAACAACGCTCAAACTCTGAACTGTCACATTCTTTACTTATTGTTAACCCATTACATGTACCTCATAGGCTGTTTTTAGATACAACATCTTTGAATTAATCTACCGAAAAGGAGCATTAATAAGAGAAAAGGAAAATTTTAGAATTTTGTAGTTTGAAACCATTGTGATAAATAGAGCATTTGCTCCTGTAGGAGCAAATGCTCTATTTATCACAATGGTTTCACAAAGTGACTTTTACAGTCGTCAAAAGTCGTCAATATGAGGGAAAGGGTTTTAAACCGTTAAAACTATTGGGAAGCTATCAACCGAGTGTCAAAATAGTTTGGATCCAGATGAGACGCCGAGTTACTCGGCGTCTCACCTGGGTCCAAGTTGTTTTCAAATGCCAGTTCGGCTGCGCTCAGGTAAAGTTGTGACACATGTCTTTTTTGTTATTTTGTTTGTATCATTTAGAAATTAAGAAAATTAATGCATTGCGTTAAAAATCATATACTAATGAATATTGATTACGAAAGAGTTCAAAGTTTAAAGTAATTAATCCGTTCAACCCGGGACAAGCATATAATGTCATTTGCAAACAGTGTAGACCCTGATCTGGTGATTCCTAGAGGAGCCCTCTGATCAGGGTCTGCATTGTTTGTCATTCAAAATCCTCTAGCGAGTTTAACCCTTTGCTCCATGAATATTCATTTAAGGAATTAATGACATAATGAATATTAATTAGATTACTTTTTATAATCGCAAAAGAACACTGGAGTTTTTTGGACATGGTAGAAACTGTAGAATCACATCTATATTATATCATAAGCAAACAGAGCAGACCCTGATCAGACGGCTCCTTGACCTACTCAGTTTGCAAAGGCGTAGACAGGCATATTTATGTGATAAAGGGTTAAACCTTTCATACTGAATGGGCTCTATAGTTAGACACTGATTGGCTATTCCATTATGATAATTCGGGGTTGAAAGGGTTATTAACCCTTCTCTTGCTGAATTTTAAAATACATTTCTCCTTCTTTACCCATGCCCTGTTGTATAATTACATATATCTTCTCTGTGTACAAGTAGTTCGCTGTGCAATCACTGCTGTGGAGTGCATTAGTTGCACAATCAACTTGTAAATAGTGCAGACCCTGATGAGACAGCTCCTGCAGGAGCTGTCTCATCTGGGTCTTCACTATTTACAGGTAGGTATACTGACGTGAATAGCAAGCGAATGGTTAAACTAGCGAAACGATCAACTATATCTGTTAAAGTGTATCTACTTTGGAGTATAGATCCAGACCAGCTGTCAGAGTCATAAGACGCAATTTCAAAATAAAGATTATGTTAACCATATATTCCATAGATACGCCTTTGCAAACATAGTAGATCCAGACCAGAAGGCTCCTGTATGGGATTATATAGATACAGTAAAGTCGCGATTACTCTAACACTAATATACGTATCATTATCGATCTTTAAAACAGGTGGCAGCTTAATACAGGGTGAAAGTGATGCAGAAAGCTCCTCTAGGAGCTTTCTGCATGGCTTTCACCATGCATTAAGCAGCCACCTGCCTAAAAGAGTCTAAATTCTTCTATACAAACAATTCGAATAATCGCGATTTTACTGTATGGTGTTACCTTTTTATCAAGAGCAAACCTCTTTCTTGTTCATATGCCATTAAAAATATTAAGCTTATCAATATTCATACAAATAGTTATTTCTTTCACGAATATTCATGGAGTAAATACAAACATAAGAATTAGGTACAGTCAAGCGATAAACAAATATAGTAAAACCTCTCTATAACGGCCACTAAATCAAATCAAGTATTTTGTATTTAAGACAGGTGGCTGCATAAAGCAAGGTGAAAGTAAAACAGAACGCTCCTATAGGAGCGTTCTGTTTTACTTTAACCTTGCTTTAAGCAGCCACCTGCCCCAAATACCAGCTAATTAACACAATTTAGTGGCCGTTATAGAGAGGTTTTACTGTATAGGTATAATTATTGGTCATTTAGGAAGATTAACGCAGGGCGAAAGGCATGCAGAATGTTCCTACATGACTGTTCTTCATTACTTTTGGCCTGCATTCAGCAACCGTTTGTTTATGAAGACACACATATCCATAAAGTGATTTAGAGGGTTTCTACTGTACCTGAAAATAGATGTTCAATTCTTTATCAAAATATAAAAAAACAAATAATCCAAGGATTTGAATATACTACTGCTGTAATTAACAATTAATTTCAACGAAACGTTTGTTTCCCACTGAATTATTGAATCGGTGTATTTTGTTTACTTTTATTGACATTGACCAAACGGCCACAAAGTGAATAAAATATATAACAAATCAAATGAGCTATATTACCCAGGGATTGGTGGGGTATGCCGGGGGTGGTTTACTCTAATCGGTGTTCCCTGAAATATACTGACATCTGTTTTAACCCTTCTCTTGCTGAATTTTAAAATACATTTCTCCTTCTTTACCCATGCCCTGGTGTATAATTACATATATCTTCACTGTGTACAGGTATTTCGCTGTGCAATCACTGCTGTGGAGTGCACTGGTTGCACAATCAACTTGTAAATAGTGCAGACCCTGATGAGACAGCTCCTGCAGGAGCTGTCTCATCTGGGTCTGCACTATTTACAGGTAGGTATATTGACGTGAATAGCAAGCGAAGGGATAATCGTAGACATTCACTTGCCTAAAAAAAACCTTGCTTTACAAAGACATGGAAACCTACAGTCCACAACGCCTCTGACATCAATACAGATCGTTCATATATGTATTGGATGAAAACATTTCAACGGGCAAGACTTGTTCTTTTCATCTCATCAAACGGGCAAACACGTATTTGCCAAATAAAATTCCCCATTGTTATTTACAAGTTCGCAATAGTTCACCGTTGTAAGTATTCTTCCTCTGGGTCTGTTCTGTTTGCTTATGGTATAATATAGATATGATTCTATACTTTCTGAAATGGCCAAAACTTCCTATGTCCATGTAGGCCTACTACTTTGACAGTTAATCTAATTAATATTCATGACGGCATTATTTCCTCAATAAATATTCATGGATTAACGGGGTAAACTGATGTTACCAAGTGTAAGTGATATATCTATATTTGACTTTTGTATGGCGCAAAATCTAAGTGCCACATGCAAGAGGATAATGAACGACAGTTCACTGTGTCTTGAAGCAAAAATCTTCCTTGAGAAAAATACATTACAAAAAATTAGCAAATTACAAAAAAAGTGCGCCGTCCTGCATGGAATTAACTAACAGGAATTTAGCCTCATTCGCGATTCGAGACTCGTCCAAAGAATGTTCATGAAAAGGTTTAATGAAATCAAGCTGGTTGCTTTTCACCATATAAGGAAAACTTGCCTGCTTATCTTAGTCGTGTTGGTCTGTATACCGACTCACGGTGGTTTGCATAATTTGGTAAAGGATCGCCTAAGCTACATCCTTGCAAAATAATTTTAAAATCTGCCAAGTGTTTCAGAGGCGAATACATTTTAATCCATTCCCTCAAATTGACGACTTTTGACGCCTCTGTAAAAGTCTCATTTAGATAGAAACCATTGTGATAAATAGAGCATTTGCTCCATAGGTCAAAACTACACAATTCTAATGTTTTCCTTTTTTCTATTTAACGCTCCTTTTCGGTAGATTAATTCAAACAGGTTGGGTCTTAAAATAGCCTATGATGTAATGGGTTAAATGTTCACTATACTAGTATTTAAACCATATAAGGAAAATTTGCAGCATCCATGGCAGACATGCTTTTTAACCAATTACACCAGTTTGGACAGTTAGGGTCATCGACGAATCAATTGTGTTCTCCCCAACCGTTTCAGAGCAGATTATTGAAATTTTCTGTATATCCATATTAGGAAAAGTAGCCCGCCCTGTCGACCATTTTATTATGAATCAAAATGATTTGTATATTTTGGTACAGGGTCGCACATGGTTCCTTTCTGTCAAAGTATACTGACATCTCCTTTAGAAGTGATTTCAGCAAAAAAAAATTCTTTTAATTTTCGCTATAGCCATATAAGGAAAATGAACCCCATCCCTGAAAGGCATGTTTTAACGAAACAAATTGTATGAACGAGTTTGGTAGAGGGTCAACCAAGAATACTGAAAGCTGCCAAGTGGTCTAAGATTTTTTAAATTTTCACTTTAGCCATATAAGTAAAATTTGCACCGCCCCTGGCGATCATGTTTCAACGAACCAAAGTGTTACCTAAGGTTTACTCCTGCAAAATTACATTGAAATCGGCCCTGGCAGACATGTCAAACACGGTTTGAATAGTTTGATACACGAAAGAGACATATACAACGTCTACGATCTCTTTTGAATAAAGGTCCCAAATATAGAATACCATCCTTGATAGATTTTAACTCTTGTCGAGTTCAGATTGCGGAGGCTTTACAAAATATTAGTATTAAATGGTGTCGAAGAGAACATGTTGAGTCTACTGCCCTTTCTTGTTGGAAAAAACTAATTTTTGATATAATTGATAAACGCATTTCCTTTTACAGCTCTAATAAACACCTTCTTCCACCTAAACCTAGAACTTCATTTAGACATCTTAAAAAGGGTTTACAGGATTTCCATTCAAAATACGTTTTTGTTCCTGCTGATAAGGCATCAAATAATGTGATTATTATTTGACGATTACATTATATCGATGTCTTGAAGCAGGAAATTACTAATACCAAGTCATACATTTCAGTTACCACTGACGAAAAGACCATCATTTCAGACCATGTCAAAAAGTGTGAACAATTTGGAACCGATATTAAAATTACACAACATAAACTTCCTACTATGTATTGGTTACCAAAACTACATAAAAAACCATATAAAGCGCGTTTCATTGCAAATTCTAGTTCATGTACAACTACTAAATTGTCTATACTTTTGACTTCTTGCTTAACGAAGGTAAAGGAACATTTAAGATTTTACTGTGATAAGACTTATGAAAATTCTGGAATAAATCTCTTCTGGTCTATTAAGAACTCTTCAGAAGTCTTAAACAAACTTAAGAACAAAAGGTATCTTGCATCCACTGTAAGCACGTACGATTTTTCTACTCTGTACACAACTCTTCCTCATGTTTTAATTAAGGATAAGCTTACTAACTTGATCCAGAAAGTATTTGCCCGAGAAAAAACATCATTCTTGGCATGTAATGCTGAAAAAGCTTTCTTTACTGACGAGCAAATGAAGTATTACACCAATTGGACTTGCTCAGAAGTTTGCGAAGCACTAACCTTTCTTTTGAACAACATATTTGTACGTTATGGGAATGCTATATACCGTCAGGTAATTGGTATTCCCATGGGTACGAATTGTGCACCACTTGTCGCAGATTTGTTTTTGTACTGCTATGAGAGAGATTTCATGTTGAGTTTGAATCCTCAATCACAAGAAGATGTTATAAAAGCCTTCAATGATACTTGTCGATATTTGGATGATATTTTTAACTTAGATAACCCTTTCTTTAATGCTCTGATTCCTACAATTTATCCTAAAGAACTCAAATTGAATAAAGCTAACCCGTCCGACAATTATGCAGCGTTTCTTGACCTAGACCTTAAAATTAATAATGGAATGATTTCTTCTAAAATATATGACAAAAGAGATGATTTTGATTTTAATATTGTAAATTTTCCTCATCTTGACGGGGATGTTCCCCGTGCTCCATCTTACGGGGTTTATATATCTCAACTTATTCGTTTTGCTAGAGCTTGTTCATCTATTGACGATTTTAACAGTCGAAATCTCATTTTAACTGAAAAACTGCTTAAACAAGGATATAGATACCATAAACTAAGAAAAACTTTCTCTAAATTTTACTATCGAAATCTCTCGCTTATTGGCAAGTACAAATGTAATCTCAAGGTACTTTTGCGACACGGTATTTCACATCCTGAATTTTATGGTGATGTGATTTACAAACTTCGTAGAATTATTGGACATACCCATTTTCTCACTTTGTTCATCAAATATATAAAACAATTCATTAAAAAGGGATATGATCCTGTATTATTACAACATACTGCATGTTTGGTTGTGAACCCTTTTACAGTTGGCAATCACGCTGGCCTCTTTGCATGTACGCCGACAAGAAAGGTTTAGTACTCTATGAAGGCGACCTCTTAAATCCAGAAATGGAAGGAGAACGTCGGATATCTGTACTATTTCATTTTTGTCGTACCCTTTATTACTTTTCTACAGTTACTCTGTTTGCAGCTCAATCATTGAGTACACTAGCGATAGGTGGATACAGTATGTTCAATTAAATGTTTTTTTGTTATACATGCACTTTACCACTGTATTTGCTGTCGCGGTTGTTGTAGATTAGTCGGAGAGGGGATACGTTTATTTACACTGTTTGTCTTTTAGGATGGGGATGGAATAAGGGTGAGGTTGGGCGCCCATAAACCGGTTTAAACCCCCGGTGACTTTTGTCACTGACCGTTCCAAGGCGGTACTTCCATCTTCCTCCTATTGAATGTTTGTTTTGTCTTTGTGCGTCTCTTGTTGTTTTTTCTACCCATGTACATTTGCTGTTTCCTTGTGTTGCTGTTCGGGCGAGTGTTTGTTCTGTATGTGGTATTTCCTGCATGACTCATTTTTGTACTTTTATACATGTATATGTCACTGTACACGGTCATTTTTTCCAAATTATATTAATTACATGTATATCCTTGATTGGCGGGTTTTCGATACGGTAAGGAAATAAATCGCCACAATCTTATAAAACCATATTAACTCTCCACTTACCTTGAATGTAATTCAATTCCTTTTCAATCTTCTCTTGATATCCATCAGCAACACAAATATTTTACTCCGAAAAATCATAACAAAAAGTCAACAACATGTCCGCTTGAATAAGTTAAAGGTTGGTCTATTTTCGCTACTCCACATTAAAGAGCTCCCCAGGTACAGTTATTGCCAAAACATGTAACAGGTGATAAAACTTGGAATTGTTTTAAAAGTTGCAAATTTAATGAAATTTTAATGTTTCATTGTCGTTATATATGTCTGTTCCTTCGGGATCATTAGTTTCGATGTTTTTTGTTTTGAAAATTGAATACCGCGTATAAGCCGGTGTTGGGGGGGGGGGGGGGTTGGTGAGTGGTGTTGCACTATTAATAACTGCTCATGAACAGACACAGTAAAACCGAATCTGCAATTTTCCCTTTTCACATTGCTGGTTTTGCTTTCGCAGGATCTCCTACTTTCAAAACTTATTTTATTCCTCGGTATGTGTAGTGCTGTGACGTGGGAAAATGAAAACATCATGGGTCCTCTGTCCGTTTGCAACAGTATTAATTTTGAAGTGTGTCCAGTGGCTACATGACTCAAAGTCACATTCAGCCCATTAAAAACAATGGACACACAGTGGTTCAAGGCTCTAGGCTTTAATAATTTGCATACACAGCATGTTTCGTCATCTTTAATGTCACTGTCAGAACTGTCTCGAATCAGAGCTCTCTAAAACTTGGACCTCTTGACGTTTGCCTTTAGTTTATGGTTTACTGGTGGTACTAGCTGGTCTAACTTCTGATGATGTTATTGATTTGCCAGACACAATTTTGCTTATTGCTGATATAATCGTCAACTTTATAAAAGATGTCAAGGTGTTTTTTCCCTTTTGGTTACTATGGCAACCAGTTATGCATGGACTGTTGTTTTAACAAGTGCTACAGGAGACCATAAGAAAGATTTTCTGTTAAGTTTAATGAACTTGCTGTGTCAGCAGTTTCAGAGATATTGATTAACCCTTTCCTTTATACAAACGCTTTTTCGCGCATTTTGCAAACAGAGTAGACTCGGATCAGATGGCTCCTATAAGGTCTGCTTTTTTTACTCTTGACATGATAAATATGTGATATTCTACAGTTTTTGTTAAAGCAGAAAAAATTCCAATAAGTTTGCATTATAAAAAGATCTAATTGTAACAGAATCCGTTACAGAATGACCCCCAAACAAAACGGACAACAAATATTGATGAGCAAAAACAATCACATGTCATCACTGTGTTACCATGGCAACCAACTTTTGAAACACCTACCAATCATTTCAGAGTGCCAAAAAAACCTGTGAAACAAATTTTAAAAGAAAGAATATATCAATTTCAACCAATAAGAGGTCACTATGCCATTAGCAACCAAGTACATGCATTTTAAAACACCTTTGATTGAGTTTGGGGTATCCAAATACCCCTTAATACCAATTTTCAGCTAAATTGAACAATATCTAAATTTCGACCAATCAGAGCCCATCATTCAGTTACCATGGAAACTAATACTTTAAAAACATCTACCAATCAACTTGGAGTACCAAAATATCCCGACATACCAACTTTCAGCAAAATCTACAAATCTAAATTTTGTCAAACAAGCTCAGAATTTCGACCAGTCAGAGCCCACCATTCAGTTACCATGACTACCAATACTTTCAAAATACGTACACATCAATTCAGACTTGTGCATTATCTCCTGATACCAATTTTTAGCACAATCAAACAATATCTAACTTCATCAGACAATATCTAAATTTCTACCAATCAGAGCCCACCATTTGGTTACTATGGCAATTTTAAACAAGATGTGTTTGTGAAACAAACCTCCGATATGACCTTGACCTTAATAAGTTGCCACTAAAAATGATCGCCTCTATAAGTTGCACATGCATGCCAAGTTTGAAGTATGTATGTGCCATGGCTACAAAATTATTGCCAACATTAAAGTTGGGGACAAACCAAACAACAAACCAACAGACAGGGCAAAAACAATATGCCCCCACCCCCCTGATCTTGGGGGGGGGGGGGGGGGGGGGGATAAAAAATCTAAATTGCACATCTGCACATAACCAGCAATGTTCATGTGGAGTTTAATTTGGATCAGATTATTAAGTGTACTTTCTGAGAAATGTATCTGACAAGTTCACTGCGGAAGAATCAGGAGAATAGAAAGAAAGAATAATAATACTATTAAGAAGAAGAAATGGAGTAAACGCAATGTCACCCACTTTATTTGGGGGGACATAAATATTCAGCCAATGAAAATTCACAATGCGATTATTTCTTACATGAATATTGAACTGGAAAAGGGTTGGAGGAAAAGTGAATGGACTGATGGCCAGACACAGGGCGAGCACAACAGCTCACCCCCAGCATATGTTCAGGAGGGCTAAAAAGACCACTTAACCTTTTACTCCATAAATACGCCTCTCTACGCCTTTCAAAACAGACTACAGTCAGACCAGATGGCTCTTGCAGGAACCTTCTGATCTGGGTCGGCTCTGTTTGCTTATGAAATTATATAAATTTGATTTTACAGTTTCTGCCATGGTCAAAACTTTTCTCAAATCCTGGTTAATATGCTATTATAAAATTTAAGACAATTAATATTCATATATACATTATTTCTTACAGGAATATTCATGGAGTAAAGGGTTAAAGTTATACAGCTAATAACGATTTTAATTATGATTCTGAACTCATTCCCTCCTATACTATTTTTAGACCCAACCTCTTTGAATAAATCTACCTAAAAGGAGCAGTAACGATAGAAAAGGAGAATTTTATAATTGTGTAGTTTTGAATTCATTGTGATAAATAGAGCATTAATATTTTGCTCCTATGGAGCAAATGCTCTATTTATCACAATGAATTCAAAAAGTGACTTTTACAGATTTGGAAAGAATGAGTTAACTGATCGGATTGGATGCAAGGATAAACAACAGAAATATTTCAAATCTGAGAAAATTCTTTAATTCTTCTCTGTCAGGAGGTGAATACATGAAATAAATGTAGCTGATGTATACAACTTGCTGAAAAAGATCCAGCTATCAATAGCTAGGTCCACACTGCACCGGTTTCTACATAAATACATATGATCCATTTATCACATAGGGAGCCAATGAGCAACCAAGCCAAGGGACTTGTAGCATTTAACTCCCCTTTTGCCATACATGACGGTATTACAGTAAAAAACATGTTTTAAATGACCGTATAATGATTTAGCGCAGAAGTCTTTACAACCAAATGGTTCCTTAAAACAATGTAAAAGTAATTTAAAAAGCTCCATTGGGAGCTTTTTGCATTACTTTTGTCCTGCTTCAAGTTACATCCTGCGTTAGAGGATCAGAAGTTGATGTCTATATGGTCACTTAAGACATGTTTTACTATAGATGTTGATTTATATCGGATACCAGTAACTGTTAAAACATACAAGGCACATCTTATAAACCCATCGGAACAATGGAGCAATAGCGACTTAATCGAAATTCGATGAAATTTCATTTGTATATGACACAATTCACATGATAACTTTCGAGATATGCCAGAGGCATACAGTAGAAATTGTCTTCAGTGGCCATCAAAACAATGTCTAATTATGTGTTAGGCTGGTGGTAGCCTAATGCAGGTCAATAGCTCCTATACTAGCTTTCTACATTACTTTTGCCTTGCATTAAGCAACCACCTGCTTTTTCATATGTTCAATAAATAAATGGCTGCTCAAGAGAGATTCTACTGTAGAAAAGATATGAAAACAGAAGTTGTTCAGGAACAGTTCCTTCATTTCTCTGCCAAACCTTAGGTTGTTAATACTCTCTCCAAGAAATGCTTATAAAGAGTACTCATAACACAGGGTTTTGTGCAAAAATTTGATATACAATAAAACCTGTCCGATTTAATCCAAATCTGATCAAAAAATATCTTTAACACATTAACCTTTAGCCTGCAGAGCAAATTATCTTTGCAATTGTTTTCATCTACTACATTTTCAAAGTTCAAGCTATAATCAATTTGTCTACCAGACTGCAATCAGGGTGTCAAACAGTTTGGATCCTGATGAGACGCCGAGTTCGGCGTCTCATCTGGATCAAAACTGTTTGCATAGGTATTCACTCATCTGCCCTTAGCAGACTAAAGGTTAAACTCATTCAGTGCAGGAATGTTTGAAAACAGTATATACTGCTGGTTGGTTTTGTCAAAGATCTACTCTGAATGAATGAACTGGTTCAAAGACAAATATGACAGGAGTTCATTATAAAAATTCATTATAAAACAGGTTAAAAACATAAAAATACAATGTTAAAAATTTGTGGTATAATTTATGGTTAGTAGATATATTGTCCCCGACTGGTTCCTCATTGCCAATGCCCAACACTAAGACAATCAAACCATTGCTCAATAGAAAGGTTTGCTACCCAAACTGAGCTGTTTGTAGCCCTAATGACTGGGTGTAACACAGAGCAACAGATAAGGGTGAATACTCATAAAATAAAATCGTCATTTCTCCACCAAACTCTATGTTGCTACCACTCTTTAGAATCGTCTCTTCGAGACGATTCTAAAGAGTGGTCACAACATAGGGTTTGGTGGAGAAATAAAGAAGTTACTTTTGAAAATGTTTAATTTACGCCTCTTTATCTGTTCCACTGGTCTTATATTACTATCAAGAATATGGTACAGGTTTTGATGATTGGTACAGTCATGAGCAAATTTCCATAAAAATACAAACAATTATACACATCCATACAACATTATAACAATACATTTTCCGTTCCTTCGCTATACAAAATGTATACAACATTCACCACCCTGTTCAGTCAACCTAAAGCACTTTTTTAAGTATGTTGCAAATGCAGCACATTCTAAATTACAGTACAACTTCATTTTTGCAACCGCTTAATGAACAATATATTGGGTGTCTATAAATGCAGGAGGCTGCTTAATGCAGGATAAACCAAATGAAAGCTTCTATTTTCATCCTGCATTAAGGTACCACTGCCTTAAAGACCAAGAATTAAGAGTTCATCATTATGACCGATATAGAGATTTTACTGAAGATCATTAACCCTTACAGAATGTAAATTAAAACATTTTCAAGAATAACATCTTTATTTCCCAACCAAATCCTATGTTGTGACCACTCTTTAGAATCGTCTCAAAAAGATAATTCTAATGAGTGGTCACAACATAGGGTTTGGTGGAGAAATGACGATTTTAGTATTTGAGTACACGATGTAGCTCGGCCCTTAGCACTATGAGTAAAGTACATGTATTACATGTATCAAGACTATTCAAGTCTTCAATTGTGAAATGGCTTATCAGTGTCTAACAACATGGTCCAGTCAATCTGAACAGCTTAAATTTGCTAGAAGATTCTGAATGACAAACAGTGCAGACACTGATCCAAGGGCTTCTCTAAGAGTTGTCTGATCTGGGTATACACAGCTTGTAATTGCTAGTAACTCTTTTTCCGGATCCAAAGGGTTAACCCTTCGCTTGCTGTTCACGTCAATATACCTACCTGTAAATAGTGAAGACCCAGATGAGACAGCTCCTGCAGGAGCTGTCTCATCAGGGTCTGCACTATTTACAAATTGATTGTGCAACCAGTGCACTCCACCGCAGTGATTGCACAGAGAAATAATTGTAGACAGTGAAGATATATGTAATTATACCACAGGGCATGGGTAAAGAAGAAGAAATGTATTTTAAAATTCAGCAAGAGAAGGGTTAAACATTTGGGATTCAAATGACACACACAATTACTGGATGTTCTATTCAGATTCAAATTTGTTTGCAAAATGTTAGCCAACAGCAGTGTAGAGCTTGTTAACGATGGGAATACGATCTAGAATGAAACATTTATATAAAAAAAATTCATTAAGTAATGAAAGGGAAGTAAATATCTATTACACACTTGTAATTATGAATGAATAAAACCCCTAAGATCAAATACAATGTACACTGAAACATGAATACAATAAAACCACTCTACAACAGCCACTCAGAAAAAGTCAAATTCTGGGTCTTTAACCTTTTACCTCATACAGACCCCTTTTGGCACCTTTGCAAACGGAGCAGACCCAGATCAGACGGCTCCTATAGGAGCCGTCTGATCAGGGTCTGCTCTGTTTGCTTATGAAATTATATAAATCTGATTCTAGTTTCTGTCATGGCCATAAATTGCTGTGTTCATTGAATACCATAAAAAATTCAGTTAATGAATATACATGAAGCCTTCATGAATATTTATGAGGTAAATGGTCTTTTAAGGCAGAATGAAGACAATGCAGAGTTTCTATAGGAACTTTGTGTTGTACCCTTCGTCTGCATTATGCAGCCACCTGCTTTTAAAGGCACACATGGTTATGTATCATTAAGTGGCCACTGTAAACAGGTTCTACTGTAAAACGATAAAAAAAAATCCCTGAAATATTCACATTAAAAAAAGCTTTCCTTAAAATATACATAACACTCTTTAGAGGCATTATACCAGACAAAAACTTTCAAATAGCGTAACGATTATAATGGCCTATACCTAATAAACAACCAATTAATGATTCAATGACGGCTTTTATCATTATTCTAATTATGGGTCTGTTAGGCAGGTGCTAGCTCAATGCAGGTCACAAGTAATGCAGCAAGCTCCTACAGGAGCTTGCTGCATTACTTTTGATGTGCATTAAGCAACCACCTGATTTTCATTAACACTCATGTGTTCAATAAATGAATGACTGCTTTGGTCAGGGCCTACTGTATACTGCTTGCAAATGCTAAATACAGTACAACCTCTCTATAACGGCCACTAAATTGTGTTAATTAGTTGGTATTTAGGGCAGGTGGCTGCTTAAAGCAAGGTGAAAGTAAAACAGAACGCTCCTATAGGAAAGTAAAACAGAACGCTCTGACAGGATCGTTCTGTTTTACCTTTACCTTGCTTTAAGCAGCCACCTGCCTTTAACACAAAATACTTGATGCAGTTCAGTGGCCGTTAAAGAGAAGTTTTTACTGTACACTTGTTTCCCGACTTCGAAGTGTTTAATCATGTAGTTCATGAACATGTCAATATAATACTAAAACAGCCACAGACATGATACAAGAAGACATACATTTAAGTTGATGGAGACACCTCTTCAAACAGAGTAGACCAAGATCAGTGAGATCCTGTAGGAGCTGATCTGATCAGTGTCTGCTCAGTATGCTTATGAAATTATTATAGATCTGACTGCAGTTTCAGCCAATACCAAAATTCCTGCGTACATAAAATAATACCATTATAGAATTTCAGCTCATAAATATTCATGATGTCATTGTTTCTTATATGAATATTAAGCAGGAAAAAGGTTAAGATGAATTGGCAGGGAAATTAAATTGGGGGCTAATTGCAAAATCCATTTCACACTATGGGAAAAGTCTTTTTACTTTTGCAAATGGTCTCAATTCAGATATGATTCTAGGTAAATTAACCCATTCCCTCATAGGCTATTTTTAGATCCAACCTCCATGAATAATTTAATCTACCGAAAAGGAGTACTAACTAGAGAAAAGGATTTTTTTTAGAATTTTGTAGTTCTGAAACCATTGTGATAAATAGAGCATTTGCTCCTTAGGAGCAAATGCTCTATTTATCACAATGGTTTCAAAAAAAGACTTACAGAGGCGTAGAAAGGCGTATTTATGGAGGAAAGGATTAAGATCTAACACAGGATAAAAAATTTCGCAATCTACAGGTAACCATTTTTCCAAAAGATAAAGCGGAAACAATTTGAATTCTGAAAATAAAGCAACAATAGAAAAACAGTATTCATCCGATTTTTTAGAGCAAAATATCTGGCAAAAGTCAGTACTGCAGAATCACTTTCTAAAAGCATTTTCAAAATGTTCCAGGTTGTTTCTTCTAGTTAATAACACCATGACTAGAATTAAAAAAAGAAATTAATGACACAAGACACAAAGACAGATTGACAGATAGACAAATAGACTAGAAAAATTAATCTGTGGTCAGTAAAGAACACCTCCTCTTAGTGAGTTAAACATCTTGCAATTTAAACAATTGCTCTTAGTTTTTCTTCCGCTTCTTGTAAGTCACATTATAAGAGTGTCAAACAGCTTGAATCCTGATGAGACGTCCTGTTATTTGGCATCTCATCAGGATCCAATCTGCCTTCAAATTCGCATGTAGAGTGCTAAGCTAAATAGTAACCATTTCCCTGTTCTATATTTACTTTGATTTCAAATACCTACTGAATATTCATGGAGAAAATTCTTATATTTTAACATGGAAGATGGAATATTTATGCCATTTTAGAAACTAGACTATTAGATTTATCAAATTCACTGTGCAAACAGAGCAGACCCAGATCAGACAGCTCCTATAGGAGCTGTCTGATCTGGGTCTTCTCTATTTGCTAGTGTGGAAAATGTGGGATTATGCAGGAAAGGGTTAATGCAACTAACCCTTCACTTCATAGAAACACCTTTCTGGGCTTTTGTAAATGGGATAGACCCAGGTCAGAAGACTCCTATAGGAGCTGTCTGATCAAAATATACTCTGTTTCCTTATATTATATATTATGGAATCTAATTCCAAAGCTTCTGGCATATTAACTCTTTCTTCCATAAATATGCCTTTCTAAGCCTCTGTATAAGTCGCTTTATGAAACCGTTGTGGTTAATAGAGCATTTGCTCCATAGGAGCAAATGCTCTATTTATCACAATGGTTTCAAAACTCCCCAATTCTACATGTTTCCTTTTCTCTAGTAAATGCTCCTTTTCAATAGATTTATTCAAAGAGGTTGGGTCTAAAAATAGCCTATGGAGGAAAGGATTAAAAAATTCCCTATTTCATGATGACACTAAAAATACAGCTAATTAGTATTCATATATTATTTCTCACATGAATATTCATGAAGGAAAGGGCTTAGTATGCTAAAATGGCCCATGTATCATATGTCAATGATTAAAGCAGATAAAAGAGTGGCAAAAAATGAGAGTGTCTCATCATTTAAGTGTGAAAACAGGTAAGCCATTAGAATAGACTACATAATGGCAATTTGTACTAGTTTTGGATCCTGATAAGACTCAAAGTAATTAACTCAGCATCTTCATTGGTTCAATACAGTTTGACGCTCAGAGGGTACTTTTGTATAGAGAAAAGGAAACACTAGCTCGGTTTTATGAAAATACAGTAGAGAAAACATTTGAAAACATTTGAGAAGACAAATATTTGCCCAGCATGCGTCAGGTTAAGTCTTGTTTCTCCCAGTCACATAACAATTTACAGCAATGAAGATCAAACGAACAGACAGGGTGAAAGGTGACAATGTAAAAAGGAAAAGGAAGAAAAGCTGATGGGAGGAGAAAACGGTATACCCTCGCTTTGCTTGCTAAAGTTCTGTCATGCAATTATTTTGAAACAGGTTTTTCAACAATAGCGCCTGCTCTTGTTTCATAGTGACAAGTCCATTTGCTATGAAATGGTAAGTACTTTATTATTAGACTTTCTCCAGACAAGCAGTTTCGACCAAAATCAGAAGACTTACATAGGAGTTCCCTTGTCTGAGTCTACATCATTTGCAAAGTCTAGTCACTTTCTTGTATTCAAATAATTAACTTAACATCTAGGAATGACTTTTTGAATCAATCTTTTCTTCTTTAACCCATTACCCCATAGGCTATTTTTAGATACAACCTGTTTAAATAAATCTACCGAAAAGGAGTATTAACTAGAGAAAAGTAAAATTTTAGAATTTTGTAGTTTGAAACCATTGTGATAAATAGAGCATTTACTCCTATAGGAGCAAATGCTCTATTTACCACAATGGTTTCAAGAATTTTTGAGCTCAAAAAGCTTTCTGCATTACTTTAATCTTACATTAAACTACCAAGTGTCTCAAAAGCAGGCAATTAGATTGTTATAGAGAGGTTTCATCATGCCTTTCACGAGAATAACCTCAAAGAGAAAGCTGGTTTGAGATCTACATTGTGTGCACCAGTTGCTATGGTAACCCTTTACTCCATGAATATTCATGAAAGAAACAGTGACATCATGAATATTTATTACATTAATTTTCAAAATGGCGTATTTAACATAGGAAAGTTTTTAACAAAGCAGAAAGTGTAGAATCATATCCATATTAATCAATAACCCTTTCCCTGTTCTGTATTTAGGACAAATTTCAATACCTACTGAATATTTATTAACAAAATAGTTATACAGAAATATGGAAGGTGGAACATTGTATACATTTTAGAAAGCAAAGAAACCGATCTATCGAATTCTATTAGCAAACAGAGCAGACCATGATCAGATGGCTCCTCTAGGAGCCATCTGATCTGGGTCTACTCTGTTTGCAAATGCATGAAAACACGTTTATATGAGGGAAAGGGATAAGCAAACAGATACAGACCCTATATGAGCTGTCTGATCAGGGTCTACTCTGTTTGCAAAGGCATAGAGAGGCATATTTATGTAGGAAAGGGTTAATCAAATGGGTTAGCGATGTTTGATGTGAACAGCAAACAGAGTTCTGTGCCTCCGTGACAACAGTCTCCAAAGATTAATCAAAGTTCAAATGAACACATTCAGTGTGATTCATACTTTCTCTATGTCTATCCCTGCTTTGAACTGTGCGTGGTCGTAAAAATGGTTTCTTTTAACCCTTTCTTTTCATGAATATTCATGTAAGAAATAATGACTTCATGAATATTTATTGGCTAGTTTTTTTTTTATAATGATGTAAGAACAAGATAGTTTAGCCATGCCAGAAACTTTAGAATTTATTTTATTCCATAGCCAAACAGAGCAGATGCTGATCAGATGGCTCCTGCAGGAGTTGTCTGATCTGGGTCTACTCTGTTTGCAAAAAAAGCAGAAAGACATCTCTTATCAGGTTAAAGATTAATAAGTAACACTTTGAGCAAATATTCTCTGCAAAAAATGATCATAAGTTTCTATTCTCAAAGAAAAAGAGAATTCTCTGTCCATGCAGGATAGCATAATTTTGGCGATTTCTTGTTGGCATTTGCTGTCAAGTCACCTAGATCATAATTATTTGACAATTAATTCAGTCTTTTTCTGGACAAATTAATGTTTTGATACTGGCAGAAACTGTACAATCATATCTATATCATAAACAAACAGTGCAGACCCTGATCAGACGGCTCCGTCTGATCTGGGTCTACCCTGTTTGCAAAGGCATATTATGGAGTATAGGGTTAAAAAGATTTGTTTTTATGTTGTATATATGTTACATATATCTGATTCTCTTCTGTCATGGCAATAAATTTCCCTTTATTATATTTTTAATACAAGAATTAAATTCATATTCAAAATGGACAGTCTTACATGAACATTAATCAATTAAAATCATAAACTGATACACTAATGCCCAAAAGTTCACTAGATGTGTTGAAATTAGACTTCAATACAATGATCTGATAGAAGAAGAGGTCAAAGGGGAAAAAAATTGAAGGGAGAAAACTCTTCTTCATGTGCACACTCTAATCAAAGGATAGTCTCGTGTCATAAGGAGCTAATCATACTGTCCGTAATATACCACAGAATCTTTTTAACATGACAAGACTTCTTTTGAAAGTTTTCTTGTAAATCAATACACAATTTAAACTTTTGTTTCTTAATAAACTTCTTAATCTGAGAAATAATTTAAGTATAAGCCTTAAATTATGTACATTAAATCTGACAAGAAACAGAGAGATATATTGGTGACTTTCTCATTGGTTCATAATTTGGAAAGAAGAATTCAAGGGAGATAAGCAGTATATTTCAAGATGTACTGAAAGCAACAATTGCCTCATCATGTTTGAGAATGGTTGCAAAGATCTATTTTAGCTTGTTTGTTTAAATGAAAAGTGCTCTGTATGTCTGGAAGGTAAACGTTCAAAATGTTCAGTTGAAGTACATGTATGTTAATTTATGGTACATAAGACAGGTGAATCTAAGTTCAACTTACATTGATTAGAATATTATGCTAATATTCAATTGCAAATTTCTCTACACAAAAGTGTGGCCTTTGCTATTTAATCTTTCCCTCATGTTGATGACAGTTTGGATCCTCATGAGATACTCTGTATTTTATTTGGATCTAAACTGTTGGCATTTGTAATCATATATTGGTTGATTTGCATCCATCATCCGATGATCTGTTACTAGTCAAACATATCGGTATTCAGAACATTTTACATAAATGTGTCAAGCAGTTTGGAGAATATATATATAAAGAATTCTTGTTTTATTTATACACAGAATAATAGACAAGATGCATAAATCAAAACACATTTTAGTATTTAAATATGCACCTTTATCTACAACTCTGTATAAATATATTAATTCCTTCTGGAGTATGTTTCTTATAATCATATCCAGTATACAAGGTCTAAGGTCATAAAACTTCTGAGTCTGAGATCATTCTCAAGTATCTGATTGCTCTGCAAGCTCAGAATCTGACCAATCAGATGCTTGAGAATGATCTCAGACTGAGGCAAAATGTTTTATAACCTCTTAGCCAGGTCTATAACATTTGGTATTAAATACCCTAAACCCTCGTTTGAGTTTTAATTTTGTTTCTAATTACGCAATGAAACTGTGGTCATTGCTATTATGCTAAATATCACTTGCAATTTGTGACAAATAACCTTTCAAACAACAGTCAGACTGATAATACACAGATCTACTTCAAGTTTAGAGGTATATGTATAGTGTACAATCCATATAAAACAATTCCAACGCATAATTACCCTGATACTGAATAACTGAACAACATATACAAACAGAGAAAATTACTTAACATAATTATCATCCCACATCCATACAAATACTCCTTAACATATATGTTTGACCCAAATCATATGTTCATTTTCCTATCATTTGTCTTTAACCTTAAATACCCTTATATGCTTAAATGAAGACCTTAAATATAAAGAATTCAGTCACCATCTTGTACACATTTCATTCCAGTATTATATTTCAATGCATTACAATCTTAGCCCTTTCATTGTTTTATATTCATATAACAAATAATAACATGAATATGTATTAGTTGATTTTTTATAATAGTACATGTCAAGGGCTTGGTGCAAAACTATTCTAACTCCTTCACAAAGTGAAGGAGTTAGAATAGTTTTGCACCAAGCCCTAGTTGTGTACGGAGGATGTTCTGTTTGTGCAGGCAGAAACTGAAGAATCAGACTACTGGTATATAATTTCAAAGGCACACAGAGCAGACTCTGATCAGATGTCTCCTACAGGAGCCGTCTGATCAGGATCTACTCTGTTTGCAAATGCATGAAAAGATATCTATATCAAGGAAACGGTTAAAATAAAATTTTGATTATTCCTGCAATTAGTCTATGCCTTTTCTATATTTCAAACAAACACAGGAAATAGTATACATAGGTTAACCCTTCACGGGCTGACTTTCAAAAGTGGACTGGTCCATCACTGTTTAATTATACAGTCCATAACACGTGAAAGGGTATAATTAGTGAGAAGATTTGGAATAACAAACACTGCATACTCTGATCTGAGGGCTCAACTAAGAGCACCCAGTATCCATGGTTATAAAACTTTTTAGTGGAGTCTGAGTTTGTTCTCAAGTTTTTGATTGGTCAGATTTGAGCCTTTTTGGCTCAAATCTAACCAATCAAAAGCTTGAGAACAAACTCAGACTCAACTAAAAAGCTTTATAAGTATGGATCCTGATCTACAATGTTTGAAAATGTCACTTGCTTCTCATTTCTAAAGGATTAATTCATTAACACCCCTCTGCAGTATTGAAACTAGAGGTTTGTTTTTGTCACAAAAACAGATGTCTCCCCCTCCCAACCTCTTTCCAATACACAAGTGTAATGTCTGTAACTTCAAACTTATCAGGGTCTAATGTTTAAGTCATCAGGGACAATAACTCCAACATTGTCGGAGGGAGACAATTCAAAAGCCCCAGATACACAATAACACATGCTAGTCAACATTCTTGTGAAGTTTGGTGACTCTAGTACTAGTGGTTTCAGATACATGTGACACAAAGTAAAGTTTCTCTTATTTAAGTCATAAGGGGCAGTAACTCTAAAGTTATCAGGTGCACAACAACTCATGCTGGTGAACATTCCTGTGAAGTTTGGTGACTCTAGCCCTACTGGTTTCAGAGATACGTGCAGCACAAAGTTTCTCTAATTTTAAGTTAACATATCAGGGGCAGTAACTCAAGAATTATAAGGGGGAGACAATTAAAAAACCCAGGTGCACAACAACTCATGCTGGTGAACATTCCTGTGAAGTTTGGTGACTCTAGCCCTAGTGGTTTTAAAGATATGCATGACACAATGTTTCTCTAATTTAATGTAATCATATCAGGGGCAATAACTCCAAAGTTATCAAGGGAAGACAATTCAAAAACCAAAGTTGTACAACAACTCATGCTGGTCGACATTCCTGTGAAGTTTGGTGACTCTAGCCCTACTGGTTTCAGAGATATGCACGACACTAAGTAAAGTTTGTCTAATTTTAAGTCATCAGGGGCAGTAACTCCAAAGTTAACAGGGGAGATAATTCAAAAAACCTAAGAGCAAAACAACTCATGCTTGTGAACAATCCTGTGAAGTTTGGTGACTCTAGCCCTACTGGTTTCAGAGATACGCGCGCCACAAAGTTTGTATAAATTTAAGTATTCATATCAGGGGCAATAACTCAAGAATTATCAGGGGGAGACAATTAAAAAACCATAGGTGCACAACAACTCATGCTGGTGAACATTCCTGTGAAGTTTGGTGACTCTGGTACCAGCGGTTTCAGAGATACGCGCGACACAAAGTTTTTCTAATTTTAAGTCATCAGGGGCAATAACTCCAAAATTATCAAGGGGAGACAATTCAAAAACCATAGGTGCACAACAACTCATGCTGGTGAACATTCCTGTGAAGTTTGGTGACTCTAGCCCAACTGGTTTCAGAGATACGCGCGACACAAGTTTGTGACGGACAGACGGACAGACGGACAGACGGACGGACATACTAACAAATGGGTAGTTGTGTGACTTTTTCCTTTGATCTTTTCTTGTGGGACTAGTCCCACAAGAAAAACTATTTTTGGCCCTAACTTTGGAAAAGAATGATCTGGAAGCTAACCCTAACCCTAACCCTATGTCCCACAACTGGCCAGGTTAATGTCACAAGAAATGGCCAGGTTAATGTCACAAGAGATGGCCAGGTTAATGATTTTACTTGTGTGACTAGTTAGAAAAAGTCACACAACTACCCATTGGTGAGTGCGGACGGACAGACGGACGGACGGACGGACAGACAGACAACTCTGGCAAAAACAATATATCTCCCCATAAATGGGGGAGACATAATAAACATAGAACCAGTCTTGAAATAAACATAGAACCAGTATTGAAATAAACATAGAACCAGTCTTGAATCCATGAAGGATGGTCCATCATATTCCCATAGTGGCAAACAGCAAATGAAATGAAATAAATATTACTTGAGATCATAAATTGATTATAATCTACTGAAAGCGTGCTACGTTTAGGAAAACAATTGACCCATGCAATTATTTTCAGTCAGTATACAATAAATTGTTATATGCAATTTGCACAATGAATGAAACAAATGGCAAAATGAATTCAACTGGTGAGGAATGCCCAAAAAGATACAAAACATTATTGCAACTTTGATTCAATGTTGAAATAATGTGTGTCTGCGGGCACATGAGATATTGGAGCATAAGGTAAGAATAACCAAGCACGTCTGAAACAGCTAATACCAATGCTAGTCTATTTGTTATACAATGTAATTAATTGCCAATGCCGGTCTGCTTGTCACACAGTAAAACCTCTATAGTTCGAAACTTTAGTAATAAACAACTGAGAACTTTTTAAGCAGTTGGCTGCTTAATGCAGGGTGAAAGTCATGCGGAAAGCTCCTCTAGGAGCTTTCTGCATGACTTTCACCCTGTATTAAGCTGCCACCTGTCTTGAAGACCTATAATGATACTTGTTTAAGTGTTCGAACTATAGAATCTCATCTTGATTGACAGTATTTTTATAACCCATTCCCTCATAGGCTATTTTGAGTTCCAACCAATTTAAATAAATCTACCGAAAAGGAGCATTAACTAGAGAAAAGGAAGTTTTTAGAATTTCATAGCTTGAAACCATTGTGATAAATAGAGCATTTGCTCCTATAGGAGCAAATGCTCTATTTATCACAATGGTTTCAATAGGTGATTTTTACAGAGGCGTAGAAAGGCGTATTTATTGAGGAAAGGGTTCAAATAAACCACTGGCAGAACTTAAGCCTTTGCCAACTAGTGGTGAAGTCGTTCTTGTAAACAGTTTGGATCCATGTGAGACACTGACGACCGACGACCGTGTAAATCAGCATGTCCTACGATCCAAATTATTTGACACTGTGACAGATTTGTTTTGGGAGAAAGAGAAGAAAATTAACTTCGGGAACTGTAGCAGACAACGAATTTAACACAAAACAATTTCTTAGCATACATAGAGTTAAAGAATACTAAAATGAGAATGAAACAAAACAAATGGAAGGCTTTGATTACCCATGCACATTGTCCTTTGATTAAGCAGAACTCCAGATAAGGGAAGTATTTCAGAAGCAAAATGTTATTTTTTTCTCCACTAAACTCATAGCTAGCTGTGATTACTCATTTGAATTATCTTAACCCATTCCCGCACAGGCTATTTTTAGATGCAACCTCTTTGATTTTATCTACCGAAAAGGAGCATTAACTAGAGAAAAGGAAATTTTCAGAATTCTGTAGTTTTGAAACCATTGTTATAAATAGAGCATGCTCCACAGGAGCAAATGCTCTATTTATCACAATGGTTTCACAAAGTAACTTTTACAGAAACGTCAAAAGGCGTCAATATGTGGGAATTGGTTAACAAGACAAAATTTTATTGAGTAGTCATTACAATGAGTTGAATGGAGCAAAATATTTAGCTTAACCCTTTCCCCCATGAATATTAATTTCAGAATTTATTACTGTTCCAATATTCATGGACTGAATTTGTATGACACATTCGCATGGAAACTTTTGATTGTGACAAACTTCCAAATCAGATTTATATTATCCAAGAAGCAAACATAGCAGATCCTGATCAGACAGTTTCTATAGGAGGACTTTGAATTGTGTCTACGAGGCTTGTTCTAAAATTATTGAGACACTGTAAATAAAATTGACATAGAATGACATACTATTAAGATATTATGTCACTAAATACTTGCATGTGTGTACTTTGTACATGCGCAAGATAAAAATGCTGGACTCGCGAATCACTCTTTAGGATCTTCCTAAAGAACGTCACTGCGTGGGACCCGGAGCACGCCAGCGTCATTAACGTTACGTCATCTCTTTAAAATTACCGTGAAGCTGCTCCTCTCCTAACCCTGTCATAGCAAATGTGGCACACAGCAAACACACAGAGTTCCAAGTGTACCCTTTGGTCATTATTGTATGTGCTGTCACAACTCAAATGTTGTTTTGAATGGCAATGTTGCGAAGTCAGTCGTGTGTTCTGTTGTAATGCATTTTACAGATCTGACATAGCCAGCTCTGTAATGAGTGTGGGTATGTTCGCTTCTATAGATGTGTATGATATCATTTAATAATTAGTGAATCTGCTGTGCATATGGTAAATTTAAGCACCAGATACACTACTTCCAGTTTGTGACTTTTAGCAAATTTGTTTCATCTATACTGGAGTTTTCCACAACTCAACACACAATTTGATGACTGTCCGCTGCCCCGGCTTTATCTAGGAACTAACACTGACGTCACAAACTTAATTTGACCAACATACGGAAAATATTCCTCATTTATTTAATTATAACCCCAGTAACGTCCAATTTTCACAAAATCATGTCAGAATCCTAGTGTCTATATGACATCACTTTGGATGATGTTTTCCCGCTATTTCTTGTTTTTTGATTGTATAGTGTATAAAGGTTTTGTTTGCAACATGATAATTTCAAGGCGTGCTCCGGGTATGGCTACCTGTAACTCTTACGCAATTACTTTTTCACAATTGTTATATAATCCTCTCCTGATTTTCCATGTATTATGATCATAAGACCCCATACTGTGCTTGTACCAATTTTAAACACTGAGCGTTAAATATGTTTTGAAAAACAGGCAGTGTCTCAATAATTTCCGAACAACCCTCGTACTCTGTTTGCAAAGGTGCCAGAAGTCAAAAATTACATGATGGAAAGTGTATACACTCGTATCTGGAGTCCTGGTGTAAGTAAAAAGATCAATTAAAAAAAGATCATTATTCAAACTTAACAATTGGTAAAAAAAAAATAAAACAGATGAAGAAATGACTTTCAGAGGGGTGGCAGTGTCCCTTAAACAAACCAGTCATGCATAAAAACACACTGTTCTCTGCCTTGCTACCCTCTGTTTTGATTTTTAACAAGTGACAGTTTTTGTTGCCAAAAATTGTCAACAAAACGGACACACAATTGATGCCAAAAGACATAACAGAAGAAAAAAACAATAAAGAGAAAGCAACACATAAAACCATATTAAACTTGCCATTCTTAACTTGTGCTACACTAAGGATAATCTTCTAATAACCTTGACAATCAGTTTGGATTCAATTAGATGCTGATTAACTCAACACCTTTTTTAACACTAATGAGAGTAAAAATGTACTAATGAAAAGGTTTTTTCTGACGTAAGTTATTTAGAGTTGAGCAGCAAAACAGTTTATCCAGATGAAACATATAGTTATGAGATGTCTCATCTGGAATCTAATTATAAAGACTATCCTGAAATTATCCAGAGTACTAGACTAACAAACAATCAGACCTATACAGAAGTTTTGCAATCAATCTTTCTTCCACAAGCGCTAAAACATTCTACCATAAAAAAAAAAGACCATTTAAGCTTTATATACCCTAATTACCGTCAGTATGTGGACAGACAAACTTTGGCAAATAGTGCAGACCCAGATAAAAAAAAGCTCTTTAACTCTTTACTCCATAAATATGCCTTTCTATGACTTTGCAAACAGAGTAGACCAAGATCAGACGGCTCCTATAGGAGCCGTCTGATCAGGGTCTGCTCTTTTTTGCCTATGATATAATATAGATATAATTCTACAGCATCTGCCATGGCCAAAAATTCCTGTGTCCATCTGCTATTAAAACAAATTAATCTAATTAATATTCATGACATCATTATTTCTTACATGCATATTCACGGAGCTGTTTGATCAGGCTCAACACTATTCGCTACTTTATCAGCCAAATCTTAAGTTACCAAATTGGTGCCAAATTGAACTATTTAGCTTAACAAACTAGCACAGAGGGAAGATTTGGTGTCCAATTACTTAGGCTATACATTTTTTCAATTTTTAGAAAATGAGTTACATGAAAAATTATCATTAAATGACCACTGAATGAAATGAAATGATGCATCACTCTATGTTATATGATGATTGTGTACAGTACTACCCTTATATGTTTGTATACATTTAAAGCTCATGCTTACAACCTTATTTCGATGTGAGTTTAGCATACACCCAACAAACAGGACTTGACAGTTAGATTGCTTGTACAAAGTGATACATGTATGGAGTTGACAGCAAGAAAAAATAATGCTAGAAAGCATCATAAATAACAGTATCGGAAATGCTTTATTAACCCTTTCTTTCATATATACTCATTTCACGCATTTGCAAACAGAGTAGACCCATATCAGATGGCTCCTGCTGGAGCCAGCTGATCAGGGTCTGCTCTGTTTGCTCATGAAATAATATAGATATGACTCTACAGTTTCTGCCATGGCCAAAATTTCTAAGTTAATATACCATTATAGAAATAAATGTAATAAATATTCATGACACTGTTATTTCCTACATGAATATTCATGGAGTAAAATATTAAACTGACATCTGTGTCAAAGACTAATAATCTTCAGTTAACCCTTCGCTTGCTATTCACGTCAATATACCTACCTGTAAATAGTGAAGACCCAGATGAGACAGCTCCTGCAGGAGTTGTCTCATCAGGGTCTGCACTATTTACAAGTTGATTGTGCAACCAGTGCACTCCATAGCAGTGATTTCACAGCGAAATATTTGTACACAGTGAAGATATATGTAATTATACAACGGGGCATGGGTAAAGAAGGAGAAATGTATTTTAAAATTCAGCAAGCGAAGGGGTTAAGTGGTTTTACAGTATTTCTATCAAAATCGTGTAAGATACCAGAGTTTATCGTGCTTAGCCATTGGTACATTCACGCTAAGAATATAATGACAATGCTGTTCTCACAAGCCATATATAGCATAACAGTCAGTCAGATCTATGCTAAACTCACTTAATCGTCGTGTAGACATAAAATACTTTTTAAGTACAAGCAAAAAATATTGTCAACATGACCATAATATAAATGAGGTGTATAATACACACACCAAATACTCTCTGTATAAAATAATTCCGTATAAAATGATTACCTGACCTAGTAGAGGTACGGTCGTTTTTCTGTGAGGTATATCAATTGTTTGAATGGGTTTTAATTCCCTTTGTTACTATGTGTGTGACTGAAAAAGTGCAGAGGTAAATGTCCCATTCAGATAATAGTATCATGCATACCATATACAGTAAAACATTTCTTAAGTGGCCATCAAACAGGTCTAATTATGGGTCTGTAAGGCAGATGGTAGCTTAATGCAGGTCAAAAGTAATGCAGAATGCCACTATGGGAGCTTTATGCAAAACTTTCATCTTTCCTACCACCTACTTGACCCATTCTCTCATAGTCTATTTTTAGATCCAACCTCTTTGAATAAATCTGCTGAAAAGAAAAGGAGCATTTACTAGAGAAAATGAAAGATTTAGAATTGTTTAGTTTTGAAATCATTGTGATAAATAGAGCATTTGCTCCATATGAGCAAATGCTCTATTTATCACAATGGTTTCAAAAAGTGACTTTACAAAGACACCAAAAGGCATCAATATGAGGGAATGGGTTAAAGGTCCAGAATATAACTTGTTGAGTGGACACTATAGATACGTGTTACTGTATTACATAACCACTGTGGTGACTGTAAAAATCTGAACTACATGTACAAATGTGTTGCACTTTAAGAAAACATGTACATGGCTGTGTTCTGAGTTTGGCAAACCTTGCAGATTAAGTCCAGCCACTCTCTCTCTCTCTAGTGTGGCATCTCATCATGTTCTATAGATTACTATGCCAGGTTATGAATAACAAGCACATACTCTTGTATATAGGACAGTGTAGACCCTGGTTTGATGACATGTTCAAGGCATGGCGTCTGGTCTGGGGTCTATACTGTTTTGCAGTGCCAAACACATCAGCTTTTGATTGGTCAGATTTGAGTTCCAAAAAGGCTCAAATCTGACCAATCAAAAGCTTGAGAACGTACTCAGACTCAACTAAAAGTTTTATAAGCATGGACCCTGTTCTCATGGCACAGCTCATATATCATACATGTGAAGCTAAATTTCAAACTGGAAAAGGGTTGGTTGGTTGGTTGGTTTTGGTTGTTTCAACAGCATCATTACAAGTGGAGGTCAGAAGACAACCAGTGTTTGTCTGCACATGACACAACCAGTTCTCAAGCTTTTGATTGGTCAGATTTGAGCCAGAGGCTCAAATCTGACCAATCAAAAGCTTGAGAACGTAAGCATTGTTTCAGACACAGAACAACAGTAAGTACCACCCACCTACCCAAAGCCAGTTGCAAGGCTTTGCCACATGAAACTCTTAAGTGCCTTACTGAATTTAACCCTTTCCCTCATATAAACGTGTTTTCACGCATTTGCAAGCAGAGTAGACCCAGATCAGACGGCTCCTAGGGGAGCCGTCTGATCAGGGTCTGCTCTGTTTGCTAATATAATTTGATAGATCTGGTTCTTTAGTTTCCAAAATGGCTACAATATCCATCTTTCCTTATTTCATTATAACTATTTTGCCCATGAATATTCAGTAAGTATTGAAATTTGGAATAAACATAGAACAGGGAAAGGGTTAAACCCACAGCAGCCATAAGTGACTGTTAGTCAGCAGCTATAGCCACCCAAACCCTGAAAAAAGGACAAATTTAAATTGGTAATTCTGACAATAAACTATGATGTTTGGCTTAATAAACCTGTACCAGGAAATCTTCCATTACAATACAGTGTAATTATTTGATACAGCATAGATCCAAATACAAACACACAGTTTACTCCAAAACAAAAATCCATAACAACAACATTGGTGTTTAACCCTATACTCCATATATACACCTTTCTAAGCTTTTGCAAACAGAGAAGACCAAGATCAGACGGCTCCTAGAGGAGCCGTCTGATCAGGGTGTGCTCTTTTTGCTATGATATAATATAGATATGGTTCTACACTTTCTGCCATGATCAAAACTTCCTGTGTCCATAATAGTTAATCTAATTTATATTCATGATGTCATTATTTCTTACATAAATATTCATGGAGTAAAGGGATAATTAAACCACAATATGATGCCATAAGAGGTATCTCAGGTTTTCTTTATTGTTTATCATTTCAATACAGACAGTGTCATCCGCTCTTTTCTCCTGCTGCAAATTTCAAAGTGAATTTTCTCCACACTTTTTTAAACCTTTACCCCCAATTAACCCATTACGTCATAGGCTATTTTTGGGTACAAACTCTTTGAATAAATCTACCGAAAAGGAGCATTAACTAGAAAAAAGGATTTTTTTTTAGAATTTTGTAGTTCGAAACCATTGTGATAAATAGAGCATTTGCTCCTATAGGAGCAAATGCTCTATTTATCACAATGGTTTCACAAAGTGACTTTTACAGAGTCGTCAATATGAGGGAATGGGTTAATAGGCCTTTTAACGCTTTACAAACAGAGAAAATGAAGATCAGACAGCTTCTGTAGGAGCCATCAATTCTAAGTCTGCTCTGATTGCTAATGATAAAGATCCGATTCTACATTTTCTGCCATGGCCAAAATCTCCTGTGTCCATGTACTATTAATGAAATTAATCTGATTCATATTCATGATATCATTATTTCTTAAAAAAATATTCATGGAGTAAAGGGTTAAAAAAGACAATGATAAAAGTGCCAAACAGCTACTCAGCGCCTCATTAGGAATTGACCACTCCCACATATTGACGCCTTTTGACACCTCTGTAAAAGTCACTTTTTGAATCCATTGCAATAAATAAAGCATTTGCTCCATTGGAGGAATACGATATTTGTAGCAGGAAAAAATCTGCAGAGGAGTAATAGTCCTAGAAGGAAACAAAGGGCATGTAACTCTTTTGAACCATATCAAAACAGCCAACTGACCAAAAATAAGGTGACTCCAATATATGACCTTCTACCCTTGTGGAGCTTTAACAAATACTTGAAACATGTAGTTATCTTAACAGATCAAAGGTCATGCATAACAGTACAGATCTAAGAAAGATAATCATGATTCTATATGCTTATTTTTGAAACACCTGAGTAAAACAATTAATGGTTAACATGACAATATCCTAGCAATGTATAATAGAACTGCAGATAAGAAGCATATCTAGATCTCATTAACCCTTTCCCTGTTGCATATTCATGAATATTAATTAGATTAGATTTTATAATGGCGTATGAACATAGGACATTTTGGCTCAGACAGAAACTACAGAATAAGATCTACATTTGACCATAAGCAAATAGAGTAGACCCTGATCAGACGGCTCCTTAGGAGCCGTCTGATCTGGGTCTACTCTGTTTGCAAATGCATGAAAAGGCATTTATATGATGGAAAGGGTTAAAATTCATTTTACGTTTCTACTCCAAACCCTATCTGGTTACAAACTCATTAGAATCGGCTCTTCGAATTGATTCGAAAGAGCTGCAATAAGATATGGTTTGGCAGAGAAAATTTTCACAGATCAGTATGCACCTTACCTACAACCCTGTATAATGAAATATTATGAAAATGTAAGTTTCAAAAAAATTTAAGAGCACATTTGAAATAGGTTAACAACTTATCATGAATCATTAATAAAAGTAGGAAAAACACATTTCTAATGCAATATATATACAGGTTTTCCTTACAATGAAAGCAACTTTAAAAAGAAGAAATAGAAGAAAATATTTACTTCTCTTGTAAAAGAGAATGGTTTTAACACGAGACAACTATGTCATGGAATGTGAGACCACAGCCATATTGCTAGCATGCAGTAAAGGTGAATACACCTCCTGATTGGTCAAAATTTGTTCACCCTGTACTTTAGGAGAATATTGAGGTGATCTGTTGTTACCCTCTCTCATTTCGTCCTCCACACTGTATTTATATGAATTTTCTCCTCCATTTCTGTCCTCTGAGGATTCTACGTAATCATCTTCTACTGCATTCTCGTTTCTCTTAGTCTCCATGTTCGATTCTGTGTCAATTCTAAATTCTCCATTCAGTTCTTCTGACTGTTCAGGAGAAACATCTCTAATTTGCATATCCGATTCCTCTGATTCAGGCTCGTGTTTAACTTTCATAAATCTGAAATCTTTGCCATACAAGCTGCCTTTATCATCACTATGGCTCTCCATTCCACCACTCAGGCTAGATTCAAGAGCATACTTTTTTGACTGAGGACTGTTCAAGGCAATGGGACTTAGATGATTCTTGGGACTGTTTTGACTGTCTAGGGGACTCGACCGGCGATTTCCTCGTGGACTGAGATCGAGGCTTTGGGAATTGCTGTAATCCTGCACAGAATTGCCATTCACCATTTCTTCCTGATATGCAGCTTCCCTTTTCAAAAACATCATCTCTTCTCTGTAAGAAAGCAAAACGCAGATTTAACACAATATTCCAAGTGCGACAGGATTTGCATTTACATGCATTTGGATCCAGATGAAAAATGTCTGACTTGATCAACAGTTTATAATAGAGCGTAAAAAGTACAGATCAGATTTTACCCTTTCCTCCATAGGCTATTTTCAGACCCAACCTCTTTGAATGAATTTACCCAAAAGGAGCATTAACTAGAGAAAAGGATTTTTTTTTTAGAATTTTGTAGTTTGAAACCATTGTAGGAGCAAATGCTCTATTTATCACAATGGTTTCAAGAAGTGGTTATTACAGAGGCGAAGAAAGGCGTATTTATGGAGGAAAAGGTTAATAGAACATATTATTAATGTAACAGTTTTTTTACAGCAATATAAGGGTTAATGAAGTTCTTTATAAAAGTTGCTACATACTACATGTATACAGTATATTCAATGTTTAACTCTTTACCTAATTAATATCTGATCAGGGTCTACCCTACTTGCAAAGGTGTGAAAAGGCATTTATATCAGGAAAAGGGTTCAAATTTATCTCTTTTTTTGCCTCCCTGTTGTCATCTCTCTTTTCATCTTTTTTTTAATTCAAGTTTTGCGATTCATTCTAAAAGATATGGGGCAGCTGTAATAAAATGTAACTGGTGCATCCTTCTCCTCCCAACAGCCCTTTACTCAATAACTACACCTTTCAAAGCCTTTGCAAACAGAGTTGACCCAGATGAGATGGCTCCCATCGGAGTTGTCTGACCTGGGTCTACTCTGTTTGCTAAACCCATTCCCTCATATGAATGCCTTTGAAACCTCTGTAAAAGTCACTTTTTGAAACCATTGTGATAAATAGAGCATTTGCTCCTATGGGGCAAATGCTCTATTTATCACAACGGTTTAATCCATTCCCGCATAGGCTAATTTAGATACAACCTCTTTGAATAAATCTACCGAAAAAGGGCATTAACTAGAGAAAAGGAAAAATTTAGATTTTTTGTAGTTTAATATAAATAATTGTAGCTCCTATAGGAGCAAATGCTCTATTTATCACAATGGTTTCATAAAGTGACTTTTACAGAGTCGTCAATATGAGGTAATGGGTTAAAATTGTCCATTTCTCTAGTAAATCCTCTTTTTCAGCAGATTTATTCAAAGAGGATGGGTTTAAAAATTGCCTGAGGGAATGGGTCAAAATATCATATAGATATAGATTCATACCCACCCAATTCCTTGCACTCACCTTTCCAGGGACTCTGACTTGATGAAGCTGTCGTTGCTATTACTGTGGCTCTTCATGGACAGGTCCTCTGCCCCGACACTGTCTGACATAGACCCACTGCTAGCCGCTTGGCTCATATACATGGCCACTTGCTGAAAGTATGGTGCATCAGCGTCAATCAACTGTTGCAACATCATAAACAATTAGACACAGTATCAGCACCTGTAACCCCTTTACCTAATGAATATTCATTTAAGAAACAATGAATATTAATTAACTGAATTTAAAATGGTATTATGAACAAGACTGCTAAACTGACATAAAATTTGCCCATCTAGGGCCATTTTGCTTACTTTGGCAAATTCAAGGGCCATAACTCTAAAGTTACTGGGACCATTCAGCTGGTATTCATACTTGGCCTAGATATATGGCCACATACAATTTCATGATGTCTGTCTCCTATGGAGCAAATGCTCTATTTAATCACAATGGTTTCAAAAAGAGACTTTTACAGGTGTTAACTCTTTGCATGCTAAGTAATTTTTTCGTCTGCAACAATTGTCATCTGCTTCAATTCTGGAAATAACTTTTCTCTTATTTCTTTGCAAAAATATGATCAAATAGACAAACAGTTTGGGTCCTAGTGATACGCCGCATAATGCGGCGTCTCATCTGGATCCAAACTGTTTGCATAGGTAATCACAGTTTCGCCACTTCAAAGAGGTTGAATCTAAAAATAGCCTATGAGGTAATCATTAATGGGTTAATAAGCAAACACTTTAAAAACAGAGCAAACCCTGATCAGACAGCTCCTACAGAAGATGTCTGATCAGAGTCTACTCTGTTTGCAAATAGATAACAAGCACATCCATGCGGGCACCAATGCTCATCTGTTCGACTGTAGTCTTTGTGAGCGTGAACAAGTGTGTAAGTTTCATAAGAGTTGCATGAATAGCTAATGACAACGACAACACGGAGGCCTGCGTTATGACGATAGCTCGTACTTTTTTCTTTGAGCAAAAAATGTTTCTCTATCACGTAAAGGATCAAGACTAGTAAATAAAGAACTTACCCTAAGGCTTGCATTGATAGAGTCTCCATACAACCCTGGGTCAGGGGCCATTGATGGACTGCCAGGTATGGCCCTGAAAGAAACAAAACTGTCATTAACCCTTCACTCCATGAATATTCATGTAAGATATAATGACATCATGACTATTAATTAGGTTTACTGTGATAATCGCACATAAACACAGGATTGTTCGGCCATGGCAGAACCTGTAGAATCATATCAATATCATATCATAAGCAAACAGAGCAGACCCTGATCAGACGGCTCCTGCAGGAGCTGTCCGATCTGGGCCTACTTTAATTGCAAATGTGTATGGAATAAAGGGTTAAAAGATTGCTGAGACTATCAAAGTTCATCAAAACTTGTAAGTCTATATCATTTCATGAACATTCTTCACCAATACTACATATGATAATAAGGCTATTCAAAATTGTTTACAAAACTATTGTCTGCTGTAATTCTCACAGTACATTTTTCTGCATAGCTCAAATGGTAGTGTACTAATCCCTTTACCCCATGAATATTCATGTGAGAAATAATGACATCATGAATATTAATTAGATTATTATTTATAATGGCACATGGACCCATGAAATTTTGTCAAAGGCAGAAACTGAAGAATCATATCTATATTATTTCATGAGCAAAAAGATCAGACCCTGATCAGACGGCTCCTATAGGAGCTGTCTGATCTGGGTCTTCTCTGTTTGCAAAGGCATAGAAAAGCATATTTATGGAGTAAAGGATTATGTGATATCAAGAATACCCTTACAACTGATGGGTTGACATTATACAGTCCCAACCCCAGAATGATACAGAGGATACAATAACACCAAGTATCTTTTATACCCCATTTATCCTAAATTTTCAGACACCCAATCTCCCCTCTTTATCAGTTTGTGCAGCTGAATAAATCAATCAGTAATTGACTTTAACCCTTTACTCCATAACTACGCCTTTCTTCACCTTTGAAAACAGAGTAGACCCAGATCAGACGGCTCCTGTAGAGGCCGTCTGATCAGGGTCTGCTGTTTGCTTACGGAAAAATATAGATATGATTCTAGTTTCTGCCATAGCCAAAAATCCATGTGTTCATGTGACATTATAAAAATTTATCTCAATAATATTCATGACATCATTATTTCTTACATGAATATTCATGGAGTAAAGGGTTAAATGAAACTAATGGAGCAGTAAAGTGTTGATCCTGCAGGAACAGTTTGATCTGGGTCAGCACTATCTGCCTACAGTAGAGTTACTAGAAAACTGACTCAGTCCGAGAGGGACCTGTTATCAAGGGCAGGTAACTCTAGACATAGTCATCTGATTCAACTCAAAAACTGTAGGCGTCTTCCTCTGATGATACTAAGCATATGCCCTTAATATGAAACCAATATGTGAAGTACTGTGAGGTATCACATCACATCAAAAGTGTTGACAGACGGACAGACAGACAAGAGCATAGCAAACGGGTGCCAACGCTTGTCTATCGTCATTGTCAAGATGAACATGTGTACCAAAAATGAAGACTGTCAATGAAAAATTGAAGAAGTTATGGTCAATGTTAAGAATTGGGATGATAACGACGATGACGACAACGATTATTGTTAATAGCTCGTGACTACTTCGAAACAGACGAGCTAAAAATGTGATTACTATAGGGCTCAAGCATTTTCAATGCAGGGCACTAAGTAGGGAACTGCTTGTTTCTGAAAAGATGCATTCACAATTCTAGCTAATGCGCTAGTACATACCCAGTGAGTTTTTGAGGTCTTCGTTTGTAGAACTCGTGTTCGTCTACTGTCCATACTGCACCTTTAACATTCTCCACTCGCATGAAGCACTTATGTAGACTTAAGTTGTGACGCACTGCATTCTAGATAAAAAGGGTGGATAGAAAAATATATACAAACATTCATACAGAGAGTTTTTTTTTCATTATCCCTTTCCTTCATTTAAATGCCTTTTTACAAATCTGCAAACAGAGTAGACCAAGATCAGACGGCTCCTACAGGAGCCGTCTGATCAGGGTCTGCTCTATTTGCTAAAGGAATCTGGTATAACTGTTCTTTACTTTCTAAAATGGCTACAATGTTCCACCTTCCATATTTCATTTTAGCTATTTTGTCCATGAATATTCAGTAGGTATTAAAATCTGGAATAAATATAGAACAGGGAAAGGGTTATAAAAAGACGTTACTTACAACACTAATGATGATTAGAAAACATTTTCTCAAGTTGCACAGCCAACAAAGTCTATTTTGGCCAGTTTGTCATTCATGTACCCGCACTGTGAACTGATTATCAAGTTTGACAGAGACATAATGCCAACAGTCTTACGTGATATACATGTAACTATTTATCAAACTTGAGTCTGGAGTCATAGTTTTTTAATAAATTAACCCTTTCCTCCATAAATACGCCTTTCTACGCCTCTGTAATAGTCACTTCTTGAAACCATTGTGATAGATTTATCACAATGGTTTCAAACTACAAAATTCTCAATTTTTCTTTTTCTCTATTTAATGCTCCTTTTCGGTAGATTCATTGAAAGAGGTTGGATCTAAAAATAGCCTATGGAAGGAAAAGGTTAAGTTGGTGTTTCATCAAAAGCAGATATAGCTAGATGAGCAGAGTACAGTAGAAACTGTCTTAAACGACCATTAAAATAATGGGTCTGTAAGGCAGGTAGTAGCTTAATGCAGGTCAAAAGTAATGCAGAAAGCTCCAAGAGCTTTCTGCATTACTTTTGCCCTGCATTAAGCAACCATCTACTTTTTAAGGCTCCTAGGTTCAATAAATGAATGGCCCCTTAGTACAGGTTCTACTGCAGTCATCGAGTGCCTCTCTCAAGGCTCCCGATAAAAAACAAGACGCAAACAAGAATGTTCGAAGGAACACATGTGTCATCCGAAAAAAAACAACAGACAGATAGATGAACAGACTGACAGACAGATAATGGACAAGTGATCCCTAAGTGTCACCCCTACTTACAGCTGGTGACACAAATAAGTGATTCCTATTTACCTTCCAGGTTGCCTCATTTCTCCTGAAGTAGGCGAAAGTATTCTGGAACCACTGGTAAACCTCATTCAATGTCAACTGTTTGTTCTCAGACTCTATGATTGCCTGGAAAATAAATATGTTACCACTGACATTCAGTATACTTTTGGTGAAGTGATTAACCCATTCCTTCATAAATGCATTTCCTTCATGCAATTGCAAACAGAGTAGACCCAGATCAGACAGTAAAAATTGTAGGAGCTGTCTGATCAGGGTCCGCTCTGTTTGCTTATGGAAATTAATAGATCTGATATGCAGTTTCCAAAACAGTGAAAAATTTCCCTTTTCCATGTTCCATTTTTATTGATTCTGTACATGAATAGTCAAGAAATGAGGAAATCTCGAATAAATAATAAACTGGGAAAGGGTTAAAGGGAGGTAAGACAGACATAATAACAGCTCTTAAAGAAAGTTATTTCCCTTAGTTCAGTGTACACTCGGTCTAAATCTATAGCAGTATTTTATATGGATCCAAACAAGATTACATTCTCTTTTATCTCTTTACCCGATAGAGATGCATTTTTATGCATTTGCAAACAGAGCAGATCCAGATCAGACCAAACTCATATAGGACCTGTCTGATCAGTCTTCTCGAATTTTATGCGATAGTTCTAGATTTGATTTCACTGTTTCTGCCACGGTCAAACATTCCCGTAATGCATTAATAAATATTCAGCTAATTAATATTCATAGTCAATATTTCTTACCTAAATATTCATCAGATAAAGAGTTATATTATGCGCATATATAACCTACATACATAAACTACATACCTGTCTTATCAGCGAGGCATATGTAAATGGGGGACGAACATCTGTTGTCCTGTAAAATTCTCGATTTCTTTGGATTTCTGAAAATAGAAAAAGGCAAAATCTTTACACTGGCAGAAACCTTTGAAACCACACTGTATTTTCGATCCCTTTTCCTTCACTTTTGAGGCAAAAAGGGCATTTTGTCATGAACAGTGTCTGATAACCCTGAACTCAATGAATATTCATGTAAGAAATAATGACATCATTAATTAACTTTTATAGTGACATTATAATAAAAGTAACATATAAACACATTCTTTCATAAGCAAACAGAGCAGACCCTGATCAGATGGCTCCTATAGGAGCCCTCTGAAGTGGGTCTACTCTCTGTTTGCAAAAGCATAGAAAGGCGTATTCATGGAGTAAAGGGTTAAGATAAAAGTAGGGTAAACACTGTTTGTCAGTCAAAAATGCTCTCAAGCTGTAAATTCATGTTAGATCAATATGATAAAGTTTGTGAGAAGTTACTGACAGAGTGGCAAACACCATATGAATCTAATATAAAAGCAGCTACTTGCTTTTATCCTGTTTTAACCTTTTACTCCATGAATATTCATGTAAGAAATAATGACATCATGAATATCAATTAGATTTATTCTTATAATAGGAATGTTTGACCGTGGCAGAAACTGTAGAATCATATCTATATTATATCATATGCACAGAGTAGACTCTGATCAGATGGCTCCTTTAAGGAGCCGTCTGATCTGAGTCTACTCTGTTCCTAAAGGCGTAGAAAGGCGTATTTATGGAGTAATCTTTTGATGTCTTTGCAAACGGAGTAGATCCAGATCATACAGCTCCTTTAGGAGCCTTCTGATCAAGGTCTACTCTGTTTGCTTATTGAATTATTTTCAGTTTGTGCCATGGTCAATCATTCCCATATTAAAATTGAGCTAATTAATATTGAGTCATTATTTCTTACATGAATAATCATTTGGGAAAAGGTTAAGCTACTACCTATCTAAACACTTTTCTCCATGAATATTCATGTAAAATAATAACGACATCATGAATATTAATTAGATAAATTTGTTATAATAGCATATTATGGACACAGGAATGTTTGGCACCGGCATAAATTGTAGTATCATATCTATATCATATCATAAGCAAACAGAGCAGACCCTGATCAGACGGCTCCTATAGGATCCGTTTGATCTGGGTCTACTCTGTTTGCAAAGGCTTAGAAAGGCATATTTATGGAGTAAAGGGTTAATCCATTCCCGTATAGGCTATTTTTAGACCTAACCTCTTTAATTAAATCTTCCGAAAAGGAGCATTTACTAGAGAAAAGGAATTTTAGAATTGTATAGATTTGAAACCATTGTAATAAATAGAGCATTTGCGTCATCAGACAGGGTCTGCTCTGTTTGCAATGGCGTTAAAAAGCGTTCCTATGAGACAAAAGTGAGAAGATTCACCGTGCTGGACGATGAATGAATCATAAAACATATACATGGAAGGATATATCATGCAAATGTTGCTTACAACATTAATTCAACGTGTCTAATAATACTGACAGTGCATGTCACAGATAACCTCCGTCCAGTAACAAGTCCATTTATAGACGTAAAAACAAACAACATTTATCATTGTACAGAAACTGTACCGGCAAGCATGAACAGCGTATCGCTTTCCTCCATAAATATGCCTTTCTACACCTTTGCAAACAGAGTAGACCCAAATCAGACAGCTCCTATAGGAGCCGTCTGATCAGGGTCTGCTCTGTTTGCTTATGGAATAACATATTGCTGGTTTTACAGTTTCTGCTTTAGAAATATGCCATTATTAAAAAAACAATCTAATTAATATTCGAGATGTCATCGTTTCTTTCATGAATGTTCATGGAGTAAAGGATTAAATAATGTTACAGACACACATATCATAAGGATCCAAACCATATGTTACTGACAGGAGCTGTTTGATCAAGGTCTACTGTCTTTGCTCATACATGTATAATAATACAGATCTGATTCCACAGTTTCTGTCATAGCAAAAAATTCCTTTTTCTCATATATTATTATTAAAATAAAGTTGTGTAATATCCATAAAGTCATTACTTTCAACATATATATTAATAATGACAAGGTTTACCCCATTACCCCCCAAAATACGCCTTTCTACGCCTTTGCAAACAGAGTAGACCCAGATCAGACAGCTCCTATAGGAGCTGTCTGATCAGGATATGCTCCGTTTGCTTATGAAATAAGACACATATAATTCTACAGTTTTTATCAAGGGCAAAAATTCCTATGTCCCTGTGCCATTGTAACAAATTATATAATGAATATTCATGATGTCATTATTTTTTACATGAATATTCATGGTGTAATGGATTTGATAACCCTGTGTAATTGTAATTTTTTTTCCTTTCTCTTCATAATAGAATCAAAGTGTTAACCCATTCCCCCATAGGCTTTTTTTTAAACCTAACCTCTTTGAATGAATCTACCGAAAAGGAGCATTAGCTAGAGAAAACGAAAATGTTATAATTGACAATTAATTTGTGTAGTATAGAAACCATTGTGTTAAATAGAGCATTTGCTCCATAGGAGCAAATGCTCTATTTATCACAATGGATTCAAGAAGTGACTATTACAGAGGCGTACAAAGGCATATTTATGGAGGAAAGTGTTAACCCTTTCCCCCATATAAACGCTGTTTTACGCATTTGCAAACGGAGTAGACCCAGATCAGACGGCTCCTATAGGAGCAGTCTGATCAGGGTCTACTCTGTTTGTTTATGGATTTATATAGATTCAATTCTAGTCACTGCCAAGGCAAACAATTCCTGTGTTCATGTACCATTATAAAAGTTCAGCTAATAAATATTCAGTATGTTATTATTTCTTACATGAATATGGAACGGTGAAAGATTAAACAGTTTTTAGATTCTATAACTCAGAATCCTATCTGGATCTAAACTGTGCGATTGGTTATCATGATTTCGCTCCTAGCGTGGAAAAAGTTGTAGGCTAACAATGCTTTATTGATTTTCCCTGACTCTCAAGCATCTGATAACATTTATTACACCGATAAGTTGTTTGCTATTAAACTGACAATCTGCCACATTTTCAAAATGCATTGTACAACACATTTCATTTTCATTAAAAAATACAATTCGAATGTCAAAAAGTGTGGACTCTATTGAGACACTCCAAATATCTCATTTGGATCAAAGCTGTATGCCAATGTCATCAACAATTTTGCATATAGCATTCAAATAATACCTAAATGTAGGTAGTAGTGTGTGTGTAAGTGTGTGTGTGTGTGTGTTGGGGGTGGGGGGGGGGGGGGGGTTCTGTAATGAACTGTAATGTGACAAATTAATTTACTGACATATGCAAACAGTGTAGACCATAGAGGACTTTTATTTGGCATTTCAAATTTTGTAAACTACATATATTCAGAATAAAGTAGTTGACCTCCATACAATAACCATACAATCTACTTGAAACTCAGCATTATTGGATTAACAAGAAATACCAATGCTAAATCTACTGATAAGTGTGAAAACTGATCTCTGTGACAGCAGATCGATGAAGATCTGCACTGCTAGCAAATATATACAGTAAAACCTTGCTAATGCGGCCACCTAAAACAGGTATAATTCTGTGCACTAGATGCAGGTGGTTGCTTATAAAGACACCAATTTATGGTCGCATTAGAGAGGTTCTACTGTAAATTATGCCCCAGTTTCAACCCAAGAAGCTTGTTTACTATTATATTATACATTATTAGACATTATATGAATATTTACTAGTTGTTTCCTTTATATCAGTAAATGAACTCAACGTGTTTAGCAGTGGCAGAAATTGTAGATTCAGACCTATAAATTCCTTAACCCTTTCCCTAATATAAATATAGGAGCTGTCTGATCAGGGTCTCCTCGGTTTGCTAATGAAATTTGAAAGATACGCTTCTTTAGTTTCTAAAATGGCTACAATGTCCCACTTACCATATTTCTTTTTAACTATTTTGTCTATGAATATTCAATAGGTATTGAAATTTGGACTAAACATAGAACAGGGAAAGGGGATAAGCAAACTGAGTAGACATCTACTGGGTCTATTCTGTTTGCAAAGGCATCAAAAAGAGTCTCTTTCAGGTAAAAGGTTACATGAGGTAAGATACATGATTGTATCTAATCCACAATTGCAGAAAAACTAATTAGTATTTCATTTGATGTTGAAATACAATTTTAACAATATCCCATTTAAATGATACAGACATAATAGATGAAAACAACATGTGTCGTTTTCACACTCCAGCTTCACCGATATAGGGACAAACAACATTATCATTCACAGCAGAGACATCTTTCATTAGTATTCACAAAAGAGACATCGATGTTATCCATAAACAACATACAGTAAAACTCCTCTAAACCAGAATTCTAGTACAGAAGAATTTTAGATACTTTTAGGAAGGTGGCTGCTTAATGCAGGGTGAAAGTCATGCAGAAAGCCAAGAGGAGCTTAAAGCTGCCACCTGTCTCCATGACAGGTATTTATACTAAATTTAATGTCCAGTTTAGAGGGATTTTACTGTATCTATTTAAAGACACAATTCCAGGTAAATTGGTGCCATAATTTTAAAAGTAGGTCAATGATGGTGTTTCCTGCTTTAAACTGTATAATGCCATTTCAATGTTTTTATATCAGAGTGTGGAATAACGACAAGTTTTAACTATCCTTTTCCTTCATATAAACAAACTTTTCACGCATTTGCAGAAAAGTAGGCCTTGATCAGACGGCGCTTATAGGAGCCATCTGATCACTGTCTGCTCTGTTTGCTTGTGGTATAATATAGATCTGATTCTACAGTGTCTATCTGAGCCAAAACGTCATTACAAAAAATCAGCTAATAAATATTCATGATGTCATTATTTCTTACATGAATATTAAACAGGGAAAGGGTTAAGATTACAAGATCACCATTTCTAAACCCTTTACCTCATGAATATTCTTGAAAGATATGACATTATAAATATTAATTAACTAAATTTTTAAAACAGCCAATTAATAAGAATTTTTGGCCATGATAGAAACTGTATATTCAGATTATAAATGCATAAACAAACAAGAGCAGACACTGATCAGATGGCTCCTGGGTATACACTCTTTGAAAAGGCATTTACACTTTCTTTGTTCTATATTTACAGTAAAACCTCTCTATAACGGTCACTAAATTACATCAAGTATTTTGTGTTTAAAGGCATGTGGCTGCTTAAAGCAAGGTGAAAGTAAAACAGAATGCTCCTATAGGAGCATTCTGTTTTACTTTCACCTTGCTTTAAGCAACTACCTGCCGTAAATACCAACTAACTAACACAATTTAGTAGCCGTTATGGAGAGGTTGTACTGTAGTCCATTTTTCAATAGCTACTGAATATTCATGGACAAAATAGTTATAATGAAATACAGAAGGTGGAAAATTATAGCCATTTTAGAAACTAAATAAACAGGTCTATCACATTCCATTAACAAACAGAGCAGCCCCTGATCAGATGGCTCCTATAGGAGCCGTCTAATCTTGGTCTACTCTATTTGTACACTAACCAGGAGTTTGTGATTATTTATGCAAGCAGTTTATATCCCGATGAAGCAGCGAGTAACTTGTTTCTTATCAGAATTCAAACTGGTTGACACTCTTGACTGTTTTGAGTTGTTTTGTTTTTTTTAAAGAAAAATGATACTTTGAGAATTGCAGTGGACTACAATTGTTGCAGAAGAAATTCACTTAGCATGCAAAAAAGTTAATTATTAGTTGCACAAAATATCTTGGTTCTCTGTACATACCAGCTGAGATAGGAAGATTGCACTTGTCTGATACACGTCGCCTCATTGGTCCAAGGCTTGTGGGTGTGGCAGGCTGGGAGGAAGTCTGGAGGGGTGTGCTGGGCTGAGAGGGTGCCGAGGTGAGGCTGGATTGGGGAGGAGGTATGTAGAGAGGGCTGAGGCTAGCCACAGAGGTGGTGAGATGCTGCAAAGAGGGAGGAGGCTTCACTCGCACCGACTCCGACTTCATTGATACACTTCCTGCCGACAACTTTGGGGAATTTAACTAAAAGAATGAAAATATACAACATGTAAAATGCACATTTACAATTCGACTCAAATATTCTAACTAGCTTTCAATTTGGGAGATGTTCATTTAAACCCATTCCCTCATACTGATGCCTTTTGATGCCTCTGTCACCTGTTGAAACCATCGTGATAAATAGAGCATTTGCTCCTCTAGGAGCAAATGCTCTATTTACCACAATGGTTTTAAACTACAAAATTCTAAAAAAAATCCTTTTTCTCTAGTTAATGCTCCTTTTCGGTAGATTTATTCAAAGAGGTTGGATCTAAAACAAGAGGGCCATGAGGCCCTGAAGCGCTCACCTGAGATACCCTAGGGGCGGGCCATCATTTGTACAACCTTGGAAGAGAACCACAAGGCAAAACAGTATGCCATTAATTAAAGGTCTAAGCCTTATGGCTTCAGAGAAAAATAATATATTTTTTCCCATGAAAAACTGATAAGCCAGGGCCATGTTTCGCCCAGAGGTCATGGTCGTAAGTTGAACAATCTTTGTAGAGGATCATTAGATCATGCTACATGCCAAATATCAAAGGTCTAGGCCTTACAGTTTCAGAGAAGAAGAATGTTAAAGATTTTCCTATGAAAAACTGATAAGCCCTTGGGCGGGGCCATTTTTGGCCCGGGGTCATAATTTGAACAATCTTTGTAGAGGACCATTACATCATGCTACATGCCAGATATCAAAGGTCTAGGCCTTACAGTTTCAGAGAAGAAGAATGTTAAAGATTTTCCTATGAAAAACTGATAAGCCCTAGGGCGGGGCCATTTTTGGCCCCGGGGTCATAATTTGAACAATCTTTGTAGAGGACCATAAGATAATGCTACATGCCAAATATCAAAGGTCTAGGCTTTACAGTTTCAGAGAAGAAGATTTTTAAAGATTTTCCTATGAAAAACTGATAAGCCCTTGGGCGGGGCCATTTTTGGCCCGGGGGTCATAATTTGAATAATCTTTGTAGAGGACCATTAGATCATGCTACATGCCAAATATCAAAGGTCTAGGCTTTACAGTTTCAGAGAAGAAGAATGTTAAAGGTTTTCCTATGAAAAACTGATAAGCCCTTGGGCGGGGCCATTTTTGACCTGGGGGTCATAATTTGAACAATCTTTGTAGAGGACCATTAGATCATGCTACATGCCAAATATCAAAGGTCTAGGCCTTACAGTTTCAGAGAAGAAGATTTTTAAAGATTTTCCTATGAAAAACTGATAAGCCCTTGGGCGGGGCCATTTTTGGCCCGGGGGTCATAATCTGAACAATCTTTGTAGAGGACCATTAGATCATGCTACATGCCAAATATCAAAGGTCTAGGCCTTACAGTTTCAGAGAAGAAGAATGTTAAAGATTTTCCTATGAAAAACTGATAAGCCCTTGGGCGGGGCCATTTTTGGTCCGGGGGTCATAATTTGAACAATCTTAGTAGAGGACCATTACATCATGCTACATGCCAAATATCAAAGGTCTAGGCCTTACAGTTTCAGAGAAGATTTTTAAAGATTTTCCTACGAAAAACTGATAAGCCCTTGGGCGGGGCCATTTTTGGCCCGGGGGTCATAATTTGAACAATCTTAGTAGAGGACCATTAGATCATGCTACATGCCAAATATCAAAGGTCTAGGCTTTACAGTTTCAGAGAAGAAGATTTTTAAAGATTTTCCTACGAAAAACTGATAAGCCCTTGGGCGGGGCCATTTTTGGCCCGGGGGTCATAATTTGAACAATATTTGTAGAGGACCATTAGATCATGCTACATGCCAAATATCAAAGATCTAGGCTTTACAGTTTCAGAGAAGAAGAATGTTAAAGATTTTCCTATGAAAAACTGATAAGCCCTTGGGCGGGGCCATTTTTGGCCTGGGGGTCATAATTTGTACAATTTTTGTAGAGGACCATTAGATCATGCTACATGCCAAATATCAAAGGTCTAGGCTTTACAGTTTCAGAGAAGAAGATTTTTAAAGATTTTCCTATGAAAAACTGATAAGCCCTTGGGCGGGGCCATTTTTGGCCCGGGGGTCATAATTTGTACAATTTTTGTAGAGGACCATTAGATCATGCTACATGCCAAATATCAAAGGTCTAGGCTTTACAGTTTCAGAGAAGAAGATTTTTAAAGATTTTCCTATGAAAAACTGATAAGCCCTGGGGCGGGGCCATTTTTGGCCCGGGGGTCATAATGTGAACAACGTTTCGTTCCCCCTAGCCACTTATGCTTCTGACAAAATTTGGTTAAAATCGGGTCAGCAGTTTCAGAGGAGATGTCGTTTGAAAATGTGGACGGACGCCGGACGACGGACGCCGGACACCGGACGCCGGACACCGGACGCCGGACGCCGGACGACGGACAAATAGCGGTCACAATAGCTCATCCTGAGCCTTTGGCTCAGGTGAGCTAAAAATCATAAGAGGGAATGGGTTAATATCAAATCTATGTACTTGCTTAAACCTTTCCTTCATATAAACGCTTCTAGATGCATTTGCCAAAAGAGTAGATCAAGATCGACAGTTCCTATAGCCATCTGATCAGAGTCTGCTCTGATCTGATTCTACAGGTTTTTTTTTACAGAGCAAAAAATAAATCCCTTGAAAATTTAACAATCAAAATTCAGCTAATAAATATTCATGACATCATTATTTCTTACATGAATATTGAACAGGGAAAGAGTTAACTTTGACCTTGCATACATATTTAAGATTATGTCAGGTTTTTGACCTACATTATTCCATGCAGATAGGTAATTACGAAACAACTTCGAAACGAATTTTTGCATCAAGTCAAATTATGAATTAGGAAAAAATATTCATCATTAACCCTTTCCCTCACATAAACGCCTTTTCATGCATCTGCAAACATAGTAGACCCAGATCAGATGGCTCCTATAGGAGCCATCTGATCAGGGTCTGCTCTGTTTGCTAATGGAATTTGATAGATCTGTTTCTATACTTTCTACAACGGTGACAATGTTCCACCTTCCATATTTCATTATAACTATTTTGCCCATGAATATTCAGTAGGTATTGAAATTTGGAATAAATATAGAACACGGAAAGGGTTAAACTCTTTACCTACTGAATATTCATGCAAGATAATGTTCAATTACACCTATATGAATTGAAAACCATAGCTGAATTTTCATAAAAGCCTTATAAACAAGGGAATTTTTTTTAACCCTTTCCCTCATATAAACATGTTTTCACGCACCTGCAAACAGAGTAGACCCAGATCAGGGTCTGCTCTGTTTGCTAAAAGAATTTGATAGATATGTTGTTGTTTTTTCTAAAATGGCTACAATATTTCACGTTCCATATTTCATTATAACTATTTCAGGTATTGAAATTTGCAATAAACATAGAACAGGGAAAGGGTTAATGGCAAAATTGTATAATCAAATCTATAATGCTTCCAAAGAAAGAGAGCTGACTTACAAGAGCCTTCTGATCTGGGGTTACTCTGTTTCTGTTTGCAAAATGGTGTCTTTATGAGGTAACCTGTTAATATTGGCTCCAGACCTAATAACAGATTTGTTTATCCCTTTACTCCATAAATGTGCATGCCTTTCTACACCTTTGCAAATAGAGTAGACCCAGATCAGACTCCGGGAGTTGAATGAGACACATCGTCTTTGTGTGGTGAACATTTGTGAAAATTTTGAAATCCATTTGCAGATAAAAACGTTATAGAAGGGACACAAAAAATTTTACGGACAAATGGAAGGACAGACGGATGAACAGACAATGCGATTACTATATGCCCGCCACTCCAGGGGGCATATAAATTAAGCTAACAAGTATTCATTCATTATTTCTTACATGAATATTCATGAAGTAAAGGATTAACCCTTTCCCTCAGACAAACGCCTTTTCATGCATTTGCAAACAGAGCAGACCCAGATCAGATGGCTACTATATAGGAGCCGTCTGACCAGGGTTTGCTCTGTTTGCTTTTAACATAAAATAGATCAGATTCTACAGTTTTTATCAGAACAAAAAAGTTCCTAGAAAAGAATACATTATAAAAATTCAGCTAATAAACATTCATTCAGCTATTATTTCTCACATGAATATTCAGGAGGTAAAGGATAAACTGAAGACTTGAAAGAAATGTGTGAAAAAGAGTTTATATGAAGTAAAGGGTTAACCCTTCACTTGCTGAATTTTAAAATACATTTCTCCTTCTTTACCCATGTCATGTTGTATAATTACATATATCTTCACTTTGTACATGTATTTCGCTGTGCAATGACTGCTGCGGAGTGCACTGGTTGCACAATCAATTTGTAAATAGTGCAGACCCTGATGAGACAGCTCCTGCAGGAGCTGTCTCATCTGGGTCTTCACTATTTACAGGTAGGTATATTGACGCGAATAGCAAGCGAAGGGTTAACTAAATACTTAGTCTCTTGTACACGACATATTTTCACATCATCTTCTATTGACTTACGATTTTCTCTGCAACTTTACTCTCGACCTCCCGCTCGTCCCTGTCTATATGAGGCCTGAGGTGTAGATGCTGCATCATCGCATGAAGTAGCTCTTTCTCTCGGGACAACTGAAAACATAAAAAAAAACCACATCAATAATTAATAAATGAGACAGTGCATATGTTTGAAAGTGGTGAGCAAGTTTTGATTACTTCTGTATAAGGCCATTACCTATTCATGCCTTTGCAAACAGCGTAGACACTGATCAGGGTCTCCTCTGATTGCCAATGGAACAATACAGATCTCATTCTACAGTTTCTGCCATGGCAAAACATTCCTGTGTTCATAATTATGCTGTAAAAAACATTTCAGCCACTAAATATTTATGATGTCATTATTTCTTACATGAATATGAATAATGTAAAAGGTTAACCCTTTACACAATTAGCATGCCTTGCTATGCCTTTGCAAACAGAGTAGACCCAGATCAGACGGCTCCTGTAGGAGCAGGGTCTACTCTGTTTGCTTATAAGATATGGATATGATTCTATAGTTTCTTTGTCTATGTACTATTATAACAATTAATCTAATTAATATTCATGTTGTCATTAATTCTTACGTGAATATTCATGTAAAGTGTTAACCCATTACCTCATAGGCTATTTTTAGATACAACCTCTTTAAATAAATCTACCGAAAAGGAGCATTAATGACAGAAAAGGAAAATGTTTAGAATTTTGTTGTTTGAAACCATTGTGATAAAAAGAGCATTTGCTCCTATAGGAGCAAATGCTCTATTTATCACAATGGTTTCACAAAGTGACTTTTACAGAGTTGTCAAAAGCCGTCAATATGAGGGAATGGGTTAAACTAATTGTTGATGATGGACAACGATGAGCGTCAATGGACACTGCACTATCCTGAAAGCTCATCTTTGCAATTCGACCAGTTGTGTTAACTCTTTCCCTCATATAAATGTGTTTTCACACATTTGCAAACAGAGTAGACCTAGATCAGATGGCTCCTAATTATAATAGGAGCTGTCTGATCAGGGTTTGCTCTGTTTGCTGTTGGAATTAGATCTGGGGGCTTTTACTTCCTAAAATGGCTTTAATGTTACGCCTTCTATATTTCATTATAACTATTTGGTCCATGAATATTCAGTAGGTATTGAAACTTGGAATAAATATAGAACAGGGAAAGGGTTAAGAACAAAACTATTACAACAAAGAGATACAGTTATTGCTTGATCTTTGAATTCATTTGAAGACATGATGCACATTTTGATGCATTGGCTGACAGTAGTTCTCGATATCATATGTGCGGACACTCATTTGTTAATACTGAAGTCTTTAATGCGACAATAAATGTCAAATGAAGTTTTACAATTTCAATTAATCCACTGTAACACATAACTTAACCAGTAATTCATTTCATATATCATTGACACAGAATAATAAATGTGATTTAACCCTTAACAATCTAAGCATGAACTGACTGTCACTTGCATACACATTAGAGTCAGACAAAGCACCTTGGATACCAAATTGTTTGACACTCTGAAAGTAATTGAACAAATTGAAAGTACAGTAAAACCCCGCTAATGCGACAACCTAAAAGAGGTATAATTCTGGGTGCTAGATGCAGGTGCTAGCTTAATGCAGGACAAAAGTAATGCAGAAAGCTCCTAGAGGAGCTTTCTGCACTACTTTTGTCCTGCATTAAGCAACCACCTGCTTATAGAGACACCAATGTTTATTCATTAAGTGGTTGCATTAGAGGGGTTCTACTGTAATTAAAATTCAGATCAAAATCTGAGAAGGCATAATTTTTTCAACATAAGGTGTAAAACCCTTTAAATGTCTGATACACATTCTAAATATCACTGAGTAAAGTGCATAGCTTATACAAACAACATTTAAGTACTTTCTGGTCAGTGTTTGTAGTAATCAACGGAAATTCATATGCAATTAACAAAAATCTCGAGAAAATATTTACAACATTCATTTAAAAGAGATGTTTGAAATATCAATGAGGGTGAAAAAGTCGTCATCTAGATTTGGTACTCAGAAGCTTCTAAATGATGATGTATCACAGCCAATTAATGAAGACAAATAACTTAAAAACAAAGACACAAACATAATTTAGGCCCAATCAACTTCAAACAAAGGGCTGAGGGCAAACGCGACACAACAGCTCATCAGTCACTTTCAGTTTCCTACTTCTCATAACTACTCTACTTATCACTTCAGTGTAAGAAATAATCATATCTTGAATATTAAACCTTCTCTTGCTGAATTTTAAAATACATTTCTCCTTCTTTACCCATGCTCTGTTGTATAATTACATATATCTTCACAGTGTACAAGTATTTCGCTATGCGATCACTGCTGTACATAGTGCAGACCCTGATGAGACAGCTCCTGCAGGAGCTGTCTCATCTGGGTCCTCACTATTTACAGGTAGGTATATTGATCAATGATGTGGACAGCAAGCGAAGGGTTAACTAGAACTATCACTAAAGGCGATGGAATACCCCAGCTCAGCTGCATTGATCCCAAATCAAACAAGATTTGTGTCAGGTTGTGCCACAGACAGACAGACAGACCAACCGACCAACCAACACACTGACTCCTATTATACCCCCTGTCAAACTTCGTTTGCAGGGGTATAATTAACTGAAATGGCATATGAACAAAGAAATGTTTCGCAAAATCAGTGGAATCAGATCTATATTATTCCATAAGCAAATAGAGCAGACCCTGATCAGATGGTTCCTACAGGAGCTATCTACAGGAGATATCTGATCTTGGTCTACTGTGTTTGCAAAGGTGTCAAAAAGCATTTCTATCAGCCATAGGATTAACTGAACAAAAAGGATTTGACCCTTTCCCTCATATAAACGTGTTTTCACGCATTTGCAAACAGAGTAGACCCAGATCAGATGGCTCCTATAGGAGCCGTCTGATCAGGGTCTGCTCTGTTTGCTTGTGGAATTTGAAAGATCTGTTTCTTTACTTTCTAAAATGGCTACAATGTTCCACCTTCTAAAATGGCTACAATGTTCCACCTTCCATATTTCATTATTATAACTATTGTGTCCATGAATATTCAGTAGGTATTGAAATTTGTAATAAACATAGAATAGGGAAAGGGTTAATCATTGTATCAGGTAAAACTTCAACCCTTCACCTGATCAATATTCATGTACCGGTAAGAAATAATGACATCATGAATATCAAATAGGTTATTTTTCAAAATGGCATATGAATACAGGACATTTTGGCTCGGATAGAAACTGTAGAATGAGATCTATATTATACCATAAACAAATAGAGCAAATTGTGCAAAGGCATAGAAAGACATGTATATGGAGTAAAGCGTTAATTAAACCAAGTATTCCATCAGACAAATTTAGGCAAATATTCAGTGCATTCCCAACTCAAACAACTCCTGGGATGCTATTTGATCAGGATCTACGCTATTTGTTACCATGTCAGTCTTATTTTAAAGTTGGCAAAATTGTGCCAAATTCACTTATTCAGCTTTACCAACCGATGGAGATGGGAGATTTGATGTTCAAGTATAAAGCGTAACTAGCTTATAGCATCTCTTTAAAGCAACCATTAAATCCTTAACCCTTTCCTCCATAAATACGCCTTTCTACGCCTCTGTAAAAGTCACTTCTTGAAACCATTGTGATAAATAGAGCATTTGCTCCTACATGCTCTATTTATCACAATGGTTTCAATACTACACAATTCTAACATTTTTCTTTTCTCTAGTAAATGCTCCTTTTGAGTAGATTTACTCAGAGATTGGTTCTAAAAATAGCCTATGACGGAATGGGTTAAATGGAGGTTGAATTTTCAAATGGACTACATGTATTCTAAATTCAAACAGGTCAAGCATATTGTGAATATTTTGGGATTCATTTTTTAAAGAAAAGTGTATCATGACAAACTGTGCTGACCCCGATGAGAGGGCTCCTCTGGGGAGCCCTCTCATCAGGGTCTACACTGTTTTCAAAGACATGAGTAACTCGTTTCCCACGCTGAAACAGTTCATGCAACACAAAATTAGTGCAGAAAGTTCCTTTGTGGGCTTTCTGCATTGTTTTCATCCTTCATTAAGCTTAAATTTTTGTCGAGCGGCCGATTTGAGAAGTTTTACTGTAAAACATTAGCACAATCTGATCTGTGTCGGTACTAGCCAGAGGTCCAGATTATGATAAGAAGCATAAATCAAACTATTTTCAAGAATAACTTCTTTATTTCTCGAAGAGAAGATTCTTAAGAGTGGTCAAAACATAATGTTTGTCGAAGGAGGACAATTTTAGTATTTGAGTACGCAAAGTGTAAAGCTTGGTTTTAGTAAACACTGCATAAAGAAAATCTAAAAAATCTCAATGTGAGACTTGGTGAATATGTCAACCAAAATATCAGATTTCCGCATAATAAAACCTTTGAAAGGGCATCCACAACTGGGCATAAAGTCGCATATTTCACAAACTCTTTTCCTGTTTAAAGCAAATGTCCTCAGCAAAAAATGGAGTTTTCAAAGAATATTTATCTTCCAATTATTTACAAATAAAAATGACAAGAGGGTCATGATGGCCTTGATATCGCTCACCAGACGATCAGGAGACGATTTTTAGTTTTCTCTATATAGAAACCTGGCCACCCCTGGGCAAATAGAGCAGACCCTGATTTGATGGCTCTTACAGGAGTCACCTGATCTAGGTCTACTGAGTAAAAGGCATAAATGTGCTTTCATGCATTTGCAAACAGAGTAGACTCAGATCAGGCAGAAACCATAAAATTGCTCTATTTTGTAAAGCAAACAGAGCAGAGTCTCATCTTTGGGAACTCTGTTTGCAAACACAAGGGCCAAAGTGTATCTTTATCAGGTAAAGGGGGGTATCAATATGGAGACACTGTCACAGTACAGTAAGAATATATTCAGGAAGTGTTTGATACCATTTACAAGTTAATCCTTTACACCATGAATACGCCTCTCTACGCCTTTGCAAACAAAGTAGACCCAGATCAGATGGCTCCTGTAGGAGCCATCTGATCAGGGTCTTCTCTGTTTGCTTATGATATAATCTAGATATGATTCTATGGTATTTGCCCTGACCAAAAGTTCCTGTGATTACAGGCCATTATACAAAATTAGCTTATAAATATTCATAATGTCATTATTTCTTACATGAATACTGAATAGGAAAAGGGTTAAAGTTTACATCCATAACCTTATCCCTCAAGTGCAAAATGTAACAAAACAGGTAAGTACTGTTGTATTTCTTGTAAACCAGGATTAAAACAATAAAATTTATCCAATTCGGTTGACTGCATAACCTTGTACCTGTTCTGGATCCAAACTGTTTAATTGTGATTGTCACATATGAGAATGAATATATTTTTTGAACCATGAGAAAGGAAGTGGGTTAGTGTGACAATGCGATGTACATATTTAATGAGAGTTGTTTATTCTAAACTTTATGGAACAACGCTTCCGATTGTTTGTGTATTTGTCGTGACTGTCAGCTCCGTCTGACCCTCTTCCTCTCCAGTGTCATCGAGAGGCTTCCGTGACACTGGTCACATATAAAACATGTCCACAGACGCATACATTATTTATGATGACTGGAGGAAAAACAACAAGTAAATGATTATATACAAGTAGTTGATGAGATGATGCGCCACCGCAATCAGGTGGGACCTTTAACATACGACAATGTGTTACCAGCACTAACTACTGCTTCAGCGATGATCTCTCAAATAAAACATTCTTCAAAAGTAAACAAAACCCTTAAAACAGTATTGATTTGGATCACAAGTCAACAACAAAGTGTCCAGTCATCTACACTGTTTTCAAACAGCTGAACTGTTTTTTGTTCCCAATGATAAGATTTTATGACCGCTACCTCCTCTATCCAGAGTTAGTGATTGATAGCCAACTAATTTGCATAATGACCTGTACTACACACCTGAACGTGAATTCACTAGGTCAGTTCAGGACAGTATGGTTCATTAGAACAGCTTTTACATGAATCATAATTGTGCAGGTGTTAACCCTTACAATGCTGAATTTTCAAATGGACTATTCCAAAATTCAAACAGGTCAAGCCTATGGTGAATATTCAGGGATATTTCTAAAGAGAAAAGTAACATGACAAACAGTGCAGACCCAGAAGAGAGGGCTCCTCTAGGAGCCCTCTCTTCTGGGTCTTCACTGTTTGCAAAGGACATTAGTGACTCGTGTCCCACACTGTAAGAGTTAACCGCTTGAAAGCTGAATTTCAACCGGTCCATCATTATAATAATGGTAAGAGCCCATTAAGTATAAGAGACACAAACTAACTGGAACATTTTGATTGATAAATACATGTAGTCGGGACCCCTGATCAGAGGGCTTCTCAGGGAGCCCTTTGATCCTGGTTTACACTGATTGCAAAAGCTATTCAACTCATTTCCTGCATTTAAAGGGATTGATCAACTATACAATCCAATGAGTTTGTATTTCCTGTATTCATTGATATGCACAGTGCATGTCATTTTTGCACTCACCTATTTGCACTGAGAAAATGTGGAATCATCTAATCTAATAAAACTGACAGTCTATGTAATATAGTGGTTTCATGCGATGTGCATGACCCTTTGAATACTAAATAATGTTCCATGTCTTTACTTACACAGAATAAAAGTATCGCATACATATACGTCTGATGCTGCAAAAAAAACAATCTAAAGGGCCGTAACTCTTTAAATATGCATGTTGAGATTATAGTTTTCGAGATGGTTAAAAAATGTGTAAAATTGTTTGGAATAGCTGTACTGATGTTCTTGAATATTTATTCCATAATTGATTGCACAGAAAATAATGTGAATATTGCATTCATTAATCTCTTCCTTCATATAAATGTCTTTGCAAACAGAGAAGACCCAGATCAGACGGCTCCTATTATGAGCCATCTGATCAGGATCTGCTCTGTTTGCTTAATATATTTACAAACGTAACTCTACAGTTTCTGTCATGGCCAAAAATTCCTGTATCCATGTGCTGTTATAACAATTATTCAAATTAACATTCATGATGTCATCATTTCATGGAGTCAAGAGTTAATGAATAAACACAACGGCTAATGCAAAATGAAAGTACTGCACAACGCTCATAAAGGAGCGACCAACAGTTTCTTCTTTTGAGTAGTAGTAGAAATGTTATACATACATGTACTGAATTTTATTACATTTTTTTGTCTTTTATCACCGATAACTGATAAATGTTTGAAAATGACACAAGCATAAAATTTGGTCAAGAATAGATGATAAATTAGTCAGTATAAAAACAAAATCAATTACTAGTAAGTGTTTTTATACATTATCATCACTACGGAAATGTACAAGTAGGTTAATCAAGAAAATCTCATCCTTTGTAGCTGTTAACCCTTCGCTTGCTGAATTTTAAAATACACTTCTCCTTCTTTACCCATGCCTTGTTGTATAATTACATATATTTTCACTGTGTACAAGTATATCGCTGTGCAATCACTGCTGTGGAGTGCACTGGTTGCACAATCAACTTGTAAATAGTGCAGACCCTGATGAGACAGCTCCTGCAGGAGCTGTCTCATCTGGGTCTTCACTATTTACAGGTAGGTATATTGACGCGAATAGCAAGCGAAGGGTTAATCCTTTCCCTGATGAAAATTCACGTAAGAATAGTTGAATTTTTATAATGGCACATGAACATAGAATATTTCAGCCATGGCAGACCATGTAGAATCAGATCTATATAATTCCATCAGCAAACAGAGGAGTACAAAGAGTTTAATCAAGAAACAGTCATCATCCTGTAGGAGCCATCTGATCAGGATGTAGGATCATATCTTTATTATTTCGTAAGCAAACAGAGCAGACCCTGATCAGAAGGCTCCTATAGGAGCTGTCTGATCTGGGTCTACTATGTTTGCAAAGGCACAGAAAGGCGTATTTAAGGAGGATAGGGTTAAATAATCTCATCGGATTCATGTTTGAAAGTCATGTTGACAATTTGTCAAGTACATTTTCTTTTTCTTTATTTATAGAATGAGCCTTTGTTACAATTTGTATGCGAGGATAAAAACATACAGAAATGAAGGAGAAATACAAGAATATGTCTCCATTCACTGATGATATTTATGGTGAAATGTGAATTAAATTTTCATGTTCTACTTCACAATGAGCTTCAATCATTTGTTGTTGTTTTTTATCAGTGATGGCACAGGATGTTAACCCTTTACTCCGCGGATATTCTGGCAAGAAACAATGACACTGCGAATATCAATTCAACGAATTGTTATAATGATACTATGAACAATATAATTCTTTATCGTGATAGAAACTGGAGAATCAGATCTATATCAAAAGCAAACATAATAGACCCTGATTAACCCATTCCCTGATATTAACGACTTTTGATGAGTCTGTAAAAGTCACTTTGAGAAACCATTGTGATAAATAGAGCATTTGCTCCTATAGGAGCAAATGCTCTATTTATCACAATGGTTTCAAACTACAAAATTCTAAACATTTTCCTTTTCTCTAGTTAATGCTCCTTTTCGGTAGATTTATTCATAAGCAGTTGGATCTAAAAATAGCCTATGACATAATGGGTTAACACTAAGTAAATTTCATTTGCATAATTTTGCTGCTTTAATTCATACAGTAAGTGAACATTAATTTCCCATCTCTTTCAAAAAATATTAACACTTTCGGGGTGGTGCATAGTTAAGATCCTGATGACGCGCACCATTTCTCCAAATCCCATCTGGAGCCAAACTTCTTAAAAAGGCAATCAAAAATCGATCAAGAATTGAAAGGGTTTAAACTTCGTACAGAAATGAGTGAGTACTCAAAAATTCCTTCATCCGTATCATTAATTTGGATGTTTAAATAGTCTTCAACCTAGCGTGTCGATATGTAAATGAGTTTTTAAAAAAATTACCATAATTACCCTAAGTATTCATACAAATAGTGCAGACCCAAATCAAACATCTTCTGATGGCGCCATTTGATCAGTGTCTACATTATTTACTCCTATACCTGTCTCATTGAACCCTGTCCTTCATATAAACGCTTTTCACACATTTGCAAACAGAGCAGACCCAGATCAGACGGCTCCTATAGGAGACGTCTGATCAGGGTCTGTTCTGTTTGTATTTGACATGATATAGATCTGATTCTACAGCTTTTGTCAAAAGCAAAATATTCCCTTGAAAAGTTTATATTATAAAAATTGAGCCAATAAATATTCATGATGCAGGAGCTGTCTCATCTGGGTCTTCACTATTTACAGGTAGGTATATTGACGTGAACAGCAAGCGAAGGGTTAATTAATCTTCACCACTCTACAGTTGAGTTCAAATACCTTTTGCAAAGTCGGACCCAACGTGGCATCTAAACAGATGCAACCCTGTTTGCTTTTGAAATATAATATATATGTACATCTGATTCTACAGTTTCTATCACTAGTCAAAACTTCTTTGATCATAATTCAAATGTAAAAATTACGTTAATAGACCCTTTACTCCATCAATATTAATTAGATGTAGTTTTATATTAATGACATATTAACATTTAGCCATGGCAGAAACTGTAGAATTCGATCTATATTATTCCATAGGCAAACAGAGCAGACTCTAATCAGACAGCTCCTACAGGAGCTGTCTGATCTGGGTCTACTCTGTTTGAAAAAAATAGAGCGGTGTACTTATGGAACAAACAGTTACAATCCAATCGTGATATCTTACATGACTATTTAACAGGCAACGGTCAAAGAATATGCAATTGGAGCAGCTGGCGTTTATTTGCATCATTTAAGTCAATAAAACATGCTACTTATATATTACATAGACCTAACTATTTGCATATTTGCTGCAAATTCTTAATAACCTACAAAAATAATTTGGATCCAGATGAGATACTTACTTAGGTATTCAGCATCTCAAAAGGATCCAAACCATTTGACACTGACAATGGGTTTTGAAAAAAAAAGATTAAAAAAATGGAGAAATGTGCTAAAAATAAAATAAATGCAGATGACAATTATCTAGTGTGCAAACATATGATGACAAGCAATAACAGAAAAGAATATCAATACCTATAGCATCCCATAACACAGTCACCAAAAACACCAAGTTCAAAGCACACCATATGTTGGTTATCAACAAAATTCCCATTAAAGAAAGGCTGCATGCATATTATAGCATAAGTAAGTACCATCATTCAAAAATCATCAAAGTTCAACGACACTACATCTGTGACACAAGTAATTATTCTACACATTTGTATTTGTTTTTATTGATACTCTTTTCACATGTTCAGTAGAACCTGTTTTAAGCGATGTTCAAAAGAGGTCTAATTCTTGGTCTTTCAGAAAGGTGGTAGCTTAATGCAGGTCAAAAGTAATGCAGAAAGCTCCTATAGGAGCATTCTGCATTACTTTTGTCCTGCATTAAGCAACCACCTGCATTTCAATACAATATAAGCCTAGCTTTAGGGGCATAAAAAGCAAATGCATGGACAGTTTTACCTGTATCTCGAGCTGTGAGACTATTTGCATCTGTACTCGTGCTTGGGCAGTGTTCTTGTCATCCAAATTGTGCTCTGTGTTCAAGTGTCTGAAGAGTAAAAGCAGATTTCTGATACGATTCACATTCAAAAGATGTCATACAGAACTGTTGTAACTTGTAAAATATTTTGTTACTAACACTCTACTGTATTATGTCAAAAGACATAATCTGAAATCAAATTTACCCTAAACCTTCTGACCCCTAAAAACCAAATCCATCCCTCTTTGCCTGTTTGTAAAACAGCACAAGTCAATTTGGCCCCATTTTGTAAACTTTAACCCTTTCCTCCATAGGCTATTTTTAGATCCATCCACTTTGAATGAATCTACCGAAAAGGAACATTAACTAGAGAAAAGGAATTTTGTAGTTTGAAACCATTGTAATAAATCGAGCATTTGTTCCTATAGGAGTAAATGCTCTATTTATCACAATGGTTTCATAAAGTGACTTTTACAGAGGCGTAGAAAGGCGTATTTATGGAGGAAAGGGTTAAATATGTATAACAGCAAATGGTGTAGACCCTGATCAAACTGTTCTTCTGGGTAATCCTGGTAGTTTTAAATCAGAGAACAAATATCAACTCTTTATACAACTTCCAGAAATAATTATAGAGCTAAACTGGTATCATTTCATTTTACTCCAAAATTGAAGAAAACATGAATTATGTAATTTGAAATGGCATGAAATGTAGACTCAGATCAAATGTTTACTAAACTGCAGACTTTATACTATTAACATTTCCCACACTCAATGAATTAACTTTGAAGTTTTGGATTTCCATTTTAGAATGATCTTAATCGGCCATTTATACCTAGCGTCATTTGAAAACGACATACCATGTCAGGCACCTAATCTCTACAGCTGAATAAGTTTTGATAACTTTAAATTAGTTTTACACGGTAGTAAATCGTGCAGACCCTGATCAAACTGCTCCTATACGAGCAGTTTGAACTGGTTCTGCACTATTTGCCAATGTTAATCTATCCAAATACTTAACCCTTTCCCTCATATAAACATGTTTTCGTTCATTTGCAAACAGAGGAGACCCAGATCAGACGGCTCCTAGAGGAGCCGTCTGATCAGGGTCTGCTCTGTTTGCTTATGGAATTTTATAGACCTGTGTCTTTAGTTTCTAAAATGGTTACAATGTTCCCCCTTCCATTATAACTATTTTATCCATGAATATTCAGTAGGTATTAAAATTTTGAATAAACATAGAACAGGGAGAGGGTTAAGGTTATGAGGGTAGGCAAATAGTGCACTGCTAGAGTCTGTACTAAAAAAATTGCTTTCACAAAGTCATTACCTCATAGGCTATTTTTAGATCAAACCTCTTTGAATGAATCTACCGAAAAGGAGCATTAACTAGAGAAAAGGATTTTTTTTATTTTTGTAGTTTTGAAACCATTGTGATAAATAGAGCATTTGCTCGTAAGGAGTAAATACTCTATTATCACAATGGTTTCAAAATGTGACTATTACAGAGGCGTAGAAAATGTGACTATTACAGAGGCGTAGAAAGGCGTATTTATGGAGGCAAGGCTTAAGATCTTACTTGGTGAAGTCTGCCATATCTTTGCATTCAGTATCACAACCAGGCCACTTGCACAAACTGTGCCTGAACAAGGGATTGTACCCTTCCTCCTGCTTCACAGCGACCGGCGGCTGACCAATCATATGACCTGAAACGTCAAAAATATATTAGCCTAAATTTCCTAAATATTTGGATTCACAAGAGTAGGCAAATAAAGTAGAGAAGATAAACTGCTCCTAGAAGATCTACACTATTTGCTACTCTATAGGTTTTATTTAACCCATTACCTCATAGGCTATTTCTAGATCCAACCTCTTAGAATTAATTTACTGAAAAGGAGCATTTATTTAGAAACAAGAGCACCGCAAGCGGGTGCAAACACATACCAACATGCATACCAAAAATGAAGGTTGTAAATGAAAAATTAAAGAAGTTATGGTCAATGTTAAGATTTCAGACAACGACGATAACGATGACGACGCGGACACAGGAGTTATGACAATATCTCGTGATTTCTTCGAATCAGACGAGCTAAAAAGGAAAATTTTTACAACTGTGTAGTTTTGAAACCATTGTGATAAATAGAGTATTTGCTCCTATGGAAAAAATGCTCTATTTCTCACAATAGTTTCAAAAAGTGACTTTTACAGCTGTCAAAAGGCCATCAAAATGATATTTGGGTAACTATGGCAACCACTTACTACATGTACATAAGTAGACCTCTCCCTAACAGTCACTTAAAAGTAGTATGAGTCTGGGTCTTTAATCCTTTCACTCATGAATATTTATACAAGAATTCATGACTTTATGAATATTCATTAAATATTTTTTTAATGACCACTAAACAAAGGAACCCTCAAGGCAAACGGAAGAGAGGGAGACCTCGAACCACCTGGCGCAGAAGCCTGGAACAGGAGATGAAGGAGAAAGGACATGGTTGGCATTTCATTGTGAAGGATGCACAGGACAGACAGAAGTGGTGAGAGATTGTTAGCGGCCTATGCTCCATGCCGGAGTAAACAGGCTTAAGTCAAGTCAAGTCAAGTCAAGTCAAGTCAAACAAAGGAACATTTTATGATGACAGAAACTGTAGAATGAGACTAGAATCAGATATATGTCATGTCATAAGCAAACAAAGCAGATCCTATGCATTCAGGGTCAAATCTGACCAATCAAAAACTTGAGAACTCAAATCTGACCAATCAAAAGCTTTATAAGCATGGACCCAGACTTCTCCTGGTTCTACTCTGTTTGCAAAGGCATGAACAGATGTACACATGGAGAAAGGGGTTAAGAGATAGATAACAAGCAATGCTACTTATCTTTTAACCCTTTCCGTGTCAAATATTCATGTGAGAAATTATGACATCATGAATATTTATTAGTCGAAGTTTCATAAGTAAACAAAGACTGTAGAATCTGATTTTTATCATGTCAAAAGCAAACAGAGCAGACCCTGATCAGACGGCTCCTACAGGAGTAATTTGATTTGGGTCTTCTCTGTTTGCAAATCCATGAAAATGCCTTTATATGAGGGAAAGGGTTAATTTGTATTTCCAAAGCAAATTAACTAACCTGTATTATCAAATTATTAGTTTTCCTGTCATACCTACCAATCTAATGATGAATACCAGACTCACTTACTTTCATGTTTTAGTCACATAAAACATTACGATATGAACTGGGTTCACTTGATTAGGGGTCAATCACATATTTAAAGGAGTTACTTGATTCACTTACAAACAGGCTTTAGCTACCAATGATTTACTCACACTGTAAGCTTTACTTGATTCACCTTAAATTTATAGAAAAATGCCTAATTCACTTAAATTTAAACAAGAGTGTTCGGAGGAACACATGTGTCACCTGCTCGCAGCTGACACAAAAACTATTGCTAATATGAACAAGAGGGCCATGAGGCCCTGAAGCGCTCACCTGAGATAACCCCAGGGGCAGGGCCTTTTTTGACCACAAGAAATCATGTGGACAACCTTGGTAGAGAACCACAAGGCAAAGCAGTATGCCATTAATTAAAGGTCTAAGCCTTATGATTTCAGAGAAAACTGATAAGCCCTGAGGCAGGGCCAAGTTTCGCCCAGTGGTCAGGGTCGTTAGTTAAACATTCTTGGCAGAGGACCACAAGCCACAGCTACATATTTATAGAGGACCAGTAGATCATGTTAGTCATACCAAATATCAATGAAAAACTGATAAGCCCTTGGGCGGGGCCATTTTTGGCCCGGGGTCATAATTTGACCAATATTTGTAGAGGACCATAATTTCATGCTACATACCAAATATCAAAGGTCTAGGCCTTACAGTTTGAGAGAAGAAGATTTTTAAAGATTTTCCTATGAAAAACTGATAAGCCCTTGGGCGGGGCCATTTTTGGCCCGGGGGTCATAATTTGAACAATATTTGTAGAGGACCATAAGATCATGCTACATATTAAATATCAAGGGTCTAGGACTTACAGCTTCAGAGAAGACGATTTTTAAAGATTTTCCTATGAAAAACTGATAAGCCCTTGGGCGGGGCCATTTTTGGCCCGGGGGTCATAATTTGAACAATATTTGTAGAGGACCATAAGATCATGCTACATACCAAATATCAAAGGTCTAGGCCTTACAGTTTCAGAGAAGAAGATTTTTAAAGATTTTCCTATGAAAAACTGATAAGCCCTTGGGCGGGGCCATTTTTGGCCCGGGGGTCATAATTTGAACAATATTTGTAGAGGACCATAAGATCATGCTACATACCAAATATCAAAGGTCTAGGCCTTACAGTTTGAGAGAAGAAGATTTTTAAAGATTTTCCTATGAAAAACTGATAAGCCCTTGGGCGGGGCCATTTTTGGCCCGGGGGTCATAATTTGAACAATATTTGTAGAGGACCATAAGATCATGCTACATACATAATATCAAAGGTTTAAGCCTTACAGTTTCAGAGAAGAAGATTTTTAAAGATTTTCCTATGAAAAACTGATAAGCCCTTGGGCGGGGCCATTTTTGGCTCAGGGGTCATAATTTGAACAATATTTGTAGAGGACCATAAGATCATGCTACATACCAAATATCAAAGGTCTAGGCTTTACAGTTTCAGAGAAGAAGATTTTTAAAGATTTTCCTATGAAAATTCCATATTACCATATATGGAAATATTGACCAAGCCCTCTGGCGGCCATGTTTTTTGCCCGATCAAAATTCTTTTAACAACTTTTAAAGTCTATCAACTGAGAAACATTTTGGTGAAAACTATATTCAAATCCAACAAGTCATTCTGGAGAAGAAGATTTTTCTAGATATTGTGTCCGGTTGCCATGGCAACAAGACCGATGGCCCCGCCCACTATCTTTTAACAACTTTTGAAGCACCCACCCACAGTATGTATCTGACCAAGTTTGGTTACAATTGGGCAGTCGGTTTCAGAGAAGAAGTCGTTTGAAATTGTTGACGGACAGACAGACGGACAGACGGACAGACGGACAGACGGACGACGGACGCCGGACACAGGGGTATCACAAAAGCTCACCTTGAGCACTTTGTGCTCTGGTGAGCTAAAAAGGGGAATAACTAAAAACATATTGATGCTAGAGTTGTGGCCATTGTGCATGACACTTCCTCTCACCATGCTTGTTCCATGTGTGAAATTTGAAAGCTCTATAATGATTAGTTTAGAAATGACAGTCAAAAAAAGAAAGTGTGACGGACAGACAGACAGACAAAGACAGACAGACAGATGGATGGACAGACGCACGGACAGACAGACAACGGAAAAGTGATCCCTAAGTGACACACTGCCTCTCGGCAGGTGACACAAAAAGGAGCTAAATGTTCCTTCTAATTACATTAATAGAGGAGTTTCCATTACATTCTGGAGTTCCCTGCTTTCTATTACATTCATAGAGGAGTTGCCTGCTTTCAATCACATTCAAAGGAGTTCCCTGCTTTCAATTACATTCAGGAGTTCCCTGATTTCAATAACATTCATAGAGGAGTTCCCTGCTTTCAATCATATTCAGGAGTTCCCTGCTTTTAATTACATTCAGGAGTTCCCTGCTTTCAATCACATTCAGAGGAGTTTCTAACCTTCCATTACATTCAGTGGAGACCCCTACTTTCAATTACATTCATAGGAGTTCCCTACCTTCCATTACATTTAGCGGAGACCCCTACTTTCCCTTACATTCATAGAGGAGTTGCCTGCTTTCAATCACATTCAAAGGAGTTCCCTGCTTTCAATTACATTCAGGAGTTCCCTGATTTCAATTACATTCATAGAGGAGTTCCCTGCTTTCAATCATATTCAGGAGTTCCCTGCTTTTAATTACATTCTGGAGTTCCCTGATTTCAATTACATTCATAGAGGAGTTGCCTGCTTTCAATCACATTCAAAGGAGTTCCCTGCTTTCAATTACATTCAGGAGTTCCCTGATTTCAATTATATTCATAGAGGAGTTCCCTGCTTTCGATCATATTCAGGAGTTCCCTGCTTTTAATTACATTCTGGAGTTCCCTGCTTTCAATTACATTCATAGGAGTTCCCTACCTTCCATTACATTCAGTGGAGACCCCTACTTTCAATTACATTCATAGGAGTTCCCTACCTTCCATTCAGAGCTACAGATAACGGTGCGTACTCAAATTCTAAAATCGTCATTTCTCCACCAAACCCTATGTTGTGACCACTCTTTAGAATCGTCTCGAAGAGACGATTCTAAAGAGTGGTCACAACATAGGGTTTGATGGAGAAATAAAGAAGTTATACTTGAAAATATTTTAATTTACGCATCTTATCTGGAGCTCTGCTTCCATTACAATCAGTGGAGACCCCTACTTTCAAACATTCATAGATTCATTTATATAAATGATTGAATCCTCATTTACATAATTTTTGTAGATAAGAGACCTAATGTATGTACATTATAGAGAGATACTGGATTCATTTGCATTTTAAAGAAGAGTCACCCGAATTTACTTTAATTCTTAAAGTTACCCGACGCACATTTATTAAATCCTTCACTGCCGCATCATGTCATCTAAAATTGTTGCAAGAAAAGATTTTTTTGTAAATGCCAGAGTAGTTAACCCATTACCTCATATGCTATTTTTAGATACAACCTATTTGAATAAATCTACCGAAAAGGAGCATTAACTAGAGAAAAGGAAACTTTTAGAATTTTGAAGTTTGAAACCATTGTGATAAATAGAGCATTTCGAGGGCTTGGTGCAAAACTATTCTAACTCCTTCACAAAGTGAAGGAGTTAGAATAGTTTTGCACCAAGCCCTCGATTTGCTCTGATCAGATGGCTCCAATAGGAGCCGTCTGATCTGGGTCAACTGTTTGCAAAAGCGTGAAAACACATTTATATGAGGGAAAGGGTTAACAATCAGAGCAGAACCTGACCATACGTCTCCTGATCCGGGACTATTTACAAAGGCGTAAAACGTATATCTATGGAGTAAAGAGTTAACCCATTCCCTTATAGTGACACCTTCTGATGTCAAGCTTAACCCTTCGCTTGCTGAATTTTAAAATACACTTCTCCTTCTTTACCCATGCCCTGTTGTATAATTACACATATCTTCACTGTGTACAAGTATTTCGCTGTGCAATCACTGCTGTGGAGTGCACTGGTTGAACAATCAAATTGTAAATAGTGCAGACCCTGATGAGACAGCTCCTGCAGGAGCTGTCTCATCTAGGTCTTCACTATTTACTGGTAGGTATATTGACGCGAATAGTAAGCAAAGGGTTAAAACAACTTTTTGACAAGTAGAACATTTTTCCCATAGGAGCAAATGCTTTATTTATCACAATGTTTTAAAAACTACACAATTCTAAAATTGTCCTTTTCTCTAGTTAATGCTCCTTTTTGGTAGATTTTTTCAATGAGGTTTGATCTCAGAACAGCCTATGAGATAATGGGTTAATGATATTACCTGCAAATGGAAAGGCCTCATGGGTCAGTCCATTCATACCCAGCACAGGACCAGGCAGAAGAGCATTCCCAGCTGACAACCCTAAACCGTTCATGGTACCAAGACCAATGCCATTTGTTGTAGCTTTCTGCCCTTCTTCAACTGCAGAGATCTGCGAGCTAGCAATGTCCTTCCAGATTTGGTGCATCTCAGCTGGGGAGATAACTCCTGCAGGTAACAAATTAGGCAGTAAATACGACATGTTCATGATATTTCCGAGCATTTTCCTTCAATGTCAGTGGCTGGATATACAATTATTTCCTCTAAATCTCACATAAACACATATCAAAGTATCCTTGGTATAGATTTCTGTCAATAAAATAAACTTCAACTGATGGTTCACTAAAACAAATGAATGTCAGGATTGAGTGTATGTATTCTTGAAGCAGATCACTTAATTAACGCTCTCCAACTAGCCTCCACAATACAAATATCCAATAAATGTCTCCTTTATTAGTAACACACAATAATCATTTTATTTCTAAGTCAGAAAATCCAGATCTAAACGACAGAATGATATGTTCATTTCAAACATTAACCCTTTGCATAATGAATATACATATCAGAAATAATGACTGTATGGCTAAAAATCAGCAGAACTTTTATAACGCAGAGCACCAGATAAGATGCGTAAATTAAAACATTTCCAAGAATAACTCCTTTATTTATCCACCAAACTGTATACTGTGACCACTCTTTAGAATCGTCTCGAAGTGACGATTCTAAAGAGTGGTCACAGTATAGGGTTTGGTGGAGAAATGACAATTTTAGTACATGTATTTGAGTACATATCCTTATCTGTAACTCTGATAATGGCACATGAACAAGGATTTTTTTTTTACCTTGGCAAAAACTGTAGAATCAAATCTTTATTATTTCATAAGCAAATAGAATAGACCCGGATCAGATAACTCTGGGTCTACTTTATTTGCAAATGTGTTAAAAAGTTGTATCTGTGAGGCAAAAGGTGAACCCTTTACTCCATAAATACGCCTTTCTACAGTACACCTTAGCAAACAAAGCAGACCCAGATCAGACGGCTCCTGTAGGAATCTACTGATCAAGGTATGCCGTTTTCTTATGATTTAACCTATTCCCTCATAGGCTATTTTTAGACCCAACCTCTTCGAATAAATATATCGAATAGGAGCATTTAATATAGAAAAGGAGAATTTCAGTATTGTATAGTTTTGAAACCATTGGGATAAATAGAGCATTTGCTCCTATGGAGCAATTAATGCTCTATTTATCACAATGGTTTCAAGATCTGACTTTTACAGAAGCGTAGAAAGGCGCATTTATGGAGGGAAGGGATAATGTAGATATGATTGTACAGTATCTGCCTTGGCCAAAAAATTCCCATGATATTATCACAATCAATCTAATTAATATTCATGATATCATTATTTCTTAAAATGAATATTCATGGAGTAAATAGTTAAAGTCAAAGAATCCAGATCAAACATTACTGCTAATCTAGAAAGATCTCCACATTGAAACAGAATTTCTTTGTCCTAAACTCCATCCACTCCACAGGAAACTCTGCCACAAAGTAGCGAACTGTGATATACGGTCTAACACGTGTTTACACATTCCTGTGTAAACAAACAAACAAACAAAAACAGTGAGACACTAATGTAAACAACACATTTGATGAAACCCGCCACTTCTGCCCAAACAATGTGTGACATCTGATAAAATGCTAACAATACAAAGACTGTTTACCCTTCGAACACAGCCACTTCCATTTAGACATTATTTGTCTACTTTAAACTCTTTTATTTCACCAAATAAAACAAAAATAACTGCAAAAAATAATTAAGACCATTAGGCTTGTTGTAACTGATGTACTTTTCTGTAAATGTAGTTACGATGTGTTAAAAATAACCTTTCCCTTAGCATTGAAATTGATTCTTTCTGCATCGTTCCATTATGCAATATGGGTAAAATGATACCTGCAAACTTGCAGATCAATTGTCATCACTGAACTTTCAACACTGGTGGTATATTCAAGCCAGAGCTACAGATAAAGGTGTGTACTAAAATACTAAAATCATCATTTCTCCACCAAACCCTATGTTGTGACCACACATTAGAATCGTCTCTTCGAGACGATTCTAAAGTGTGGTCACAACATAGAGTTTGGTGGAGAAGTAAAGAACTTGTTCTTGAAAACGCTTTTTACGCATCTTATCTTAACTATTTACTCCATGAGATCATTGTTTATAGTGGTTAATGAACACTAAAGAGTTTGGCCATACCAGAAACTGTAGAATCATATCTATATTATATCATAAGCTCATATCTATATTATATCATAAGCAAACAGAGCAGACCCTGATCGGACAGCTCCTACAAGAGCCATCTGATCTGGGTCTACTCTATCTGCAAAGTCGTAGAAAATGCATAAATATGGAGTTAAAGGTTAAATTATAAATTTTGTTATATCAGTCGATTTGTTCCAGACACAACACCATTGAATTAGGAAAAAATCCTAAAGGAGCCCTCTAAACAGGGTCTGCACTGTTTCCAATGGAAAATACTATACTAAATAATAACCAGCCCTTTCTAAATGAATGGTAAAAGATCCCAAGTAAACTTGCTGAGCCAAGCACTCAACGAGCTTCCAGTAGCTTGATATACCTTATCAACTAGGTTATGTCATAATTATGTTCAGTCAGAACTTGTTTGTTTGTTTGTGTTTAATGCCTGTGTTTTGCTAACTAGGGCTAATGGAGCCTACCGAGGCCCAGTTTGGCTACAAAGGACCTCTGCTGAAGCATTCTTTTAAACCTTTTCCTATTCAATATTCATGTAAGAAATAATGACATCATGAAGAATTATTATTAGCTGAACTTTCAATAATGTAAAACTTTTCAAGGAAATTTTTTTCTTTGGCACAAACTGTAGAATCATATCTATATCATGTCAAAAGCAAACAGAGCAGACCCTGATCAGACGGCTCATATAGGAGCTGACTTATCTGGGTCTACTCTGTGTGCAAATGCGTAATTTATTAATGTACAAAATAATGACTATGTATCTTAATAAACTGAAATTTATGAAGTAGAGAAAGTAGAGCTCCTCTAGGAGCTTTCTGCATAACTTTCATCCTGCCTTTGTCACTGTGAATTATGCCCCTTTTTACTGGTCGCATTAGAGGGGTTTTACTGTATATATTATTCCATAAGCAAACAGAGCAGACCCTGATCTGACGGCTCCTATAGGAGCCATCTGATTTGGGTCTACCCTCTTTGCAAAGGCGTAGAAAGGCATATACATGAAGTAAAAATTTAATCCTTCACTCAAAACTAATTACATATTCATGAAAGAAATTATGATTACATGTATATAAGTATTCATTAGCTTAATATTTGTAATGGCATATACATAAGAAAGATTTCCGTGATGCAATACCTATAGAATAAATTATGTATTAGTCCATAAGTAACGTTAACTACTGGAGCCATCTGATCTGGGTCTGCTCTATTTGCAGATGCGTTTAAAGGTGTACCAATTCAGTAAAGGGTGAATTTAATAACTTGGCTAATAAAGGCATGTTTCTCTGATTTATACAAAGTAATCTGACCTGCTATGTAATTATGATTCTAAGTTCTGTCTGACAATTATTCAGCCATAAAAACCCATCTCTGTTAGAATTAAAAACATAAAATCTGCAGCTGGTAGTTACTCTTGCTTGCTGAAAAGATATGAAATAAGTCCATTCTTCTATGTAAATCCTATCTGCCAGTGATATTGTGTTACAAAGATGGGTATTTCCTGTCGAATATTTACAAAATCTGTCAACAGTATCCGGTATCAGCTAGGCAACAGTCTAATAGTTGTCTAAACAACTCGTCCAGACTCCATTTGGTAAACCCCTACCTGATTATGGGTAAACCCTTTGGATGCTGAATCATGATCCATCGTCGTTTAACCCTTTACTCCATATATACGCCTTTTAACCCTTTCCTCCATAAATACGCCTTTCTAAAAGTAACCCCTTTGCAAACAGAGTAGACCCAGATCAGACGGCTCCTATAGGTCTGCTCTGTTTGCTTATGATATAATATAGATATGATTCTACACATTCTGCCATGGCCAAAACTTCATGTGTACATGCTATTATAACAAATAATCGAATAAATATTTATGACGTCATCGTTCCTTACATGAATATTCATGGAGGAAAGGGTTACGGTCTTTGCAAACAGAGTAGACCCTGATCAAATGGCTCTTACAGGAACTGTCTGATCAGTCTGTTTTGTTTACTTATGGAATTATATATTTATTTTTTTACCAGGGCCAAAACTTTCTTGTTGATAAATATTAAGCTAATTGTCATTAACCATTTCCTTCATACAAACACTTTTTCTCACCTTTTCAAACAGAGTACACCCAAATCAGATGACTCCTGTAGGAGCCATCTGATCTGGGTCTGCTCTGTTTGCTTATGACATTATATAATAGATCTGTTTCTACCGAGTTTCTACCAATTCCCAAAACTCCTACATGTATATAAATAATGCCATTAATAAATATTCAGGTAATAAATTCTCATGATGTCATATTATTCCATTCATGAATATTCAACAGGGAAAGGGGTAATACATTCATTATTTCTTACATGAATATTCATAGAGTAAAGAGTTAATGGTAGAGCCAATTCAGTATGTTTGGATTTCACCCTGATGAAGAGGTCCTCTAAAAGCTTTTTTATCTGGATCTAAAATACGGTACATGCAAATGCCAGTTTAACTTGTTTCTCACTTTAACCCATTACTTCATGTGCTATTTTTAGACCCAACCTCTTTGAATAAATCTATCGAAAAGGAGCATTTACTAACAAAAAGGAATTTTTTTTAGAATTGTGTAGTATTGAAACCATTGTGACAAATAGAGCATTTGCTCCTATTATTGAAACCATTGTGATAAATAGAGCATTTGCTCCATAGGAGCAAATGCTCTATTTGTCACAATGGTTTCAAAAAGTGACTTTTACAGAGGCGTCAAAAAACGCCAATATGAGGGAATTGGGTTAAAAGGGTAAACTTTTATCCCATTGTATGCTGAATATATTATCTGACTCCTCCCTCTATGAATATTTATGAAGCAAACCACGAAAACAACATATTTTATTGTAGAATATGATTTTCATGGCAAACAGTGCAGGCCCTGATCAGAGGGCTCCTACAGGAGCCCCTCTGATCTTGGTCTCCACTGTTTGCAAATAACTTGTTTCCCCGGGTTACTGTACTGAGCACAGCACAATCAAAACAGTTTAGTGATCCTCACATTTCTGCTATTGCTACCATGGTAACTATTACTTTATAACCTGCTGCTCTTTTCAATTATTTTTTTTTGTCTTTTATTTCAGAAATACCTCACTGGTTGTACATTATTGTTTATTGGAAATTGCCACTTACTTTCATTGAATAAGGAAATAAATGCAAAAGACTAAGTAGAAATTAACCCTTTACTCCATAGAATTGCCTTTCTTTGCCTTTGCAAACACAGTAAACCCAGATCAGACGACTTGAATAGGAGCCAACTGATCAGGGTCTACTCTGTTTGCATATGAAATAATATAGATATTATTCTACAGTTTCTGACAAGGCTAAAACTTCCAATCTCAATGTGCTATTGTAAAAAATTGCAATGTAATTGAGCCAATGTAATCATATTCATGATGTCATCATTTCTTGCATGCATATATGAGGAGATAAGTAACTCCAATCTAAACTGTTTGACATTCTGAATGCGTTTTTGAGGAGAAAAAAAAACACAAAAGAAAACAAAAAGAAATGCAACAAGAATTTTTTTTTGGCAGGAGACAAATCCTTAATGTACAAAGAAATCTTTAAAGAAGAGCTTTCCATTATATTAATTTCTGTATGTACTAACTGCCATTCGAAAGAAATTTTATAAGTTTGGATCCAAATCAGAAACCAAAAACTCAATGTACCTCATAATTATGACATGATCAAACTACATGTACATGTATTTTTTTCCTGTCATTAAAAGTGAACAAATAAATTGAATCAATTTCAAAAAACAGTACAGTAAAACCTGTCTTAAGCATTCATCACTAATGATGGGTCTATAAGGCAGGTGGTAGCTTAATGCAGGTCAAAAGTAATGCAAAAAGCTCCTATAGGAGCTTTCTGCATTACTTTTGCCCTACATTAAGCAATGACCTGCTTTTTAAGACTCTTATGTTCAATAATTGAATGGCCGCTTAATATAGGTTTTACAGTACTATTGCAACAGGCAACTACTTAAGCATGCTAAAGGTTATGTCTCTAGGTCAACTTGTTTATTTTTTAACTCTTTGCATGCTAGCAACTAATTAATCTGAGATAAACTATACATAACAGTTTGCATCAAGATGAGACACTACAACATAACTTGGGATCTAATCAAGATCTACACTGCTTGACAGTCTCGCTTTATTTCTAAGGAGAAATAAAAGTTTAAGAAATGCAGCAGATATTCTTCAGCCGAAAACAGTAACTTATTGAGTGAAGAGTTAATCCATTCCTTCAAATAAACATTAACACCTTTTTAACAAATTTGCAAACAGAGTTGACCCAGATCAGACGGCTCCTATAGGAGCCATCTGATCAGGGTCTGCTCCGTTTGCTTATGGTATAATATAAATATGATTCTACAGTTTCTGCCTGAGCCAAAATGTCCTGCATACAATTGTGCCATTATAAAAAAAACAGCTAAGAAATGTATATGTTCATTATTTCTTACATGAATATTGAACAGGGAAAGGGTTAACCCTTTCCCTCATATAAACGTGTTTCCCTCATATAAACGTGTTTTCACGCATTTGCAAACAGAGAGGACCCAGATCAGACGGCTCCTAGAGGAGCCGTCTGATCAGGGTCTGCTCTGTTTGCTAATAGAATTTGATAGATCAGTTTCTTTACTTCCCAGAATGGCTACAATGGTCCACCTTCCATACTTTATCATACCTATTTTGGCCATTAATATTCAATGGGTATTTAAATTTGGGTTTAACATAGAACAGGGTAAGGGTTGAGGTAAGTCATTACATAAATAGCTACGAAAATACCAGACATCTGCCAAGAGAACCAAATCACTTTGACAAAGTGTTAACCTTTCCCTTGCCATGGAAAATTGTTGTCTGCTTAAAGTATTGTCTGCTTCTGTTCCAATCATTATCTAATCCATTTTGTATTTGCAAATATATTGGCCGGACAGCAATCAGCTTGGATCCTGATCAGACATAGTGTTACTTTGCAATTGATTTGGATCAATACTTATTTATAAATATCAATCAATATAGGATTAGCAAGAAAGGGTTAAAATTTAAATCCCTTCTGTTAACAAAGCAAATTGTATATGTGCATGTCTTAAATATCAACATAAATACTTCTGTCAATATTGTTATTAGCCATGTATACTAAACACTTTTGATAAACCAGTAAACATAAGCTTTCATTTTTCACACCGCTGCCTTTTGAACAATTATTGTGAAACACAAGCCGATATTCTAGACATCTGCTGACTGCCGTCCTGACCCACTTTTGTTTTTTGCGTGGTGTTCCACCTAATTTAACTTGACATATTAGTAAACTCGTCAATGGAACAGATTGTTTGTTGTTGGCTGGTCGCAATAAACATATTATACCAATGCCCTGCTATCAATGAACCGCTGACTGAGACATGGCCCATTTTGACATATCAGCCACTGGTTACAAATGAATCCATAATTTAAGCCTTTACTCCATAAATACACCTTTCTACGCCTTTGCAAAAGGAGTCGACCCGCATCAGCAAACAGAGCAGACCCAGATCAGACGGCTCCTATAGGAGCCGTCTGATCAGGGTCTGCTCTGTTTGCTTAGGATCATTCTACAGTCTCTGTCATGGCCAAAAACTCCTGTGTCAATGTTCTGTTATAATTAATTAATTTAATTACTATTCATAACATCATTATTTCTTACATGAATATTCATGGAGGAAAGGGTTTAACCCCTTTAACCCTTTACTCCATGAATGTTTGTATAAGAAATAATGATATTGTGAATATTAATTAGATTAATTGTTATAATAACACATGTACATGGACACAGGAATTTTTGGCCATGGCAGAAACAGTAGAATCATATCTCTGCTACATGTACTAATACACCATAAGCAAACAGAGCAGACCCTTATCAGACGGCTCCTATAGGAGCCATCTGATCTGGGTTTACTCTGTTTGAAAGGCGCAGAAGAGGAAATTATAGAGTAAAGAGTTTTAACCCTTTCCTCCATAGGCTATTTTTAGATCCAACTTCTTTGAATAAATCTACCGAAAAGGAGCATTAATTAGAGAAAAGGAAATTTTTTAGAATTTTGTAGTTTGAAACCATTGTGATAAATAGAGCATTTGCTCCTATAGGTTTCAACAACGATGACGACAACAACGCCGCCGGAGTTACGACAATAGCTCATGATTTCTTCGAAACGGACAAGCTAACAAAGTATCCTGAATACAAAACTGAAGTACAAGAAAGTCTCACCAATACAACCACTCCAATGAAGTCTAAAACAGGTGGTAGCGCAATGCTGGACAAAAGTTATGCAGCAAGCTCCAAAAGGAGCTTTTTTGTATTACAGTAAACCCTCTCTATAAAGGCCACTAAATTACATCAAGTATTTTGTGTTAAAGGCAGGTGGCTGCTTAATGCAAGGTGAAAGTAAAACAGAACGCTCCTATATAGGAGCGTTCTGTTTTACTTTCACCTTGATTTAAGCAGCCACCTGCCTTAAATACCAACAAATTAACACAATTTAGTGGCCATTATATAGAGGTTTTACTGTAATTTTTCCCTGCATTATGCAACCACCTACTTTTACAGACTCCTATGTCAATAAAATGTGCCTGGTCACTTCAGCAGGACTCTAGTGTGCCATATTTCTTAACCCATTCCATCATAGGCTATTTTTAGATCCAACCTCTTTGAATAAATCTACCGAAAAGGAGCATTAACTAGAGAAAAGGAAAATTTCAGAAATTTGTAGTTTAAAACCATTGTGATAAAAAGAGCATTTGCTCCTGGATAGGAGCAAATGCTCTATTTATCACAATGGTTTCAAAAGGTGACTTTTACAGAGGTGTCATAAGGCGTCAATATGAGGGAATGGGTTAATGCTGAATGAATGTTATAGAGACAGCTCCTCCTGAGGAGCTTTCTTCATTCCTTTCATCCTGCATTAAGCAACTGCCTTCTCCTACAGACACCCCCATGTTTATCCATTTTGTGGTCGCTACAAGCAGGTTCTGCTGTTCTTCCATCCTGCATTTAATAGGTGCCTGCTTCTTTAACCCATTCCTCCATATTTTTAGACTCAACCTCTTTGAATGAATCTATCCAAAAGGAGCATTTACTAGAGAAAAGTAAATTTTTAGAATTTCATAGTTTGAAACCATTGTGATAAATAGAGCATTTGATCCTATCATAAGCAAATGCTCTATTTATCACAATGGTTTCAAGAACTGGTTATTACAGAGGCGTAGAAAGACGTATTTATGGAGGAAAGGGTTAAAAAAAAACTCCAGTGGCCATTTTAAAGAGGGTCAGCTGTATCTCTAGAACTGAGAAATTTCTTGGCACTCATAAACATCATTCAAAACATTGTTCACAACCTTTCACCAGAATATATTATTAGCTAACTTTGCAAACAGCTTGGACCCAGATAAGATGCCAAATCTCAGTGTCTCATCAGGATCCAAGCTGTTTGGCACTTGCTCAATATTTTCTAAAGAACTTGAATGAATCAGAAGAAATACTTGCATGTGATCAGATTTTAAGTCTTTACGCCATAAAAATAACCCGCCTTTTAACGCCTTTGCATATATACAAAGTAGACACAAATCAGATGGCTCCTGTAGCAGCTGTCTGATCAGAGTCTGCTCCGTTTGAAATAATACCTGATATGATTCTACAGTTTCTGCCATGACCAAAAATGCCTGTTTTCATGTACTATTATAACAATTAATCTAATTCATATTCATGATCTCATTATTTCTTACATGAATATTTATGGAGTAAATGGTTAAGCTGACATCAATAGTCATACTTTAAGCCTTTCCTCAATGAATATTCATGTTAGAAATAATGTCATGAATATTAATTAGATTAATTTGTTACATTTTTGGACAAGGCAGAACCTATATAATCGTATCTATATATCATGAGCAAACAGAGCAGACCCTGATCAGACGGCTCCTATAGGAGCCGTCTGATCTGGGTCTACTCTGTTTGCAAAGGCATAGAAAGGCGTATTTATGGAGTAAAGGGTTAAGCACAATTAGAATTAGAAAAGAATGAATACAAGTCTATAATAACCACCACCAAACAATGCAAATAAATATCGTAACTAATTTGCAAACAAACACCACTTTTCTAGAAACCATTCAATTGTTGACAAATTGCTAGAAATCAATGTTCTATATTGATCTGAGACCAATGTTTCCGTTGGAAATTTTGCTTGGATGTAGGGTTATGCCACACATGTTATTTATGCATCCATGGTGTGTTTATGTATTTAGTGGAGAGTACCTCGGCTCCCTTGTTTAGGTTTCGAGGCTGTGTATAAATAATACTGCTATTAGGAATGCCTTGGGCTATGTAAGCGGAGCTAGAGTAAACAAATGAGGTAAACAAATTCCCCAGTTACCAACAACTGTGTAAACAAGAATTCATTTTGGAAAAAACCGATGTAAACAACGCAAATTATAAATGGATCCAGACGTATAATTTGCCCCTAGCAGAAGTAAACAACACTCCAGCAACAATAAACATTCACAGATAAATCAATAGACACACTTTCATTTCTCTGTAAAATTGGTAAGGCCACGGTGTATAAATTTAAACAGCACATTAGTTCCTCAGAAGACAAATAAATTATTCAAAATCATCTCATTTTATAGGTCAATGAAATCTCTGATGAGTTGTTGACTGACTGTGATGTAAGAGCTTCAATCTGTAATAAATGGATATCTCAGTTTTTTGCCTTTCCCTCATATAAACACCTTTTCACACATCTGCAAACAGAGTATACCCAGATCAGATGGCTCCTATAGGAGCTGTCTGATCAGGGTCTGCTCTGTTTGCTTATGACATTTCAGTTTTAGCTGAAGCAAACAATTCACTTGAACATTTTACATTATAAAATTTCAGCTAATAAATATTCATGATATTACATGAATATTGAACAGGTAAAGGGTTATCAAAACAACTGTCTGAGAATGAAGACAACAATTTGCCAAAACATTCTAAAATAAAACAAGAGCACTGCATGTGGGTGCCAACGCTCATCTTTTCAGTAGCCCTTTTGATCGTGAACAAATTTGTGAAGTTTTAAAAGATTTGCATGAATAGTAAAGTACTAGCCAACGTTATAGATACCTTACAACAACGATGACGACAACACGGAAGCCGGAGTTATGACAATATCTCATAATTTTTTTTTTGAAAAACAGACGAGCTTAGTAACGAAAGGCAAGAATTATATAAAATACTTATAAGAAGATATTTCACAAGTTTGAAACCATTGTGATAAATAGAGCATTTGCATTTATCACAATAGTTTCAAGAGTGACTATTACAGAGGAGTAGAAAGGCGTATTTACGGAGGAAAGGGTTAAATAAACACACATCAGTGCAAAACTGAAACCGCCTCTGATTGAAACATAATATTACAGTGAATATGTATCGACTGACTCGACATCCAAGTCATCAAACTTATGAATTATTCAAACGGAAACCCCTAAAGCTGGTGAAAATGTGGTAAAACGTGCAGAAATTTCAAAACATTGTTAACACCGTTAGGAAGATTGTACTCCTCATAATTTGATGCCATTTGACACCTCTGTAAAAGTCACTTTTAGAAAACATTGTGATAAATAGAGCATTTGCTCCATAGGACCAAATGCTCTATTCATCACAATGGTTTCAAAAGTACACAAATCTAAATATTTTCCTTTTCTGTACTGAAATTTTAATGCTCTATTTCAGTAGATTTATTTAAAGACATTGAGTACGATAACCCTAACCCTGCTAATAGTTGTTTCAAATGAGTTAAAATGAAAAAGACATTAACCATTTTCCTCTTATGTATTTATTTCAAATTTTAATACCTATGGAATATACTCATGGACAAAATAATTATAATGAAATATGCATGGTAGAACATTGTAGCCATTTTAGAAACTAAAGAAGAAGACCTATCAAATTCCATAAGCAAACAGAGCAGACCCTGATCAGACGGCTCCTATAGGAGCCGTCTGATCTGGGTCTACTCTGTTTGCAGATGCACGAAAAGGTGTTTATATGAGAGACAGGGTTAATTCTTCAGCTGGAAACAAAATCAATGGCAAACGGTGTAAATCCAGATGTCATGGCCCCAATCAGAGTTTCCACTGTTTGCCATTCCAAATGATTTCAGCAAGTTTCATCCGATTATAGTAAATGAACTTTGCTATGATAAAAAAACCCAATGACCGCTAAACTTTTAAAAGTGAACACTGAAAGGGTTGACAACAAACATTCTCATATGTCACACATCACGTCTTATGCAGCCACATTTACCCATATTTAACTCTTTGCACACTAAGTAATTTCTCGTCTGCAACAATTGTCGTCTGCTTCAATTCTTAAAATAAACTTTGTCTCATTTTTTTGCAAAAATATCGTCAATATGACAAACAGTTTAGATCCTGATGAGACGCCTCATCTGGATCCAAACTGCTTGCATAGGTAATCGCAGTTTCGCCGCTAGTGTGCAAAGAGTTAAAAGGGTCTCTTCGGATCATAAAAAAACATACATGAACCCTTCACCAAATAGATATGCCTGTAACCCTTTCCCTGTTTAGCATTTATTCATGGACATTTATTAGTATTCATAGACAGAATCAATAAATTGGAACATGGAATGGTTTAGTTTTTTTCACCCTGAATGTCATAATAAGCAAACAGAGCAGACCCCTGATCTGACAACTTTTACAGGAGACGTCTGATCTGGGTCTACTCTGTTTGCAAATTGCGTGAAAAGACATTTCTATGAAGGAAAGAGTCAAATGCCCTTGCAAACAGAGTAGACCCAGATCAGACAGTTCCAGTGTAAGAGTTATCTGATTGGGTTCTGCTCTAGATCTTTTTGCTTCTGATTCTACTGTTTCTGTCAAGTTTGTTTGTTTGTCCGTTTCTGGATCCAAACTGTTTGCATAGGTAATCACAGTTTCGCCGCTAGCGTGCAAAGAGTTAAAAGGGTCTCTTCGGATCATAAAAAAACATACATGAACCCTTCACCAAATAGATATGCCTCTAACCCTTTCCCTGTTTAGCATTTATTCATGGACATTTATTAGTATTCATAGACAGAATCAATAAATTGGAACATGGAATGGTTTAGTTTTTTTCACCCTGAATGTCATTATAAGCAAACAGAGCAGACCCCTGATGACAACTTTTACAGGAGACGTCTGATCTGGGTCTACTCTGTTTGCAAATTGCGTGAAAAGGCATTTCTATGAAGGAAAGAGTAAAATGCCTTTGCAAACAGAGTAGACCCAGATCAGACAGTTCCAGTGTAAGAGCTATCTGATTGGGTTCTGCTCTAGATCTTTTTGCTTCTGATTCTATTGTTTCCGTCAAGTAAAAAAATCCTGCATTTATACTCCATTATAAAAACGTAGCTAATAAATATTCATAGTCATTATTTCTTACATGAATATTCAAGGAGTAAAAGGTTAAACATGTTTCCCGCATCTTTACTATTTGCCCGCTTAATAGATTTGTCTGCAAATATTGTTGCCTTTTTACCTTCTATTTCTTAAATTTATAACCAAGTATCAAGGAGTCCAGCGATTTGGATTTTGACCCTTTCCTCCATAAATACACCTTTCCACGCCACTGTAAAAGTCACTTTATGAAACCATTGTGATAAATAGAGCATTTGCTCCTATGGAGCAAATGCTCTATTTATCACTATGGTTTCAACACTACAAAATTCTAAAATTTTCCTTTTCTCTATTAAATGCTCCTTTTCGGTAGATTTATTCAAAGAGGTTGGGTCTAAAATAGCCTATGAGGGAATGGATTAAAGAAATGCTGAGTTAACCTTATACTCCATAAATACGCTTTTTAACGCCTTTGCAAACAGAGTAAACCCAGATCAGATAGCTCATGTAGAAGCCATCTGATCATGGTCTGCTCTGTTTGCTTATGAAATAGGAAAGATAAGATTCTACAGCTTCTGCCATGGCCCAAAATTTCCTGTGTCCATGTGCTATTATATCAATTAATCTCATTAATATTCATGTCACTATTTCTTACATAAATATTCATGGAGTAAAGGATTTAACACTTGGCATGTCATCGGAGGATCAAAAAGAGCGGTAAGTGTTGACCTTACATGTAACCATTTTCCGAGTTTTACTACAAAATGCAATTAAAAATTCACATAGTCACAGGTTTCATCGATGCATATCAGGCTAGATCTAGATAAAGTCATGTAATAACAACACGAATGTTTGTTCATGGCCCCATGCCGCTTTTACATCCAATAATTGACTCAGTCGTACCATCTAGGTTATTATAAAATTATGAACTACATGAGTACATGAACTTTCAGTGCAGTGAAACACGCCACTCGGATGTCCTTTGCAATCAGTGTAGACCCAGATGAGAGGGCTCCTAGAAGAGCCCTCTCATCAGGGTCTGCACTGTTTGTCATGTTACACTTTTCTTTGAAAATCAAATTTTCCTGAACATTCACAGTAAGCTTGACCTGTTTGAATAGTCCATTTGAAAAATCAGCGATGACAGGGTTTTAATACTTTGCACTTTGACCGAGATTTTATGTCTACGGTGGCAAACAGTTTAAATCTACATGCATAGTAATTTGGCATTTCATCATGATCAAAACTGCTTGACATTCGAAGTGGAATCATGTACTTCTGAAGTGGAATCAAAGAAAAAGTCCAACTCTGAAAATTGTAGCAAACAATATTTTTTTGCGTACCACAAATATTTGGCCTTAACCTGCTTACATAACTCGCAGCTCTCTGCAGATATTACCAGAAGCCTGAATTCTCAAATCAGCCCTTCCTCTCATCCCTTTTTTAAAACATAATGATAAATTCAAATAGTTTGGATGATATATCAAGTTACTTGAGGTCTCATCTGGATTTAGACTTTTTATAAAAGGCTATACAGAATTCACAAACAGCTATCCAAGAGTCAGTCACCTCATGCGTGCAAAAATATTGTATCAACAACATTTGCTTAATCTTGTGGATGCTGCAGTATCAAAGTAAAACAGTCTATCATTGTTTAACGAGAGTTCATTTAGCATGAACGGGTATAAAATGCGAGACGATACTGAATGGCAAACAATGCAGACCATGATCAGAGGGCTCCTTTAGGAGCCCTCTGATCTTGGTCTACACTGTTTGCTTATGCCATCACACTCGTTTTTCCCCCATTTCCAAGGTTTAAACCCAGACATTTTTATACTCAAAATAGATGTAATATCTGCAACATAACAAACAACCCCACATAAGAAATAAGTCAACTGTGAATCCTTTTTCAAAAGATATGAGATACCATAAATTATGAAAAAGTAGTAATTTTACCATGGCAAGCTTTTACAATAAACTAAAAAGCCCATATATAGCGCTTGAGATCAACACCACTTAACTTGCACATACAAACAGTTTAAGTCTTTCCCTGTACCTACTGAATATTCATGGACATAATACTTATAATGCAATATGGAAGGTAGAACATTGTAGCCATTTTAGAAAGTAAAGAATTCCATTAGCAAACAGAGCAGACCCGAACAGACAGCTCCTACAGGAGACGTCTGATCTGGGTCTACTCTGTTGTAAATGCGTGAAAAGATGTATATATACGAGGGGAAGGGTTAGCCCTTTTACTCCTTGAATATTCATGTAAGAAATACTAAAGTCATGAATATTTATTAGATTAATTTTTATAACTGCACATGAACACAGGAAACTTTGACCATGGAAGAAATTCTAGAATGAAAACTTTTTGCTTGAGTCTGAGATGATTCTCAAGCATCTGATTGGTCAGATTCTGAGCTTGCTCAGAATCTGACCAATCAGATACTTGAGAATCATCTCAGACTCAGACTCAGAAGTTTTATAACCCTGGACCCTGTATTATTTCATAAGCAAACAGAGAAGACCCTGATCTGAGAGCTCCTTAGACCTACAGGAGCCATCTTGTCTGGCTCTACCTATTCTGTTTGCAAAGACGTTAATCCTTCACTCCATAAGTATGCCCTTTCTGTGCCTTTGCAAACAGGGTAGACCCAGATCAGATAGCTCCTATTGCTCATATGTTGTTATAAAGTTAAGCCTAATTGATATGCATGATGTCATTGTTTCTTTAATGAATATTCATGGCATAAAGAATTAATATCTATGAGGTAAAGGGTTAAATCCAGATCAGATGCTGAGCAACTCTGATTAGCTACGGCTGTCCAATATGTTGTCTGTTTCACCCTTTCCTCAATAAATACGCCTTTCTATGCCTTTGCAAACAGAGCAGAACCAGATCAGACAGCTCCACCAAACCGTACACTGAGACCATTCTTTAGAATCGTCTCGAAGAGAAGATTCTAAAGAGTGGTCATAGTATAGGTTTTGGTGGAGAAATGACGAATGAAGTATTTGGGTACGCACAGGTATCTGTAGCTCTGTCTTAGCCCGAGAGATTGACATGTGAGCTTATATCAATATTTCTTAACCCTTTACCTCATGAATTTTGTTTGTTTGTGTTGATAATCAAGGTGTGTTGCAGCCAACTATGGGCTAATTGGTAATCAAGGTGTGTTGCAGCCAACTATGGGCTAATTGGTAATCAAGGTGTGTTGCAGCCAACTATGGGCTAATTGGTAATCAAGGTGTGTTGCAGCCAACTATGGGCTAATTGGACGCTCCAGCTCCAGAGAGAGGGGAGTGGATACAGAGAAACCAAGCCGCTATGCCGTACTCTTATAATGGATGGACAAACTAACAGACAGCCAAGAAAATCCGATTTCGAAGTTAGGAGCCTAATAATCCTGAAAGGGGGATAATTCTGCAATACACGATACTAGAGTTATGGTTCTAGTACAGGACATAATACCCTACTCATGATTGAAATATATGTAAAATTACATTGAATTCTGTCATGGCAAAATAAAGTTATGGTCCAGAAGACGTCCAATGGACACAAAGACAGAGGTCCAGATAAGACGCGTAAATTAATTTTCAAATGTGACTCCTTTATTTCTCCACCAAACCCTATAGAATTGTCTCAAAGAGACAATTCTAAAAAGTGGTCATAACATAGGGTTTGGTGGAGAAATGACGATTTCAGTATCTGAGTACGCACATATATCTGTTGCTCTGCAAAGATGCACAGACGATCAGACATGTGCACGTACACATACAATTATGATAACCAAAAGACTAAACAAAAAGCAATCCCTGAGAAACACCATTCTTGATCTGCACTTGCCAACACAACAAAGGAAGGTGAAAGCATTATTTCATCTACATGTTTATAATGTCATAAAAACTCCTACTTAACTCTTTGTGTGCTAAATAAATGCCATCTTCAAAATTGTCATCTGCTAAATATCTTGAAAAATAATTTCCAAAAGAAAATAAGATTGAACTGTCAAACAAATTCGATCCTGATACGTCACCGAGTGTCCCATCTAAATCCAAACTGCTTGCATGTACAGTAGAACCCCTCTAATGCGATCACTTAATGAATAAACAAGGGTGTCTTTATAAGCAGGTGGTTGCTTAATGCAGGATAAAAGTAATGCAGAAAGCTCCTCTAGGAGCTTTCTGCATTACTTTTGTCCTGTGTTAAGCTATCACCTGCATCTAGCACCCAGAACTATACCTCTTTTAGGTGGTCGCATTAGCGGGGTTTGACTATATTACCATACATTTCAATACTTAGTGTACAAGGAGCTTAGACCATATATATGCAGAAAACCACATGCTCATTCCCAGCATGCAGAGCAGACCCAGATCAGAATGCTTCAGAATTATTCCTCTTTAACATATTTACACAATCTCAAACTGAAATATTAATATACTGGTAAATATTGAATGAGAAAGTGCAATTTTAAAACCAATTTTCCTTTGTTAGCACAATATTAATTTGGATCAACAATTAGCAATAAAAAGGAGGAGTGGAAAAAAAATAGGAGTGAGTATAGATAGAAGTCAGCTGTTTACAACTCACATCTGCTGAGTTCACAGATGAATTGGGTACTTGTACAACCCTAATAGCCCACCAAGAAAAATTATTGTCTCCCCAAAGTGTTGTCGGCTTTAACTCTTTGGTTCATGAATATTCATGCAAGAAAATCCCAATTACTGTTGCCAGTTTATAAAAATATTTGCATGAGAATATGATTTATCTCTTAGCATGCTAAGTAATGTTGTCCACAAAATTTGTCTTCTACTACACATGTTTTACGTGGATTTTCTGCATTTTTTTTCAAACACCTATTATGATCAGGCCATGATCAGAATGGCACAGTTTGAATCATGATAAGAAGATGAAATAACTCAATTTCTCATCTGGGTTAACCCTTTCCCTGTTGAATATTCAAGCATGATATATAATGACATCATGAATATTCATTAGCTGATTTTTTATAATGGCATTTGTACACAGGATTTCTTGGTATTGGCAGAAACTGTGGAATCTGATCTATGATAATTTCATAAGCAAACAAAGCAGACCCTGATCAGACTTCTCCTAAAGGAGGCATCAGATCTGGGTCTACACTGTTATAAAGGCGTGAGAAGGCGTTTATATATGAAAGAAAGGGTTGATCTATTAGCATAGTTAATCACAAATTTGTCATTAAAGTCCGAAGAGTTATTATATTTTCGATAACCGTTTCAGCCATTTCATGAGAACAGGTAACTGTGCAAACAATGTAAATCCAGATCAGTCACTGAGACATCTGCATGCTCAAGTACATGGTTAGCTCCTTGTACCCATTACCTCATAGGCTATTTTTAGATCCAACCTCTTTGAATAAATCTACCGAAAAGGAGCATTAACTAGAGAAAAGGATTTTTTTTAGAATTTTGTAGTTTTGAAACCATTGTGATAAATAGAGCATTTGCTCCTAAGGAGCAAATGCTCTATTTATCACAATGGTTTCAAGAAGTCACTATTACAGAGACGCAGAAGGGCGTGTTTATGGAGGAAAGCGTTGAACATTGACTGTATAAATATGCCTTTTAATGCCTTTGCAAACACAGTAGATCCAGATCATAAGTTTCCAAAAGGAACCTCTAATCAGGGTCTTCTCCGTTTGCTTATGGAATAATAAAGATCGGATTCTACAGTATTTTTCTGCCAACTTTTCCATGTTTATATGCCATTTTAAAAAAATTCATCTAATTCATTATTATTGTCATTTTTTCTTACATGAATATTCATGGAGTAATGGTTTAATTCTATTCAGTGTAATCTGAGGTACAGAAGAGTCTGATCAGATTTTAATAAATGTGACATGGCAGCTGGTATGGATCTGACCTGATTGCATAACCATTTCTTATCATGGGACACCGCTGTTGCACTGAATATCATTTCCATACTCATGATCTTCATAGAACAATATTTACTTGAACTATATATACCCAGAGCTTAAGATAAGATGCTTTAATTCAAACATTTTCAAGAAGAACTTCTTTATTTCTCTACCAAACCCAATGTTGTGACCACTCTTTAGAATTGTCTCTTCGAAATAGCGATTTTAGTATTTAGAGTTTCGCAAAGAATTTCGACCAATCATAAAGCCAGATATTTGAAAAAATATGCCCAATTTAATTGTTAAGAGTTCGAGATTTGGCGAGACTCACTTAGAGTCTGAGAATTAATCATGAATGGTTTACGAGGCACCACGCATGCGAGTGTTTGTTTTAAGCTCAGCCCATCTCATGTGATTTCTTTATATGGTAGTGTGTACTACAGTTCGCGCTGCAACCGGTTGTTTTGACTGGACGTGTGTAGAAGTGATCACAGGGGTAAGACACGTTCAAGAGTCAGTATATGTATATATAGAAAGAAGGGATCCGACTTCAAGATCCAAATTACCCACTCCTCTACTTTAAACCCTTCAAACTGCAAGAAATGCACCGATTTCGATCAGATAAAAAGCTATTCTGTAAGCAAAGACATTATTTTATTCGAATATGCAAAGATTTCCCCGGTCAAATTTGGGTTAAACTTAACGTGGCACCAGAAACATGAGAAAAATGGCCAAAATGCATTAGTCAAACACGACCTCGTCCCTGAGTGCAAACTGCTGACAGCCTTGAAACAATTACTTATACGTCCATGAAAATCTTCGTAACTCATTTTGTTTTCACTGACAGAAAATGGCGGAATCACAACAGGCCTGTCCGTGATTAAAAGGGTGCTAAAACAATGTGCGATTTCCATATTTGGGAGTCAAACTACGAGCGGATGTTTGGATTACAAATATGGTAGTGTGACATAATATAGACTGCCAAACTCTAAGTTAGTCAGTGTTTATTAAGAGAGAATTTAACGATTAAGAAGCCAGAGCGAACATAGCTCGCGACGGCTTCTTAATCGTTAAATTCTCTCTTAACCCTTTCCCTAATATAAACGTGTTTTCACGCATTTGCTAACAGAGTAGACCCAGATCAGACGGCTCCTAGAGGAGCCATCTGATCAGGGTCTGCTCTGTTTGCTGATAGAATTTGAAAGATCTGTTTATTTACTTTCTAAAATGGCTAAAAAGTTCCACCTTCCATATTTCATTATGACTACTTTATTCATGAATATTCAATAGGTATTGAAATTTGAAATAAACATAGAACAGGGAAAGGGTTAATAAACACTAACTACTACTTGAGTATGCACCTTTATTTCTTGCTCTGCTTACCCATAATTACCCTTATTATTCTGATGTCCAGTCTCCCTTCTTGGCCAGTTTGTAAAGGTGAATAAATCAATCTGATAACTTTAAATTAGGCTTATATAGTAGCAAATAGTGTAGACCCTGATCCAACAGCTCCTTCAGGAGCTGTTGGATCTGGGTCTACACTATCTTCCTAAGTTTTTCTGTCCAAATACTTAGGGTAACTGATGTACCAGTACTTGATCATGAGCGGCAAGCAGCTTTTCCTTCTATAAAAACTGAGTTTACTATATACATAAAGTTCAAGTGCCTGTACCAACACCGGGGCAAAAAATGTGTGTTTTTCTTCAACTACAATGTACAAATTCATAACTCATTTGTTATCTATTACATAACCCAGCCTATTAAATTCTCAGCAGTATCTTCACTTCTGGCATGTGCCGAGTGTTCTAGCATAATAATCCAGCAATCAAACATACCAAACAAAACAAGGCCAATAACTCCACTCACGTTGATTCATATCAGCTACATCGTGGCTGTAAAAAGGGCATAACCTTAAATTATCTTACACCCTGCAGCCGTTTGCAGAGCTGCAGGAGCTTCTGGTACAACAGGGAATAAATGAGTAAACGTAATAAAAATACTGAGCCCTGTTACCCTTAGTTCATTTCAAAAACATATGCTTCCGTTTGAATTCCACTCTCTCAATATCAATTGCTTTCTACTTTCTGGTTTTATTTGAGCTGTTTCAATGAAAAAGGGCATGAATTAACCCTTTCCCTCATACTGATGACTTATGACGACTCTGTTAACCCTTTCCCTGCTCTATATTTAGCCCAAATTTCAATACCTACTAAATATTCATTAACAAAATAATTATAAAAAAATATGGAAGGTGGAACATTGTAGACATTTTAGAAAGCAAAAAAACCAGATCTATCGAATTCTATTAGCAAACAGAGCAGACCCTGATCAGACGGCTCCTCTAGGAGCCGTCTGATCTGTGTCTACTCTGTCTGCAATGCGTGAAAACACGTTTACATGAGGGAAAGGGTTAAAGTCACTTTGTGAAACCATTGTGATAAATAGAGCATTTGCTCCTATAGGAGCAAATGCTCTATTTATCACAAAGGTTTCAAACTACAAAATTCTAAAATTTTCATTTTCTCTAGTTAATGCTCCTTTTCTGTAGATTTATTCGAAGTGGTTGTATCTAAAAATAGCATATGAGGTAATGGGTTAACCCTTTCCCTGTTCTATATTTAGTCCAAATTTCAATACCTACTGAATATCTATGGGCAAAATAGTCACAAAGAAATATTGAAGGTGGAATCCGAGTCTTCTCTATTTGCAAAGGCCTTAAAAGGCTTATATAATTATGGAGTAAAGGGTTAACCATTTCCTTTATATTAACATTGTTTCATCCTTTGGCAAACAGACAAGATCTAGATCAGATGACTCCTGTAGGAACCAACCTGATCAAGGTCTGCTCTGTTTGCTTTTGAACTTATTATAGATCTGACTCTACAGTTTCTACCAGTATAATTATGCCATTATATAATAGGTATGGTGTCATTATTTCTTACATGAATAATTCAACAGGAAAAAAGGTTAAGCAACTGACACTCTCTCTCTCTAATATTATAAAACCCATTTCATTTTGAGATCATTTCATTCTGGAATATTCAGCATGTGACTTTCAACAAATGACTGTACAGTTATGCTGCTTTTCCATGTAAAGAAGAACCTGTCTTAACCATTTCCCTCATATAAACATGTTTTCACAATTTTGCAAACAGAGTAGACCCAGATCAGAAGGCTCCTATAGGAACCGTCTGATCAGGGTCTGCTCTGTTTGCTAAAGGAATTTGATAGATCTGTTTTTATACTTTCTAAAATGTCTAAAATGTTCCACTGTCCATATTTCATTATAACTAATTTGTCACTGAATATTCGGTAGGTAATGAAATTTGTAACAAACACACAGGTCTGTAAGGCAGGTGGTAGCTTAATGCAGATCAAAAGTAATGCAAAAAGCTCCTATAGGAGCTTTCTGCATTACTTTTGTCCTGCATTAAGCAAGCATCTACTTTTAAGACTCCTTTGTCTAAGTAGCTGTTTTCTAATTATGCTGACCATAACACTTATTTCCTTTGGGACATAAAAATTTATGAACACTGACCTTGTTGTGCAGAGAATGGTTGTTGCATAAGACATGCTAGAAGGAATTGTCGCTGTTGTAACTGTAGCTGCTGTATCTGTTGAACTAGCTGCTGCTGTTGGATGCTTAGCTGCTGTAGTTGCTGCTGTGTCTGTTTCCCATTCGTCTTCTTCTCTTGCAGGAGCTGCGACTGCTGGAGAATATTCAGCTGTAGCTGTTCATTGAGCTGCATCAGTGCCTGTTCCTGTACCTTCTGCTGTTGTTGCTAAAAAAGACAAAGTGTTTATTGTTTAAACCATGAACAGGTCCAGATAAGGTGCATAAATTCGAACATTTTCAAGAATAACTTTTTTTTATTTCTCCACCAAATCCTATGTTGTGACCACTCTTTAGAATCGTCTCAAAGAGACGATTCTAAAGAGTGGTCACAACATAGGGTTTGGTGGAGAAATGATGATTTTATTATTTGAGTATGCACCCTTATCTGTTGCTCTGCATGAATATTTCAGATAGAAATAGTGACATCATGAATATGTATATATGTGAATATTTATAATATGGAATATGAACACAGAAATGTGTGACCAAGGCAGAAACTATCATTTAAGAATCAGATCTATATAATTCCTTAAGCAAATAGATAAGACCCCTAATCAAATGGCTTCTTCTGGAGTCTACTATGTTTGCAAAGGCATTAAAAGGCGTATAATACGAGCCGGCTAGTATATAACTATATATGGAGTAAACTAAAGGGTCCACCCACTCTACCTTGCAGATAATTCTTTTTAACCTATACAAACAGCTTTTGATTCAGATAAAACACCAGGAAAACACAAATAATTCACTTAGGTAAACACAAATAATTTACTTAGTATCTTATTAAGATCTAGAATGCCTGATACTCACATTATGGTTCTTAAAGAGTTAACCCGTTACTCAATGATTATTCATGTATGAAATAATGACATCATGAATATTAATTAGATTAATTTGTTATAGTAGTACATGTACAGAATAATCTTTTGCCATGGCAGAAACTGTAGAATCATAGCTATATTATATCATAAGCAAACAGAGCAGACCCTGATCAGACGGCTCCTGTAGGAGCCATCTGATCTGGGTCTACTCTGTTTGCAAGGGTGTAGAAAGGTGTATGTATGGAGTAGTAAAGGGATAAAGTAAACAAGACCTTAATCAGAGACAGTAAATTACCATCAAATGACTGCTTAACCCTTTCCTTCATATAAATGCATTTTCACACCTTAGCTCCTAGAGCAGCAGTCTGATCAGGGTCTTCGCATGTTCTGTTTGCTAAGAAAAATATTGATCTGATTCTTTTTTCCATTTTTTTAAAAAAATAAATAAACACAAATTCATAGTGTGTACCAGTTTTGATCGTCATGCTGATGAGATACAAGTCTACTCAGGGTCGAATAAAAATCCAAACAGTTTTCAACGGTCATTTTAGTATCTTATAATCCATTTTGTGCAAAATAAATAAATTATGAGATCTGACTAAGATTTAACCTAGCATGACATAATCTCTAAATTTGTCATATTTGTTTAATTTACGTCATTCTATAAGAGTTTGAATTTTGTGACATTGGTGTTACAATTTTTTCCCCACTTTCTAGATTTTACCTAGTATTTTTTTTGGTTCATATCTTATCTGATCTTATCAAAATACTGACCTTCATTCCTTTATTCACTAGACTGTAATTTTGATTTGAGATTATAAGGCACAATAGTCAAGCCATACCACAGCAGGAACATTACATATAATACAAACAAGTACATGTATTTGATATTAATTTAACTCTTTGCACGCTAGCGGCGAAACTGTGATTACCTATGCAAACAGTTTGGATCCAGATGAGATGCTGCATAAGGCAGCGTCTCATCAGGATCCAAACTGTTTGTCATCTTGACCATATTTTTTAAAAAAAAAAATGAGAGAAAGTTTATTTTAAGAATTGAAGCAGACGACAATTGATGCAGACGAAAAAATTACTTAGCGTGCAAAGAGTAAATTTAATTTAACCCTTTCCTTCATCCTTTTGCATTTTCACGCATTTGCAAACAGAGCAGACCAAGATGAGATGACTCTTGTAGAATTAACCTGTTTATTAACCCTTCAAACCTTTACTCCATAAATACGCCTTTCTACACCTTTGCAAACAGAGAAGACCCAGATCAGACGGCTCCTATAGGAGCCGTCTGATCAGGGTCTTCTCTGTTTGTTTATGTTATCATATAGATTTGATTCTAGTTTCTGCCATGGCCAAACATTCCTATTTCTATATGCTATTATTACAATTAATCTAATTAATATTCATGATGCCATTATTTCTTGCATAAATATTCATGGATGAAATGGTTAATTCATGAATATTCATGTAAAAACAAGATGTGTTTGTGAAACACTATGCCCCCTCATATATTTGACCTCTGACCTTGACCTCTGACCTTGACCTTGACATGTCACCCCTCAAAATGTGCAGCCTCATGAGATACACAAGCATGCCAAATATCAAGTCTCTATCTCTACTGGTCCAAAAGTTATGGCCAATGTTAAAGTCGGCGATTTGACCCATATATTTGACCTCTGACCTTGAAGGATGACCTTGACCTTGACACGTCACCCCTCAAAATGTGCGGCTTCATGAGATACATATGTATGCCAAATATCAAGTCTCTATCTATACTGGCTCAAAAGTTATGACCAATGTTAAAGTTGCTGACAAACAAACAGACAAACAGACAAACAGACAGACAGACAGACAGGGCAAAAACAATATGCCCCCGACTATCGTCTATGGGGGCATAAAAAGACTATGAATATTAATCAGATACTTGTAAATTTTTATAATGACATCATGAACAGGTAAATTTGTACCATTGCAGAAACTATGGAAATAGACCAATGCTGTTTTTCAAAGCAAGCAGAGCAGACCTTGAACAGATGGCTACTGCAGGATCTGGGTCTACTCTGTTTGCAAAGGCACCACAATAGGTCTCTATGGAGTTGAGGGTTAAGTGACAAACTAGTGAATAGAAATTGTGAAAAGCAAGAAGCTGCTTTATGAAAGGCAAAAGTAATGCCGAGAGCTCCCAAAAGAAATTTCTGTATTAGTTTCATCCTGCATTTAACCCTCTCCCTCATATAAACGCGTTTTCACGCAATCGCAAACAGAGAAGACCCAGATCAGACGGCTCCTAGAGGAGCCGTCTGATCAGGGTCTGCTCTGTTTGCTAATGGAATTTGATGTATCTGTTTCTTTACTTTCTAAAATGGCTACAATGGTCTACTTTCTATTTTGTCCATGAATATTGAGTAAGTATTGAAATTTAATATAAACATAAAACGGAAAGGGTTAAGCTACTATCTATCTTATCCCTTTACTCCGTGAATGAAACTGCATGTACGAAACAACATCATGAATATTAATTAGATTAATTGTTATAATAGCAGATGAATGGACGGTGGAATTTTTGAAACTGTAGAATCATATCTAAATTCTATAGAAGGCAAACAGAGCAGACTCTGATCAGACGACACATACAGGAGGATCAGGGTCTGCTCTGTTTGCGCATGATACTATGATAAATCTGATTATCAACTCCAACACTTGAGCTACAGATAAATGTGCGTACTCGAGTACTAAAATCGTCATTTCTCCACCAAACCCTACGTTGTGACCACTCTTTAGAATCGTCTCTTTGAGACGATTCTAAAGAGTGGTAACAACATAGGGTTTGGTGGAGAAATAAAGAAGTTATTTCCGATAATGTATTTAAATACGCATCTTATCTGATTATCAACTCTAACACTCTGAATTCTGATCAGGCAGCTGCTGCTGATCTGGACGCAATTTATTTGGAAACACAAGTCACGTCAGGATTACTCGGAGGAGGGTGGAGGCATGTCGTTTTTCATCTTCAATCTCTGACCCAATTACCCTCTAAATTATTCATTTCCCACACTGCAGCTATGCAACTATAAACTTTATGAAAACTACATTTTCTACTAATGTTAAACCTTTCATGGCTCTTTTGGGGGGAATAAAAATGATAGTTACAACAGATCAGTTCAATGTTGGTCCATGTAGCACTACTCTTTTTTTAGCTAAGCTACAGTAAAACCTCTCTACAATAACTCAAAAGAAGTCTTTATTCAGGGTGCTTAATCCTTTTCCTGTTCTATGTACCGGTATATTTCAAATTTCAATACCTACTGAATATTCATGGACAAAGTAGTTATAATGAAATAAGGAAGATGGAACAGATCTATCAAATTCCATTAGCAAACAGAGCAGATCCAGATCAGACGGCTCCTCTAGGAGGTTCTATACTAGATATATAATGAAACAAAAACAGTTTAGATCTAGGGACAAGACGGTCAAATAATCTGCAGAGCTACAGATAACGATGCGTACCCAAATACTAAAATCGTCATTTCTCCACCAAACCCTGTACTGTGACCACTCTTTATAATCGTCTCTTTGAGACGATTCTAAAGAGTGGTCACAGTATAGGGTTTGGTGGAGAAATAAAGGAGCTATGTTTGAAAATGTTCAAATTTAAGCATCTTATCTTGAGCTCTGCATCAGTAGGTGTGAATGGGAGAAGATCTAGCCAGTCTAGACTAGCTGCAGAAACACAAGTTGGATAATAATTTCATTGTAAATGCTGAAGAGTGTCAAACAGTTTAGAATCTAATCACATGTTCAGTCTTCAACACGTAGGCTTGTCTGACCTATCATAGCAAAGCTCTGAAAGTACATTCTCTCCAAGCACTCTCTTATCCATAAAGAGTATGTGCCAGCTACCAGCTAGACTAAGTGAATTTTTTTCTGCATATAATCTTGCTGATTTAACCATTTCAATGCTGAATTTCCAAATGTACTATTCCAAAATTCAAACAAGTCAAGCTTACTGTGAATATCCAGGGATTTTTTTACAAGAAAAGTGGAACATGACAAACAGCGCAGACCCTGATGAGAGGCCGCCCTCATATCTCAGTCTACACTGTTTGCAAAGGGCAGTAGTGACTTGGTCTCCGCATCAAAAGGGTTGATGTAATATCTCTCTGGCACAGTTTACATCAGAGATAAAATATTTGTTATAAACAGACCCGATAAACAAGGTCTTACGCTTTTAACTTTGTTTACTCAACATATGAATTTTGGCTATGGGGTGTATTTTTTAAGCTATATTTGTATGCTAGTGGGTGACCCTAAGCTACATGATGACCTTTCAAGAAAACAGTTTGGATCCAGATGAGACACAAAGTAACTTTGCATCTCATCTAGATCCAAACTGTTTGAAGCTCTGACTTCATTTTTTAACAGAAAATGAAGGAAAAATTCGCTGTCATAATTGTAGCAGATGAAATTGTGTTCAGCTTTATAAATATGTTTGGATTCAGATGAAATACTGAATAACTTGACATCTCATCCAAACTACAGTAAAACCCCTCTAAACAGGAATTCTAGTACTAAGTAGAGAAGAATTAACTCTTCTCTTGCTGAATTTTAAAATACATTTCTCCTTCTTTACCGATGCCCTGTTGTATAATTACATATATCTTCATTGTGTACAAGTACTTCGCTGTGTAATCACTGCTGTGGAGTGCACTGGTTGCACAATCAATTTGTAAATAGTGCAGACCCTGATGAGACAGCTCCTGCAGGAGCTGTCTCATCTGGGTCTTCACTATTTACAGGCACGTATATTGATGTGAATAGCAAGCGAAGGATTAAGATATGTTTAGGCAGATGACTGCTGAATGCATGGTGAAAGTCATGCATGGTTAAAGCCATGCAGAAAGGTCCTAGAGGTGACTTTCACCCTGTATTATACTGCCACCTGTCTCCAAAACGATACTAAACATTGGTTATTAGAGGGGTTTTACTGTCTTAGGTGGGCTTGGTAACTCGGTAACATCTGCAAAAATTTCAGAAACATCAACTTTCTCCTCACACTGTGCAAATTTGCGGTAATTTTCTCTAACAGCTGGAAACAAATAAAGACACACTACGCTACTTGGCAATCTAATCAGGATCAACACTATTTGCTACTGCAACAATGTCTTTGACTTGGAAAACTGGAGCAGGTAGAAATTTCTGCAGTCTAAATGGGTTAATCGAATATGATTTTGTGTATATATCCTAAATATTATCCTGTAATATTGCTAAAGAAAGGTGTTGTTTTGACAGTTGATATCTGGTATTAGATTATCTCGGTTGATGAATTTGTACCATAAGTATCCGAAATAAGGCTAGATGTATACTTAACCCTTTCCTCTATAAATACGCCTTTCTATGCCTCAGTATTAACCACATCTTGAAACCATTGTGATAAATAGAGCATTTGCTCCTATAGGAGCAAATGCTCTATTTATCACAATGGTTTCAAACTACAAAATTCTAAAAAAAATTACTTTTTCCAGTAAATGATCCTTTTGGCCATGGGTAGATTCATTCAAAGAGGTTGGGTCTAAAAATAGCTTATGGAGGAACGGGTTAAGCAAATAGTGAAGACCCAGATCAAACTGCTCCTGACGGAGCAGTTTGATCTGGGTCTTCATTATTTGTTTACTCCTTTAGTTACAGATAGCAAAACAGTGCTCAATTTACTTATTCAAATTTACAAACCAGTAAAGAGAGGTGAATGGGTGTTCTTATCTTTAGGATAAATACTGATATTATATTTTCTTGGTGGTGTATAATATATCAGCTTCACTCCGACACACAATACGTTCACCCTTATCCCCTGCCTTAGACTCGCTTTTGTAAAAAACTTGGATCCAGAAGAGGTGCCGAGTAACTCGGTGTCTCATCAGGATCCAAGTTGTCTGACACTCTTTCAATCGTTTCAGACATACGGTAGTCAAAAATTGAACAGATCCTAGTTTGAGCCGACATTGTTTTTAATAGCTGGGTAAGGATTGCAAAAAAAATCGACTAATGACGATGTAGTTTTTGGATCTGTGTTTTTAAAACCTTTTTTGCTCGCAAAAGTGCAAAATTGTCATCTGCTTGATTTTTAGCAAAATTTCTTTTTCAGTTTTTATAAAAAAAAACAACTCACAAAAAAACCGATAACCTTTTACTCTATAAATACACCTTTGCAAACAGACAGTAGACCCAGATCAGAAGGCTCCTGTAGGAGCAGTCTGATCAGGGTCTGCTCTGTTTGCTTGTGATATTATACTCGTATAGATATGATTTTACAGTTTCTGCCTTGACCAACAGAGGGAATATGTTTATTTACACTGTTTGTCTTTTAGGGTGGAGATGGAATGGAGGTTGGGCACCCTAAACTGGTTTAACCCCCCCCCCCCCCCCCCCCCCCACAGTGACTATTGTCACTGACCGTTCCAAGGTGGTACTTCCATCTTCCCCCTATTGTTTGTTTGTTTTATCTTTGTGTGTCTCTTTTGTGTTTTGATAGATATGTACATGCTGTGTTTTCTTGTTGTGGTGCTGTTCAGGCGGCTGTGTGTATTGTATGTGGTGTTTCCTGCATGACTCATACTTGTACTTTCTTGTGTTCATGTGCTATTATATAATTAATCTAATCAATACTCATGGTGTCATTATTTTTCTCACATGAATATTCATGGAGTAAAGGGTTATGCCATTTTGATCCTGATCCTGATGAGGTTCTAACAGCTACAGACAAGGGTGCATAAACAAATACTAAAATCATCATTTCTCCACCAAACCCTATGTTGTGACCACTCTTTAGAATCACCTCAAAGAGGCGATTCTAAAGAGTGGTCACAACATAGGGTTTGAAGGAGAAATAAAGAAGTTATTCTTGAAAATATTTTAATTTATGCATCTTATCTGGACCTCTGGGTTCCTAAGTTATTCAGCATCTCATTAACCACTTACTTGATGAATATTCATGAAAGAAATAAAGATATCATGAATATTTGGAACTTTGAAAGAAATATTGTCACATCTGAATATCATTACAAGTGTTTCTGGTATGTTGTGATACTCACAGTGCTATTCAGAAAACTGGTTACTTACTATATCATTATGCATGCATCACTGTTGAATTAATCCTTTACTCCATAAATAAACCTTTCTGTGCCTTTGCAAACAGAGTAAACCAAGATAAAAAATTTTCTAGTTTTCATGTGCCATTATAAAAAATCTTATTAATATTCATGATGTCATAATTTCTTACATAAATATTCATGGTGTAAAAAGTAAACATCATTTATCAATCATGGTCATGAAAGAAGAAAATTAAGCTGTTTTTTGGAACTGATTCAAAGTTACTGAATATTCATGGACAAAATAGTTATAATGAAATATGGAAGGTGGAACGTTGTAGCTATTTTAGAAAGTAAAGAAACAGATATTTCATACTCCATTAGCAAACAGAGCAGACCATGATCAGATGGCTCCTACAGGAGCCATCTGATCTGGGTCTACTCTGTTTGCAAATGCGTGAAAACACTTTTATATGTAGGAAAGGGCTAGCTACTTACATGCACATTTTCTGGTATTGCAATGCAGAAAATAATACTGTAAACGTTTTTTCATCTTTAATTTTCGTTCAGAAATCCTCATCTAATTTTGGCACAGGTTCCAAGTACCGTACAATTATGCTGGAAATGATGTTTTATTTCTTAATTCTGCAGCATTTTGGACATGGAAAGGAAGAAATTTGATATGATCAATGTGACAACGCATAATAATCATGACATGTGGTTAAACACAAAGGTTGTCAGGACCAGAAATTTGTATCATGAAATCATAAAGTATCATAAAGTGATATACTAACATCCTGAATGGGAATTCAATGAATTATATAGTCAATGAGCAGGAACTGCATGTTAGTATCATTAAAGCAAGATATCCTTGCAAGCGATATCATTACCAGTTGAGTTTATTGTAATTAGATTGATTTTCATAAATTGCATATCGAGTGCTTGGTGCAAAATTATTCTAACTCCTTCACAAAAGCCCTCGAAATGTAAAATCAGGTCTTAGTATAATATCTGAGCTACAAATAAAGTTGCATACTCAAATCATCACTTCTCCATCAAACCCTATGTTGTGACCAATCTTTAGAATCGTCTCAAAGAGACGATTCTAAAGAGTGGTCACAACATAGGGTTTTGATCACAACATATTGTTTGGGGCAGAAATAAAGAAGTGATTCTTGAAAATGTTTTGATTTACGCATCTTATCTGAACCTCTGCTATATAATTCCATTAGCAAACAGAACAGATCCCGATCTGATCCGGGTCTACTCTGTTTGCAAAGGTCTCTATCAGGGAAAAGAGTTAATGACATAACATTTTGCATAGAGTATTCCCAGCTTGGATAATGAGGACAAATCTGATTACAAATTGTGTCTCATATAAGTATATCAATGTTTACCATCTCTATTTAATTAGATACTGCAATAAACCCAGTTTTATTAATGAAAACATTTCATTATTTGCAACGTTTATTGGAAATAATCTGATTTATTGCTCACAGCATGCTACAGATGAATTTGTGATCACCTACGCAATTTAGTTTGGATCCAGATGAATCCAGAGGCAGAGAAGTGCAGCATGTTATAACAAGAGCACCACATGCAGATGCTAGTGCTGACATCTGTTCGATTGTAGCTCTTGTTACGGTGAACAACAGATTTGCATGAATAGTAAAGAAGTAATAGCCCAGGTTAAAGTTTCTGGATGACAACAACAACAACGAGGATGACAATGCACTGACTGAGTTATGAAAATAGCTCATATCTTTTTTCTTCTAAAACCAGACAAGCCAAATATTGGAACTGTTTATTATTGTTTGACAGTACAGTAAAACCTTTCTATAACGGCCACTAAATTACACCAAGTATTTTGTGTTAAAGGTAGGTGTCTGCTTAAAGAAAGGTGAAAGTAAAACAGAACGCGCCTATAGGAGCCTTCTGTTTTTCTTTCACCTTGCTTTAAGCAACCACCTGCCCTACATACCAATTAATTAACACAATTTTGTGGCCATTATAGAGAGGTTTTACTGTATTAGGAAAAAAAAATCGAAGTATTATTTTAAGATTATTGTGACATATGATAATTTCTGAAGATACAAATTATGCAACACGCAATAAGATTTAATTTTGGCAACCATGACAACATTCATAAACGTACCAGCTTATAAATCCACCAAATTGCGTTGAACAAAAAATGTGTCTGCCAAACTCCTAAATGTTGCACTTTTAACTTACTTCCAATACAAGCTATTAAGAAACAACTGACCAAAACAATGACAGCCATATTGGATCCTTATTAGACACAAGTTATAAGTGTCTGATCTTGATTAACCCAAATGTACAGTCGGCTGAGCGGTCATTCGGACTGAAAGTAGACTATAACTAGGTACTTTATTCCCACATATTGTCGCCTTTGAAAAAGTCACTTTTTGAAACCATTGTGATAAATAGAGCATTTGCTCCATAGGATTCTAACATTTTCCTTTTCTCTAGGAAATGCTCCTTTTTGGTAGATTTATTCAAAGAGGTTGGGTCTAAAAATAGCCTATGAGGGAATGGGTTAAAACTGTTTGAAAAGGTATGTCAAGTTTTAGCATTTTATACATGTAAACTTTTCATAACGCTGCTGCAAGTGAATTTGTGATACATGTCATACAATATGCATCTCTTCACTCCGTAAAAACTCCTTTCTACGCCTTCGCACACAGGGTAGACCAAGATCAGATGGCTCCTGTAGGAGCCATCTGATCAGGGTCTGCTCTGTTTGTTTATGATACAATATAGATATGATTCTACAGTTTCTGCCATGGCCAAAGTTTCATGTGTCGATGCGCTTTTATCAACAACAATCTAATGGATATTCATGACGTCATCATTTCTAATATGAATATTCATGATGTCATCATTTCTTATATGAATATTCATGGAGTAAAGGGTTAACTAATTCTCTAACATTTGAAACTAAAAGAAATTTCTACTCTGACAAGTGAAGCAGACAATGACATCTACCAATTACTATATCTGAAACTATTCTTATTTCTGTATATAAAACATGGATGGTAAAAAAGCATTTATCCATTAACCCTTTCACCGCCAATGTCGCAAAAATGCACCAGGACAAATAGTGCAGTCCCAGATCAGACACCGCCTTTTCAAGGCGGCGTCTGATCAGGGACTTCACTTTTTGTCTCAAACTCTTATTTCTATATCTGTGCTTTATTCCTTTGAAATTTATTTATCTCCTTTCCTTATTTTGCATATTTATTCAACAAAATTGGATTGCAGACGACAATTAGAAATTTGGCGCCAAAAGAGTTAAATGCAGAAAACAAATTAACTGACATTTGCAGAAAGTGTAGACCTAAATCAGACATTATCCTCTTCCAAATTTAGTCCTTTCATACTAAATCGACTCGGTGTTTTAACAATTATTGTGGACAATTCATTCCAAAGCATAAAACTGTCATGACAGTAACATATCAATATTGTGCCTAGACACAAAATAGCAGATTAACAATCATATCCAATTAAATTATTTCCTTAACTGTTTCCTCCATAAATACGCCTTTCTTAGTAACACCTCTGTAATAACCACTTCTTGAAACTATTGTGATAAATAGAGCATTTGCTCCTATAGGAGCAAATGCTCAATTTATTAAAATGGTTTCAAACTACAAAATTCTAAAATTTCACTTTTCTCTAGTTAATGCTCCTTTTGGGTAGATTCATTCAAAGAGGCTGGGTCTAAAAATAGCCTATGGAGGAAAGGGTTAATGAACATTTATATGTGAACTGGTCACTTCATGAATATTCCTAAACTAATTTTTTAAAGTTGCTGAAGTGAATTTCAGGTTTAGACAAAAATGGTAGGAACAGATCTTCATAATCCGGTAAGCAAACTGAATCACCTTCATCAGACATCTCTTATAGGAACTGTCGGATCTGGGATTAGCCTTAGTGTTGGCAAAGGCATGGTAGGGCATAAAGGAAAGAGATTAAACACTTTCCCTGGTCTATGTTTATTTCAAACTTCAATACCTACTGAATATTAATGAACAAAATAGTTATAATGAAATATGGAAGGTGGAACATTGTAACCATTTTGGAAAGTAAAGAAAAAGGTCTATTAAATTCCATTAGCAAACAGAGCAGACCCTGATCAGACGGCTCCTATAGGAGCCATCTGATCTGGGTCTACTCTGTTTGCAAATGTGTGGAAACACATTTATATGAAGGAAAGGGTTAGTTCTTTCATAAAGATGATATTAAATGTCTCATATTTTCATGAAAATCTATTTCCGCAACTATTTAGACGTCAAATGGCTACACATGGGGTTTTGTATAGAAAATATCATTTTACTTTTTGTTTGTCGAAAAATGACACATCGAAATATCATAAAACGAACAGAAACATCTAAATATAGCATGTATAATTATGACGTCAGTAAATCACATGACTATGGACTTTTAAAGTAATTTTGAACTGATCAATTAGTGAGACCAAACAACAACAGAACCGAAAAAAATACAAGCAAATATCGCTTGGTTCCATAAATGATGATGAGAATGACTTCATTCCAATTAAATAAAACTAATTTCACAGTAATAATAACCTTCGCGTACAGAGCAATACTCAACATGTACATATTTACTACAATTGGAGAGAAGTTGCTGGTAACAAACTCGACATGAACGCATGAAATGCATTCCTTGTTCTTCAATCTGTCCAACTAGGGATTCCTGTATAAAGGGATTCCTGTATAAATCCCTTTAATCCAATACCGCATAGGCTATTTTTAGATCCAACCACTTTGAAAAAATCTACTGAAAAGGAGCATTAACTAGTAGGGCTGCAACGATACGCCCATGTAGCGAATACGAATACGTATCACGATACAGTATATCGAATACGAATAAATATTCACGAATACAGTTACATAAACATGCTATGGCATACATAAGCTAATAAGAGATACTTAAGCCAAAGCATGTCCAGACTGTGTCCATATTTAGGATTAGGAATCTTTAAGCTTATAATGAAAATACTACTGGACATCTGCTGATAAGCAAGGGAAAAGTATGAGTTTAAATATTTAATTGGCAAAGTCACATAAACTAGAAACACTGAAAAGAAACTTGTTCAAAAGTAAACTGATCAAGTCCTATTGTTGTATTTTACTCTTAAGGCAATATGCATAAAAATAATACTAATTCAAATTCAAGAACCTTTCAAGCACCATCAAAATACAGTGCATTACACTGTATCTAATTGGATATAGCCTGCTGGTTTCGTCCATTTCTGGTGAATCGTGAACGAACTCAAATAAATTTGGTCAATAAATTTTGGGTACGTTCAGACATTGGGGCGCTCCGATAACTAACCGCTAGACCCAACAACTAGCAGTATTACTTCATTTCGTGGTGGCACACTTTACAAACAGTGATTTCATTGTTGGTTTTTCCTTCTGATCCCGTCAGAAACCCTAAATGATTCCAGACTGCGCTTTTATATTTGGTTGGAGTCTGAAAATCTCTTTCGGCCCCGACATTGTTATGAAACAACAGTTTGCGGTTGTCGTAAAAAACATATCAAAACAAACTTGTTTTCGGTAATTGTTTCGTGTATTTGAACCATTTGACTACTTTTCTGCAAAAAGTGAATGCAAGAGTACAGTTATTATGTCTGTTGAATCCAACAGGACCAACACACAGTGTCGTGATTTGTAAACATAAGAAGTCACCAAGAGTCATCTCCCTTGGTGTCACTGCGAAAAGACGTTTCGCACTGCAAAAAGACGTTTCGCAGCTGGAATGTTTCGCTCATATTTCATTTATTTCTGGCGAAAACATGTTGTTTTTCTTTTAATTTTGTTAATTTCCTGTATGTCTAATTGTATTCGTCAATATTCGGTTCTTTGGGTAGCGAATATGATACACTCACCGCCAGAAACTATATTCGAATAATTCGAATACGTTAGTGTATCATGACAGCCCTATTAACTAGAGAAAAGGAAAATTTTAGAATTGTGTAGATTGAAACCATTATGATAAATAGAGCATTAATTTGCTCCTATAGGAGCAAATGCTCTATTTATCACAATGGTTTCAACAGGTGATTTTTACAGAGGCATAGAAAGGGGTATTTATGGAGGAAATGGATAATATCTTCAATATTTGGAGAAACAATAATTGCACAAAAATTGATCTTTTCAATAATTATTTTAACACGGGAAAAAATTATGCTAAAATATAATGGATAACGAATATTCATGTACTAAAAAAATTACATCATGAATATTGATTTAATTATTTTTTTTAATGGTACATTTGCACAGGAAAATTTAGCAATAAAAGAAAATGTAGAATAATTTCTATATTATTTCATAAACAAACAGAGCAGACTCTGATAAAATGCCTCCTATAGGACCTCATGTTGACAGTACATGCTGTTGCTCTCCATAGGATGTGATATTTATATAATATTGCCCCCCCCCCCTTGAATGCTCAATTTTAAAGTAGAATGGTCCCTAAATATTAAATGGAACAGTCCATTTAGTATGAATGGATTAACTCTGAAAGAGAATTATAAATGACAAACAGTGCCCACTGATCTAGGTCTACACTGTTGTTTCAAAATGCCTGTTAAACTCTTATCTCCATAAATACGCCTTTCTACGCTTCTGTAAAAGTCACTTTTTGAAACCATTGTGATAAATAGAGCATTTTGCTCCTATGGAGCAAATGCTCTATTTATCACAATGGTTTCAAAACTACACAATTCTAAAACTTTCCTTTTCTCTAGTTACTGCTCCTTTTTAGTAGATTTATTCAAAGATGTTGGGTCTAAAAATAGCCTATGGAGGAAAGGATTAAACCCTTATATCATGAATATTAATGTAGAAAATAATGACATCATGACTAATAAGTTTTATAATGGCATACTTTTTATGAAAACAAGATTTTTTGGCTATGGCAGAAACTGAAAAGTAAATCCATATCCGTATGACATAAGCAAACAGAGCAGGCCCTGATCAGACAGCTCCCATAAGGGCCATCTGATCTGGATCTACTCTGCTTGCAAATGCATGACAAAGCATTTCTATGAAGGAAAGGTTTAACCCTTTCCCTCATACAAACGCCTTTTCACGCATCTGCAAACAGAGTAGACCCAGATCAGATGGCTCCTAGAGGAGCCGTCTGATCAGGGTCTGCTGTGTTTGCTAATGAAATTTGATAGATCTGTTTCTTTACTTTCTTCAATGGTTACAATGTTGCACCTTCTATACTTCATTATAACTGTTGTGTCCATGAATCTTCAACAGGTATTGAAATTTGGGATAAGCATAGAACAGGGAAAGGTTTGAAAGAGTAATGAAGCAAAGATAATAGCTTCTTAACTATAGCAGACAACAACAGCTACTCAGTAAGCACAGAGTCGAATGAGAACTGCCATTATCACCATGTCTTGTAAAGCAAACGAGTTGTTTGTTTGTTTATTTCTGATAACTTCAGATAATGGGTTTCCCAGAGAGGCGGGAATTAGCTTCAAATGAAATCTGTTTCTTTCTAAATCCATGTAAGTGTTCCCAGAGGAAAAATCAGACGTGAAAGCTCTTGCTTTGGGGCTTAGATCAGATGCCCAGGTATAGGTATCTGACATGGCAACTGGTCCAGGTCTACACTGTTTGTATTAGACTCAGTATAATTTGATTTCGAGTGCTGAGCCTTGACTGCACTTTTCTATTTATAGAAGTTGTAACCATTCTAATTTATGGGTAAGTGGACAATGGTTGTCACAAGAAGCTCGTAGTAATCGTGCAGTATTAGTATATACAGTAAAACCTCTCTATAACGGCCGCTAAATTAAATCAAGTATTTTGTGTTGAAGGCAGGTGGCTGCTTAAAGAAAGATGAAAGTAAAACAGAATGGACGGACGGACAAACGGTGACTATATGCTCCCCCAACACCGTTGTTGGGTAGCATAATAAACTGGAATAATCCTGCAACATCTGCCATTTTGTCCTTAACTGTCAACCAATGAGATTGCTATATTGCCAACTGAAGAAAGCTGATACCTGATCTTCATTGGTCATAATATTATGGAATTATTACATGTGTGGTTCTAAAAATGCATTACTTTTCCCCTGCATTAAGCTACCACCTGCATTTTAACGCTCCTATGTTCAAAAAATGAATAAGTGCTTAGGACAGTCATGTTCTATTGTAGTCACAACTATTAGTATGGTGGAGAAATTCAGATTATTGCATATGAAATATTCTCCAAATCTGGAGCTCTGAATAAACAATAAAACAGTCTGAGTTTCGTTCTCAAGCTTTTGATTGGTCAGATTTGAGTTCTCAAGCTTTTGATTGGTCAGATTTGAGCCAAAGGCTCAAATCTGACCAATCAAAAACTTGAGAACGAACTCAGACTCAACTAAAAGTTTTATAAGCATGGACCCAGAGCTACCATGACTCATACTCAAGATCCCTATGAAATCAGTATACATTGTCTAGCTCAGGCTCCAACAGTATAAACTTCAAATAGATTAACACCATTAAAATGTACACAGGAAACCGAAACTACATCAGTCATGAAATCAAGTGTTTTGACACTTAAAATAGAAGTATCTTTAAATGTTTCATAAGAGTCCAATTTTACAATCTTGATCTTTGCTCAAGGAAAACCCTTCCTTATGTTCCCTCTGTTTGTGTTACACTACCATTCACAATGTTTAACACTTTGACTGCTATAACAGACTTTACTGCTTCTACAAACAATGTAGACTTGAACAGTAGTTAGAAAACCTACTTTAATCCACAGGGTGCAGTTGCGAACATCTACATGGCACAGGTCGCAGGTGCAAATCCAAGCTAGGTCAAACTAAGAATAAAGCATATTCTTGTAACATTAAATGCAACTAATTATTACTTCTCCCTAAATTAAACTTGACCTTGAATGCAGGAAAGAGTGTTTGCCATAACCCTTTCCCTCGTATAAACGCATTTTCATGCATTTGCAAACAGAGCAGACCAAGATCAGATGGCTCCAGTAGGAGCCATCTGATCAGGGTTTGCTCTGTTTGCTTGTCAAAATTTATAGATCTGACTATGCAGTATCCAAAACACTGAAAACATTCCATTTGCCATGTTCTATTTTCCATTGATTATGTCCATGAATATTCATGGTGAAGAAATCTTGAATATAAATATTAAACAGGGAAAGGGTTAAGAGAGGTTCATTCTCCTTTGTATAAAAAACGAGTCGTAAGTTGTACATTAGAATGGAAACGAGGACCCACGCATCAGCCAATAAACCTTTTCCCTCATATAAACGTGTTTTCACACATTTGCAAACAGAGTAGACCCAGATCAGACGGCTCCCATAGGAGCCGTCTGATCAGGGTCTGCTCTATTTACTAATTGAATTTGAAAGATATGCTTCTTTACTTTCTAAAATGGCTACAATGTTCCACCTTCCATATTTCATTATAACTATTTTCCCCAAGAATATTCAGCAGATATTGAAATTTGGAATAAACATAGAACAGGGAAAGGGATAAACTCAAAGACAGACAGATGTACAGACAGTCAGACACACAGATATGATTCCTATCCAAATGCAACTTAGTAGAAGTTCCCTGACAATTCCCTGACATTTCCCTGACATAATTTCGAATTTCCCTAACACATTACATCACGAAATTTGGTCTTTCTGTCATAATTTCTGTAATAATTTTTGAAATTTTTAAAATATATGACCTTCATTTTCATGTTTTCAAAATACCCTTACCATTCCCTGACATTTGCTTATATTTTCAAATTTCCCTGACAATTCCCTGACCTTGAAAAAAATTCAATTTTACTGACTTTTTCCCCGATGCGTGGCAACCCTGTTATATCATTCACTGAAAAAGCCAATGAGTATAAGCTGTTACTCCAGATATAATGTCAATTAAAAGATATTAACTGTGTAGACGCTAATTATTTACAAAGATTATCGGACTGATCTATCCGACCCAAACAGCGAAACAGTCATTTATCAAACATGGATTTCTTTTGAAATTCTAATCCATATGGGGTCCTGTCCATGAAATACCTTTCAAAGTAAATAATAATGTTACCAATGGCCCTAAATAAATAAATAACTTATCTGTAAATCTTGGGACTAAAATAGCGGCAATAAATAAACCAATGTCAATACTATCATATTAGCACAAGGACAGCTTGCGCAAAAACCCTTGTAATAACCCTGCCTAACCCTTCAACACTATCAACCACATTAATGTGACAACTTTTGCAAACAGTTTGGATCCAGATGAGATGCCAAGTAACTCAGCATCTCAGTAGGAGACTGTTTGACACTCTGACATGTGTTTTTTTTCAAAAGAAATGGAAGAAAAATTAATTTTTGATTAATTGTGACAGATAAAAACTTTTGCATACAAAATTCATGTAGTGTTAAAAGGTTTGATTATGTGCACACTGCATTCAACCAATTAAACTTAGAACACATTGTACAGATAAACAGAATTGATTTTTATAGAGACACACATGTTGTTCATTTCTTACTATCCTTCTGAAAACAGAAAAACGTGAGTATATTTTGTCTCTTTCGACAATGAATGAAAGACTTAAAACTTGCTAGAGAATTTTGATTGACAAATACTGTGCAAGCCCTGATCAGGGTCTACACTGTTTGCAAATGACAGTGCATACGAGTCCTACAGTAAAACATTTTGCAAAATTTAATAACCATTAACCCTACGAAGTGGAATTGCCAATCAGTGTTGAATGATGGAATCCTACTCTGACATATGACCAGATTGAATCCGCTAGAGGAAACCAACAAATGACAAAACAGTGCATATCCTCTAGGAGCCCTCTGATCTAGGTTTGCACTGTTTGCAAATGCCAGTACAGTCGTTTCCTGCAGTCACAGGCTTAACCCTTCGCTTGCTATTCACGTCAATATACCTACCTGTAAATAGTGAAGACCCAGATGAGACAGCTCCTGCAGGAGCTGTCTCATCAGGGTCTGCACTATTTACAAGTTGATTGTGCAACCAGTGCACTCCACAGCAGTGATTGTACAGCGAAATACTTGTACACAGTGAATATATATGTAATTATACAACAGGGCATGGGTAAAGAAGGGGAATGTATTTTAAAATTCAGCAAGAGAAGGGTTAGCAAGTCAGAAGAAATACCATTCTATTTCTTGCAGTTTGGCTCATTTCAGACTGAAAACAAAAAGGATTTAAAAGTTTTTTTATCTGTTATATGTTCAAAAACAACAAATAGCATTTTCAAAAGCACTAAATATATGGAAGTATTGTGACATCTGTCTTCAAGTTGATACATATAATTACTCAATTAGTATATTAATGCTTGAATGTTATTGTGAGTAAATAAGAAAACAAGAGATGTTTGTAAAACATGACTATACCCCCCAGACCCCCTGACCTTTGATCTAGTGACCTCAACTATAGAGGTCATCTAGCGGTCATGACTAATCACCACAGCAACTTTGAAGATCCTAAGCTAAACCACTGATCATTTATTGATCTGAAAACAGTTCACATATTAAGGTCATGGTGACCTTGACCTTTGACCTAGTGACCTCAACAACTATAGGGGTCATCTAGTGGTCACGACCAACTACCACAGCAAGTTTGAAGATCCCGACCCAAACCATTGAGCAGTTATTAATTGGAAACCATTTCATCAGTTAAGATCATGATGACCTTGACCTTTGATCTAGTGACCTCAAAATCATTAAGGGTCATCTGGTTGTCATGATTCTAAGCCAAACCATTGAGCAGTTATTGATCACAAAACATTTCACCAGTTAAGGTCATGGTGACCTTGACCTTTGACCTAGTGACCTCAAAAATAATAGGGGTTATCTATTGGTCATGACCAACCACCACAGCAAGTTTGAAGATCCTAAGCCAAACCCTTGAGCAGTTATTGATCGCAAACCATTTCACCAGTTAAGGTCATGGTGACCTTGACCTTTGACCTAGTGACCTAAAAAACAATAGGGGTCATCCAGTTGTCATGACCAACCACCTAAGCAAATTTGAAGGTCCTTAGCAAACCCTTGAGCAGTAATTGATCAGAAACCATTTTACAAGTTAAGGTCATGGTGACCTTGACCTTTGACCTAGTGACCTTAAATACAATAGGGGTCATCCAGTTGTCATGACCAACTACCACAGCAATATTGAAGATTCTAAGCCAAACCCTTGAGCAGTTATTGATCGCAAACCATTTCACCAATTAAGAGCATGGTGACCTTGACCTTTGACCTAGTGACCTAAAAAACAATAGGGGTCATCTAGTGGTCATTACCAACCACCACAGCAAATTTGAAGATCCTGGGCCAAACCCTTGAGCAGTTATTGATGGCAACCATTTCACCCTTTAAGGTCACGGTGACCTTGACCTTTGACCTAGTGACCTGAAAAACAATAGGAATCATCTAGTTGTCATGACCAACCACCTAAGCAAATTTGAATGTCCTAAGCCAAACCCTTGAGCAGTTATTGATAAGAAACCATTTTACCAGTTAAGGTCATGGTGACCTTGACCTTTGACCTAGTGATCTCAAAATCAATAGGGGTCATCCAGTGGTCATGGCCAACTACCACAGCAAGTTTGAAGATTCTAAGCTAAATCCTTGAGCAGTTATTGATCGGAAACCATTTAACCATTTAAGGTCATGGTGACCTTGACCTTTGACCTAGTGACCTCAAAATCAATAGGGGTCATCTCGTGGTCATGACCAACCACCACAGCAAGTTTGAAGATCCCAAGCCAAACCCTTGAGCAGTTATTGATCGGAAACTATTTCACCATTTAAGGTCATGGTGACCTTGACCTTTGACCTAGTGACCTCAAAAACAATAGGGGTCATCTACTTGTCATGACCAACCACCACAGCAAGTTTGAAGATTCTAGGCCAAGTCGTTTATTAGTTATCATTCGGAAACCATCGATCTACCGACCGACCGACCGACCGACAGACCGACCGACCGACCGACATGTGCAAAGCAATATACCCCCATTTTTTCAAAAGGGGGGTATAATAAAACCTTGGAGAACAAATGGCCAATATCTATAAATCATGGACTAGTTATAATGTTACAAGTCGTGACTTAATGACAATATAATTATTTTTCTGTCTTCTTAACCCTTTATATGTTGAATATTCATGTAAGAAATAATGACATTATTATTATTTATTAACTGAATTTATTTTTTTGGCATAATTATGTTCACATGAACTCTTAGTATTGGTAGAAAGTCATATCTACTATAATCTCATAAGCAAACAGAGCAGACCCTGATCAGGTGGTTCCTACAGGAATGCTCATTTTTTGACAGAAAGGGTTAGAGGTAATCGTTCAAGTCATAATAAAGTGAGTGATCTGTGTATATTCAAACAGTACAGTAATAATCATATCTGAATAATATTTAACCCTTTACCTGATAGAAACACATTTTCATGCTTTGCAAACAGAGTAGGAACCATCTGATCAGGGTCTGCTCCATTTGCTTACAGAATTACATAGATCTGATTCTACAGTTCTGTCATGATTCCTTTATTCATATACCATTATAATACAATGACAGCATGAATATTTATTAGTTCAAGTTTTCAAGGAATGTTTTTGCTTTGGCACAAACAGTAGAATAAGATCTGTATCCTATCAAAAGCAAATAGGAGTCGTCTGATCTGGGTCTACTCTGTTTGCATACTTGAAAATGTATTTATATGAGGGAAAGGGTTAATAATCACAATTTGAATATTTAATTCTATACCTGATAGAAACGTCTTTTCATGCTTTGCAAACAGAGTTGACTCAGATAAGAAGGCTCCTAAATGGAGCCATCACGTCTGGGTTTCCAATTAGTCATTTGACCTTGACCTTGGGCTTGCGGGCAGCATGGACTTGGTGCGCAATGAAAGTATGGATAATGTTTAATGTGTATAATTTATGCAAGTCCATGCCAATAGCTATATAGTGGTTAGTGAGATATAAGACAACAAAAAAACTGTGACAACCAACTGCACGTAAAAACGTGACACATGGACAGACGGACGGACTGACAGATGCAAAACATAATGCCCCCCCTGACTATCATCAACGGGGGCATAAAAATGAATGAACATTTTTATTCATGATGTCAATATGTCTTAATATAAAGGGTCAATTTAGTTCTATTGGTAAATAGTGATTGAGTAAGACTGGTTATTGATTTTGGCCAGGTACATGCAAATTGCAAATGTAAATTGTTACTAAATTTAGTGGTGATTTTACCGCATGTATTATCACATAACAAATATAGAGAAACTAGAGATATGTATCATAACATGTGATTAAATATCCCATAGCAGAAATCCAGATAAGATGCGTAAATTAACCCATTCCCGCATATTGACGCCTTTTGATGCAATCTGTAAAAGTAACTTTATGAAACCATTGTGATAAATAGAGCATTTGCTCCTGTGGAGCAAATGCTCTATTTATCACAATGGTTTCAAAACTGCACAATTCTGAAAAATTCTTTTTCTCTAGTTAATGCTCCTTTTTGGCAGATTTAATCAAAGAGGTTAGGTCTAAAAATAGCCTAAGTGGGAATGGGTTAAAACATTTTCAAGAATACGGTAACTCTTTTATTGTGTCTACTCTGTTTGCAAATGTGCCAAAACACGTTTATATGAAGGACAAGGTTCAGTGACTTGTATGATAACACACACACACACACACACACATTCATTTAACTCTTTACTCCATGAATATTTATGTCAGAAATAATGACTGTATGAATATTAATTAGCTGAACTTTTATAATGGCATCACAAGCGAGTGAATTTTTACCACGGCAGAAACGGTAAAACCATCTTTATTTCGTAAACAAACAGATCAAAAACTGATCTAACAGCTCCTATGGGAGCCATCTGAGCTGGGTCTACTCTCGTTTGCAAAGGCATCAAAAAGTGTATTTATGAAGTAAAGGGTTAAATTAAATTTGACAGAAGTATGAACTCCTTTGCGTAAATCTAATATACAGCTTTGATCTAGATGAGACATCACGTAACTCAGCATCATGCCAGGATCTATTGTGTTTGTCATTCTGACCATATACATGTATTGTAAGAGAAATGAAAGAAGTTTATTTTTCAGAATTGCAGTAGATGAAAAATTCTTCACACCAAATTGTTCTGCATGCAAAGAGTTAAAATTTATTGTTTTATGGTTGAATGGATACAGAGAGGACAAAGTATTTTCCTATACAGTAAAACCCCTCTTAACCGGAATTCTTAATACAAAAATTTAGATACTTTAAAGCAGGTGGCTGCTTAATGCAGGGTGAAAGTCATGTAGAAAGCTCCTAGAGGAGCTTTCTGCATGACTTTCATCCTACATTAAGGTGCCACCTGTTTCCAAGAGCAATATTAATGTTAAATTTAACGTTCGGTTTAGACTGGTTTTACTTTTTATATACATATACAGTAGACCCCCTCCTCCAGACTTGTTTGATGGAGGTATAATAAAAGATTCACCTAAACACTCTGCTGACAGGCAGGAAGACCGTAAAAATAGAGACAAACAATCTAATCTGTCAACAACAATGAACCATTTTTGTTTCCTGGTTTTCAGGGGATATGCTTTATTGCCTTGGAAATGCAAATCATTGTAATTTAAACATCAATCACGTTGAGTTGACCGAATCTAGCCTTTTTCTTTCAAGTTATAAATATTAAATATCATTCACAAACTAACATAAATCAAAAGACGGCTGGTCAAAATGCTCCAGCAGTTATTCTTTCCTTCTAATGTTACTTTTAACCCTTTGACTGAGGGCCAACAGTCAACTGATGCATGCAAACAGTGTAGAACACTCTTAAACAATCTGCACAGTTTAACCCTGAACCTGCTGAATATTCATATAAGAAATAGTGACATCATGAATATTTATTAGCTGAATTTTTATGATGGCATACAGTTAAACCTGTCTAAACCGGACATTAAATTTACCATAAATATCAGTCTACCTTTCTGCATCACTATTCACCCTGTATAAACCCTTTCCCTTATGTAAGCGCATTTTGATGCATCTGCAAACAGAGTAGACCTAGATCAGAGGGCTCCTATAGGAGCCGTCTGATCAGGGTCTGCTCTGTTTGCTTATGGTGTAATATAGATCTGATTCTACAGCTTCTGCCTGAGCCGAAATATCCTGTATTCACATGCCATTATAAAAAACAATCTTATTAATATTCATGACATCATTATTTTGAATATATTCATCAGGGAAAGGGTTAAGCGGCCACCTACCTAAAAGTATCTAAATTCTTCTCTACTACAATTTCAGTCCAGAGGGGTCTTACTGTATACACAGGATATGTTTTGGCTCGGGCAGAAACTATAGAATCAGATCTTTATTATACCATAAGCAAATAGAGCAGTAATATGAGGGAATGGGTTAATAATTAAATAATAATCTACGCCTTTGCAAACAGAGCAGACCTAGGAGCCACTTGATCAGGGTTTACTTTGCTAGCTCATGGAATAATTATTGCTGATTCTGCAGTTTCTGCCATGGTACAAAAAATGTTCTTGTTCCTATGCTATCATAAAAATTAAGTAAATTAACAACTTCTCACATGAATATTCACGGTGTAAAGGGTTATATAAAACTCTGGTTATGTAAAACTCTATCGTTAATTCTTTTGCTGCCACATACTGTTTGTCTGTTACAATTTCATTTAACCCTTGCCCTGTTCTGTTTATTTCAATTTTCAATACAATTAACAAAATAGTTATAAAGAAATATGCAAGGTGGAACACTGTAGACATTTTAGAAAGCAAAGAAACAGATCTATCAAAATCTATTAGCAAACAGAGCAGACCCTGATCAGACGGCTCCTCTAGGAGCGGACTGATCTGGGTCTACTCTGTTTGCAAATTCGTGAAAACATATTTATATGAGGGAAAGGGTTAACCCTTTAGTCCATAAATACTTCTTTCTACGCCTTTGCATACAGTGTAGACCCAGATCAGATGGCTCCTGTAGGAGCCATCTGATCAGGGTCTGCTCTGTTTGCTTATGCAATTAATATGTAGATCTGATTCTACAATTTCTGCTGAAGCCAGAAAGTCACGTGTTCATAATTATACCATTATAAAAATTCAGCAAATGAATATTCATTAATATTTCTTACATAAATATTGAACAGGTAAAGGCTTAAGCTACCACCTGTTTAAACCCTTTCCTCCATAAGCACGCCTTTCTACGCCTCTGTAATAACCACTTCTTGAAACCATTGTGATAAATAGAGCATTTGCTCCTATAGGAGCAAATGCTCTATTTATCACAATGGTTTCAAACAACAAAATTCTAAAATTTTACGTTTCTCTAGTAAATGCTCCTTTTGGGTAGATTCATTCAAAGAGGTTGAGTCTAAAAATAGCCTATGGAGGAAAGGGTTAAAAATCCATAATCAAACTTCTTTTGAGTGGTCATATAAGACAGCCATTACTGTACCTCTAATAGAGTGATGATAATAATTGCAACTCATCAAAAATGTTGTTTGCTTCATAAAGTTAAAAATCCGGAAATTTAAAAGAAACTGCAGAAAAAATGTCAAACGGTTTAGATTCAGATCAGACATCAAAGTGCCCAATCTGGATCCAAGTAATTTGAAATAGCCGTTTCCTGTCTCGCTCGGGAAATAAGAGTGATGTAAGTACAGTCATTGATGCAAATTCGTTTGCTAATGCAGCTGATTGTCGGTCAAACGACACAGACGAGACAGTATCTGACATGTCAGGCCCTAAAGGTGTAGGGCAAATCTCATTAACATTTTGCTGGCTAAGGAATAGGTATCAACAAAAAATATGTTTACATCATTTCTCACTGTTGGGAATTTCTTTGCAATAATACAATCAGACTAGCCAACATTGTAGATCTAGATTAGATGCCTGGGATTTCTGGATGTCTGGATCGAAACTGTTTCAATGGATATCACATGTTTCATATGTAAAGAGTTTTAAAAAAGTCAACAATACAGTAAAACCTCGCTAATGTGACCACCTAAAAGATGTATAATTCTGGGTGGCAAAGGCAGGTGGTAGCTTTATGCAGGACAAAAGTAATGCAGAAAGCTCCTAGAGGAGCTTTCTGCATTACTTTTGGCCTGCATTAAGCAACCACCTGCTTATAAAGACACCCATGTTTATTCATTAAGTGGTCGCATTAGAGGGATTCTACTGTATATTCAACACTATGTGTGTATCAATGATAACAGAGGTCCAGATAAGATGCGTAAATTAAAACATTTTCAAGAATAAAATCTTTATTTTTCCACCAAACCCTATGTTGTGACCACTCTTTGGAATCGTCTCAAAGAGACGATTCTAAAGAATGGTCACAACATAGGGTTTTGGTTTAGAATGAAAATTTAGAGTATGCATGTTTATCTGTTTAACTTTTGCTCTGACGACCACCTTTGTAAATAGAGTGGATTCAGACATCTATTGGTCTCATCAGGATTCAAACTATCTAATATTTTAATTTTGTTTTTTGTTTATGTTCAGTTAACAAGTCATACATTTACTATGTTTCAGAAATTTAATAGGTCAGCAGACATTATTTTTAATAGTCCAACTTTTTAGCACTCTTGCCAGTGAACTTTTTGGACCCAACCTTTTTAAACTCTTATACCTGTTCAATATTCGTGTACAAAATAATGACATCATGAATATTATTAACTAGAATTGTTTTGGATGCAAAACCTGACATGTTACATCGCAACATTTGGTCTTCATATCATAAATTATGTTATATTTTTGAGGAACTTTATATGTGGGCTTGGTTCTCAATTTTTTCAAAATTCCCTGACAATTCCCTGACATTTTCCCATATTTTCAATTTTCCCTGACACTTCACAAAATTCACTGAAAATTCCCTGACCTTGAAAAAAATTGAATTTCCCTGACTTTTCCCTGACGGGTGGCAACCCTGTCAAAGTGTATGGTGAAGCAAACAGAGTAGACTTTGATCAAGCTGCTCCTGAAGAATCAGTTTGATCTTGGTCTGCACTACATGTATTTGTCTATGTTTGTCTGTCCAGTGTCTGCTCCCAGGAGCTTTCTGCACGACTTTCACCCTGCATTAAGCTGCAACCTGTCTTAAAAAGTGATATAGTAATACTTAATTGAGTGTTCGTATTAACAAGATTTTACTGCACCTTTATATAAATGTCACGAAATAAAGACAAATTGAGACAATGCAATCATTTTACATATTACACTCCTATTTAAGGCTTGCTCTGGGTTTACTCTGTTTGCAAAAGTGCCAAAATTCATCTTAACCCATTACCTCATAAGCTATTTTTAGATCCTACCTCTTTGAATGTAAACATAAGGGAATGGGTTAATGAGGGAAAGGATAAATTGGAGCTACTGGAGGCGTTTGGACCATGGCCGCATATGACATCACGGTAGTGTCAAAATGGCAGCATGCATGTTAATATAAATCAATTGTCTAATTCAGACTAAACCAGTCACTGACTTTGACACATTTCCTGATACAGCGAAAATCATCAAAATCTAATAAAGATTCAAATGCTATTTTCATATTTCCTTGACGTCTATCCAGAATGTTTTATGTACAAAACAAACCCAACGGCTATTTAGTTTGATAAGTAGTTAAAACTCTACAGATCATGACTTTGTATTGATCTACATTTCACTTTCCTTCTTTAGTGTTGGTCCTCGTATCAAATGACACATGTATCTTCAATACATTTTGAGGGCTTGGTGCAAAAGTGAAGGAGTTAGAATAGTTTTGCACCAAGCCCTCGATTTTGATTTCAATTCTATTTTCACTAGGAACTAGTTTAGTAAAATTAACGATCTTTTGCAGGTTATGATAGACTGATATTTTCATAAAGTGTATGCTAGCAGAAAATACTGAAATCGTCATTTCTCCACCAAACCCTATGTTGTTACCACTCTTTAGAATCGTCTCGAAGAGACTATTCTAAAGAGTGGTCACAACATAGTGTTTGGTGGAGAAATAAAGGAGTTATTCTTGAAAATGTTTTAATATAATATGCACCTTATCTAGACCTCTGTATGCAAGATTCTGTAGAGAAGCAATGTTATGGGGCTTATCTGAACAATGAAATCTTCATTCATCCCCACCAAAACAGTCTAATAATACAAGTACTATAACCCTTTCTTTCATAATCCTGCCTTTCTACACCTCTACAAACAGTGTAGACCCTGATCAGACAGCCCCTGTACTGATAAAAATAGTCAAAGTGACAAAATCAAGAAAATGAAAAAGTTTTATCAAATGCAATGGAACTTATTTGGATTAAAATATTTCACTGTAAAATATTTTTGTAAAGCTGTTCATAAGTTCCGGTCTGTCTAGAGCCATGACATTATTTGTCAGAGCTCCATAATTATAAGAGGTATATTCTTCTACAGGCAGTTCTAATGAATACAAATGAACAGAATCTGGCTGGAAAATATATTCCTCTTATTTACAGTTTTGTTCTGATCTGATTATTATAGTTATGCATTATATTGTAAATTTATTGCTGATTTGTGACTGAACATGATGCAGTTTTATTCTCTGCGACATAATTATTCAAATTGACGTTACTCATTTCCAGTTTTTAAGTTGCATCTTTATGGATCTCTAATTTGAAGCAGATGGTTATAATGTGTAATCAGTCAGCTCACACTTGTTACTATTTTTAGCAACAAAATGTTGGTTGTTTTCAAAAACGTGCCAACACTGAACAGGGCAGCAAGTAACCGTGTTAAAAACTGGTCAACTTCAAAAATCTAAGTATGACTAGTTTACCATAGTGCATACTTATGTAATGTTGGAGTAAATGAATAAAAATGAATAAACGAATTAACTTATTCCCTCATACAATGTTTGTTATTTTTAGACCCAACCTCTTGGAATAAATCTACTGAAAAGGTAAATTTATCACATAATCTGCCATGTGGGAGTGCCATAACAGAGTGCCGTTAATCGCAGCAATGCACTAGTGCATTTTTATGCAAATGAGCAATCCTTGGCCAATCCTAGCTCCCATTTAAGCGTTAGCCAATCGTAGCACTCCATGTGTTTCATCCGTTATATTACTATGCTGTTTGTAAGCAATGGCCGAAACAGCCGTCAGCTATAGCCTGTTTCATTTTCTATGGCATTTTTAAGGCTTATGTGATAAAAAGAATCTTACAGTCATGTTCATTACAAATTGTTTTCATGAAACGATGTTTACTATAATGAATATGACACTTGCTAAAGCTTGTATCATATTATTATAGTAAACTCGTTTCATGAAAACAATTTATAATGAACATGAATGTAAGATACTCTATTTACTAAACAAGAGGGCCATGATGACCCTGATATTGCTCACAGTGGCAAATGCTCTATTTATCAATGGTTTCAGAACTACATGTACACAATTCTAAAATTTACCTTTTCTCTAGTTAATGCTCCTTTTCGGTACATTTATTCAAAGAGGTCAGGTTTAAAAATAGCCTATGAGGTAATGGGTTGACATGCAACAGACAGGGGAAAAATACAGCATTACTTACCATGACAGCTGTTTGTTGTGCTTGCATGATATGTTGAAGATTTGGTGGAATCAAGCCTGGCTGCTGACTGACTGTCAACATCTGCTGAACCTGTTGTGGGCTGAGTCCCTGCTGCGCCGCCAACATTAGTACAGATTGGTGTGACTGGGTACCGTTGGTTGACGGGCTAACATGACCTGACTGGCTCTGGCTAGGTGGGCGAGATTTGCGCTTGGACACGCCAGACGTTATCGACATTCCCGAGAACTTTGTGTTTGCCTGAGGAGAGGGAAGTCCCTGAAATATTCAAGAAGGGTTTTTCAAAAACCTTGTCAGTTTCAGCAGAAGCCTAAATACGATGCACAAATTAACCCTTCGCTTGCTGAATTTTAAAATACATTTCTCCTTCTTTACCCATGCCCTGTTGTATAACTGCATATATCTTCACTGTGTACAAGTATTTCACTGTGCAATCACTGCTGTGGAGTGCACTGGTTTGCACAATCAACTTGTAAATAGTGTAGACCCTGATGAGACAGCTCCTGCAGGAGCTGTCTCATCTGGGTCTTCACTATTTACAGGTAGGTATATTGACGTGAATAGCAAGCGAAGGGTTAACATGATTCCAATAATACTTCCATAACCCATTCCTCCATAGGCTATTTTTAGACCTAACCTCTTTGAATGAATCTACCCAAAAGGATCATTTACTGGAGAAAAGGATTTTTTTTTTTAGAATTTTGTAGTTTGAAAACATTGTGATAAATAGAGCATTAATTTTGCTCCTATAGGAGCAAATGCTCTATTTATCACAGTGGTTTCAACAGTTGACTTAAGGCATAGAAAGGCATATTTATGGAGGAAAGGATTAATTTCTCCATTAAACCATATGTTGTAACAACTCTTTAGAATCGTCTCTTCGAGACGATTCTAAAAAGCAATCAAAATATAGGGTTTGACAATTTTCATATTCGAATAAGCACCTTTGTCTATTGCTCTGTTTTAGTACACAAATTTTCTCATGCTGACAATAGATGCAGTGAAAAAGGTTAGGCTGTGTCTGATCAATTTCTTAAATGATTCTTATAAATACATCAAAATCAATATAAATCAATCTCATTTTCATTGAATTGTCAGTACCAAGTCTGTTTTTGCAAGCTGTGACTTATAAGATAAATAAAACATTCAGTTTCATTTTAATAGAAAAGGCATAAATAGGATGTATAGATTAAAGGCCTTTTTAACCCTCTACTCCATAAATACTCTTTTCTACGCCTTTGCATACTGAGTAGACCCAGATAAGACGTCTCCCTTTTATAACTGAACAATCTGATTTGGGTCTACTCTGTTTGCAAAGGTGCAAACAAGCAATAGTAGGAGAGAAAGGGTTAAAGTCATATTGTCACTGATGGACAGACAATGCATGATGCACGACTGACATAGCAATATCACAAAAGCTCAATTTGAAATTTAAAATATTTTCAAGAATAACTCTTTCATTTCTCCACCAAACCCTATACTGTGACCACTCTTTAGAATCGTCTCTTCAAAACGATTCTAAAGAGTGGTCACAGTATAGGGTTTGGTGGAGAAATGACGATTTTAGTATTTGGGTATGCACCGTTATCTGTAGCCCTGTAGCAATATTTATAGTCTGAATCTTAAAATGCTAATTAATATGGGCCCAGAATTAGACTTCTTTTAAGTGGTCATTGTACAGAAGTTTTATATGCAAAATACAAAGGAAGTCCTTGGTCTGAATGTATTCCTTTATTCCTTATGACTTTATTCCTGTATTCCTGTGTGACTTTAACCCATAGCCCACCAGTCACAACTATAGTTGCATTTGCAAATAGTGCAAACCCAGATGAGAGTGCTCCTATAGGGGCTCTCTCATTTTGGTCTGTGCATGCACCGTTTGCCATGGAAAATCCATGTCTGCATGCTCTAGCCAAGGGAAATCATTTCAACATAATTTTTATCCCGTATATTTTTGTAAAGATTTGACTAATTAATATTCAAAGAGGGCAGAGTGATAAAAAAATATGTGGCAGGCTGAGGCTATGGGTTAATCACATTACAGGCTGTTCAATGTTGAACTTATGGATTAACCTAAAGTTTTACTAAAATATAAATGTAGGTATCCCAAGGAATACAAAATTTTAATGTATTAACCCATTCCCTCATAGGCTATTTTTAGACCCAACCTCTTCGTATAAATCTACCGAAAAGGAGCATTTACTAGAGAAAAGGAAATTGTTAGAATTGTGTAGTTTAGAAACCGTTGTGATAAATACAGCATTTTTCTCCTACAGAGAAAATGCTCTATTTATCACAATGGTTTCAGAAAATGACTTTTACAGAGGCGTAGAAAGGCGTATTTATGGAGGAAAGGGTTAAGGCTCCCATCTACGTAATCAATTAGAGCTGTATGTTATTAATTTAGATGTGTACCAATCCATGTAAATTGTTATTTCTCAATCAAATCTGGTTGGTAGTCTTTGGAATCTCCTCAGAGGTCCAATTCTACTAAGTACTAACAAGACAGGGTTTGACCGAGAAATCAAATACAGTGAACCCTCGTTATACCGGTATTCGTTACAATGGCACCCTCATTATACCGGCAATATGCATTGAAACAACATCACCGTTAACTCTTTGAAACAACCACTAAATAAATAGGTGCAATGCCAATAGCACAGGTGATTGTTTAATGCGGAACACAAGAAGTGCAAAAAGCTCCCTAAAGGAGCTTTTTGCACTTCTTGTGTTCTGCATTAAGCGATCACCTGTTGGTACTAGACTAAAACTGGCCATATGGTTCCTTTCATATTTAAACTCGTTATAACGGCAATTTCGTTATACTAGCACAATGTCTGGAAACAAAGACCTCCGTTGTAATGAGGGTTCACTGTACATTGATAAAACAATACGTCTCTTAGCTGGAGCTCTGAGGAAAGTTTATCATATTTCTTTGTACAATAACCCTTTCCAACTTCGATATTCATGTAAGAATTAATGACATAGATCTGTCATCATGAATATTTATTAGCTGAATTTCATAATGTAAAACTTTCAAGGTGATTGTTTTGCTTTGATAAAAGCTGTAGAGTCATATCTGTATTATATCATAAGCAAACAGAGCAGAACCTGATCAGATGGATCCTATAGGAGTCGTATCATGATCATCTGGGTCTACTCTATTTGCAAAGGTGTGAAAAAGTGTTTATATGAGGAAAATGGATAATATGTCTATTCTTTGTGATACCAACCTGAGATTCATTTTCACCATTGCTGTCTGGGCTCGGGGCACTAGCCGCACTGGTTCCTGACTCACCAGATATGTGTTTGACTTCAGCACTCAAGTTGATTGCCCCATCCTCCCTATCAGCGGCCATCATACGGTCATTCTGAAAAACAAGAAACCAACATCTTTTTATTCAACATCAAAACACATCATGAGTCAGGTGAGGTCTATAAAAATTATAACTTTATAAGCAAACAGAGCAGACCCTCGTCCTGTAGGAGCTTCTGATCTGGGTCTATGTTTCTGTTCTATGTTTATTCCAAATTTCAATACCTACTGAAGATTCATGGACAAAACAGTTATAATGAAATATGGAAGGTGGAACATTGTAACCATTTTAGAAACTAAAGAAACAGATCTAGCGAATTCCATTAGCAAACAGAGCAGACCCTGATCAGACGGCTCCTATAGGAGCCTTCTGGTCTGGGTCTACTCTGTTTGGAAATGTGTGAAAATGCATTTGTATAAGGGAAAGGGTTAAGAAGAGTATGGGATCGTGTGCATCAATGGAGGTAGAACACAGTTACTACTGTGCCTCCCATGTCATGATGAGATCAATGACATTCTCGCATGGGACCAATCACAAATGACTTTCAAGATGTCTTTAGCATTAGCCAAATATAAAACTGCTGACCAAGTGCATAAAATATATTTTAATTCCAATCAGATATATAAATAATTAATCCTTAGTCTCTGTTGACTAAAACCCACAAACAATCACCATAATTACCCTATAGATGTATTGGGCACCCAGTCTCCCTTTACCAATAATTTATAAGGCTAAATAAGTCAATTTGGCACTATTTTGATAACTTTAGTTCGACTGATATAGTAGCAAATAGTGTAGATCCTGATCAAACTGCTCCTTCAGGAGCAGTTTGATCTGGGTCTACACTATTAGCCTAATTTTGTCTGTCTTAATACTTGCTGTAATTAAGGTAATACAACAATTAATTCATGTGCGATCAAAGATTAATCTAACACGATAGCTGTATTAAAGCCCACATTTATTTACTATTTCTATTTTATTTTTGTTTACCTGAGCCAAAGCGAGGGATTTATCAGGCCTAATCTGCGATTACAGGTTTATTTACTGGGTAAGCGCCAGTGGGTATTCAAACTGTCTCCCCTCGGGAAGTCAACACCAAGTTATCTCCCCTGTCTGATCTAAATATTTTCAGGGTAGGTTAGATACAAGTGTTGTAAAGCCTATTGTATGTGGATATCATGTCTTATGCTTCTACAATTAAGCAAATACAATAAACAATACCCATGTCTAAATGATCTTGTTCAGGCAGAAAATATCCATTGTTTTAAATTAAAACCTGTTAATTGCCGTCTATGTTTGTGTAGATGAATAAATATGATAGTCACTTGATACGTATGACAAACAAGGCGGGTGGGATTAAATGACAAAATTTAAAGGGCAAATTTATGAATGAAGTTCTGTAATGGGTCTGATACTAATCTATCAGTAATATTATCAGGTCAGTCGACATTGTAGTATTCAGGTCAACGATCCATGTCATAGAAACACTTATGCTAGCAAACGGCAGACAAAAATAGTACTCTCTCAGAGCAACAGATAAATGTGCATACTCAGATAGTAAAATCATCAATTCTCCACCAAACCCTAGATGTTGTGACCACTCTTTAACCCTTCTCTTGCTAAATTTTAAAATACATTTCTCCTTCTTTACCCATGCCCTGTTGTATAATTACATAATTATACCTTCACTGTGTACAAGTATTTCGCTGCGCAATCACTGCTGTGGATTGCACTGGTTGCACAATCAATTTGTAAATAGTGCAGACCCTGATGAGACAGCTCCTGCAGGAGCTGTCTCATCTGGGTCTACACTATTTACAGGTAGGTATATTGACACGAATAGCAAGCGAAGGGTTAAAATCGTTCCTTTGAGATGATTCTAAAGAGTGGTCACAATATAGGGTTTGATGGAGAAATAAAGGAGTTATTTTTTAAAATGTCTTAATTTACACATCTTATCTGGACCTCTGCTCTCCGCAACCATTCTCAGGATTTGTGCCACAGACGGACAGACAGACAGACAGACAGACAGACAAACAGACAGACAGACAGACAGACAGACAGACAGACAGACAGACAGACAGACAGACAGACAGACAGACAGACAGACAGACAGACAGACAGACAGACAGACCAACACACTTGACACACTTGACTTCATTTGCGGGGGTATAATTAGATAACTTTTAATCCTTTCCTTCAAATTTCACAACACTTCTCACGTCTTTACTAACAGAGTAGACCAAAATCAAACGGTTCCTGTACAGGAGCCACGTGATCAGGGTCTAACGGGTTTGCTTATGAAATTATAATAGCCGACTCCATATTTCTACTAATACCAAAATAATTTATGCCATTATAAATATTCACCAGATAGATAATTATTATTTCTTACATTAATTCAGAATATGAAAAAGGGAAAGGGTTAAAAATGAAGCAGACAGAAGCTTGGTCAGGCATTATTTTTAAGCCAGGATAAGGGAGGATGTGGTTGTATCTTCAGCGGCAAAATTTATAAGCTTCTGAATTCTGTGTCTCTTATATGTGTCATGTATAATAATGCACAAATTCTTTCTCAACAAACAGTTGAAACTTGCAAAATACATGTAGATGAGCGAGTTCTAAGTGTCACCATTTCATTCTCAAATATAAGGTATTCTGTTTTCCTCTAGAAATATATAGACATAGACATAGTTTACTGACTTATACATATACAGTGAAATCTCTCTATAACGGCCACTAAATTAAATCAAGTATTTTGTGTTAAAGGCAGGTGGCTGCTTAAAGCAAGGTGAAAGTTAAACAGAACGCTCCCATAGGAGCGTTCTGTTTTACTTTCACCTTGCTTTAAGCAGCCACCTGCCCTAGATACCAACTAATTAACACAATTTAGTGGCCGTTATAGAGAGGTTTTACTATATATAGTACATGTATTTCATTTCTCATGCAATCAAATTAAAGCATCATTACAATTGGAGTGTAAAACAACTACGGTTCTAATGGGACAACTATGATAACCTAAAATTACTCCACGAATATGCATGTAAGAAATTGTGACATCATGAATATTAATCAGATTAATTTTTAAAATGGTACATCGACATATGATTTTTTTACCCAAGCAGACACTGTAGTATCAGAGCTATATCATATCCACAGGAGCAAAATGCTATATTTATCACAATGGTTTCAAAACTGCACAATGCTATTTGTTTCCTTTTTTCTAGCAAATGCTCCTTTTCGGTAGATTTATTCAAAAAGGTTATATCTAAAAATAGCCTATGAGGTTATGAGTTAACCCCTTACTCCATCAATAAGCTTTTCCACGCCTTTGCAAACAGAGTATACCCAGATCAGATGGTTCCTTTAGGAGCCATTTAATAAGGGTCTTCTTTGTCTGCTTACTGAATAAAATAGATCTGATTCTACAGTTTCTGCCACGGCCAAAGTTTATTGTGATCATTAGCCATTATAAAAATATTCTAATTACTATTCACGATATAATTATTTCTTACACGAATATTCATGTAATTAAAAGGGTTAATATAAATGTGATAGGGTCTCACTGGGATGAGAACTTAAACAAAAACAATCATTAAATGGTTTGTGTATATTCTGGACTCTTATCTGGAGCTCCTGTTATCTCAGAAATCCTTTCCATTGCTAATATAGTTTTGAAAAACAAAAAAAAAATTTATCTCTAAATACTGTATCTACTCCAAATATTCCAACAACCAATCTCCCTCTTAGATCACCATACCGTATAACCCTTTCCTCCATAAATATGCCTTTCTACGCCTTTGCAAACAGAGTAGACACAGATCAGACGGCTCCTATTGGAGCCGTCTGATCAGGGTCTGCTCTGTTTGCTTATGAAATAATATAAATATGATTCCTTCAGGTTCTACTATAGACAAAAACTCCTGTGTCAACGTTTCGTTATCAAAATTAATCTAATTAATATTCATGACATCATTTCTTTCATAAATATCATGGAGTAAAGGGTTAAAAAGCTAAAGAAGCTAATTCTGAATCACCGTAACCCTTTCCCTGTTCAATATTCTTGTAAGAAATAATGACATGATCATTAATATTTTTATAATGTATTGAAATTTTTTCAAGGAAATCTTTTTATTTGACAGAAACTGTAGAAACAGATCTATGTCATGTTAAAAGCAAACAGAGCAGACTCTGATCAGATGGCTCCTACAGGAGCCATCTGATCTGGGTCTACTCTGTTTGCAAATGCATAAAAATGCATTTACATGAAGGAAAGGGTTAATAACATTTAATTAATTTATGCAGAAGCAGATAGTGTAGACATTGATCAAACTTCATCAGAAGTAGTTTGATCTGGGTCTGCACTATTTGCCTTGATTGTCTATTCAAATAATTATGGTAATTACTGTATTGGACGACCTTTGGCATGCAGACAGGAAATGGACATTTAGTATGAATAGTTGCTAAACGTTTAAATTACATTCCTTGCCTGTTAGATACGAAATCTTAAAATACCAAAAATTAAGGACGTTTAACAGTTTCATTGTTTATATATATACTCCATGTTTGATCTGGATCTAAACATTTTATCAAATTTTAATTGACAGTCAATCAACATCAATTCTTACCTGCAAAGGTGAGAAAGAGTGAATTCGTGAGTCCCTTATTTGTCCTGACCCAGTTCTGTGTCTGTCTACAGTGTATGATAAGGACCGGGTTATACCAGGTCGAATTTTGTGAATGTCCTGGTCTTTCACAATGTTGAATTCATTCATAGGACTTTTAGACATTAAGTATTTCACATAATCAGATTTTTCATTGAGCTCCATTTCAACCAATTTTGCACTATTGTCATAATTCCTCACTTTATCGCTAGCTTTATTGTTATACAACTCATAACCAGAATTCGTATAATTTGATTTTGAGATGTGTGGAACTTTAAGCATATCTACTTGAAACTTGGGTTCATCAGTTTCATTTTTCCGACTACTTCCTAAGTCCAGTATATCATGATCAGTTTTAGAACTATTTCTAATGCTTAGATTTGTTGGCCTTTCATTTCTCCTGTGATCATAATACATATTCAAACCACTCTTTAATTTATCATTCTCCGTTGAAACAATACGTTGACTCTGCATATCACCCGTTTGGCCTTTACCATACCAGTTTCTATACATCATAACTTTTTTAAAGTTATGAAAATTTTCTCGACAACTTTTGTGACCATCACTTGCAATACTATTGGACCAGCCAAATCCTCGATACCCTTCTATCTGTAAATCACTAGGTGTCACTAACTCCATCCATATACTGATAATTAGAAATTCTTTACAGGTAAACGGAAGAAATTATATTACAGGTATGCATATATTTTTCACTAAATAGCAAGACATGATGAAGATAACATGTAGGCTTATTGAAAAAAAATTCTGCTTGTTTTACAAGTTCATGTATATATATATATATATATATGTATTACTTTCATAAACAATTTCATGAATTTACGTTTGAATATCCGATAGCTGCATCTGCTGACAAATAATCCCTGTATGAAAACTTATTTACAAAAATATATCTATGAAACAAAAAGTCATGAGAATATATAACAACAGGATATCTCCAATATCACTCTTGAGGAATAAAAAGAATTATACAATAACAATGCACTAATCCAGTTGAAAAACTAACTCTCCAGTACATCGCTTAAGTGTCACTTCCGCTAGATCCAAGTGAATTACGAATGTCAATAGTTTGTCCTACTGCCCTTTATTCTTTTAAGGCAGCGAAATAAGGCAATCACCAGTTAACCACACTGCCGAGGCACACCGTTACAAATTATGGCAAGAAAAAACAGCCCCTAAAGCAACCTATCAAACAGATCACCTTGAATCCTTCCTACATGCAGTGTATTTTTCAGGTGTGAGATAAAAAAAGAAAAAAATATCTCTAAGAAACTCGCTATCTGCTTAGTCTGTTAGGCTAACATTAACGTTTTTTATGTGTAAAACAATTTTTTGATAATTATACCATCCTCTTATGCACACATAATAAAATCTCAAGTGGCTAGATGTACTCCTGCTCCCGCACACTGTCACCTGTTCGGCAGGTGATCTAACAAGGACTATAAGCAATTCATAATCAGCACATATCATTTGCAGTGTATTACTACTACTGTCAATAGCAGAGCTCACTATACTATGGTATACCGGTGTACCACATTTTCTCCGGTTCACGACTGAGTTGGTATGTAACTTTTAGCACCAACTAAGTAACTGATTCAATTCTTGTAGATAAATTTTCCGTCCGCATTTTTTTCCAAAATACAGTAAGTGTCAAACAGTATAGATTATGATGAGATGCCAAATAGCTCTTAGTTTTATCTCAATCCAATCTATTTTCAATGATTATCATATGTTCATAGCTAGCATGCTAAGAGTTCAAAATTATGTCACAACTCACTAGTGCTGTAACTTACAGGGGCGGCGGTCTTAACCCTAACAACAATTACTTTTCAAATTGACTATTCAAAATCCAAACAGGTCAAGTTTATAATGAATATTTAGGGATTCTTCTAAAGAAAAGTGTAACATGACAAACAGTGCAGACGCTGATGAGAGGGCTCCTTTAGGGTCAACTGGGTCTATACTATTTGCAAAGGACATTAGTGACTTATGTCTTGCAGAGCAAGGGTTAAACATTATGACTATTTGTAGTAATAAAGTGAATCCTGTATTCATATTAACCAATACTAAGTTCACGCACGCTAACGTTTTCAGCCATTAACTTTTGAGTTACAAAACAAGTCAGTCTAGGAAACATTTTGGGAAAGTCTGGCTTTTTCAATTTTTAACTAAAAAAACATAACTTTGCACACTAGCAGTGAAATCTGTGTTAACCTGTGCTGCAGTTTAGGATCTGGATGAGACTAACAACTTGATGTCTTATCAGAATCCAAACTATTGTCACTGATTATATTTTTGAAGACTTTGTGAATTGTAACAGATAGCAATTACTTAACCGTTTCCTCCATAACTACGCCTTTCTACGCCTCTGTAAAAGTCACTTTATGAAACCATTGTGATAAATAGAGCATTTGCTCCTATAGGAGCAAATGCTCTATTTATCACAATGGTTTCAAACTACAAAATTCTAAATTTTTCCTTTTCTCTAGTTAATGCTCCCTTTCGGTAGATTTATTCAAAGTTTATAGGATCTAAAAATAGCCTATGGAGGAAAGGGATAACCTGTTCTATTTGTATGTTTATTCCAAATTTCAATACCTGTTGAATATTCATTAATGAAATATTTTCAAAGAAATTTGAATTGGAAGATGGAACATTGTAGACATTTTTGAAGGCAAAAAAAAAATGAATCAATCAGATTCTATTAGCAAACAGAGCAGACCCTGATCAGACTCTGTTCGCAAATGCATGAAAACATGTTTATATGAGGGAAAGGATTATCATGCAAATGCACTAATCATTTACTCCATAACTCCTTTCCTCCATAGGCTATTTTTAGACACAACCTCTTTGAATCAATCTACCGAAAAGGAAATGCTCTATTTATCACAATGGTTTCATAAAGTGTCTTTTACAGAGGCGTAGAAAGGCGTATTTACGGAGGAAAAGGTTAAATACACCTTTCTATGCCTTTGCAAACAGAGTAGACCCCAGATCCTGTAGGACCCGTCTAATCAGGGTATGCTCGGGTTTTGCTTACAATATAATATACGGTACAAATTATGACTCTACACTTTCTGCCATGGCCAAAAAATTCATGCATCCATGAGCTATATTATAACATTTTTTTACATCCAATTGATAAATGCATGATGCCATTCTTTCTTCCATGAATTGGGTTAATTACTTCTCTTCCCATTCACTTGATAATTTTTCTAACTATTGGCAGAATGTCAAGCAGCTTGGATATTATTATGATGCTGATATACCCTGTGTTTGATCTGGATCAAAGTTATTTATGGTATCAGTACTGTGAATAGTAGGTTAACCCTTTACTATATGAATATTCATGTAAGAAATAAGGACATCATGAATATTAATTAGATTAACTGTTATAATGGCATAATTTTACGCCATTGGCAGAAACTATAGAATCATATTTATATCATATCATGAGTGAATAGACCCTGATCAGAAAGCTCCTACAGGAGCTGTCTGATCTGGTTCTTCCCTGTTTACAAAGGCGAAGAAAGGCGTATTTACAGAGTAAAGGGTTAAAGTTGATTTTTGCTTTTACTTAAAAAATGAGATTAATGTCAAACAGTTTGGATCGTGAAAAGGTGCCAAATTATTGACATCTCACCAGAATCCAAATTGTTTGACACTTTCCTCATGCTTTCACTTTTTGACTGTTGCATATTCATTTAAGTAATTATGATGTCATGAATATTTATTAGCTGAATGTTTATAATGGCATATCAAGGGCTTGGTGCAAAACTATTCTAACTCCTTCACAGAGTGAAGGAGTTAGAATAGTTTTGCACCAAGCCCTTGATATGCACATAGGATTTTTCAGTATTGGTAGAAACTGTAGAGTCAGGTCTATTATAATTTCATAACCAAACAGAACTGACCCTGATCAGACGATTAAAACAGGAGCCATCAGATCTCGGTCCAGTCTGTTTGCAAATGCGTTAAAAAGGCATTTATATTTGCGAAAGGGTTCAACAGCAAACTAGTGAACGTCTATAGATGCAAACAACTTGGATCTATGTGAGATGCCAAGTAACTCAGCATCTCATCAGGATCCAAACTCTTCGACATTTTGACTGTATAGTTTTATTTTAAGAGAAATGTCAGAAAAATGAAAACTTTAGCCAAAAACAATGTTTGTAAATGACATTTTTCAGCAAACAATAAATTTAAAAGCTATGGCAAAAAATATCTACAGTAAAACCTCTCTATAACGGCCACTAAATTGCGTTAACTAGTTGGTATATAAGGGTAGGTGGCTGCTTAAAGCAAGGTGAAAGTAAAACAGAACGCTCCTATAGGAGCGTTCTCTTTTACTTTCACCTTGCTTTAAGCAACCACCTGCCTTTAACACAAAATACTTGATGAAATGAAAACTTTAGCCAAAAACAATGTTTGTAAATGACATTTTTCAGCAAACAATAAATTTAAAAGCTATGGCAAAAAATATCTACAGTAAAACCTCTCTATAACGGCCACTAAATTGCGTTAACTAGTTGGTATATAAGGGTAGGCGGCTGCTTAAAGCAAGGTGAAAGTAAAACAGAACGCTCCTATAGGAGCGTTCTCTTTTACTTTCACCTTGCTTTAAGCAACCACCTGCCTTTAACACAAAATACTTGATGTAATCTAGTGGCCGCTATAGAGAGGTTTTACTGTACTCTAATATTAAAGCAGTTAAAAATATTTGCAGATAACATTTTGTTCTGAGCACTTAACCCTTTCCTTCGTAGTAATGCATTTTCACCCATTTGCAAACTGAGTAGACCTAGATGAGATGGTTCATGCAGAAGACGTCTGATCAGAGTCTAGTCTGTTTGCTTTTGGTGTAATACAGATCTGATAATACAGCATATGCCATTATAAAAAATACAGTAGAACCCCTCTAATGCGACCACTGAATGAATAAACATGGGTGTCTTTATAAGCAGGTGGTTGCTTAATGCAGGACATAAGTAATGCATTACTTTTGTCCTGCATTAAGCTACCACCTGCATCTAGCACCCAGAATTATACCTCTTTTAGGTGGTCACATTAGTGGGGTTTTATTGTAATCTAATTAATATTCATGATGTCATTATTTCTTAAATGCATATTGAACAGGTAAAGGGATAAGGTTAAAAAAGGTCATTCCCCAGTGACCCAAACCAGGATATGTATTTAAACACCACCGTTAATAAATAGGTAATCCTAATTTATCTTTTCAAAATCATTAACTCTTTGCATGCTAAGCAATTTTGGCCTGCAACAATTATATTCTTAAAACGAAATTTCTCACATTTCTTTGCAAAAAAAAAATGGTTCGGGTGTCAAACAGTTTGAATCCTGGGGAGACATCGCATGATGCAGCTTTTCATTTGGATCCAGACTGTTTGCACAGGTACTCATGGTCTTGCCACTAGTCTACAAAGAGCTAATACCCCAACCAACAGGCTTTTAGAGGCAAGCATTGCATAGGTATATATTTACCTCCCTTCAACTAAATAATCACAAATTGTTTAAACAGTGTTACCACTACTTAATCCTTTCCCTGCTCAATATTCATGCAAGAAATAATGACATCATGAATATTTATTAGCTGAATTTTCATTATGGCATAATTATGTACACATGAATATTTGGTACTGGAAGAAACTAGGCAAATAGAGTAGACCCTGATCAGACAGCTCCTACAGGAGGACATTCTGACCTGGGTCTTCTCTGTTTTGTAAAGGCGTGACAAATTGTTTGTATGAAGGAAGGGTTAATCTAGTGGGGTTTTTTTTTATCTGGGAGGGAGTGTGTAGGATTAACCCTTTACTCCATAAATATTCATAAGAAACAATGACATCATTAAAATCAATTAAGACTAATTGTTATAGTGATACCGGTACATAGACACAGGAATTTTGGTCATGGCAGAAACTGTAGAATCATATCTATATTATATCATGAGCAAACAGAGCAGACCCTGATCAGACAGCTCCTACAGGAGTGGTCTGATCTAGGTCTACTCTGCAAAGGAGTAGAAAGGTGTACTTATGAAGCAGGAAACAAGTTAAATGGTGAACTGTGTAGACCCAGACAGCAATGTTAATGCTATATTAACCCTTTCTCTGTTCTATATTCATGTAAAAAATAATGACATCATGAATATTCATTAGCTGAAGTTTTCTAATGGCATACATTCACTTGATTTTTTGGTATTGGTAGAAACTGTAGAGTTGGATCTATTGTAATTTCGTTCACAAACAGAGCAGACCCTGATCAGACGGCTCCTATAGGAGCCGTCTGATCTGGGTCTACTCTGTTTGCTAATGCATGAAAAAGCGTTTGTATGAGGGAAAGGGTTAAATGCTTCTTTTCAGTAATCTATTAAAGAGGTTTTGTCTAAAAATAGCCTATGGTGAAATAGGTTAATCTTGCTTTAAGTGCAACCAAACTTGCATTCATAAACTGCTTGGATCCAGATTAGATGCTATCAGAATCAATGCAGTTTGACATTTTGTCATTAATTTCTCAAATAGAACTTAAAAGAGGTCGAGCAGAATTTTTGAAAAAAAAAATTATAAATAAAAGATGTAAGCCATTACTGCATAAATATGCTTTTCTGCACCTTTGCAAACAGAGTAGACTCAGATCAGACGGCTCCCGTAGTAGCTCTTTGATCAGGATCTGCTCTGTTTGCTTATAAAATTGTAATAGATCTGACTCTACAGTTTCTAAAAATACCAAAATTTCCTGTGTACATGCACTACTGTAAAAACTGAGCTAATTAATATTCATGATGTCATTATTATATTGAAAAGGGAAAGGGTTAACCCATTCCCTCATAGGCTATTTTTAGATCCCTGATTGAATGAATCTACCAAAAAGGAGTATTAACTAGAGAAAAGGAAAATTTTTAGAATTTTGTAGTTCTGAAACCATTGTGATAAATAGAGCATTTGCTCCTTAGGAGCAAATGCTCTATTTATCACAATGGTTTCAACAGGTGACATTTACATAGGCGTAGACAGGCCTATTTATGGAGGAAAGCGTTAATATAGTTTTTTCAGAGTCTTTACAAATGAAATGCATCCCGATTCACTCTGAGTGCTATCATTCGGAATCCCTTGAACAAGAGATGATATGGTTTTGAATAATTTCTTTTTTTTGTAGTCAATAACATTCACAATTTACCTAATAAGCACAACCACCTCATTTACAATTTAAAGCATCATTATTTCATGTCACGATTAACCTTTTTCGCCAATTTGTCTTTTGCAATAAATCGGAAAATATATTCACCTGATATAAAAAGCTTGGAATATAAACGCAAACAATTTCAATTTATAATTCCCTGGTACAACAGCGGCAGAAAGAGAATAAAGCCATAGGAAATGTAATCCCAAGGCAAACAAGCAAGCCACTTAACTCTTTGCATGTAGCCGGCAAATTTCGCATTTACCTTAACAAACAGTTTGGATCCTGATGAGAAGCTGACTCTGGGCCTCATCAGAATCCAATCTTTTCACTATCTGGTTGTCGTTTTGAGGAAATAGAAGAACAGTTTATTTTAAGAATTGTAGCCGACGAGAAATTTTGCAAACAACAATTACTTTCTATATGAAGAGTTAATGAAATTGAGGTTATTTATTTATTTTACCTTAAATAATTCAAGTACAACAGTATACATGTAAGGCATTGAAAAGATTGGGGAATAAAATATTGTATTTTTAGGAGATTACATTGGGACCAATAAACAAACAAAACCTAGGTAACCCTTAGCAAATATTTACAAAATATTTTACTCTTAACAAATAGGAAATATGCATCAAAGTTAAATAGCATTCCCCTTGGACAAAGGATAAGTCAGGAACAAATACAGACGTTAAAAGAAACTGCAACTTACAACTTTTAGTATACAAAAAGAAATTTTTTGATAACCTTTTCAACAGTTTGGATCTAGATTAAACAGACAGCAACAAAGTATCTCATTAAGAACCAAAATAATTGACACTCTTACGATATTTTTAATATGAAATGGAAGTTACTGGAATTTAAAACTTAAAGCAGGAAACACTTTTTCATAAACGATGATCATTTAGATGGCTAAAAGTTAAAGCACAATAGTGCCGTACAGCGCAAAGCTCCACGCCAATATCAAAGATATCAAAGTTGCTCAATAAAATGGCACTGTCATACAATACTAAATATTTATGAGGACAAGTAAATATCCGACAGCCTGCCCTTAATGGCTCGAAACCTGTGAAGTGGATAGGAGAGAAAAGTTGAGTATACAAGCATTAATTAACTGTTTTTGACGGCCTGATTGTCAGGGTTAAGGTGAACCAATAATTACTGTGGCCCCCAACCAGGTCCAGCTTAATAAGGCCAACCTTTATCAGAAAGATAATTCGTATTTTGTGTTTGAATATAATTTTCTGATCAGTAATTTGTAGTAAAACTTGTATAAGCGAAGTTATCTTTCCTTTTAATGTTATGAAATATGCATATGAACTCAAACATACAGTAAAACCCCGCTAATGCGACCACCTAAAAGAGGTATAATTCTGGATATTAGCTGCAAGTGGTAGCTTAATGCAGGACAAAGGTAATGCAGAAAGCTCCTAGGAGCTTTCTGCATTACTTTAGTCCTGCATTAAGCAACCACCTGCTTTAAACGATGCCATGGCCAGTGGCTGTTTATTAAGTGGTCACATTAGCTGGGTTTAACTGTATCTATATATTTATCTGAATGCCCTTTAACCCTTTACTCCATAAATATTCATGAACAAGAAATAATGACATCATGAATATTAATTAAATTAACTTTTTATTTTGACACATGAATATAGGAATTATTGGGAATGACAGAAACTGTAGAATCAGATCTATATTATTTCATAAGCAAACTGATCAGACTGCTGCTACTGTTTACAAAGGTGTAGAAAGACACATTTATGGAGTAAAAGGGTTAAGACATTTACCGCTAATATCTGAGCTACCAATTCAACAATAAAGACTTCATCATCAGCCCTTTTACCTCACAGATATGCCCTTTAATTCCTTTGCAAACAGAATAGACCAAGATCAGATGGTCCCTGTAGGGGCTTTCTAGTCGGGGTCTGCTCTGTCTACTCAACACTTTACTCCATGAATATTCATGTATTATAAATAATAACATTATGTATTATTAACTCTTTCCTCCATAAATGCACCTTTCTATGCCTCTGTAAAAGCCACTTTTAGAAACCATTGCGATATATAGAGCATTTGCTCCTATAGGAACAAATGCTCTATTTATCACAATGGTTTCTATACTACATAATCCTAAAATATTCCTTTTCTCTAGTAAATGCTCCTTTTGGGTATATTCATTCAAAGAGGTTGTGTCTAAAAATAGCCTATGGAGGAAAGGGTTAATGCCTATGCAAACAGAATAGACCAAGATCAGATGGTCCCTGTAGGAGCTATCTAGTCAGGGTCTGCTTATTACATGAATATTCATGGAGTAAAGGGTAGGGATCTACTCTGTCTGCAATGGTATAGAAAGGAGTAAAGGGTTAAGGAATTGTAACACAGATCTGATTCTACAGTTTCTGCCATGGTAAAAAAAAAAATCCTTGTTCATATCATGCTATTACAATAAACCAGCTAATTCATATTTAACCCTAAAATTCCTCCATATATATGCCTTTCTACGCCTCTGTAATAGACACTTCTTGAAACCATTGTGATAAATAGAGCATTTGCTCCACAGGAGCAAATGCTCTATTTATCACGATGGTTTCTATACTACACAATTATAACATTTTCTCTTTCTCTAGTGAATGCTCCCTTTCTGTAGATTCATTCAAAGAGGTTGGGTCTACAAAAACCCTATGGAGGAAAGAGTTCAACAGTCATTATTTATTACATGAATAATCATGAGGTAAAGAACAATGTATGGAAAGAGTTGTTTATATTATTAAAAATAAAATGAGAAAACTTGATACGGAAACCAACAGAAACGCATCCGCCATTTACCTAAATCTGCCGTAAAAATCAATCATTAATATATATATACACTAGATATATTCATTTTGATTTAAGTAAACTATTACTAGTCGTTGTTCTCATTCATGATTGTTTCACTTTCTACTGAGCTGTAAGCATTATTTTACTGATACATGATTTATATGTACAACTTCTAGAGTCTAATAATTTTGTATATATACAAAACATGGGCAGAATATAATCCTTTCCCTGTTGAACATTGATGCCATGAATATTAATTAGCTGAATTTTATAATGGCATGTGTGTGTACACGTGAGTGTTTGGTATTTGGTACAAACTGCAGTCATATCTATTATAATTCAATTAAGAAAATAGAGCAGACCCTGATCAGACAGCTCCTACGGGAGCTGTCTGATCTCAGTCTACTGTGTTTTCAAAGGCATAAAAAAGTGTTTATGTTGAAAAGGGTTAATAGTAATTTGTTTTAGTAAAGCAATAATTGGAATACCTTAAATAAAGATTGCCTTCTACAGAGGATTTGACATTCATTCAATCAGTAACATTATCATGACACCTAGATGACCAGAAAAAAACACGTTCTGTAGTAAGGCCATTATAAAATTTCAGCTTGTAAATATTCATGATGTCATTGTTTCTTATATGACTATTTATCAAATAAACTTTCCTTTTTATCAAAGTCTATGTTTTATTAACCCATTCCCGCATATGCTATTTTTGGATCCAACCTGTTTGATTCAATCTACCCAAAAAGAGCATTTACTAAAGAAAATTTTTTTTTTCCAGAATTGTGTAGTTTTGAAACCATTGTGATAAATAGAGCATTTGCTCCTGTGGAGCAAATGCTCTATTTAACACAATTGTTTCACAAAGTGACTTTTTCAAAAGCGTCAAAAGGCATCAATATGAGTGAATGGGTTAAAAAATACCCATTCTATCAAATCTCATTCTATAGAATCTACTTGAAATGTCTCGGCCATTCAGAAGGACAGCGTAATTCATTTCAACAAATAACAATTCTTATTCCATAACATTTTATCTCGTAGACACGTTTCGACACCTCAAACACACTGAGTAGACCAGATTAGACAGTTTCTGTCGGAGCCATCTCATCAGTGATTAGGGTCTGCTCTGTTTGCTTAACGAATAATGTACAGTTAAATCCCTGTAAACCAGAATTCTAGTAGAGAAGAATTTAGATACTTTTAGGCAGGTGGCTGCTTAATGCAGGGTGAAAGTCATGCAAAAAGCTCCTAGAGGAGCTTTCTGCATGACTTTCACTCTGCATTGAGCTGCCACCTATCTCCAAGACTGATATTTGTACTAAATTGAATAGCAGGTTTATAGTTTTACTGTAGATCTTATTTCAGTTTCTGTTATGGTCAAAGTTCCTGTATTCATATATTATTAAATTCATGATGAAATTCATTATGTCATTTTTAATTTATTTCTTAACCCTATCCTCCATAAATATGCCTTTCTATGCCTTTGCAAACAGTGCAGACCCAGATTAGCAGATTAGGGTCTGCTCTGTGTTGTTATGGAATTATAAATATAGATCAGATTCTAGCTTATAACAGTTTCTTCTTTGACAAAAATGTCAAGTGCGTACCAATACATCATTTCAAAAATTAATCTAATTAATATTCATGATTTCATCATTTCTTACATGAATATTCATGGAGTAAAGCTTAAGGGTTAAATGATAATGGGTAAATCTCAACATTTAAAAAAACAAAAACAAAAACCCCACCACATTTCCAGTCACCTGTAGAAGGGCCTCAAATTTTAAATGTTTATTTTTGTTGAAAATGTTCAAATTTTCACGGCCCACTCATCAATTATTTGCTATTTTGGGACTGAAGAGAATCGGACAACCAGTAATTGTTTACACAGCCTACAGCAAAGTTGTCTCAACAATATCAGAGAATCACAAATTTCAGTCCTGTTTATTCGTTAAAGATAAATAAATATGTCAGTCAATAAAAAATGTAAACTCCTGACTAGAGTATTGATTTACCAAATAGCATTATTCAGTAAAACAAGCTATACAGGTATAACCCATATCAAGTTTTACCTTTTTATTTACTTTTTTTCAAGTATGATTTCTCAATACCCTGTATTAACCCTTTCAATGTTGAACTTCAGAGTGGATTTAGGAGTCCACTCAGGTTACAGAGTCCACTCAGTATGAAAGGCTTAATCTAGATGATTTTGAATGACAAACAGTGCAGACCCTGATCAGAGGGCTCCTCTAGGAGCCCTCTGATCTGGGTCTACATTGTTTGCAAAATGCCAGTGCATGCGCATCCCATATTCAAAGAGTGAACTCTTTGAGCGCTAAACTGACTTTTGTCTACAAAAATTATCAGCTGTATCAATTTTCAAAAAACCCCACCATAATTTGTTTCAATTAATCTAAAAAAAAACCAAATTGAAGAGTTTCACAAAGTTTGAATCCTGATTAAAATCAATTGCCTAGCATCTCCTCTTGATCCAAACAATTTGCAACAAGAGGGTCGTCACGGGTGACAAATGCCCCCAAAGTGTTTGACACCGAAATGCATTTTGGTGGAAAAACAATACAATGTAATGCAGGTGTAACATGAAATTTTGATGCTGTTAAAAATGACACAGGAGTCAGTTCTTAACATTAGAAACAGAACCTTAACATTAGAAACAGAACCTTTGACGATTATGATAGCTAAGAAAAGAGCCAAGCGTCAAAACTTAGTTAAAAAGGACCCTAAGTCATTCTCAACGTTAAAAAGGACCCTGGGTTGATTGTCAACGTTTAAGGTATAGGAGATATGCTCTGGACAAGCTTTTTGTATCTGGTAAGATATAGGAGATATGCTCCGGACTGTAAAATTGAGGTCAAAGGTCAAGGTCAAGGTCAGTGATCTGAAAATGGTACATGACTCTCCCCCATCCCAAGATGAACTCACAAACCAAATTTGGATTCCGTAGCTGGTAAGGTATAGGAGAAATGCTCCAGACAAGCTTTGTGTAAAATCTAGGTCAAAGGTCAAGGTCACAGTGACCTGAAAATGGTACGCGACACTCCGCCATCCCAAGATAAACTCACACATTAAATTTGGAATCCGTAGCTGGTAAGGTATAAGAGATATTCTCTGGACAACCTTTTTTGTAAAATCGAGGTCAAAGGTCAAGGTCAAGGTCACAGTGACCTGAAAATGGTACGCGACACTCCGCCATATGAAGGTGATCTCACAAACCAAATTTGGAATCCGTATCTGGTAAGGTATAGGAGATATGCTCTGGACAAGCTTTTTGTAAAATCGGTCAAGGTCAAGGTTAAGGTCATAGTGACCTGGAAATGGTACATGACATTCCGCCATCCCAAGATGAACTCACACACCAAATTTGGAATCTGTAGCTGGTAAGGTAAAGGAGATATGCTCCGGACAAGCTTTTTGTAAAATCGGTCAAAGGTCATGGTCAAGGTCACAGTGATCTGAAAATGGTATGCGACACTCCTCCATCCAAAGATGAACTCACACACCAAATTTGGAATCCTTAGCTGGTAAGGAATAGGAGATATACTCCGGACAAGCTTTTTGTAGCTGGTAAGGTATAAGCGTTTTTTAAAATCGAGGTCAAAGGTCAAGGTCAAGGTCACAGTGACCTGGAAATGGTACGCGACACTCCGCCATCCCAAGATGAACTCACACACCAAATTTGGAATATGTAGCTGGTAAGGTAAAGGAGATATGCTCCGGACAAGCTTTTTGTAAAATCGGTCAAAGGTCATGGTCAAGGTCAAAGTGATCTGAAAATGGTACGCGACACTCCCCCATCCCAAGATGAACTAACACACCAAATTTGGAATCCTTAGCTGGTAAGGTATAGGAGATATACTCCGGACAAGCTTTTTGTAGCTGGTAAGGCATAAGCTTTTTTTAAAATCGAGGTCAAAGGTCAAGGTCAAGGTCACAGTGACCTGGAAATGGTACGCGACACTCCGCCATCCTAAGATGAACTCACACACCAAATTTGGAATCTGTAGCTGGTAAGGTAAAGGAGATATGCTCCGGACAAGCTTTTTGTAAAATCAAGGTCAAAGGTCAAGGTCAAGGTCACAGTGACATGAAAATGGTACGCGACACTCCCCCATCCCAAGATGAACTCACACACCAAATTTGGTATCCGTAGCTGATGTGACAAAGGAAATATACTCCGGACAAAAGGTACACACACCCACACACCCACCCACACACCCACACACCCACCCACCCACACACCCACACACACACACACCCACACACGCACGGTGCGATCACTATATGCCGCCAAAGCCTAGCTTTGGGGGCATAATAAAAATTCTTATAAAGTCACCCAAAGTGTGGAAAAAGGTTAACTTAAGCATTTACATAATTGAACATTCACTCCCAGGGCAAAACATCTCAACTCTGCATACTGCATACTGGCGGCACTTTGAAATAACCTTTACAAATACATGTAGTTTGGATTCCGATGAGATGCTGAGTAACTCGGTGACTCGGCAAGATCTAAACAATAACCCTGACTGTATTTCGGAAGAAAACATAAGACAAAATAACTTTTACAATTGAAGCAGACGACAATATTTGCAGACAACAATTACGTAGCGTGCTGCGAGAGTTAGTTAAACAACTCTTACAATTAGTAACGCAACAACATAACCAAACAAACAAAATGTGCTCCCACTTAGCTAATATATCACAGTGCAGTTGGTTGCCAAAAAAATCTTTACACCATATGAGCAGAGGTTACATAAAAATGTTGCTTACATTTCATAAGTGTTATAGCATTTTTATGTTCAGTTTTACTTTTGAGAATCTACAATATTAACCCTCTCTGAATACGGGAAACGAGTGCACTGCCACTGCAAACAGCGTAGACCCAGATCAGAGGGCTCTGATCTGGGTCTGCACTGTTTGTCATTTGTAATCCTCTTGCCAATCTTACCCTTTCATACTGTATGGATTCTATCAATATATAATAGATGGATTATTCCACTCTGAAAATGCAGCAGTGACAAGGTTGACTAGTAAGATGGCAACAATTATTGCGGGTTGTTGAGGTGTGGCTTACAGGCGCAGATCTACAGTAGATCTTTGTTCCACATTTTTATTTGAAAGAAAACATAACTGTACAAGAGGACCATGATGCCTCTATATCGCTCATCTGAGTATTATATAATTATAGAGAGAACTAGAACTATCACTAAAGGTGATGAATACCCACACAAGCACATTTGACACAGAGATGGGGTCATAGAAATAAAGCTCTCGACTGCTAAATTTTCATTTGTTAAATTACGAAAAGGGAGATCATTCATTCATGCACGAAGCGACAAATCAAAACCTTTATCGCATGTGTAGAACTTCAGATGGTGTTCAACAATATTGCAAAATTTAAAAAAGTTTTGCTGAGGTATGACAGAGAAAAGCTCCAGAATCTTTTTTTCGTTTATTAAAACAAGCCAGATTTTGACAAAAATAACAAAGGGCAATAACTCCAAAAATACAAATACAGAAGACAGAGTTATGGACCTTGTGCACTGCACTTGTGGTCAATGTGGTCTACCTGAAAATGAAGTTTGAAGTCAATAGCTTTTATACTTATGATCCAGACAAGCCAGCTTTTGAGAAAAATAACAAAGGACAATATAACTCCAACAATACTGAAGACAGAGTTAGGAACCTTGTGCACTGCACTTGTGGTCAATGTGATGTATCTGTATATGAAGTTTGAGGTCAATAGCTTTTATACTTATGATCCAGACAAGCCAGATTTTGAGAAAATAACAAAGGGCAATAACTCCAAAAATACTGAAGACAGAGTTATGAAAAATAGTAGACAACTCATAATTCTGCAAAAACTTTGGACTCAGATGAATTAAAACATTTTCAAGAATAACTTCTTTAGTTCCCCTCCAAACCCTACATTGTGACCACTCTTTAGAATCTTCTCGACAAGACGCTTCTAAAGAATGGTCACAACATAGGGTTTGGTGTGGAAATGACGATTTTAGTATTTGAGTATGCACCTTTATCTGTAGCAGTCTGTATATTGCCATCTCATCACAACCTAAACTGTTTGATACACTGTTCATGATCCACTCCATGAATTTGCAAATTTTGCAGACGACAATTTCTTAACATGGAAACAATTCAACCAAACACCCTATAATGGAAAAGCAACTACCACTAAAACTAAAAAGCCCCATATACCATCATCTTCCATGTACACATGCGACTCAGACAGCATCAAAAGTAGACGTGTCAATTACTTTTACTAAAGTTACCTTAAAAGTAGGTCAGTAACTTTAACTTCTATGGTATCATTAAAAACATATCACTAACAATATATGATCATGCAACTTTTTCTCAGGTTTCACCCAAAGTACAGCCCATGGAGGATATTTAACCCTTACAATGCAGGACACAAGTCACTAATGTCTTTTGCAAATAGTGTAGACCCCGATGAGAGGGCTCATAGAGGAGCCCTCTCATCAGGGTCTGCATTGTTTGTCATGTTACACTTTTCTTTAGAAAAATCCTAAAAATTCACCGTAAGCTTGACCTGTTTGAATTTTGGACCAGTCCATTTGAAAATTCAGCATTGTATTAGGGCTAAACAAGACTGTATCATTCTGTATTGTACAAATGTCATATAATAAAATATGCTTCTCAATTAACCCTTTCCCTCATATAAAGGTGTTTTCACGCATTTGCAAACAGAGTAGACCCAGATCAGACGGCTCCTAGAGGAGCTGTCTGATCAGGGTCTACTCTGTTTGCTAATAGAATTTGATAGATCTGTTTCTTTACTTCCTGAAATGTCTACAATGCTCCACCTTCCAGATTTCTTTATAACTATTTTGTTAATGAATAGTCAGTAGGTATTGAAATTTGGCCTAAATACAGAACAGGGAAAGGGTTAGCCCTTTCCCTGTTATATTTTCATATAAGCAATAATGACATCATGAATATTAATCACATGAATTTAAATATTTATATAATGGCATAATTATTATGTACACATAAGTTTTCGGTTTGGTAGATACTATAGAGTCAGATCTATTATAATTTCAGAAGCAAACAGAGCAGACCCGGATCAGAAGGCTCCTCTAGGAGCTGTCTGATCTGGGTCTACCTTGTTAGCAAATGTGTGAAATGGTGTTTATATGGAAGAAAGGGTTAACCCTTTCCCTCACAGTGGCAACCAAACAGTAGACCCGACCCAGATCAAATGGCTCCAATAGGAGCCGTCGGACCTGGATCTACCCTGTCTGCTTGTGAAATAGCAAAGATGATTCTAGTTTCTGAAATGGAAAAAAATATCCATTTTTCATTGACAAATATACAAATTCAGGTAATGGATATTTATAAAGTCACAAAGTCTTGTATAAAATTAAAATATTCACGAGGGAAAGGGTTAAAACTAGAAATGTGTCCATAGGACACTGATGCCCCCACTTCAGGCTTTTTGTCACAGAAACTAAGATATTCTAAAAGTCATTTTTGCAAATAAAGGGCCACAACTCCTACACGATTGAAGCAATCTACATGGCTATCGATCTTGACCAAGATGTAATGGCCACAAACATGTGTGTAAAGTTTGATGAGGATTGGACAAAATACTTTCCAAGAAAGAGTCCGGACAAGATATTTTTAAAGTCATTTTTGCAAATAAAGGGCTACAACTCCTAAACAACTTAAGCAATTTACACGGCTATCAAACTTGAACAAGATGTAATGGCTACAAACATGTGTGTAAAGTTTGATGTGGATTGGACAAATACTTTCCAAGAATGAGTGCGGACAAGATATTTCTAAAGTCATTTTTGCAAATAAAGGGCCACAACTCCTAAACAACTAAAGCAACTTACATGGCTATCGAACTTGACCAAGATTTAATTGCCACAAAAGTGTGTGTAAAGTTTGGTATGGATTGGTCAAATACTTTCCAAGAAGTAGTCCTGACAGATATTTTTAAAGTCATTTTTTCAAAAAAAGGGCCTCAACTCCTAAACGACTGAAGCGATTTACATGGCTATCGAACTTAACCAAGATATGATGGCCACAAACATGAGTGTTAAGTTTGGTGTGGATTGGACAAATACTTTCCAAGAAAGAGCCCGGACAAATTATTCTATATGTGTGTACGGACTGACGCACGTACGTACAAGGGCAACCCTATAATGCCACCACTATGTGGAGGCATAACAACAGTAAGAGAGCAATATCTCCCATTGCAAGACCCTTGTCCCCTTTTCATCAATAGAAGAATGCATCCTACAATAATTTCAGTAAACAGGTAATTCATTATAGATTTAAATGAACTTTATTATGTTTCATAGATAAAGACTTATTTGGTGATAAACTTACAATTTGAGCAATTGTTATTTATATAATGTCAGCATCATTCATGGTTGTGTTTAGTCTGTAACTGATTACAAGGGCAAGAACGATAATGTTCTGACTTAATTTGCATTGATATTTTAACCCTTTGCTCCATAAATACACTTTTCTATACCTTTGCAAAGAGAGTAGACCAAGATCAAACAGTACCTATAGGAGCCCCCTGATCAGGGTCTGCTCTGTTTGTTTGTGATGAAATAAAGATACGATTCTACAGTTTCTGCCATGGCTAAAAAATTCCTGTGTTCATGTACCATTATAACAATCCAATTAATATTCATGATGATGTCATTATTTCTTACATGAATATTCATGAAGTCCCCCCACCACACACACACTTCTCTTTCGAAATTTTTCCAAAGGAGACTTTCTGCCAGCTACTTTACTACTTTAGTTTACCTCCCCACCCTATCCCATCACTTTACATCATCAGATCAATACTGCAGCACTGTTTTGCAGCTAAAAAATGAAGCAACAACAAATTATGATGCAGTGTGTGAAAGGGAAAAACATGTAATTTATCCGCCTATAAATCTCATAAACTCCAAAGACAAACGAGAACCTCAGACAGCCAAATTACACCATTTAACTTTGCACACTAAGTAATTGTTATCGGCAAAATCTGCAGTCAGCTGCAATTCTCAAAAAAAAAAAATCCATTTCTCTTTAGCAATACAGTCATAATGTCAACCAATTATTATACTGTATCACATCTGGAGTCATACTGTTTGCATATAAGTTACAACCAATGTGCTGCTAGCAGTAAATGAGTTATCTCTTAGCACCGTCAATAGAAAATATAACACTTATTACAATGCTGAATTTTTCACATGGACTACTCCAAAATAAAAACAGGCCAAGCTTATGGTGAATATTTAGGATTTTTTTTGAAGAAAAATGTTGAATGACAAACAGTGCGAACACTCTCATCTGGGTCTACACTGTTTGCAAAGGACACTAGTGACTTGTGTCATGCACTGCAAACATTAATTAACCCTTTCCTCCATAAATACGCCTTTCTACGCCTGTCTGTCATAGTCTCTTCTTGAAACCATTGTGATAAATAGAGCATTTGCTCCTATAGGAACAAATGCTCTATTTATCACAATGGTTTCAAACTACAAAATTCTAAACTTTCCTTTTCTTTAGTTAATGCTCCTTTTTGGTAGATGTATTCAAAGTAGTTGGATCTAAAAATAGCCTATGGAGAAATGGGTTAATAAGCAATACAAACACTGGATCCAGATGATACTATGAATAGCTCTGACTCCAATAAGAAGTATAGCTATTTGATACAAGTTAAAAAGTGTAACTTTGATAGTAAATTTTGGGCATTAAAACCGACACAAGGGTATCTGAAACTTGCAGCAGACGACAAAATTTTTTGTAAACAATATTATAACAAAATCGGTCAACAACATTGCAACATCCCACTCTGCCTCTCGCTGGATGTGACCCAACCAGCCAGGCAAAAATCAATTTTCTCAGCAAACTGACTGTGACCTTCATCACTGCAAACAAACAAAGTAAATAAACAAAAGCCTCCCATCTGCCAGCCCCAGTGGTAGCAATGTAATCAGAAAGAGGCCAGGCTGGAGAAACCATGGAAACAAATTCTATGTGTGTGTGCTTTTTACAGAAGACTTTTGTCTTATTTTTCTGAAGAACTTTTCTAAAATCACAACGTAACAATCTAAATCCAAACTGCTTAGAACACTTACCGGTACCCAAGTGTTGGAAAGGAACAGAAGAATCACATATATTCTGATATTTGAGACAAACAACAAATTTTGCAATAAGACTGCTAGGAAACTCCTTGCTGTCTTATTGCAAAACTAATGTTTGTATTATTATTTTAACGTAAAATTAGTGTAGACCCAAATCAGAAATGGAGCAATGTTTCTGATGAACAAAGATACAATTTGCCCAAAATAATGAAGCAACTTCTTATGTGAATCGGAGCTAGCTACCCTGATTACCCAAAGTATTCAGAAAACAAATCTGCCCCTTCCACCAGCTTGTAAAATTGAATCATTCAATTTGGCACCATTTTGATAACTTTAAATTAGATTGATATAGTAGCAAGACTTAGTAGTATATAGTCCCGGTCAAACAGCCTCTCTCCATCAGCTTTAGCAGCCATAAATAAAAAGGTCCAATTATGGGTCTGTAGGGCAGGTTAATGCAGGTCAAGAGGAATGCAGAAAGCTCCTATAGGATCATTACTTTTGCCCTGAATTAAACAACCCCCTGCTCTTATGTTCAACAAGAGCACCGCAAGCGGGTGCAACGCTCGTCTGTCGTCATTGTCAAGATGAACATGCATCCCAACAACAGCACCGCAAGCGGGTGCGAATGCTCATCTGTTATCATTTAGGTACGTGTGGATAGGCCTTGTCAAGATGAACATGCATACCAAAAAAGAAGGTTGTAAATGAAAAATTGAAGAAGTTATGGTCAATGTTAAGATTGCGGATGACAACGATGACGACAATGATGACAGGGAAGCTGGAGCTATGAAAATAGCTTGTGATTTCTTCGAAACAGACAAGCTAAAAAGTGAATTGCAGCATAGCCAATTACCTCAGGCTATTTTTAGATCCAACCTCATTGAATAAATCTACTGAAAAGGAGCATTTACTAGAGAAAAGGAAACTTTTTAAAATTGTATAGTTTTGAAACTATGGTGATAAACAGAGCATAGGAGCAAATGCTCTATTTATCACAATGGTTTCAAAAAGTCAATATTACAGAGGCGTCAAACGGTGTCAATATGAGGGAATGGGAAACGACTGGTTCTACTGTAACTGTTTGACACACTGTCTTTACTTTTATGATAATTGAAAATGAAGCAGACAACAATTTTTGAAGACCTAATTACCGTATTATCTCTAATTAACAATGTGGGGGCGTAACATTTTTAAAGGGAGATTCATGCATTTTAAATACAGGTGGTTGCTTAATGCAAAATTAAGCAATGCAGAAAGCTCCCAGGGGAGCAATCTGTACAGCTTTCAGTCTGCATTAAGCTACCACAGAAAAAACGGTATTTTTTATTTAACCCTTTCCCTCTTCTATATTTATTTCAAATTTCTATACCTACTGAATATTCATTGACAAGGAAAGTATAATGGAATATGGAAGGCAGAATATTGTAGCCATTTTAGAAAGTTAAGAAACAGATCTTTCAAATTCCTACAAGCAAACAGAATAGACCTTGATCAGATGGCTCCTATAGAAGCCATCTGATCTGGGTCTACTCCGTTTGCAAATGCAAGAAAACATGTTTAAGATACAATGAAAAGGGTTAATGGTGATTACATATGGAAAGAGTTTTTTCAGCGATTGTTACTTCCCCCCAAAAGAAAAGGGGCATTTATTACAGTGGAGGGGGCATTTATTAGAGAAAATAAGGTACTTCACATGCACAGCAATCACGCCAGCTTCAAAAGTATCGCTGAACCGATCAACCCTTCACATCTGGCATAGTCATATAAAAACTAATGACATAATGAATATATATTTTATGTAACTGCTAATGAATATGGAATTAAATGGCCATGGCAGAAACTGTAGAATCAGATCTATCAAATTCCATAAGCAAACAGAACAGACTCTTAACCTTTCCCTGTCCAAGATTCATGTAAGAAATAATGACATCATGAACATGTATTAGCTGAAGTTTAATAATGGCATAATTATGTATACAGGATTTTTTGAGGTTTGTAAAAAGTGATGAGTCAGGTTTATTAGCAAAACAGAGCAGACCTATAGGAGTCGTCTGATCTGGGTTTTCTCTGTTTGCAACTACATGTACATGTAAAGGCGTTTATATGAAGGAAAGCCTTAAGGGTTAAGTAGATGACAATTTTACCAGATGAAAAGCATTGAAAGTATTGATTTAACCCTTTCCTTTATATAAACACCTTTTCACACATTTGCAAACAGAGTAGACCCAGATCAGACGGCTCCTGTAGGAGCCGTCTGATAGGGGTTTGCTCCGTTTGCTTATGAAATTATAATGAGATATTGTTTGTGTCAAAAACAAAAGTGTACATAATTATGACATCATAAACATTTAACTTATCAGTATTCATGATGTCATAATTCCTTACATATAGGGTTAATCCTACTGTAATTTGAAATTTGCGACGGTATATGAGGTTTTTAACGGTCGCAAATTATTTTAATGGCGACACCGAAGGCGGAGCCGTTAAAATAATTTAAGACCGTTAAAAACCTCATATACCGTCGCAAATTTCAAATTACAGTAGGATTAACCCTATTCTAACGCAATCTTAACACGAAAATGCCAAATTGTTGTTATATCCTATGCGCGCAGGTGATTGAGTGAGTGATGAGGCGAGAAATAGTGCCCAATTTCTCTCTGATTTCTTAAAATCACTGGATTTTTTTCACCCTGGTTTACAGTCAAAACACCGGCCCAGTTCTAAGTTCACTATTACATTTGTCATGAATCATTACGCGACAGCTATTTTACATTTCAATACACTTTCAATACACATGTCAGGAAAAGTAACGTTATCTTAGTCTTTGGCGCCGTACGCAAAAACGTCGTCTGTAACAATGACGTCACGTTATAACGTTATGTTTGAATAGTATGATAAATAAGGTTGAATCTGAATCACAACGCTTTGAGTATATCAATAATTCTCCACATGACATATAAAAGACCGGTCAAGTCGTGACAAAGAATGGAAATTAATAACTTTCAAAATTCCGGACTGAACTTGAATATATGTCAGTGTATGCATACGAATTTATCAGTAGATCTAAGTGTTTGATAAACAAAGCGCATTAATATATTTACAGGCTAATGTTGTTTGGTTGAATTTGCGACATATAAAACAGTTTTTATATGCCGCAAATTTAGTCACATGAGCCAATCAGATTGCAGAAAATTGACAGATTGCGTTAGAATAAATATTTAACAGAGTTAATATTCATAAAAAGTTTTCTCATTAACACTTTACACCAAAGAGACATATTTTAATGCCTTGTTCAAACAGAGCAGACCCAGACCCAGACCAGATGGCTCCTGCTCTCTTTGCTGAATGGCAGAATAGAGATCTGACGATTCTAATGAGTGGTCACAACTTAGGGTTTGGTGGAGAAATTATGATTTTAATATCTGAGTGTGAACATTTAGCTGTTGCTCTGGTTGTATATATGGAGTCTCTGCGTGTATATAATGTGTAATGGGTTAAAAAATGAGTTCACCATAATCCAGCTTCTTAGTCAATCATGCATCAGTACTCTTGGTATTATAGTACTCTTGGTACTATAGTATCCTTGGCACTAACAAAAAGCAAACCTCACATGCAGCAATTAATGTCATGTACTGTTCAGTGTTCACAGCATGACAGTGGTCAAATTATTGACATCTGTGCCTTTGGTGTCTAATGTCCTTTTATAGTGCAAATACTGTTTCCTACAAAGAGTAATAATCATTTGCAGACAATATTTTACAGCATGAAAAGTTATCATGAATATTAATTAGATGACTTGTTATGATAGCATATGGCTATGGCAGAAACGATAGAATATTATCTATATTTTATCATAAGCAAACAGAGCAGACCCTGATAAGATGGCTCCTATTGGAGCCCTCTAATCTGGATCTACTCTATACGCAAAGGCGTAGAAAAGGTGTATCTATGGAATAATGGGTTAAAGAACATTGACATACTGTTTGGATAGCCCTATAGATAACCTGTTCTTAAGGAATGGCTTGTATACAGTAAAACCTTTCTACAGCAGTCACTAAAAAGAATTACATTAAAACCCCTCTAATGCGACCACCAAAAAGGGGCATAATTCACAGTGGCAAAGGCAGGTGGTAGCTTAATGCAGGACGAAAGTTATGCAGAAAGCTCCTGAAGGAGCTTTCTGCATAACTTTCATCCTGTATTAAGCAACTACCTGCTTACCAGCCATGTTTGTTCATTAAGTGGTCGCATTAGAGGGGTTTTACTGTACATGTATGTCATTTGCATTTAGGATAAAAGCTAAGCAAAAAATTCCACTTGGAATGATTTTAGTTACATCTATATCAATTCATTAAGTAGCAGCTTTAGAGTGGTTCTACTGTATAATATGCCATAATCAGTCAGTTTAACCCATTCCTCCAAACAAATGCTTTTTAATGCCTTTGCAAACAGAGTAGACCTAGATCAGACAGCTCCTTCAAGGTTAGTTCTGTTTGCTTACGAAATTATAATAGATATGACTCTACAGTTTCTACCAATATCAAAATACTGTGTGTACATAATGTCATTATAAAACTTCAGCAAATAAATATTCATAATACATGTATCATTATTTCTTACATGAAGAGTGAACAGGGAAAGGGTTAACCCTTTCCCTGTTCTATGTTTATTACAAATTTTAATACCTACTGAATATTCATGGACAAATTCATGGACAAAATAATTATAATAAAATATGGAGTGTGGAACATTGTAGCCATTTTCGAAAGTAAAGAAACAGATCTGTCAAATTGTATTAGCAAACAGAGCAGACCCTGATCAGACGGCTCCTATAGGAGCCGTCTGATCTGGGTCTACTCTGTTTTCAAATGCGTGAAAACATGTTTATATAAGGGAAAGGGCTAAATCATAAGTGATTATGTCAAGTTCCATCAAACCTAGTAGAATCATACTAAGCAGCTGTTACACTTCAATAAACAAACTCATGAAAAAATTAGTAGTTTTTAAAGGCACATTGTGGTTCTTGTAGAAATACTACAGAACTCAGTTAACCCCTTATTCTGCTAAGCATAACTTCACTGACATTAGCAAACTGCTTAGGTCGATCCAGACGAGATGCCAAGTAACTCCACATCCCATCAAGGATTCAGTAAATAGTTTCTCAAAAGCTAAATGAATAGGAAGTAAAACAAGCTCAAGATCAAAGTTTAACCCTTTCCTTCATATAAATGTGTTTTCACGCATTTGCAAACAGAGTAGACCCAGATCAGATGGCTCCTATAGGAGCCATCTGATCAGGGTCTGCTCTGTTTGCTAAAGGGAATTGAAAGATCTGTTTACTTTCTAAAATAGTTCACCTTCCATATTTCATTATAACTATTTTGTCCATTAATGAATATTCAGTAGGTACTGAAATTTGGAATAAACATAGAACAGGAAAGGGTTAAACAGAATTTATTTCCCTTCAAGATAAAGGGTTATAGGCCAATGAAAATTGTTGTTGCTGTTTATGTGGAGGATTCAACCTGGCCTCCAATACTCAATCGCCTAGGCTGACTCAAATAAGCAACCAGCTGATAGGCAGACAGAGGTAAATCAGGTATTGTATGCAAATCAATCAATCAATCAATCAATTACGGATATTTATATAGCGCAACACTTTATGCAATCATATTCTGTCTCGCTTTTACAATGTCAAAGTTACTTTTCACAGCTTAAAACTCACACTGGTTATGTATAATGTTGTTTGAAGAGATGCGTTTTAAGTCTTTTTCTGAATACAGTTTCTGATGCAGTGCACTTTAGGTCTTTTGGTAGGGCATCCAACAATTTTGGTCCCATAACAGTTTGGTTCTGCGTCTTGGCACAATAAAATGAGTACAGGTATCATCAGCAGCTGATCTTAGAATGTATGTCAAAAAGGTGTCCCTTATCATTTAACCCTTTCCTCCATGAATGTTCATGTAAGAAATAATAATGTCATGAATATTAACTAGATTAATTAGTTATAACAGCGCATTGACACAGGAATTTTGGCCATGGCAGAATTAAACTTTAGAATCATACCTATATTATATTATAAGCAAATAGAGTAGATCCTGATCAGATGGCTCCTATGGGTCTGCTCTGTTTGCACTGACACAGGAATTTTTGGCCATTGCAGAATTAAACTTTAGAATCATATGGTTCGTACCTATATTATAAACAAATAGAGCAGACCCTGATCAGATGACTCCTATAGGTCTGCTCTGTTTGCAAAGGAATAGAAAGGTGTATCATGGAGTAATGGGTTAATCCTTTACCTCATATTTTATAAACGTTTTTCATTCATTTGCAAACATAGTAGACCCAGATCAGATGGCGCCTGAGGAGCCATCTGATCTGGGTCAGCACTGTTTACTTATGACATGATATAGATATGACTCTACAGTTTTGTCTATTAACATTCCCTTGAAAATTTTACATTTTAAAATTTCAGCTTGTAAATATTCAGGATGTTATTATTTCTTACATTAATATTGAACAGGTAGCCTTTAAGTCTTCTCATACTCATGCTGATACTCACATCCAGTCACATTATCCTTACACCAGGTCTTGACTCTCATATATGCAAATGCTAAGGGAGAGAACCATGCACAAGCACCATTTTCAGTATGATGCAGTCATGGATTGAAATTGCAGTTAACCTCCCACTTCAAAAACCAATGGTCTACCCACTAAGATACTTATATATATAATCTAAATCAATATTTATATAAACCATTTGAAAAACATTGAGGTTAATAGCTGTAGTGCTCCAAAATTTAGCAGACTTTAATTTAGAATATAATATTTGATTAAGAGTAAAGAGATCTTCCCCCTGCCTCAGGGCCTCAATATGGGCGAGGGGATGGTGGGCTGTTCATTTTACAGCACTTTGCACATTTCAAAACATATCCTACACATCAAAACTAAACAGTGTATGAAATAAAATAGATGTATTAATTCATTCTTGTAATTACCGGAAATATGACCCAAATAAAAATGCACCTGGTATGACTCCGCTATCAGGTCAGACCTTGTTACATTACTACTGGTTTAAAGCATGCGTTTCATTCACAAACTGGCACACATAAGTAACCTATTTTCACTTTCGATAATTTTATGTATTGACCCACGTGTAAAGCAACTGAGAAGTATATGAAGTCAAAACTAACACTTACTTGTTAGTATAAGTTATGACACAACGTGACATTTTAATCAAATCATTTATTTCAAAGATAATTGCAGATTACTTTGCTCATTACATATGCAAATTTGTTTGTGGATGTTACATGAACGAAAACAACAGTAGCGATGATGTGCCATAAAACGATTGTAATATTAGCTTTAAAAACGATGTGTCACTGTTTGAAACCGTTGGCAAATCACAAAAAATACTAAAAAGAAACTGTTTCTTACCTCTGATTGTGTTAAAAACTCTTTCTTTGCAATCTAGCATTAATCGCCGCTATTAACGCTGGAAAGACAACACTTTGGACCGAATAACAAATGTAAATAAACACAAATTATTGCGCCATCAAGTACATACGGAGGGTTATCAAATCATGATTTACATGTTATCATAAATAAAAAGTGAAGAAAACAGTAATGCATCAGACAGATAGGTAATAAAAAGATAGATAATCAATATATTCATTTATTGATTTGAAGGAAATCGCAAAAGTACGGCTCTATTTTTTAAGCAGACGAAGCCTTTGTTGTTCTTTTGTGCACAGTGGTCACAGCCAACAAACGGCAAAAATAAAGTAGTGCAAAAAGTGTAAACATCGGTAATGGCACGGTAGAGAACTGTTAAAATAGTATTTGTGATTATGAAGACTTGGAATATGCAAAGACCTATGATAACATGTGTTATCATAGGTCTTTGGAATATGGTTATCCAAACAGAACCCAGGGAGGTTACAGATACCCGACATAAATTTACAAATTTCAATATTCATCTTGCATACATACAATTTATGTCTTCTATAAAGTTATATGGTTATAAAGTTATATTGTATGGTATATGTGAATCAGAGTTTTACGTTGCTTTTCAAAAAACATTGTCTTCATTCATATATTGCGATACTCACCTAATTACATGTGGAAGAAGACCCCAGACGTCTTCCTATGCATGGGACAAATTGTTGGGTCTACTTTGATTGCTAAGGCGTGAAAATGACATTTATAAATATGAAGGAAACTTGAAAATACAAGAGGGATCAAAATCTTCAACATAACGATCATCGAGTCAAAATAAAAACCGAAATCGGGAATACAGGAAAGTCAAGGGGCGTATTTTGAAGAGTCTTGTGAAGAGGGCCTGAATATACATGTATCGTAAAAGCATGTTATGTATCCAACAAACATATTTCTGTTTAAACAAACACCACCAATTCAAGCTGTTGGAAAACAATACTAGAATCGGTAAGGATTACAATAAACATTAATTAATCTAAACTTAAAAGCTGGGAATGAGAACTTCAAAACATTGAATGATAATTAATGAAATATATGCATACATGTATATTTAAAAGAAAGCAATGTGTACCCCTGCAATCATAAATATTGATAGAGATCCACCCAGTCAAACTCAATAAGTTGGATTTAAGTTTATCTCATAAAACATTATATAAACTTTGCCAGCAGAATAAAACGATTTCGATTTAAATTTATACATAGGACTTTTCCAACGAACGTAAACCTACATAGACGGACAATACCTGGCTCTAATAAGTTTTAATAGTAACAATCTTGAAATTGTACATAGCTTTTTTCATTGTTATTTTCTGAAACAGCCCGAGGAAATTGTTTAAACTAACAGATATAAATAAATACAGTTTAACTTCGATATCTCGAACTTCAAGGGACCATACAAATTACTTCGAGGTAGCAGATGTTAGAGTCATCCGAGTTCTAATCTGAACAATTTCTCAAGTTCTCAGCTAACGCAGGTCTGAAGTTATGCTGATTCTAACACAATCTGTCAATTTCCTGCAATCTGATTGGCTCATGTGACCTAATCTGCGGCATATAAAAAGTGTTTTATACGTCACAAATAAAACCAATCGAAAGCGGCCATTAAAATAATTTGCGACCGTTAAAAACCTCATATACCGTCGCAAATTTCAATTACAGTAGGATCAACCCGATAATTAGTTCCTTTAGGAGCTTTCAGCATTACTTTTGACTTGCATTAAGCTGCCGCGTGTGTTTCTAGGTATCCGTAGTGATATATTTTGTAACAATTATGTATTGTAAATTTTGGAAGGAGCGAACTTTTACTTCGAGATATCCATAAGTTTGAGTTATCCGTGTTCGAGATATCGAGGGTCCACTGTATTCGCAACCGATTTACTTTATTGATACAAAACAGTCTACATGTATAGCCCTTTACTCCATGAATATTCATGTAAAAATTAATGACATAATGAATATTAATTACATTAATTCTTAGTATAGCATATACCATAGAAACTTTTTGCTATGGCAGAAACTGTAGAATCATATCTATATTACATCATTATAAGCAAACCATATAGGAGCCGTCTGATCTGGGTCTTCTGTGTTCGCAAGGCGTAGAAAGGCGTATTTATGGAGTAACTTCAGGATTAATGTTATACAGTCATATTGAATTACATCGGATATTGCATCTATAAATCTTACATTATTAGTACAGTGCTCCCTCTCTACAACGACACCCTTTGGGATACGAAGATTGTATGTGTTGTTCAGAGGGAGTTGTTATAGGGAGGGGAAATCAAACATAATTAGCTTGTTTTCAGGTCCCCAGATAAGGTGTATTTCGAGAACTAAAACCGTTATGCCTCTATCAAACTCTATGTTGTGACCACTCTTTAGAATATCGTCACAAAGTGACGATTCTAAAGAGTGGTCACGACATAGGGTTTGATGGAGGCTTAAAGAAAAAACGATTGAACGGTGTTTCTGGAGCCTTGTTGATTCGGAAACAGTGACATTCGTTGTTGTAAGGAGGGAATCGTTATTGAGAGGACCGTTGTAGGGAGGGAGCACTGTAGATCTAACAGAAATAAATTATTCCCTTTTATTTCGAATAGATATACATGTACTTGCAATTTTTTAAATCCATTTTGTTATTTTTTACCAAATAAGAACGCATTTCGACGTCTTTGCAAACAGGGTAGACCCACACCAGACTATTCATTTAGGAATTGCTTGTGACATAATACAGTTTATCACATAATTGGTCATGATGGAGTGCCGAAACAAAGTGTCGTAAGTCGCGAAAATGCACTAACTTACAACTAGTGCATTTTAAGCAAATGAGCAGTTGTAGTACGCTGTAAACTGTTATACATGTAGCTGTCAGTATAGTCTATTTCACTTTCTATGATTTTAAGTGTTATGTGATAAAAAGAATCTTACATTCGTTTTCATTATATTGAAACAGACGAAAATGTGTCTTACATTCCTTTTCATTGCAAATTGTTTTCATGAATCTCGCTTACTAAAATGAATATTACACTCGCTAAATATCGTATCATATTATTATAGTAAACTCATTTCCTAAGAACAATTTGTAATGAACACTCATGTAAGATCATCTATTTCTGCCATGGCTCAAGCAGCCGATGTTCATATACAGTAAAACCCCGCTAATGCGACCACCTAAAAGAGGTATAATTATGTGCTGGACGCAGGTGGTAGCTTAATGCCGCACAAAAGTAATGCAGAAAGCTCCTATCTATATATAGGAGCTTTCTGCATTACTTTTGTCCTGCATTAAGCAACCACCTGCTTATAAAGACACCACTGTTTACTCATTAAGTGGTCGTATGAGAGGGGTTCTACGAATATTCATCATGTAAAAGGCTACACACTTAGATTTTAAGATATACCATTTCACATAAAGAATTATGTGAATATTCGTCAGGTGGAGGAAATGAGCTGCCAGTTTTGTATTAAATTAGCTTTAAAAGACAAACTTTTAGGCCGAAGTGACGAACTATACGAACACGAATGCTTATAGTGTACTTCTCTATCCAGGCCAGGTAAACAATTCAGATGTTTCTGCAAACTCAAATGTATTAGAATTTAGAATAACAATTATTGCATGTTTCAATTCCTGAAAAAAAAATCCTTGACTGAAATGTAAAATTCATAATTTGATAGACTTAAATATTGGATAACGTTAAACGTATATCCAAGTACATGTTATGTCATTCCAATTTGTTCGACTACTTCAATTTTCGTTAATGATCTATTAAATCATGATCACAAAATCAAACAGTATGGATCCTGATGAGACGCCGAGTGACTTGACGTCTTAACAGATTCAAAACTGTTTGCACACGTCACAGTGACGGCGGTACAGAGTATCTGCAATCGAGAATTTCTTAAGAATAATCTACGAGATAGTTAATGCTTAACATTTTCAGTGTCATGAAGACGTGCCTGTGATATCAGATGCAAACACTTTGGATCCAGATGATATTCCGATAACTCGACGTCTCATCAGGATCCAAACTGCAATGTTGACAATAGATGTGTATCTTTTTATGAAGAAACGCACACCTAGTGTAAATATTGAAACAGACGAAATGTGTCCAGCTGATGACATAACGATATGTTGGCACTGTTCAGTATCATTTATTTCGTTGTGTTAGAACACAGATTGTGAACTGTCATGTACTGTAGTTTACAAACCGTGGACCGGAGGTAATGAATTTCCCTAACAATTTCGGCTATACGACAGTTTTCCGGACTCAACCGAGTAGTTACGGTTGCTCTCCGCTTATGGTATTTCCGGAAATAGTCGAGATATTACGGATGACGAAAATGATCAGATCTCGAAAACGCTTGAATCAGCACTTCCGGCGTTTTCTTGCACAACTTGACACTTTTGCAAAATGTAAAAGCAAATCAGCTTTTACTGCTTATGAAAGTTGACTGAGAAACAAACGTAATTTGTAATTGATGCATTTCTAACCAAGTTCAGTTGTTCAAGAGAAGCTTAAGTCAGTCGAGAATTCATCTGTTCCATGTCGATCATATTTTTAGTCGTGTAAGTAAATTAGCAGTGCATTTAGAAATTGCCTCTACTACGTTCACTCATGACTATTACTCAGCGGTTGATCCTGGTCAGTCCGTGCTGATACCAGAAGAGATATTTTAATTCCCAACTGCATGGGCTTTTTAAAATCACATTTTTAACCTACGGTACTTTTATCATTGATCTTTTAACTTTGCACCGAATGTATCGTGTCATAACCCCATAGCTATTTTCAACACTGTCCCCGACCTCCCTGTTATTGTCACTAATTGACAGTAGGGAGTATCGAAGTAGAAGGGTAACCATAAGTTACCAAAATACATAGTTACAATGGTTCAATAAACTTAAAGCAGATAGTGAATGCACAAATTCAAGACAGAAAACAAATAAAAAGATTTGTACACATAAACAGAACTACAGATAAGGGTGCGTACCAAAATACTAAAATCATCATTTCTCAACCAACCCCTATACTGTTACCACTATTCGAGATGATTCTAAAGAGTGGTCACAGTATAGGGTTTGGTGGAGAAACAAAGGAGATATTCTTGAAAATATTTTAATTTACGCACCTTAACTTATCTGGAGCGCTGCACAAACTTATAAATGTACCTGTATGACACTTGTCATTAATCAAATGTAGTATCCCAATATCTGAAAGGTCAGTAGCATACATGTGACATTGATAATATAATTATCATTGAATAACAGGTGATGGACAACAGGAGTGATGCTGACTGGAGTGATGCTGCATCAGTTGGACAGAGGTCTGAAGATAGGAGCACAGAGGATGAAGCCCATGAGGAACATTTACGATTAGCGGGAGTTGTTAAAGGAGTGCATGCCGATTTACGCAACAAGTACAGAAAAAGTATGAGCGAGATGTTCTAGTGTCTAGTAAACACTAAGAACGGTGTTTTTTTCTGTATAAATATATCTTCCACCAAGGTTTCTATCAGGCTCAAGCTGGGAGAAGTTTAGTAGGATTCAGGGAGAAGTTTTGGTTCTAATTTGGTTTCTCCCTATACTATATATATAAACTAATCACTCAGCTCAAAACAGGGAGAAGTCTGCAGGGTTAGGGAGACATTTTCTCCCAAATCGCAGAAGTCTGCAGGGTTAGGGAGACATTTTCTCCCAAATCGCATTCTAGCTTGAGCCCTGTCAGAACTTAGCACCTAGCAAACTATAGAAATTGACCCTTTACTTCATGGATATTCTTTAGGGATGGCAAAGAATACCAAAATAACCATCAGAATATTCAAACAGAAAGTATTTGGATATCCGAATGTATTTGTTTGATTTATCATATCTTATAAATGAACATTTACAAGCACCTTAGTACTCCATCCAGCCATAATTTCATGATGTCATTACAAGCTTGTGTAATAATAATTTGAGCTGTCTACCAACCTAGTCAAGACTCAAGTGTGTTGCTTGTCCTTTAGAAACTGTTTTTCTCACTTAACCCTTTCCTCCATGGGCTATTTTTAGACTCAATCTCTGAATCAATCTACCGAAAAGGAGCATTTACAATAGAAAAGGAAAAGTTTAGAATTGTGTAGTTTTGAAACCATTATGATAAATAGAGCATTTGCTCCTATAGGAGCAAATGCTCTATTTATCACAATGGTTTCATAAAGTGACTTTTATAGAGGCGTAGAAAGGTGTATTTATGGAGGACAGGGATAATTAGTCATATATCATCTGAGCCATATTATTTTCAAACATGATGGGAGTTTGCAGAGAAGCGTTATTCATTGTACATGTACATGACTTCCGGTCTGGCTAAGAGACGGAATTGTTTTATTAGGTCCACACTAAATTATATGACAGCTAAACAAATTTGGAGATCTCAGAACTGACATGACCTAACTCAAGCCATATGTGAAAATTCACATAAGAAATACTGAAATTATTATTTATTGGCTGAATTTTATAATGACATATGAACACAGGAAAAGAAACTGTAGAATGTGATCTATATAATTACAAAAGCAAACAGAAAACCTTAGATGACTCCTACAGGAGCTGTCTAATCTGGGTCTACTCTGTCTGCAAAAGCATTAAAAGGCATCTTGTGTTATGTAATGGGTTAAATGAACTTAAACAAAGATAAATATTTAACTGATTCCCTCAGAGGCTATTTTTAAACCAAATCTGTTTGAAAAAAATCTACCCAAAAGGAGCATTTATAGAGAAAATATTTTTTTTAAAAGTGTAGTTTTGAAACCATTGTGATGAATAGAGAAAATATTTTACTTCTCACAATGGTTTCAAAAAGTGTCTTTTACAGAGGCGTCAATGGTTTAAGATACACTACAGTTAAATCACAATTTCTTACTTTCAGAAACTTCTGACCTGGAAAGGATCTGGATTGAGCATTGTCAGAACAAGCCAGTGCTGTCTCAGTATGCTGATGCCATGCAGCATCTAGCTACAGATCATTGGTCCAAAAATCAAGGTAAATTAACCCTTTACTCCATTAATATGTATTTAAGAGATAATGACATGTTGAATATTAATTAGATTAATTGTTATAACAGCAAAAAGACACATACAATTATGGCCATGACAGAAACTGTAAAATCATACCTATATAAGTATATTACATCATAAACAAACAGAGCAGACCCGGATCAGACGGCTCCTATAGGAGCCATCTGATCTGGGTCTACTCTGTTTGCAGAGGCATAGAAAGGCATATTTATGGAATAAAGGGTTTACAGAGTGTCCTACAGAAGCTTTCAGCATTGCTTTCATCCTGCATAAAGCTGTCACACGTGTTTCTAGATATGCATAGTGATACATTTTAGAACAATCCTGTATGTTTCTTTATAAGAACACCCGGTAACATGAGTTTGATGTATGTAACTGTTGAAGTTCAACTGTATTTGCTTTATCCTGTTTTCATTTCAGAGACCAGGATAGACTGGTGTCGAGAGGTGATCAAGGAGTATTTTCATAGAGATGGTCTGAAGAAAGTTCTCCAAAAGGAGCAGAGACGGAGAGAACACCAACAGGCCAAGAACGTAGCAGAGGCCGCAGGGGAAACGACATTAGCTCAAAACGGAGAAACCGCAGAGGAGCATGGCACACCAAGGCCATCTAAGTCAGGAAAATACAACACTGTGTAAGTTTTCTATTAATCCTTTCCCTGTTTAATCCTTTCCCTGTTTAACCCTTTCCCTGTTTAATCAATTCCCTCATGTTGACGCCTTTTGACACCTCTGTAAAGGTCACATTTTGATACCATTGTGATGAATAGAGCAGGAGCAAATGCTCTATTTATCACAATGGTTTCAAAGTTACATAATTATAAAAAAAAGTTCTTTTTCTCTAGTAAATGCTCCTTTTCAGTAGATTTATTCAAAGAAGTTTGGTCTAAAAATAGCATATGAGGGAATGGGTTAACATTTATTCAGGATAATATCCCCTCATTAATTTTCATGGACAGAATCAATACAATGGAACATGGAAATGGTTTTTTTTCACCAAGTAGGATCTATAAAATTCCGTAAGAAAACAGAGCAGACCCTGATCAGATGGCTCTTACAGGAGCCATCTGATCTGGGTCTTCTGTTTGCAGATGGATGAAAAGGTATTTGTATATGAGGGAATGGGTTAACCCTTTCCCTCATATAAATGTGTTTTCATGCATTTGCAAACAGAGTAGTCACAGATCAGACGGCTCCTATAGGAGCCGTCTGATCAGGGTCTGCTCTGTTTTCTGATGGAATTTGATAAATCTGTTTCTTTACATTCTAAAATGGCTACAATGTTCAACCTTGAATATTTCATTTTAACTATTTTGAACAAGAATATTCAGTAAATTTTGAATAAACATAGAACAGGGAAAGGGTTAAACCTTTACTTCATGAAATATTCATGTAAGAAATATTGTATGTATGAATATTAATTTGTTTAATATTTATAATGGCGTGCTATATTAAGAAGAAAAGTTTTGGCCGAAATAAAAACTGCAAAGTCAGGTCTATGTAATACCATAATCAAACAAAGCAGATCTTGATCTGAAGGCATCTACAGGAGCTGTCTGATCTGGGTCTACTCTGTTTGCAAATATGTTAAGAGGTGTATCTTTAGGTAAAGGCATAACATGTTACTTTCAGTATTCAGACACCTAATCACTTCAGTCAGCGGGTATAGGTTTAAACAGCTGATTTAGTCAAAAGTGCAGCATGTTGCTAACAGGCAGTCGAACAGGCTGTCCGTCCACATGTAAATGTGTGGTTTGTGTTGCGAACTGCTCCTTCAATTTGACAGTTACTGATTTTATACTTGGCAGACAGAATACCAATGAATGGTAGATGTGCAAGACGCAATTTTCATGTGTTTATTGCAGATTTATCTCCCCTTGAGTAATTTTTGTCACTATGGCATGAAACATGGATAGTCGGTGTTGTGATCTCCTCCTTGAATTTGAAAGTTATTGAATTGATACTTGCCATACATAATAACCACTTATTAGATGTAAAAGATGTAATTTTTCATGTGTTTAGCGTCAATTAATTGTAGAATTATCCCCCCTTGAAGTTTGAGTTTGTCATTTGGCAAACTTCTCCTTCAATTTGAATTTTATTGCATTGATTTTTGTAATTGGCATACATAATAACCAATGTACAACGCATGATTTTCGTGTATTTAGCGCTATTCAATGCAAAATTAACTCCCCTTGAAAGTTGAGTACTTTTTATACAAAGGTAACTTCGGTCGTATTATGGTATGGCGCTTGGTCGTCTGTCCGTCCGTTCGTCTGTCCATCCATTAGCTACATCTTTGTCCGCTCAATAACTTGACAACTATTAAGTGTATAGTCCTCATACATAAAAGGGAGGTAGGTCATGGCCAGTAGATGACCCCTATTGATTTTGAAGTCAATAGGTCAAAGGTCAAGGTCACAGTGATTTTCAACTCAAAAATATTGTTCGCTCAATAACTTGATAACTATTGGGTGTGATGTCTTCATACTTAGTAGTAGGGAGTAGTAGTCAAGATAAGTAGATGACCCCCATTGTGCATGTTACAACAGCACATACTTCGGATGTATAATGCCCGAGACACATAGAGCTCTTGTTGTCATTTGGGTCAGTAACATGGGTAGTTCTTGTCATTTTCAGAATTATCTCCCCTTGAACTTTCAGTATTCAAAAACTTTAAAATTGGCTATTACTTCTTTGCTATCCATGCATATCTTATGATATTTCACACACTTGTTCTCCGTCACAAGGGCTACAATTTGACTAAAGGCTATAACCCTGTAAGACTTTTTTGCAAAATTATGCCCCTTTTATTTACTTAGAAAATAAAAATTTAAAATGTTTATCATTTTGAAACTATACCCAGCAAGGCTGTCATATTTCAGATGTGAATCCTTTGTGGCAAGGTATTTCCATCAATGCTACATTGTTTGACATTTGAACTTTGCATATAGTAATCGCATCGTCCGTCCTTCCGTCTGTCCATCTGTCCGTTTGTCCTTCCATCCGTCAGTCCCAAATTTCGTGTCCCTTCTATAACCTTTTTATCTGTGGATGGATTTCAAAATAACCTGGCACAAATGTTCACCACACAAAGACGATGTGTAGTGTTCAACTCCCCGGTCCATGGGTCAAAGGTCAAGGTCATCCTTCTGGGTCAAAGGTCAGGGCATAATGTTTCACAAACACATCTTGTTTAATCTCTAACAAGAAACTTTAAAGTTGGCTATTGTTTTAAAACTATTCAACCAAATCTTATGAAACTATATACATGTACCTCTGTAAGGCTTATACTATTCAACCAAATCTTATGAAACTATATACATGTACCTCTGTAAGGCTTATACTATTCAACCAAATCTTATGAAACTATATACATGTACCTCTGTAAGGCTTTTTTTTTGCGCCCTCATCAAAAGTGTGTGTGTGTGGGGGGGGGGGGGAGATATTGTTTTTGCCCTGTTTGTTTGTTTGTCCCCAATTTTGTAGCCATTGTACATACATACTTCAAACTTGGCATGCATGTGCAACTTATGGATGCAAACAATTTAAGGGATGACTTGAGAAGGTCAAGGTCATACATTAAGATCAAAATTCAAATTTCGGGTCAAATTTGGATTATTTTGTCACCATTCAACATACATCCTTCAAATTTGGCATGCATGTGCAACTTATGGAGGCAAACATTTTTAGTGTTGAATTATTAAGGTCAAAGTCATACATAAGGTCAAAGGTCAATTTATGGGTCAAATTTAAATTGGCTATAATTTTGTCATCATTCATTACACATCCTTCAAACTTGGCACATATGTGCAACTTATGTAGGTGAAGGGTTTTAGGGGTGACTTTTTAAGGTCAAGGTCATACATCAAGGTCAAAGGTAATTGGGGGGCATAGTGTTTCACAAACTCATCTTGTTAGATACTTTTTAATTGTCTGGGCACACATCTTTATTTTGCATGGACATATTTTAATATGAACTGGTTCATGTCTTGGTCATGACTAAACTTTGTGTCATGTACAAGAACCATAATTCTAACATCACCCTTTTCCCAATATTTATTATTCTGTGCTAATGCTCAACATGCAACCCACAGACACCTAGTTTTGTTATACTTTCAGCAGGACACATACATTCTTCCAAATGCTAAAATATGAGAGATTTGCTTTAACACAGCCTCATATTGACATCTTTGTAAAAATCACTTTTGAAACTAGAGGTTGGATCTGAAAATAGCCTATGAGGGAATGGGTTAATATGTGCACACTTCTACATAAGAGGAATATTCAGAAAATCTGTGATGATTGATATTCAGTAAAACCTATCTTAAGCGACCACCAAAATGAGATATAGTTCTGGATCAAATGGCATTTTGTAGCTTAACCCTTTCGTTCTCAAGCGCACTTTAAAGCGCACTTCTATATGTTCGTTGGATCTATTACCATAGCGAACAGTTTTAACGAGCAAATTGGTACTACGACACCGTGTAAGCGGAAGTGAATGTCCGTGTAAACAAACGTATCAAAAACGAAACAAAAAAATCGACTTTTTGAGGGTTTTTTGAAGGCGAATAATGACCCAAAGGGTGCCATTTTCTGCCGAGGAAGCTCGGCGAATCATTTCATCAATGCCCAATGGTTCTGATAGCGATTATACTGATTTTTTGGCGTAAAAGGTGACTTAGAAGACGGGTCTGTTTCGGAACCGTTCTTTGAAACGAACAGCTCTGAAACAGATGACACTGTATATTCAACCCCCTCTCTTCTGCCTCAGGGGTAGGGGTTGCGAGTGGGCGTGGTCTTGGTTGTAGTAGAAAAGTGTGAGATCGCCGTAGAAGACAATTACTCGGCGGAAATGATCGAATCGGATCCAGAACCCAGCAAATGCATTTCAACCCCCCCTCAGACCCAAAATCCTGACTATCAATGGGGTGATTTCGATCACTGGACAGTTGTAAACAACCCCGTCCTTGGTGGCAACCATGAATAAACAGTTCCATTAGGATCTATATATCCGTTTTCATTTTCAGAACAAAGACCCCCCAAACTACAAATAACTTTGACATAGTCAGTCTCACTAAACAACATAGTAAAGCTTATTTAGACTGAAATTTGCAAAATAAAAAAATCTGTTTGAAACAGTTTTATAAGAGGAAAAACAACAAAATGTCATTTCGGTCGCTAGAGCTCATTTGCATATTATGAATATTAATTATATTCAGATTTTTTGTAATTTGCATATGCCATTACAAAAGAAAAATTCATACCCTTTCTAATGCTATATAGCTTTTTATGGGTCGTAGATAAATAACAAACCCAGTATTAGTGATTACATACATCAGTATACCCTTAAATAAATAATAATATGCAAATTTCCAAAATAGTGCTGAGAACGAAAGGGTTAATGCAGGATGACAATTATGCAGAAAGCTCCTGCCTTCATACACTTTATGCAACCGCCTGCTATATTAATCAAGTGGTCACTATAGAGAGTTTTTACTGTGTGTATTTCTTTATTAACCCTTTCCTTCTTATAAACGCATTTTCACACATTTGCAAACAGAGTAGACCCAGATCAGGAAGCTCCTATAGGAGCTGTCTGATCAGGATGTACTCTGATTGCTTTTGACATGATATAGATCTGATTCTTAAGTTTTTGTCAAAGCAAAAAGATTCCTTGAAAAGTTCAAATTATAACATTTCATCTTATAAATATTCATGATGTCATTATTTCTTACATGAATATTGAACAGGGAAAGAGTTAAACTTCCCTTCTTGTTACTCATTAGAGTCACCTCCCTTTGGAATGGCAATTCTAATGAATGCCAATAATGTAAATTTAAGTTATTTAACCCTTTCCTTGTTCTATACCTATTCCAAAATTCAAAACCTACTGAATATTCACGATCAAAATAGTTATAATGAAATATGGAAGATTTTAGCCATTTTAGAAACTAAAGAAACAGGTCTATCAAATTCCATAAGCAAACAGAGCTGACATATAGGAGCCTGTTTATAGATGTACGAAAACATGTTTATATGAAGGAAAGGGTTAACCCATTGCTCCATAAATAAACCTTTTTACACCTTTGCAAGGAGCAATTTGATCACAGTCTGCTCTACTTGTTTATGAGATAATATAGATCTAATTCTTCAGTTTCTGTCATGGCCCAAATTTTCTTTGTCCATGTCCTTTTATAAAAATTAATCAAATCAATATTCACGATATCATTATCATCCCGGGCCAAAGGCAGAGGGATATAGTTTTGAGGTTGACCATTTGTCTGTCTATCCATCCGTGTATCCGGGCAAACATCCGTTCATGTGTCCTGGAGTGATATCTCAGAAACGGTTAAGAGTTTATCATTGAAACTTTGTGTAAATGTTAAATTCCATAACAGAATGTGGGCTTGCAAGTCTCACTTATATTGACCTTGGAACAACAGAGTTATGGCCCTTTGTTGGCCAAAAAATGTAACATTTTTGAGTGTCCAGAGCAGTTTCTCAGAAAATTTATGGAGTTTTTCTACGCAATTTTTTTTTTGAAATGTTGAGTTATATAAGGACATGTGGCTCTGCAAAGATCATTTATATTGGCCCAGGAATTATAGTCCTTTGTTTGCAAAAAAATGTAACCGTTTTGTCTGTCCGGAACCATTTCTCAATGACTAATTGGAATTTTTCTATGATACCACTCTGCCAGTATCATTTATATTTACCTTGGAAGACTATCTATAATTATGGCCCTTTATTTGCAAAACAATGTAACATTTTTGTCTGTCCGGAGCCATATCTCAGAAACTATTTGGAGTTATACTATTAAACTTTATGTAAATATTGAGTACTATTAGGAACTGCGGCCCTTCAAGTATCGCTCATATTTACTATGGAACACAAGAGTAATGGCACTGTGAAAAACATTTTTGTCCCTTTGGTCAAATAATGAGGTCAGACTACTTGTTTGGTGGGGGATACCAATTGAGCAAATTTGCTTATTTCTTATATGAATATTCATGGTGTAAAGGGTTAAAAAATAACCATTCCATGTATTTTGATAGAATGGGACACTTGTTATCAGGACCTGTAGTTTTGTCATGACTGATAGCCATGTTTGAGAATGTTTTGTGTTAGTGCGTATAGTTTATTTGTGTGTTGTTTACACTGGGGCTATAACAGTAATGATTGATGACAGGAAATCGAGATCTTAAGTGTCACACATTCACATGAAGCTAGATTGATTTTGTTGATTCGAAGTAAAATTACTTTGTTTATGCAATATTCAAATTAATCTAGATAAGAGTAGTACATTATGTTGACATTAGCTAGGTATTGGCAAAATAATAAAATTAATATTTAAAAGACTTTTTATATATCTTTCAGAGAAATAAGACAGTGTGTTTTATATGCATTGTAGACTAGAGATGAAAAATGAGAAATACTAGTACTGTGTCATCTATTTTTTTAATCGGGAGTTTTATGCAGCTTATAATTAACCCTTTCCCTCATACAAACGCATTTTCATGCTTTTTTGCAAACATAGTGTAGGAGCCGCCTGATCAGGGTCTGCTCTGTTTGCTAATGGAATTTGATAGATCTGATTAATTGCTTAATACTTAAAATAATGTATGTATGAATATTAATCTGTTGAATATTTATAATGGCATGCTATATTAACCCTTTCCCTCATATTACAGCGTTTTCATGCATCTGCAAACAGAGTAGACCCAGATCAGACGGCTCCTATATGAGCCGTCTGATCAGGGTCTACTCTGTTTGCTATTAATGGATTTTGATAGATCTGTAATTATTATTTCTAAAATGGCTACAATGTTCCACCTTCCATATTTCATTTTAACTATTTTGTCCATGAATATTCAGTAGGTATTGAAAATTGAAATAGAAATAGAACAGGGAAAAGATTAAAATGTTTCTTTAACCCTTTCCCTGTTATATAGTCATGTAAAAAGTAGGGACAGAGAAAGACATACCATGCCACACAGACTGACAAACATACGGACAGACAGGTAGACAGACAAAGCCAGAACTGACAGGTGTACGACATACTAAGCCAGAACAGAAACAGACAGATAGACAGACTGACTGACTATGCCAGAATAAACAGACAGACAGACTAACAAACATACGGACAGACAGGTAGACAGACAGACAGACTAAGCCAGAACTGACAAGCGTTCAAAACTGACAGGTATACAGACATACTAAGCCAGAACAGAAACAGACAGATAGACAGACAGACTGACTATGCCAGGATAAACAGACAGACAGAGAGACAGATACCGATAGTGCTTAGTACAGTTTACCCCTCTACTTCATATACATGCATTTTTAGTTCATCTGTTTGAAGAAAAGTAGAGCTATTATGATCACTGGGTCGTCGTTGTCGTCGGCAGCATGGTGCAAAAACTTTAATGTAGCTCATACCTCAAAAAGTTTAAGAGGTATCAACATGAAACTTCATAGGGTAGTTGATGTCATTGTGGTGAAGGCCCCTACATAAGAACCATAACTCTTGATTTCAAAATTTTGGCGTTATGGCCCTTTATCATTTAAAAAAAATATTAATTTAGCATTGGCATTGCAAGTGGCTCTTGTTTATGCCCTTACAAACATAGTAGGCCTAGATCAGGTACTGTCTGATCAAGGTCTTCTCTGTTTGCTTATAGAATAATATACCGATAGATCTAGATCTGAGTTTACAGTTTCTGCCATGGTCAAAGCATCTTGCAATTATATGCCATTATAAGAATTTGATTCTTTAATATTCATAAAGTCGAATGATTAACCTTTCCTTAATAAAAATGTGTTATTGCAAACAGAGTAGACCCAGATCAGATGGCTCCTATAGGTCTGCTCTGTTTGCTAATGGAATTTGAAAGATAATATCTTTAAGCTCTCTGAGTTAAGCCCTTATTGCAATATCATAATAATGATGCAAATGTCTAAAACATGTTGCTCCAATATGAGGGAATGGGTTAAAAACTTTGTAATCCCAGATTAGAGGTCAGCTAGATCAGGGTCGGCAATACGTGTGTATTTCCAATTCAAACTTCTTTTTAAAATTTGACGCTTTCATACTAATTTACCCAACTGTTCATATTGTTAATATTATGCATCTACACCTGATGACTCTTACGTGGACACATTAGCATGTAGGTACATATTCCGCTATGTTGAATGGAATAGCAAAGTTTATCCAAATTTACACAGTGGTTTTACTTAACATGTGCAGCAGATAAATTAGCAGAATCTGTCTTAAGCCTTTCCCTCATATTTGACAACTTTTGACGACTCTGTAAAAGTCACTTTGTGAAACCATTGTGATAAATAGAGCATTTGCTCCTAAAGGAGTAAATGCTCTATTTATCACAATGGTTTCAAACTACAAAATTCTAAAATTTTCCTTTTCTCTAGTTAATGCTCCTTTTCGGTAGATTTATTCAAAGAGGTTGTATCTAAAATTAGCCTATGAGGTAATGGGTTAAGAGGCCATCAAAAAGAGGTCTACTTATGGGTCTGTATGGCAGGTGGTAGCCCATTAACCCATTCCCACTTAAACTATTTGTAGACCTAACCTCTTTGAAAAAGTAAACCAAAAAGGAGCATATACTAGAGAAAAGGATTTTTTTTAGAATTGTGTAGTATTGAAACCATCTTGATAAATAGAGCATTTGCTCCTATGGAGCAAATGCTCTATTTATCAGAATGGTTTCAAAAAATGACTTTTACAGAGGCATCAAAAGGCGTCAATATGAGGGAATGGGTTAATGCAGGTCAAATGTAATGAATGACCTCTAAGGAGAGGTTCTACAAACATCAGTAATCAAACAGAACAGACCCCAATCAGGCGGGGCAATCTCTGATCTGGGTCTACTCTGTTTGCAAAGGTGTAGAAAGGCATATTTATGTTAACCTGATGAATATTCATCTGAGAAATAATGACATCATGAATAATTATTACCTGTATTTTTGTAATTGCATAATATATATGAACACAGGAGTTTTTGACCATGGAAGTAACTGTAGAATCAGATCTGTTTATAATGCCATAAGCAAACAGATCAGACACTGATCAGACAGCTCCTACAGAACCAAGGCTCAAGCTAGAGGGCGATTTGGGAGAAATTATGTCTTCCTAACCCTGCTGACTTCTCCCTGTTTTGAGCTGAGGGAGAAGTTTAAATATATAGAACATACATGTATATGGAGATACAAAATCAGGACCAAAACTTCTTGTATCCCATTAACCCATTCCCTCATATTGATGCCTTTTGATGCCTCAGCGAAAGTCACCTGTTGAAACCATTGTGATAAATAGTGCATTTGCTCCTATAGGAGCAAATGCTCTATTTATCGCAATGGTTTCAAACTACAAAATTCTAAAATTTTCCTTTTCTCTAGTCAGTGCTCCTTTTCGGTAGATTTATAATTATTCAAAGAGTTTGTATCTAAAAATAGCTTATGAGGTAATGGGTTAAACTTCTCCCAGATGGAGAGCTCCAGCTGTAGCCCTGAGAACCTGTCTGACCTGAGTGTTGTATGTTTACAAAGGTTTCAAAATGTATCTCTATCAGGTAAAGGGTTAACCCTTTCCTTCATATAATTCTTTTTCACAATTTTGCAAACAGAGTAGACCCCAGATCAGACAGCTCCTATAGGAGCTGTCTGTTCAGAGTCTGCTCCGTTTGCTTATGGAATTGTATAGATCTGATTCTGTAGCTTCTGCCAAGGATCAGCTAATGAATATTCATTATGTCATTACAGTAGAACCCCTCTAATGCGACCACTTAACCCTTTCCTCCATAGGCTATTTTTAGACCTAACCTCTGTGAATGAATCTACCGAAAAGGAGCATTAACTAGAGAAAAGGATTTTTTTTAGAATTTTGTAGTTTGAAACCATTGTGATAGGTTGAGCATTTGCTCCTATAGGAGCAAATGCTCTATTTATCACAATGGTTTCAACAGGTGCTTTTTACAGAGGCGTAGAAAGGCGTATGTATGGAGGAAAGGGTTAAATAATAAACATGGCTGTCTTTATAAGCAGGTGGTTGCTTAATGCAGGACAAAAGTAATGCAGAAAGCTCCTAGAGGAACTTTCTGCATTACTTTTGTCCTGCATTAAGCTACCACCTGCATCTAGCACCACGAATTATACCTCTTTAAGATGGTCATTAGCAGGGTTTTAGTGTATATTATCAATATTGAACAAGTAAAGGGTGGTAAACAGTTCACTCGGTTTAGATACTGATAAGATGCCAAGTTACTTGCTGTTTGATCTGGATCCAGATTGCACAGGTTGTAACACGATTGCCAGTAGAGTTCTAGAACATGAGAAGAAAGTTACAATAAAAAAGTAATGTTACATTACCTTTTCAGAAGCACAATACATTGGATCGCTAGCTACCTGTCTGTTCAACAGTCAGGTTATTACACCCTTGTTTCAGTAATTGACTGACAAACACAAATACTGGTACAATCTTTTTTAAAAACAAGAACGCAGTTTGAGGATTCAAAATGGGCGTTGATAATAGCGTTGTTTGTTAACAAATATCTGTATTTAGACTATGGTTTTTATTGAATCAGAATAAATCAACACACCGGCACAGACAAGATTAAATTTTCATCGAGTGGCGAAACCTAAGCCGTAGCATTGATGTTTTTGTTTACACATTTCGCCCAGTTATGTTTACACTTTGTATTTTCAGATAATTGTATTGTTTACATTTCCATGTT